>JAWNLC010000235.1:3892500-4505000 GCA_035041535.1 Drosophila cognata
TTGGTTGGCGAGCTGAGAGGCATGCCACCTGCTGGCACATCCATTTAGCAGACGCTGCGTGGTAATTGAAAACGGCTCGTAATTGCGTTTCTCACGCCTTTTTCACACGCAACACAGTTTGTTTGAAAATCAATTTTCAATTTCCAATCTGGTGTGCGCTGTGTAGTTTATGATGTGTATGTGAGGTCTGGAGGACAGACTTCGATCATGCCTCATTTAGCAGCAATTCGCCGGCAATAGGCAACATTTTTGTTGTTGTTGCCCGCCGATGCGATCGCAATGCGAACAATGGGCATCGATTGTTTGCATCTTATAAGTATTTATTAGATAAGTTGCGCTGCTGGAATTCAATTAAATCGAATCGAATCGAATCGCTGAGTCGATGATGTCAGTTAAATGCTGCAATTGTAAATGCAGTTGCAGTTGCAATATTGTGAAATTGGTGCAGTTCATAGATGCGAAGATGCCAAATGCCAAATGCCAAATGACGAGTCTGACTTTGGTTTTTTTTTTTTTCGTCTTTGTGGAATTTGAATTTGATGATGCGATCCACCAGCACCAACAACAATTTGAATACCAATGTATATTATGCATATAATTAAGTACATATGTATTTAGCTAATGCGCATGTGTGGCTTAATTACTTGGCTAAAAGTTAATTTATGTGCAAATTAATTCTTCACATTATCGACGGACAGCATTCATTATTTCCTCAGCTGCTAACAACAATGATGCTGATCTCATTGATATATGCGATGAAGCGAGTAATACTCGTAGTCGTATATTATATCAATTTACTGATTGCCTAAAGAGTCTGTATTTTAATTGCTCCAACAGCAACATCAACAGCGACAGCGGCAGCAACAGCAACAGCAACAGGCCATGGTCAACAGGGAACAGTTGGGTAAAAATAGCCAAATGCCAAGGCGGCAGCATCACTTTCCCCCTTTTGGTCAAGTTTGCTAAAGGAATTTCAATAGTTGACTTGATACCCACTAAATAATCCGGTAGTTTAACATGAACTGTAACGGTTCTCAAGTGCGTTGCCAGCAACAGCAAGCAGCAACAACAGCGAAAACAACAACACCAAGTGCACAACAACAGTTACAGCGACAACTTGGCGTCCACTGTTGCTGCTGCTTGGCCATTGGTAAAGGCCTCCGTTTGGCTGCTTGCTTGATCGTTCTTGACTGTTGTTATTGTTGGTGTTGTTGCTGTTGCTGTTGCTGTTGCTGTCGTGTGTTGCCAAGCTGAGTGATTGTAAAGCTGGCAGCGGTTGCTGTTATTGTTGTTGTTGCTGCTGCTGCTGCTGTAGCTGTAGCTGTAGCTGTAGCTGTAGCTGTAGCTGTGCGGCGGCTGGGCAAAGCTGTTAAACGACTATGAAAACTAAATGACACCACCGCTGGCAGCACCACCACCGCCCGCATCAGTAATAAATATACCACAAGAGCGGTGTAAAATTGCGTTCCAGTTGCCTGCTGAACTACTCCGAACCACTTGGAGTGGTTGCCTCTATTTCTTCTTCGTCTTCGTCCACTTTGCATGTTGTTGCTCTTGCTGCGCATCGGCAACAGGCCGACAGCAGGAGCAGCAACTTCAACTTTTAAATACCCTAACATTAGCGTACCATAATTATGTCGTTGAGTTTGCACAGCATGTATCAGGTACGTCTAACCTGACCGACTAAATCATTTAGTTGGCAAACGAACGATCTGCCGAAAGATGAAAAATAGTTTTGCTTTCGTCTTATTATATTATTATAATGATTTATTGATTTCAATGTCGACGGTTGATCTGCAGGTTCTGCAAGGGTATTTTATTTTCGGTATACCCAAGATGTGCATTCTTATATTTCTTCTTCGTATTTTTCGTATTTTGTTTCATTTGTGCTGCTGACGGTTTTGCATTTTCAATTTTTACGATTCGGCTGAAGTCCAAAAACTGGTTAATACTACTCACGAATAGTTCCTATAAATGGAGCTACAACAGCAGCATGAAATAATCCACGTGCGTAGGCAATAAGACCAACAGCAGCAGCAGCAACAACAGCCACAACAACAACAACAACAAACACAACAACAACATTAAAACCAGATTTGGTTTGCTTCGATTGTATAATTCTAGACCAGACATTGACATAGTCGCCGTCTAATCTTTGCGTTACTCGCTGAATGCATAATATGCCACTTCAAGTGGCCATTGCCACCGCAACGGACACTCTCGACAGTGCCACTTGTGGCTAATTGGACTACTTTACTTGCAAATGGGTATTTGAATGCCCTGCGCTTATTTTTCTACTTATTTTCATTACTCATTCAGTCTCTTGGGATCTATTAACTCTGACATAATGCACTCACTAACTGCATTATCGATGAGTTTGCTAACGGTGCAATCGAGTGCTGCATGTTTACAGCCTACACATTGCCACTGTGGCACTGAGTTGCCTCAACACCCACTCGGTGGGGGGGGACAGCACCTATTGAGCAATATGAAACCTCACATCGTATCCATATAAAACAGAACAAGCCCAATCTGATGAGTTTTGCAATCGTTTCATTTAGTTTTTGGTTTATAAATTGGATAAGCTAATTTCATGTTTTTGTTCGTGGTAGTTTATTGAATATTCAGTGGCAATCAGAAAATGCGTTTGTTAGCTTAACTAATCTTTTTTTTTTTTTTGTTTTTAAATGCACATGTTTATATACATGTTAACTCACCTTTTGATCAAATTGTGAAGCCAAATGAGTGCTGCAAAAAAGAAACAAACGGAAACCAATGAATAAATACATACATATATACATACATGTGTGTATGTGTGTGTGTGTGTGTGTAAAAATTTTGCAAAAATTGTAAAAACAAAAAGCAGCAAGCTATCTGCGAGTGCGGACACAGATTTTGGCCCACACGCACACACACATTGGGGACAGATGTATAGCTGCAGTTGATAAGCGTGGACATGCTGAAAAAATAGCTGGTGTTTGTTGGCGTGGAGAATTGAGGGGAACAAGGATGTGGCTTTCCGCGGACACCATTCGAAGCACACATAAAAAATGGCAAATGAATAGCAGAACACACAGACACACAGACACACACACACATACATACATGCATCCACACACACACACACATACATTTTTGTTTTTGTTGTTCTGGTGTAGTTGATGTTTTGCAGGATGCCGGATTGGATTGAGTCATTGAATTGAATTGAATACGTGCGAGCACGAAACGAAAAGCATTGCTACGTGTTCTGCTTATGTTGTTGTTGCTGTTGTTGTTGTTTGTTGCTGGTTGTTGGTTTGCTGCTGTTATGTATTAGCAGGATGTCAATGTGTGCGTTGCCGGGAATTATGTATGTGCCAACACCCGGCAAGAGCATGTCCAACCCGTCAACCGCCCACTTCCTAGGCCGCCCACAGCATAGATGGGATCACACGCGTAAAAAGCATCAAATGTTGTCCGAAAAAGCATAGCACATCAAAAAGAAACAAGTGAGACGGTCTCTGTCGTACGTAACCGACTGCCTAATACTCTACTATCAGGTCTAACACAAGCATCGAGGTATATCGAGGCATTGTCGACTTGTCAGCTGCCCATCTTTACACCTTACAGAGGGAAAGGGAAATTACATCATTACATCAAATCCAATATACCCTTTAAAGTTTGGCATTAGTGTATGAAAAACGAACAAGCGGATTGACGAGCGGAGTTCATTTGTGGATCCTTTATCTGCGGCCCCAAATTGTCATCAGTTGCTGATTTTAAATTAAAAATTTGCGACGTGTGAAGTTGATTTCAATTTGAGGGGCGCGTGGGGGTGTGGGGCAACTGACAGATGAACGGATAAGCGAGATTCACATAGGACACAACACGAGCATCTCAGAGTTTGGTTGGGTTAGAACAAGCATCGCATATATGTGTCCATGTGTGTACAAAAGGATGTCGATGTCGGTCATGTTTTTGACTGACCACGTAACTGGGCTGGTCACAGTTCGAACGGTGGGCGGGGGGAGGCGGGGCGGAAGCGGTGGCCATCAGAAAGCAAAAACGCTGAAATAACAGTTGATGCCTCGTGACAAGCAGCCATACACAGGAATGGAGCGGGCAGAGCGGGAAAGCGGTAAAGCGGAAAAACTGGAGAACGGGAAAACACGGACAGCAGTTATCTCATGTCCGACACATTCACTACCACCAAACTGAAGCTGGAATACGTGGAGCACGATGGGGGATGATGATGAGGGGTGCTGGTGCTGGTGCTGGTTAAGTTAGTTTTGGTGGCTTCATAAATATAGATTAAATAGTTGATATAAAAATGAGTATCTCTGCGTGAATATCGTGAATGGAGGCTGCCCAATTGTAATGGCCGATCCACAAATGCTCACGACTGTCCTGATGCACTCACCACTCAATGGGGATTAGCTGACTGCCAAGTAAATGGATGTACGAGTGAGCGCAATTGCCAATTGCCAGAGCTCAATTCAATGGATTGCCGCAACTGCAGCTGTAATCCCCCAACTGCCCCATCCCTCTCACTCAGAAAGTCCATGATCCACATGCCACATTACTTCTTTTTTTCTTTTTTTGGGCACTGAGCTGCTTTGACTAATTATGTATTATGGATGCACTTCAGAATGCTGCGGGTGTCAAAGTCATTGTCTTATATAATACCGTTATGACATTATCAACACCATACTTTATATGTACACACACACACATACGTATATTAAATGTGTGTAGGTGTGTGTGTGTGTGTAGGTGTATGTGTGTGTGTGTTAAAAGAGGTACTTGACATTCACACGCGCATTCAACAGACACTGTCCAAAAGCCAGAGCTAGGGACAGCAGAGAGAAAGAGAGAGAGAGAGAGAGAGAGAGACGGAAAGATGTATAAGAGGGCAGAGGCCAGCTTTATGACCGATACGCACAGACACAGGCCCACTAAAAAGCTATTAACAAGTAATAATGACAACAGCAACAACAACAACAACAGCAACAGCAACAATGCGAGGAACAGCCATAAACTTGAGTGCAACAGTTAGAGCAATGGGAGAAGCCGCGGCTGCAATGTGCCACACTTGAACTCATAAATTCTAAGAACCCGCAGATAACCTACATACATATATGATGTGTCTATATAAATTATCTCTGTCTCTCTTTTTCTCTCTTTTCTCTCTGTATCTCTCTCTCTCTCTCTCTCTCGCTCTCTCCCTCTCTCTCTCTCTCTCTCTCTCTCTCTATAAATAAATACTGTGCGTGCTTGTTTCTCCATGTATCTTCGACGCATTAGTGTGTGTGTTTGTGCTTAAGCAAAGTGCAACATCAACAATGACTGCTGCTGTCGCTGTGGCAGCAACAAGTTGATGCAGTTGTTGCTGTTATTATTATTGTAGCCGTTGATTATGACAACACCGATGGTATGTAACCCCCTCTGTGTGTTTTTGTGTGGCACCGTCAATATACCCATTTAAACATTAAAGCGACGCCCAAGTTCATAATCTTGATGTGTGACGACTACTGTCGACGCCAGCGTGAAGCGCACTGTGGCAACATTGGCTACGTAATGGAGCAAAAAGTGATTCGATTTAAAAGCATATTAAAAAACACTTAAACCATGCATTTCTGTGCAGCTCTTGTGGCAGATTGTTAAGCTCACGAAAGGTGCAACACTTCTCCGACCCTTGAAGAATGTCAACTTGTATAAGATAATGCAATTTATAGATGATATAGAATAGATGAAATATTTGTTTCTGTCAGAGTAGCTTCCTTTGATATCGATTCGTATCCAACCCAACTCATCAAACAAATTATTAAAATGGAATTACTATATCTACATATATATATATATATAGGTGGATTTCTTAAAATTAAGATTCGATTCAACAAGGTGAACTCAGCAGTGCAAGAGAATGTAAATTTAGTTTATCGCTTGTCATTTGAATTGGATTGACAAATCCCATAATTTATGCCATGGTGCCACGCTTGGTGTGCGGCCCAGATACACAAAGAATAAACCGGTATTCTGCCACATGCCACACAAAAGATGCTCAAACTACAGAAAAAAAAACAACAACAAAAAAAACACACCCACACACACTAAAAATATGAGATGCTACTGGCAGGACAGAAAGCATATCTAGATCCGGGCAGGGGGCAGCAAAAGCAGTTTAACAGAACATAGTTGCCACTTGCTGCAAGGGCAAGACACTTTGACCAGTCAAACTAATCCGCCTTTGTTTTTCTCTCTTTGTTTCATTTCTGATTACAGCGATAGGATTGTGCAGTAGGATTGTGGGATTGGAACGCTGCAGGGGCGCTGGAGCTGCAAGATTGCCGTCATGGCATCATCATCGAGAGGCAACAAGCGGCAACCACCATCCGTTCGCTGGCTGCTGGTACCGTTGCTGGCGCTAACCGCGCTGCACATGCACACCTGGAGGGGGGCAGGAGTTGAGGCGCTACCAATCACCTCGCGACCCATTGAGGGCAATGCCCAGGGGGAGGCATGGCAGGCATGGCTGCGCCTGTCCGACGAGCAACGGACGCTGGAGAAACCAAAAAAAGTGATGCCCAAGTCAATATTCGCACTGCCCTTCCGTCACTGCCCGCCGGGCCACAAACTGTACAACGATCGCTGCATATCGCAGATCAATATCAATCCTACCGACTTGGTGGCACAGGAGCTGCAGGGACAACTGGGCGAGAGTGGTGGCAGCCAAATCCCCATTACGGACTACGACTACAGCGACAGCGAGAGTGACGAGCTGATCTACGAGTTGCCGCTGGGGACGCTCATACAGGGCGAGCCGTTAACGACGCTAACTAGCCCGAGTGGTGCCGAGGATCAGGCGCTACCCAGCGAGGATGCACCACTCAAGTTTAATATATTCGAAAAGAAGTTTCCCACAGCACCCGACGAGTCAATGCAGACCGATGCGGTCGATGCAACGGCAGCAATATCAACAACAGCAGAAACTGCAATTGCTACTGCAACGACCACGGCCACTCCTACAATAGCAACACTGCGTAAAGATGCACTGAAGACGCAGCGTCAGCCGGATAATCGAATCGCTGCTGATGCTCAAGATCTGCTGGCTGATGCCAGCAACGCGCTGCCAAGCACAACATCCGTCACTGTGCCCACCAGCAGTAGCAGTAGCAGCAGCAGCAGCCGCATTGGCACCTTTGGCGACATTGGTAATATAGATGCGATTGTTGTGCCAGTGGGCGTGTCCCTGGATACGGTTCAACTGGTGACAAGTTCGAGTGTAAATGCGAGGCCAGAGGCAAATACGGAGGCAAAGGCAGATACAGAGCCGGACTTGGAGCAGTTGCTCAAGGTCGACGCCTTTCAGCCGGTTTACGGCAGCAGCAGCAGCAGCTTAAATATGATGCCGCTTTTCAGTCATCGCCGCATCGCGCCGCTGCTCAGCGCCGATCTAGATGGCGACGATGCAGCGACGACGGATATTGTTCCAACATGGTATGATGATGGCGATGCTGCTGCTTCGGCTACGACGACGACGACAACAACAACAACAACAACAACAACAACAACACCAACTGAGGCGACACCCACAACAACGACATTGTCATCGACCCAGGCGCGAGTTCCTGGAGAAGAACAAGACATTGATGAAAGCGTCGTGAAAAAATCGAAAGTGCAACCGGTTCAGTTGAGTTCGACGATGGCCACAACAGTAACAGCTACATCAATGGCAACAGCAACAATAGCATCGATATCAACAACAACAACAACAACAGCAGCAGCAGCAGCAGCAGCAACAACAGCAGAAACAACAACACCAGCCACTGTCGATGGTGCTGCTGAAACCGAAGTTGCTGCTATACGTCAAGATACCAGTGGCAATAAGAGAGATGATGACCGGTTTTATTATCAGCATTTTGCCAGAAATGTTGCTGCCACTGGTAGCAGCATCAGCAGCAGCAGCAGCAACCGCAGCACAAATGCTGACAGTGACTTGGATGTGCTGAACGATATGGCATCCAGTGAAAATTTAATGACAAATACAATCGGTGGCCAGGGTGACAGTGAGAAGGCGGCAAGTGAAATTAATTTCGAGCATGAATTGCGCATTATAAACGAGCTGGTTAGCGGCAAGCGGCGATTATCGCAGCTGCGGCAAAAGCAGCATGGGCAACAATCAGCGACCAACACGAGCAGCAACAACACGACAATGCCAACGACAACAACACCAACAGCAACAATAACAACAACATTAACAACAACACCAGCAGCAGCACCAATTATCGAAAGCAGTTCGGACACGTTAAGCACAACAGCAACATCTAGCGATGCAACAGCAACAGCAACTGCAACAGAAACTGAAATAGAGACCACAACTCTTTGGTCAAAGCTCAAGCCAAGGCTGGGCCTAAGCTCAACAGAGCAAACAGCAGAGAAAATAGCAACGCCTGCAGCCGCTTTGATATCAGGCAATTTTGCAGGCAGCTCAATGGCAGCTACAGCAATAACAACAGCAGCAGCAACAACAGCAGCCACACAAGCAACAACTGTAGCCAAACAACATTTAAGTATTAATACGAATCGTAGCAATATGAATAGTAAATTAATTAGAGTAGATAACATTGGCGAAACCCCACAATCAATATCCACAACAATAACAACAACAACAACAGCAACAGCAACACCACCACCACCACCACCATTAACTTTACAAACACCCACCGATGAGAGTTATACGCCGTTTTGGTGGCTGCCAAACATTGGCTGGCGTTTCGATCGTCAGGTGGACGAGCAGGGCGAGGATCGTTCGCTGTTGCTGCGCTTGTTTAGGACATTTCGTGCTGACGACAGCATCACAAAAGTGACAACGACAACGACAACGACAACATCAACAACACCAGCATTGCCGTAATGTAACGACGCTAATGTTTAGCGCTACAGCGAGCCTTTAAGCCTATGTGCAAATGGCGCTTTCCCGTAGCTGCGCTGCTCTTAGCTGCTCTCGCTAATGCCGAGAATCGCTGGAGTCCGCTGGGCGGCTGGGATTGCTGTCGTGTTGTGGCGCGATGCCGGCGGCAACAACGTTTCAATTATGTGTTGAAGTCTGTTTGTCTCGTTGCAATGGCGTCCAATTGTTTATTACAATTTTTGTTTTTTCAATTTCCACTAAGTACTTGGCTCTCAGTTTTGTCCATAACTATTTGCAATGTTTCTTTTTATCATTTTCAAAACTTATTCAATTTATTTTTCTTTTCTTTTTTTATTTGAATTTGTATGTATTTAATTGTGCATACTTCTGCATCTTCTGTCCACAATTTCGATAATGATCTAATTTTATTTAATTTTTTTTTTTGTGGCTTGCAAGCACTCTTAGATGTTGTAATTTTTTTTTTTTTGTGTTATTTAGTTTGCTGCGTCTTTTATGTTGTTGATTTAATTTTAATATGCATATTTTTTACAATAGTTTTATTTATGTGCTTTTGTGGAGCACGCGCACGCCAGTAACATGCAAATTGCTGATGTTGCTGATGCTGTTGTTGCTGCTGCTGTTGCTGCTGTTGCTGCTGCTGTTGCTGCTGCTGTATACCTTAGCAATATTTAATTGTGATTATTTAAAGTTAAACCTAGTTCTTAGCACATATCGAAAACACACTCACCCATACAGAATATGATTACTTATATTATTATTGATATTATTATATCTACTTTATTTGTAACATATAAATCCCATTAGCCCTCACCCCCTCCCCGTATTACAAGTAACATTTTTTTTTTTTTATGTAAAGCCTTTGTTTCTGTGTATATACCTTCAATGGGAAGCCATTAATATGCGACGGTTAATTTTAAATATTGTAAATTGCTGCTGCATTTGAATTTGAATATTGTTATTAAGATGCAAAGAGAAATTGCGTTGCTTTTTAAATGCTGCTTAATGAAACATTTTCAAAGATATACGAGTTTAAATATTATAATAATAATTTTTTTTTTTAGCACTTAAGCGTAATATTTATGCTATCTAAAAAAAAAAACCACAAAATGATTGTAAACTAAATGTAATGCATGTACATAAATATAAATCTTTTTTCTGTTCGTGTCTTAAACAATCGAATAGAAAATCACAAAAAAAAAATATATATATACATATATATCGTAAATATTGAATAGGAAGGAATATCAAATTTTATAATGGCTGGTTGGAAATGAAATTATGTAATGGGCACAGACAATTGCCTCAGTTGTTCAGTTGCCACTGATCCTAATTCATGCAAAACTGGTTTTTTTTTTCACTTTTTCTGCGGCCAAATGGAATATTAACCAGGACGAAAAGCTCAAAAGAAATATACATATGTAAACGAAGACGGAGAGCAACAAATACGGAAAATAGATTACAAAAAGGCAAAGTGCCGTTTTTATTTACACACTGGCAGACCGGATCCGAAGGGCTTTCATTATCATGATTTAATAGCCTGGCCGCAGTTTACGGCAGCAGACTTCAGCCCCCCCTTACCTCTCATCCCTTCTACACATTTTCAGGTCTCCATTCTCTCTTTGAACATGAGAAATTGTCGTTTGTTCTAAGTAGGAAATGGTGCGATTATGCGGGATTAAGTTGGCCGCTTGGCTGGGCATGCGGTCGCGACTGCAAGTTGGCAAGAAAACTTCTTGCCACTATGCACATAGCCAACTTCAACTCATTCAAAAGTAATGCCAGCTTAGTTTTTATGTCTCGGCTGCATTGAAAATTGGGCAAGCCATTTGGCTTTGCTTCAAAAGACAAACAAGCAGCCAAAAGAATTGGCAAGACACGAATTGCTGCTGTCAAAATTGATGGGAAATCACCAAAGAGCCGTAACAGCACCACCAGCATGATTGACCAAAGAAAATCATGCATCTCAGGTTTTGGGTTTCCTAAATGCAAACACTGAAAATGCAGATGTTGATGCGGATGCGGATGCGGATGTCAATGCGGATGACAACGACAGCTGGCAACGGCGGCGGGCAGCATTAGAATTACCAGGCGATGGAACAAAATCAGCGACAGCAAACTGGCGCCCATGAGGATGCACAAACACACACGCACACTCAAAAATACACACACACACACACACACGCCCATATTATGCTAAAATATCTGTCACACTTGCCTGCAGCCGGCGTAGGTGACGATGTTTGTTACCGATGTTGTTGCTCTTGTCGTCATTCGATCGCAGTGTTTGCCTCATGTAGCAAATGCCATTAGGAAAATTTAGCTTTTTTTCCAAAAATTCTTTGGCAAACATATGCAGACGGCATGTTAACATGGTGAATAAAATACCGCAAAACGCAGAGCGAAATAGGGCGACGCAGAGCAAGAGAAAAATTGGCTGAGTTGTGGAAATGCATATTTGCCTAACGATATGCGTTGGGCGCTGATTGAAGCTGTTGAAGGTGTGTGAATATGAATATCTGTGTGTATAGCTATATAGCTCTATATACATACATATGTAGGCACGTATGCTTCTTTAACTGACTACTAAGTGAACAGAAATAATTTTACTTAGTTATGCGCCGCAGTGGCGCCATCTAGCGGCCGGCTGCGTCACGATTGTTTAGCTCATTTGGCTGCACATTCTTTGGCTGCGTACATTTTTTTTATAACATTCACGCAGAAAAATGTGGTTTACTTTTTCAAGTAATCCTAGTTGCACAATTTAGTTGGGAAACTAAATGGAGTTTCAAGAATCGAGTTTTGTCATAAAAGTCGAACATATTACAAATAAAATATTTCAATTACATAAGAAAACTTGCGTGCTCTTTCCGGGCGCGGAATTATTGCTGAATATTTCGAGTGTGAAAGATGAAATTGGTAAGGCTGTGAGAGGGGTGGGTGGGATTGTGTAAGCCAAATGGCAACTTCTGCAACGGAAAATTGCTGCCAGAAGAAAATTGCTGTTTATTTGACTATTAAGCTCAACTGCACACTGAAAACAGGACGATAAAACGACGACGCACTTAAACGTTTGTACATTCTCTCTGTGCGTGTGTGCGTGTGTGAGTGTGTGTGCGTGTGTGTGTGTGCATAAAATATAAATGAAACGGCGCCTAATGCTATGCAATACAAAGTCTTAATGTGTTGTGCAGTATTTTAGTTTTCAATGGCTGAGCTTTTATGCAAAGTAAACAATACACTGACTGACTGACACACAGACACACACACGCAGGCAAACACACACACACACAAGCACACACACACAGAGGCTCACACACATTTACAAATGTTGAGCTGAGTGCGTGTGTATTTGTATTTGTATTTATATTTGTATTTGTATTTGCCAGTTGAAGCATTAGCTGTTGGCTGCCAGTCAAACCTGCCCATAATGAATTGCTGGTGAGCCTGAGGGTTGCCAAGGGTAGCGGTGGGTAGAGATTGGCGGGGAGATAACGTTGTGCAATCCGTCCATATTGAAAGCCGAACTCAACTAAACTGAACTGAACTCAACTGAACTGAAGTGAAGCTTCACAATCTGCTCAATGAATCTCAATAAGTTTGTCATGGATGCTGCTGCTGCTGCTGCTGCTGCTGCTGGCTTTGTGTGTTTGTGTGTGTGTAAGTGTGTGCGTGTGTGAGTGTTTAAGCTTTGTTTGCATTTGTGTGCGTGTGCTAAATCAAGCGGTAATTGGTTATTCTTGCCGCTGCTGCCTTTGTTCCTAATGCTTCTGCTGCTACTGCTGCTGCCGTTGTTTATATAATTGAAACTAACGCAAATAAAGTGAAAAAGCTTTCTGATTATGGGGATTTGCGCCTGCCACAGAATGAGCTGAGCTAAAAGCCCAGCCAAATACCACCTCGTTGCCACTGCCACTTACATTGCCTTAGACACTTGTGTTAGTATTCATGTTAGCATTGCCTGGGCGGGAGCAACCAAGCGCCAACTAGCTGTATTCTCTTAATGAATACGAAGTCTTTACAATCGACTGTAACCTGTACAGTGACGCAAAGTATGTTAAATTTAATCCTATGATAATTACCATATCATTGAAAGTTAATAGATAAAGCAATTGAAGTCCATATTAAAATACGACTCTTGAACTAAATTTGCACAGATAATAATTAATTAAGAACTAAAAAATAAGGCCGATAATATTCAGCTTATTGATGACGAAATAATAATATATAATTAATTAATGATTGTAACAGAATTAAGAATTCAAGTAATTAAGTTGCAAGTACACATTTTGAACGACTCTTCTGTTTATCAATGCTTCAGCTTTTGCCCACTGTGCGGCACATAAGTCGGGAGGTGTGTTTTGCGTTTGTATGTGTGTGTGTGTGTGTGTGTGTGTGTGTGTGTATGTGTGTGCTTGATTACTGAGTTGAGAGCTGTTGTTTAAGCTGTTGTTAACTTAAGTATAACAATCATAAGGATAACGTTAGGCGATTGCGATTTTGTTGGCATTTAAGCTACCAAACGAGCTAAGGCTGCTGCTCGCTCACCCACATACACTCACACTTATACAAAAAAAAAACACACACACACTCACACATACACGTGTTTACACCTTATTTATTTGGCACTTTCATTACTGGCACTTCATGCCGCATACTCTGTTGCCTCGACCCAACTACCTGCACCCAAAGTTGGCCACTTAAGCAATTGTGTTCAGTGTGTAATTGGAATTGTTGCGATTTCCTGCTTCAACTTTTTTTCGCTTTTCATGCTGTTGCTATTTTTGTTGTTGTTCATTTTGCAGTTTATGTAATGATAGAAACTCTGCTCGATATTATAGATACTATATCGTGAAAGTACATATGTGCATCCACAAGCAGATATCTTTTGAGCCCATTAGAGCCCATTCATTAGATTTCCAAATGAGCAAATTGCCCGTTTTCGTTGTGGTTGCCTCTCTGAATGCAAATGCTTATAAGCTCATTTGTCTGAATTCATTCAGAAACACATTGCTGTCATGCAACTCAATTAATGGCATTAAACGTAAATTACATTTAAATGTGTCGCATTATTTGCATTTGGCTGCCGATTCCTGTGGCAATATATATGGAATTTTAGTGCGTCGCAGAGCGTTGCAATAATCATAATGTTGGTGGCAACATATTTAGAAATACAAGCAAGTCCACAGAGTGTTTGAATTGGCTGCCTTAGCATCATTTCGTTCGAACTAAGCGTGAAATATTATCAAGTGTTTGGGTACTTTGATGACTCCAAAATCCTTGAATGCAGTTCGATAGAGTATGTCCTTGCGATTATAACGCACCAGGTCCTTCTCCAAGTTTGGGGTCGATCTAAAGCCTATTTTTTGTCTTGTAGACTTTGTGCTCCTAAAATTATGCTGTATTTTTTGTACTGCTGCAGTAGGAGATTAGCTAATGCAGCAACCCAATTTCGATCACTGATTCCTGCACATGCTAATATAACAAAATTTCCCATCAAAATTAATGAAATAAATTAATGGTTTGTACCTGTCAGGTTTCCACATACCAAAATTTATACACATATACAAATTGTGTGGTCCATTGGCAATTGTTCATTCTTGTGGCTCATAGCTTTTGACAGTAATTAAACATATCCATTGACTTCCTGGTACTTAATCAATGTATGTCATTTATAAACGTGAAATTGAGAGTGAAATCACAGTGGCAATAAAATTCATTTTTACAAATAGCATCTTTCCAGCAGCTGAAACTGGCAGCTATTAACCGAGCCGAGATAATGCTCAGCTTAAACCAATCAGATGTGCAATGAGCGCTTTCCATGTGTTTTGCGCAATTTGAAAACCAAACTCTCGATCTCATTCGTAATCGCAATCGCAATTGCAATCTCATAATGCGCCGTATGCATTATCATTGTCATCGGTATTGTCATTGCTGTGGTCCGTTGTCCGTTGTCAGTTGCGTGTTGCCCATTGTCGCTGGAAATTGTCTCTTGTCTCTTGCCCCTGTCCATTGTCAGTTTTCCGTCCGTTGACGACACTTGTCATAAATAAGCAGTGCAGCCGTGTAGCAGTGGAGCTCTCTCAACTCTCAGCACTCAGCACTCAGCTGGGGGCTCGGGGGCTCGCATTGAACGACTGAATTGAATTTAACGAGAAATTGCAACAATCAACGCTGCGCAGTGCGTCTTGTGTCCTCTGTCCAGTGTCTTCTGTCCAGTGACCTCTGTCCAGTGCCGTGCATGCCCCCCTTTATCCATCGGGGAGTCTTTTTTGGTGGGCTTTCAATACCCTTGTAGTTGGGATTGTCATTTGATCGCAAAGTACCTACCCTTTTCATTATGAGTATACACATACTACAAATATCCTTGTGTTGCTTACTGACAACGTAACGGCATGATCTAACAAACGTTATGTACAATATATATATAATATCTGATTATGGTTTCCAAGGACGAAGACGATAAATTCACAGTAAATCAGATATATGAGCTATATGCAGGCTGCACCAGGATAAGTGATTTATTAAAGTACATGTTCTATGTGAGGAAAAGGTATTTGCATTTCGGTTTGCCATTGAGATAGCTTTCTTGTATTTGGTTTTTTTCCCATAGCATTTGCCGCCCACATTTTGTGGACAGCCAAAGCAGAGCAGACAATGGGCTGACCGTCTGGTTGGTTGGGATGCTTGGACAGGATTTCGAGGTGACCAAACGGCAGCAGCCCGAGTCGCAATAACAGGAGTTACACGCTGTTGCCGATGGCCACGGATGGGGGCTGGGACAAGGGCGGTTGGTGGGCTTGACAGGAAACACGAGGCGGCAACACCGCAAAAGGCACACAAAAAATCGAAAAGATTTTTGGTCAGCGCAGTCGAATGGCACAAAAAGTTGCACAGCGTATGCCAACAATGTAATTTTGACGCTTGATCTCGGTAAAGCACACATACGGACACACACACGCATACACACTCACACATACTCAGTCACCCACATATACACTGCGACTACCAAATGGCAGATGGAAAAAGAAGTGAAAAAAATACCGCTGTATAATGGACACCGAGGAATTTGGCAGCAAAAAAACACCACATATGTGTGTGGGTTTGTGTGTGTGTGTGTTGTACGTGTTGTGTATCTATGTGTGTTTACAGAACAATGCTTGCATCGAGCTGCTGCTGATGCTGCTGCTGTCGTTATAGTTACAGAAGCTGCTCATTTTGCGTTCGTTTTTTATGCGATTTTGTTTGCGCTTTCGCGCGTTTTCTGTGCTTCTCTTCTCATCCGCCTGCTCCTCATTGTCAGTCGACGACTTTGTGGTGTGCGTGTGTCAAACCGCAATCGTCAGCCAAACGGCCTCATAATATTTCATTGTTGTTGCAGTTTGTTGACATTCAGCTCACTGCTTTGCCTTATTTCGTCCTGTTATTGTCTCGACTGGGCGGCAACAGGACACGTGCGAGTTCACACAAAACCTCTCCTCTGCCATCCTGCTCCGAAGACTGTGCGAGAAGTTCAGCATATGCATAAGCCGAAGAAGCAGCAGCCACTGCTCTAACCGCTTGCCACGCAGATCAAAAGCGATTGGGTTTGTGGGGGCCTGAGAGAAATATTCGCATAATTTTTAAAAATAATTCACAATTCATAGTAATTAACTGATCGACAAAAGTAATTTACAGTTAAGTCTGTAAATCACATTTATCTTTTATCTGCGAATATTTGGTGAATATGGCATTTTAGTTATTTGATAGCAGAAATACATTTATTTTATAAATAATTCCCTCAGCTTGTCCAGTTGGTGCTAACCAGAGTAGTTTGGATTTGACAGTTGTGAAAATTATTTCAAATTCATATCTAGATGAAATATTGAATTTATTCCTTTGCCCTGGATGTTTCAGAGTTGAATGTGTTAAGTAAACGTTTATCGTTGTTTATTATTTCCAAAATTCGAGTTCTTTATTCTAAGATGAATGCCTCCGTTTGTGTAATGGTGACGGTGCCCACCATGCAGGAGGAGAAGTGCCAGTTTCAACTGCAGTCCAAGCAGGTCTTTGACGGGAACTGGAATCTGAAACCAAGGAGGTGCAGAGCGCTGCAGCTGCCGGAGTTGCCGGACAATACACCGCTGGCACAGGTGCTGCGTTGGATTGTGATGCAACTGCGGCTGGAGAATGTGTTCTGGTCACTTGATATGGATGGCAGACAGTTGCAGGCGCGCATCGATCTGCTGCATGACGAGCGATACGAGCGGCTTCTGTGCACGCTGCAGGATTGGGGCATTGGCGACCGCCCGGGAACCCATGTGACCGCTGTCAGTTGCCTGGAGACGCGTGTTAAGTTCTGCAACGGATCTGTAGCTGGGCAGGGAGCAGCAGCAGCACCAGCAGCACAAGCAGCAGCAGCACAAGCAACAGCAGCTCAAGCAGCAGGAGCCAAAGGAGCAGGAGCAACAGCAACCGAAGCCTCACAGCCGAGTGAGGGAGAACAAGTGGGCTGGCAGACTTTCATGGACTCGGTGCGCTGCCGCTTGAATGTGAACCAGGTGGTGCGAGTGGTGCGTCATGATGCGACTATCAATTTTGACTTTGTGGTGCTGCTGATGGCCGCGGCGCTGTTGTCGTGTGTTGGTTTGATGGAGAACAGCTTCCTATTCCTATCCAGCAGCATGCTCATCTCACCACTGATGGGCCCCATAATAGCGGCCATATTTGGCTCGGTGATTGGCGATCGCGGCCTGCGCTGGCTGGGCATTAAGAATGAGCTGATTGGCATTGCCATATCGATGCTGATGGGTTTCATATTCGGCGTCGGCGTCTGTGTGTGCGGCTTGGGGCGTTTCTTTATGCCTGCCAGCGGCTTAAACGAGGAGATCATGTCACGCTGCGACACTCACTCACTGGTCGTTGGCCTCTGCACAGCGCTCACCTCTGGCGCTGCGGCGGCTATTGGTGTGCTGGGCGGCAATGTGGGTTCGCTGGTGGGCGTGGCGATATCAGCATCACTCCTGCCCCCGGCAGTCAATGCGGGACTTTTGCTGGCGATCGCACTGTGCACCCAAATCATGCAACTCGATCAGGAACTGATGCAGGGCCTGGCCAAGCATCGAGAGTATTCGCAACAGTTGCACATTGAGCTCTTCGTGTGTGCCACTGTCAGCATGGCACTGACCTTGCTCAATGCCATCTGTGTCTGGCTGATGGGCGTTGTGGTGCTGCACATCAAGGAAGTGGCACCGACGGTGCAGCGGGATCGCCAATTCTGGCGCCACGATGTTCGCCTGGCTCGCGAAGTGGCGCTGCACGATCCTCAGCTGCAAAGTGCCATCGATCGATTGGATCTGGATGAGCGCCGCCAGGTGGATGTTGATGCGCCACATTATCAGCAAACATGGTCGCCGGGAAGCATGCGTACTGGTCTCTGCAGGGAGGGCAACGACAATGGCAGTAACTATCATTCAGTGCAAAGTCTTAAGGATTTTTGCATTACGCTGCACAAGATCAACTCCCAGCTGCCGCGTTCGTCGACGCAGCATAAGCTGCCCAGCTTTGTGGATGTATTCGATCCACTAGAGCATGTGGAGGTTGGTTCAGTTGCAGCTACGAGCCCAACACCGACCGCACTATCTCAATTCCCATCTGGTAGCGGCATGAGCAAATATCGCAGTCTGCCCGATCTGCGGCAGCCATGCACAGAGTTCACCGAGTCGCGCTCCGAACACGAACCGGAGACGAAGGTTAAATCGAAGACTGAACGTTGTGTCCACTGGAGCCAGGAGCGTGAACATTTGCTGCACGAGAGTAGGCAACAAGTTGATCCGTTGCTATTGCCGGATCGACGACTGCGTCTGCTGAGCAACCGTCGGAGTGCTGACACCAAGGAGAGCGACATCGAGCACGAGTTCAATGCGTAGCTGCTGGCAGCTCTGTTAAATGTCCTTTAACGGCAACTGTCACCTGTTCTTGCACAATTACTTTCATCGGTCAATAGACAAACTGCGGCAAACCGCCAGACAAACATTGCAGCCAAGTTGCCTCTTTTTCCATTTTGCTCTATGTTCGTTGGCCATGTTTGGCTTTTGATTACTTCGCGATGTTCTTGTTTGCCCAGCACTTCCAGTTGACAGCAAAAGTGCCTGGAGAGCGGTGCTTTAAATACTGCTCAAAGTCCTTGCCGTCCCCCGACTACCATTTTGTTTGTTTTCAATTTGCTGTGCAAATGTATGTGTATGTAATGCATATTCTTAACCAGCAGCAATAGCCGAGTCGCTCTGTCTATTTAGTGTTTTTCAAACAATATGTATATCAGCAGGTCTGCTTGGGCTCTTACCGGAATATCAGTCGGCGCTGGGAATAAGGGCGTCGCCCGACAGAATGTCTTGCCTCTTAATTTATCGAATCTTCTTGTGAAGCAAGTCATCGTACATGACATGTTCCACATCAACATTGATTTAAAACCATTGTTAACCAAATCTGACTCAACCTTCGCAATTAACAACTCGTCAATAGAGTATTTTGCAGTCAGTTGCCGGTTGGATGATAAATGAGTTCAAGGGCAAGGAAATCGTTGGGCTCTCTTCAATTGAAACATCTTCTGTGTTGTATAATATGTACCAGTTCAGACATGTCACTGTACATATAATGTATACGCCCAGATTAACTTCGGGCATTCAAAATATGTTCATTTACGGTTTTTTTTTTTGTTTTTTGTTTTTTTCACTGATTGCTTTTTCAGTGTTTTTTTTTTTTATTATTTTTTCTTTTACTGTTCTCCCTTCGTCGAAGCAGTGGGTCAGCTCTTCCGTCAGTTCCTGGTCGTAATAGACACCAAACAGCAGCAACAACAATAACGTGTTGCGCTTTTATTGTGCCTGTGTATCCTGCGTCCTGTGTCCTCGGTGTTGGTGATTGGGCCCAATTGACCAGCCAGCCAGTTTTCCAGTGTGCCCTGGCTCAGTGGACGGGCCTTGGTGTGATGATGCTGTTGTTGTCTTGTTGCCGCAATTAGCGCCTTTTATAGCGCTATTTGGAGATGTGGATTGCCGAATGTATTCTGTGAGTTCCCTGTTGATTTAAAGGTATAGTTCCCAATTTTGGTACTTATCTTGACATCAATGTCCTTCAAAGATCGGAATCGTTATCTTTTCGTAAATGTAGAACAAATAAAGCTTGAATAAAAGATATCGCTAAAAATATAAGCTACGAACTTTTTTCTGACTGTTAACTGCATTTATTTGCCAAACATTTTACTTGTAAGCGAATTTTGAAGATGGCATAGAATTCATTTTTGTAAATGTGTTGGTTACCAAGTCGTTACCAAGACACATTTGAGCTATTGAATACACATCATTGCCTGCTCCCACCCGCACCCACGTCCTTTTAATTTCCATTCTGACAACATATTAGACAACATATATATAGAGCCTTTAGTCCACATTCATTAGTCGATGTTTGACTGAGCTGAGCTGCTGCTGCTCTTGTCAGGCATCATCTACCATTAGTCAAAGTTTTCTTATTCCTTAATTGATAATCATAATTGTTTAAACAAATTCTTATTTATTATTCCTACTGCTTACGTACAAAGAGCATAAAAAGCTGGCAATGGAACACGGTCAACAGCTGGCAGCAATATTACTAAATTACCCAAAGGCAAAGGAACTCCAACACTGATCCACTTCTTGTGTGCTTGTGCTCAGGTCCTTAGGCAAAGCCAGTTGTTTGTAACTGAACTCCAACTCCGAATGCAACTTCAACATCAGCAGCGGGTGGGTGGCTGCTTTGGCTGCTTTGATTCTGTGGCTTGGCTCCAGAAATGGTTGCACCACTCGAAAATAGATGCAGACTGACCAGCACTTGCTTCTATCTACGGACAGATTAGGAAGCACATGCATAGTAAAATTTATAGAAGAGACACCATGAAGCCAAGAGGGGAGAAGTCACCCAGAAAATACAAGCAGAAACCACTCGCTTCAGATTCAATTAAATCTTGCATAAAGTCATAATAAAATGTTTAACATTTTATTATTACCTTAGGTAAAATTCCTTTTCACTACAAACTTGTAGCTTACGGGCGAATGGTTACTTTGGTTACAATTAAAAACAAAAATATTCTGGAGGGCTACTCACATAAAAATATATCTAATACAAATTTGTAAGCTGACTCAAATAAAAGCATTTCACTTTAAGTTTAGTCAACTTTTCTTAACATATAGATAGATAGTTCTGCTCCTTTCTCCTTTCTTCTTAATATTCAAAGAATAATCTTAGTTTAGAGAGAAGCCATGTAATCAAATATTGGAAATATTTAATATTTTAGAAAACTGCAGAGAATATTTAAGTATTGTATTTTATTTTAATTGGGGCTTCATGCACTGCGACCTGTCATATCTATTATGTCCCAGACTGAGGATATATCATCAATCACAATTCCTGCACGAATGCAGGAATCTTTGTCGGGTTGATGGTTTTTATACATATTATAAGAATCTCTATAAGACAGGCGAATTCCCGGTCTGAAAGGGTATGTTTTATTCGGCATGCCTAAGACTGTAGTTTCTTGTTTGTTGAATTAATCATTTTTTTATGTTTTATTTTACATTTATTTTCGCTGTGCACATTGGAGGGTGTTGCTCTTACGAATAGGCTATAAATTTATTAAATTACTCAATAAAATGCATTTCCTACTAGTCGTAAGTAATTTAATACCGCCCGGAACTGCTATTGTCCCATCTTCCGCCCCACCGCTCTTTTCATCAACCCTCTCCGCATTCACCTCACTCGCTGTTTCACTCGCTTTGTGCTTCACTTCAACTTCAACACTGCCAACTTCACTGAACTTTTTTTGCAACAAATTGTGTTGGCCGAAAACGAAATGCATCTAACAATAACAAGTTAGAAGCATTTCGTTTTAATCTTGCAGCAACTGGGCATGGACGGAGCCTGAACCGGAGTTCGACTCGGAATGGGGGCTGCAACAGGGTCTCGACTCCTGGCACTGTCAGCATTGTTCTTTGAAACGGTTCTCCGTTTTGGTCTTACTTTTAAATTATGTGTTTTAATATTTTACAAAGACTAAAAACTGAGGCACTTTGCTTATAATCTTCTTGCCGTTTCTCCCACTCTTGATAGCCGTAATGAGCAGCAGGAAAGGGCTGTTGAGGACAGCGGGCAGTTGGAGACGGCAACAATACCGAATGGGCAGATTCTAAATAACTACAAAAGACAGAAAAGGCAGAAATGATACATAATGAGCAAAGTCATATAAAAATGATCCCAAGATGAAACTTTTAATTTAAGAACAACCAACACACAGACATTCTACTTAGCTACTATCCAGAACTGTGATGGTCGTTTACTTGACACAGGTCACCACTTGCTTGCTTCTTGCCACTTTCGCTCTGCTTGCGTCAACAGCAGTCGAAGGTTTTGCAAGCTATTTCTTCATAAGAAGATTGAAGACTTTCTTAATTAGCACAATTAAATTTGTTGTGGAAAGCAGGGTGAGGGGAGCTTAAGGTGAGGGAGACGATACCCATCATATTCTTGGCATAAGGTTATAGTAATGCCAATTAATCACAAGTTTTTCTCAACAAATACAGATAATTAATTTACAAATTACAAATGATGCTAACCCGAAAGATCTAAAACCAAATTATTTAGTTTTTATACCCTAAACCAATTGAAAAAGGGTAATAAGGGTGTGCAAAAGTATGTGACAGAAGAAGACCCCATTCAGTTTATATATTAGTATCAACAGCCAGATCGATATAGATTTGTCCTTCCTCATGAACACGCGGATCTTAAGGACTTTAAGAGCTTTAGACTTCAAATTTGGAATATAAGTTCTTGTATACCCCTGTCAAAGTCTTTTTAGCGAATATCGATCCATAACCACGTTCGATGGCAACAAAAGCCTCAATGTTAATTTAAATTTCACCAAGATCGGATGAAAAATGCCCAAGTCTCAGTCAAAAGCGTATTTTCATATAAATCTTTTTACAATCAACAGGTGAAACACTTTGCTGCATGCAGAAATATGGTCAATCAGTTTCCCAAATAAGACACACATATTTTTAACAGCTGGGTTCAGGGTATCTCGTAGTCGAGCTCACTCGACAATGGCATACCTACTTGTTTGTTTATCTCTGCTGAACGTTGACAATTAAGCCGTCAATGTCGCAACAACGAAAGGGGCAGTGGCAGATGGAAAGCTGGTCAGGTGGTTCCCTAATGTATGCTCATACTTCTTGCTCGCCTGTTCTCTGCACGTTCCGCACTTCTGGCCACCTGGTGTGGCATAGTATCTGGCTGAGTAACGAGTGCTTGCGACTTAATTATCTGCGACAATTACAAGCCGGCAACAAATCTAAACTGGAATGTCCTGCATTTCCTGTGCGTCCACCGTCCTGTGTGTCCATGCTACGTGTCCTGTCAGCACATTTGTCTACGTGGCGTATGAATAATTGCAAATGCCAACAATTGGAACATTTGTCGTTTCCACCGTTGTTGTGGTTGCTGCTGCTGCTGCTGCTGCTGCTGCTGCTGATGTTGAAATTTCACAGTCCACTCACACTCGCACACGAAGCACACACTCATACACAAATGATATCAAGCGCATGCAAGACATTTCTTTCACACACCTGACTACATAGGTGAGCGTAAGTGTGTGTGTGTGTGTGTGTGTGTGTGTGTGTGTGTGTGTGTGTGTGTGATTGCGTATGGCTGCTAGAATTTAGATAAATAATTCTGAATGCTAATTGAGTGTAAGAACTTTGAGTCTGGCTAGAGTTTTAGACTCTGCCATTTGTGTGTGCAAATTAATTAACTAAATTATTTAGTGAACAGTAAAATGGGTCATATATACAAATGCCTTGCACACACACACACACACACACACACACACACACGCACACGCACACAGGGAATATTATGAAGGATGCTTTTATTATTTGCTGTTAGTTGTTAAGAACGATAATGATGATGTCCGGCCATGTGCTGGTCGGCAAAACAGCAGACTTGTACACACACACACACACACGCACACACATAAATATATGCATATACACATAGAAACACATTTATTTATATATGTATGTCTGTATATATACACAGGCAATTGGTACATATGCCTGTCTCTTGGCATTTGGCATTAATTGCGGCCTAGCACCAACGAAAATTACCTGCCCTCTGGCCAAGCAGCATCCAAGCACCGAACGACCGACCCGCTCACTGACCAGACAAGCTGGCCAGAGCTTGGGCATTAGTCAAAACACAACAAACACTCGGTATACATTGGCCCGTGTCCTGAGTGTCCTGCCACGACGCAATTTGGCTGATGCCAAACATTAAGCAATATTTATGACATGCCACAGCCACCGTCGCCCCCTCGCAATGGCAGGCAAGCAAATTGCGAATGCAAACGCCAAATGCTTATTTAATGAGTTAATTATTTTTTGTATTTATTGCAACGCGAAAATATGCGAATACTCATGAAGTAAACGTGAAAGTATACGCAATTAAACGCTAAGCACGAGCCCATTACATATTTTACTTTATTTTATTTTTTCTTTTTCTCGTTGGTACTGCAAATTAATATGGCTAAAGCAGAGACGAGGGCGGGGTACAGAGAGAAAGAGCTGCTAACTTAATTACAGCAAGCCTATAGTAAAGACTCTGTGCCCCAAGTAACTCTAGAGCAGGCCGCAAACAGGTAAAAAGATCAATGTGGCATTGCTAACAGAAGCAGCAGCACAGCTACAAATGACAATAAGACTATTCGCTGGACATTCATGTTCTCGGGCTTAGATATATGTTCTTACTTTAATTTGATTATTCGCTGGCCTTAAACTGATGTTTTTTTTGCTAATGTATGTAACTGGCAGGAGGAACCATCTCCGACCCACTAAAGTATAAATAGTCTTGATCAGCATCAAGATTCGAGCATGTATGGTTGTGTCTGCTTTCGAGTGTGCCATAACAGCTTGTTATATTGAACAGAAGTTTTATTTTATTTGAACCGACATCCGCCGACCAGTTCATTTACAAAGTTACAGTTTGTTTTGGAAAGTTAGTGCTGCATTTTTGATAGGACACATTTTCAACTGAGAGCTCTCATTTGGCAATTTGTTGTGAATCGTTTTGCGTTTTTAGTGCACTCCATTAGTTTATTCGTTGCCTTGCTTTACATAACTTGAGAACTGGCACATTACTTCTTTAAATCAATCAATTGGAATGTTTATTGCAATAGCAAGTGGAGAACGCAACTAATTTGTAGAAGGCGCAAACACTTGGAGCATGATTCCTGCGCCAATCAATCAGGCAGTCATTCATGCGCGCATTAATTTATTCATTTTGGCATTTCACTCGCTCCTATGGGAACCATCAGAATCATCAGACTCAACTCGTTACTCGTCGCTCGTCGCTCATCGCTCGTCACTTGTGAGTCGTCAGCTACGAGTTGTGAGTCGGTTGAGAACACACAAAATATGTTTGCTATTTAATTGCTCTTTTACCAATTTCCGTGACGAGCGAGCAAAACGCTTTTAATTACTTAACCGGAAATTGGCAATTAAAGCGATTTAACGGACCATATGCATGACAGAGCGCACAGAATTCTCATTTGCCTCAAAAGTTAACCAATGGCAACAACAACAATAACTTCGCGTTTCTCCACCCTCTTCGATCGTCAGCCCCTTAATCAAGTTTTAAATGGACGCTGTACCCCAACTCCAGCTGCCAGCTGCCAGCTTCCAGCTACCTCCATCCCCTTGGCAAAGACAACAAGCCCAGCCCCAAAACTCCAGAGCCCACGCCAAAATTCAAGTTCAAAGCCCAGCGTAAGGTGCTGCCAACTCGTTCATTGTTATTTATTGTGTTTGTTGTTATTGCCGGCAATTTATTTCAATTTCGCCGAGCTGCAAACTTTTGTATTGTCATTGCCAGTGAGCGGACGCGCGTCTTTTTCCAATTAGAAATCGCTGGGCAGAGTGCGGGGAGGGAGCCTAGCGATAGGGAGGTGCTAGTGGTGGCGCTGGTGCTGGTGCTGGTGGTGGTGGTGGTGATGGTGGTGGTGATGGCGTCCTACGGCTCTGGCATAAAAACTCATTTAACTTTTTTGGCCGGCAAACGTCAAATACTTTGGCTTGATGAGCACCGCGTGTAATACACAAAACTTTTTGGCAGGTGGTTAAGATGAAGGGGCAGGGCTAGGCGGGGCAGTGTAGGTTCGGAGCGGGAGAAGCTTGGCTCTGATAACTGTTGCATAGTTTCGGGATGCTGCATAAATAATTATTTGCCAACAGCCGCAGCAGCAGAGACACTTGCCAAAGCCAAACGGAGCAAACTAAATCGAAATGAGATGGAATGAGATGCGATGCGATCCGATGAGTTGAAATGTGTTGCCATTCAGTCGAGGGGGGTTGGTGAGAGTGGGCACGAGTTAGAGGTAACTGGGCGTGGGGCGAGGGGCGAGTGGCGAGGAGTGCGGAGCGAGGAACTTCAAGGTTTAGTGCTGCCCAACATTTTAGAATTTGTGGCCGCAAGTTGGCAAGCGAATAAAATGGAAAATTGTTTGCTTTGACTTTTATTTATTTGGACATGTTCCCCGCCTCCACCATCCATCTCTATGGCATAAAGTGGACGAAGCGCGGGGGTGAGTATGCTGCGGTAGGCCGCTTAATTTCGGGCGCAACTTGCAATTTGCCGCCACATTGCAATCCAAAAAGTTATTCGCAAAACTTTGCAGTTGGCCGAGCCAAGCCAACTGCCCGGACGCAGTCTAATTTCAATTGCTGCCGGCTAATGTGACACTGAACACACTTCCCTGCCTCAAACCCGCCTGAATCAAATCCTAAATCCACGAATCTACAAGTTCGTAGCGAAAATAGCGCAAAATTGATAGAAAAATGCATGTGAAACGTGTCAGAGACTTGAGAAAAATAACAGTTCAAAAATCGTCTTGGCAAGGTGCCTGGGCAAAAGTCAAATGCTGCTGCATAATGCAGCATATCTGTGGAATGCGATCGACCCGGATTGACACATTGTTTACCAAGCTTATCCAGCAAGCTGCAACTGGCAGCCTCATAAATCGCTTATGTCCATTAAATAAATTCAAATATTTTCGCTTTCCTGCAAACCTCTTTAACAGGTGAATTGCGAAAGTGCAACCATGAAGAATGAGTAGAATTACATGTTTCGCATATTAATATTATTATTTTTACTATGATTACTACTATTATTATTCATGGTGTCATAATATAAATAAATCTGGGATTGCAGCTATGTATGTAGCTCGATAAAGTGTGTATGTAAATACCAAAATTCAATATTGATTTGAGCTGATTGGGAAGCATTTTGAAGTGCATTCTCGATGGCTACATATCGCTGAGCCCCTAAAAATATCATTGTGGCAATCACCACCACCTTTGCAAAATGCTAACATTCAATGTGTTTAATTTATGCCGCACTTCACCGCACGCAACTCGACCAGTTCTCTTGGTTAACTTTTCGCGCGGTTCGTCGATTTGCGATTTACGCTTTGTTTTTGTTCGTTTTTATCTTTTTTGGTTTTGGTTTTGCATTTTGTTTGATTTGCCTTTTTTTTTTTTTGCCAATGTTTGTGTAACCAATCCGAAAACAAATGCAATTGCTGTGCGTGTCGCTTTTATTTATCTCGAATTTTGCAGTTTTGCTGTTGCCGTTTGCCGTTAGCATGCAGAGTTTTGTAATATTCTCCGATGTCAGTTTAACGCAAAAAACTTTTCGCGCAACAACACCCAATAATAACAACAGCAGCAACAAGAGGAGCAACATCAGACCCAAAACCAAAAAAAAAAAAAAACAAAAAGGGACGTAGCCAACATTTTGGCATTTAATTGGAAAATTAAATTGTGGGATGTTGCAATGAGAGCAGTATTTGCGATTTGTCCGATCCCATTTCATTTCAGAAGTAATTTGCGGCGCAATCAACGCGCATCCATCAGTGCTTCCAGGTAATATCCGAGCATAATACATTTAAAATATTTGCTAACCATCCGGCCGTTACATTCCGGAGTAGCACGCTGCCTGCTCACTTTAGAAGCTGACGTGTCAAGTGTCGGCTGAGCTGTCTCTCCAGTTTCCAGTTCTGTAGCTCCCCAGCAGATGCCCAACTGCCCAGTTGCTTTTGCAATTTTGCAAAATGACTGGGAATTCATTTGACAAATTGTGCTTTGGCGCGGAGTAAAAAGTCAAAGCAGCTGGCCAGCAATTCTTTTCTGAATTCGTTTGGTGCTCTGTCACTGGTTAAACAAGTGGCAAAATTAAATTTAACAATCTCTGTTGCAGACGGCTGGTCGGGATGTCGATGGGAATGGGGATGGGGATGGGGATGAGGATGGGAAAGCGGATTGTGAACTAAAGCCACATTGTTTAAAGTGCTTAACAAGCAGATGGCCGCACACCTTCTCTTCGGCTACTGCAACTAACTCAGTCAAAGAAGTGGCATGAAAAATGAAATGAAAACCAACAAGTAACCACAATCATTGCTCGACTCGCCACTCGTTAGCAGCGATAGCAACCGGCAACAGCAACAGCAGCAGCAACAACAACAGTGGCAACATCGTGTGGCACCGGCAGGACGCTGAACCCATTTGGGATTGGTGTGGGTCTGCTCAGTGCTTCGAAAAGTGCTACAAGTGCAGGACAGTCAGCTCCCGTTCTTCAATTCATCCGGTAGTCCATCTCGTTCATCCGTCCGTCTGTCTCTCAGTGCTGCACTCTCATCCGCTTTGCAGTCATCCGGGCTCCGGCTGGCTTTTGATTTGTGGCACTGACACTTTGGGCTCAGGCAACGCTCTTTGATTTTGCGGTCCAGTACTAGACCACACCGTCTGCACCACCATGCATTAAGTAATTACTTCTTTGTGCTGACGACGAAAGTGCAAATTCATTGCAATGATGCAATGTTTCAGTTTCCAAACACGCATACCACACGCCATCGAACGACAAGCTCAGGTTAATGGCACTCGCATCGCAACAGCTTGAACATTTTTGTGTCAAAAGACCAATTTCCGCATTTATGCATTTGACTGTAAATTTGATTAGCCCTTCAATTTCAAATGGTCATAATAGCTCATTTTTTATTTACGTCTAAATCACCCACAGCTAAGCCCGTAATATAGTTCATTCATATTGATTAAATATCGTTTTTGGATGCATTGCTTATAATAGCTCTAGGGAAAAATAGTGTCAGGATGTTAAGCTGCAATATTTAACGTGCTGTAAAAAATAAAATTGTCTGGCCTAAAGCTTAAATGTGATTTGAAACCATAAACTAAATCCGCAGCGCTTTGTATATTTGTAAAATTAGTTTTTAATTTGTTTCATTAATTTGTAGACTTGAATTGCTTGAAGGTTTATTTTTCCATTGAAACTGCTGGGATTATTCCATCCAAAATTGTTTTAACCTTATATTTATGCTGCTTTGGGTTTTTGGGCGGCTCATTTGGAAAGCAGTTTTTGCTGTTACTGTGTCTTACAGTCGATTATGACTGCAAATGCGAAACAATTTCCATCCACCCGTTAACTCAAGGTGAGGAGGAGGACATGTTGGTGTTATGTGGGGTTATGGGTGTGGGGTAGATATACAGTCAAAGTGAAGGGTAGCCTCTTAGTGAGTCGAATTCCAAGGATGCTGTTATTGTTGCTGCTGCTTCTGGCAATTGCCAATGCAAAGGAATAACTTTCTTTATTGCATTGAAATTCAATTGCGATTCACAACTTCGGTGAAGGCGTGCTACATTGAGGGGTAGGTGGGTGGCGGTGGGCACGGGACAGACAGCATGGAGGAGGCCCAACAATATCTAGCACATATTTGAGTGAAGTGAATGCGAAATAAATTTTGCACAGCAGCGGCAGCATCCAAAAAGCGGAAATTTCCTACATAATTTCGTTGGTGTATTTTATTATAAATAATTTTTTTCTCGTCTTTATATTTCTTTCCACTTTTTTTTTTTTTTTTTGGCAAAATTGCAGACTAAAGGCTGGCTACCAAGGACCGTCAGATGAAGGCAGCTGGAAGGACTGGCCAAAACATATGACCACTCAATAGGAATAAACTGAAGAGAACGATGTGGGCTGAAGAAGACGAAAATATGTACGCCATGAAGGATGGCAACGGCCAAAAGGCAAAGGGCGAGCAGAGCAAGAGGGGCGTGGGGTAAATTCAATGCTGAGCGAAATATAAATAAATATAAAGAAAATAAGTGCATGCCAGAACCAGAAACACTCAAAGTTTATGAAACGCGCGTCGCCTCCAAAGTTTCTTTCTTTTTTTTCTTCATTACACCCAAGCAGAGGGTACTATAATTTTGTCGTGAAGTGTGTCACGCATTGAAGGAGTCGTCTCCGACCCTATACAATATTTACGCTACACTTGATCAGCATCAATAGCCTAGTCCTTCTGGTTGTCTGCGCGAATGCCTCTCCGTTTATAGGTTTGCTCAAGCAAAATTTTGTTAAATTTTGATATATACGTATTTTATGTTGTGAGCACAATGCTCGTATCGGACAACTACATTATATATATAATATATAGAACAGTTTTGCAGTTTTCTTTTTTATTTAAACATATAATTTAATTTAGATATGAGCAGGTCGACCTCTGCAAGAGTATGCAATCTTCGACTAAGCTAAGATAGTCGCCTTTTTTCGCATTTCTTTCTTCTCTTTGGGACAACGTAAAACAAAGTAGAGGCCAGGGATCAGGGCACATGTGTGTTACTGTGTTTGTGTATGTTGGTGTATCGCCAATTACTGTGTCTGTTTGAGCGTACAAAGCGTTTTATGAACCAACTCTGAAGCCCCTGATATACCGTCACCCAAGTCCTCTATAGCCCAACACAGCCGCCACACCCCGTTGAGATGACCGTCTCGCATTTATGATGCCAGACACGCCGCCTGGACTTTGTCGAATAACTTTCCACCGTGGTCGTCTGCAAGGTCCTCGCCCAACGTCCCCGACGTCGTCATCTTTCCTGCTGTTGCTCTTCAAGTTTTTAGCTTTTGATTTTATTGCCAATTGACCAACTTTTTGGGTCGATTGCCTTAACAGTTTGGTAGGCCGGGGGGCAGTGGCCTGAAGATGCCAGCTTACCAAATGCGAGAACAGCTGCCCCAGATGAGCATTGCAGTGCTTCACACGGACATACTAGTTACCTGATTTGCAATGGACACGTCGCGGCCCTCGACCAGCATCCGGATGGGGGGATGGACTCTAAAATCGCAGGGCGATTCCAGCCAGCGCTGAACTGGCAGCCAAGGTGATGAAAGTCAAAGTCATCGAAAGCTATAAAACATAACGAAGTTCGACGGCAACGATAAATTTTATCGAAGGGCAAAGTCCTCAAATGATATTAGCTGCGAGTATAACTTTAATGAAAGGACAGCGAGACAAAAAAGCAGTGTTGTGTAATAGTCAACAGATGTTCAATAACACTTACAGCAATACTCGCGCCACTAAGTACAACTCAGAAGTTTGGAAACAAATACAATTATAATTGATATTATTTGTAATTTGCATTTGCGGCACACCAAATATTTAAATATTTATTTATACATTGTTTGAACTTCAATGTAACATCTATTAAGCAGTGCATAAGTCAGTAACCTAGAGAGTATATATAATAATGTAACATATACTAATAAAGAGCATTAAATAGTTAGTGTTATTAACAACTCCCTTCTTTGAACAATTATCTGTCATAATAGAAACGATTCCGCAATTATCGAGTTACAGCAGCAACTTAGCCTAACTTAACCCTTAACATCATTAGCTGGTAAAGAGACTAAAAAAATTAAGACTTCAGGCGAAAGGGATTGGGACTGGGCTAGCTGGGATTGGGGCCGCTGAACAATACGCAGCACTCGATATACCACAAGACGGAAAATCTGTGTAAATAAGGCTTAAGATGTGGTATAAAAACAAAGCACGGAATGATAATCATAAGAGCGATGCCACTGTGCAAAAAGTGGCTAACAAATTGTTGCCAAAAGAATTAGACGCGAAGCGAAATAGGATTTGGATCCAAAATCAGGTTCACCATTGGAATATTGAGGGCAGCTGTGGCTTAGAGCAAAAGACAAGTTGTGGTGAATTTGTTACGTTTTTATCCCCTGAACCCATTAAAAACGGGTAGAAAGGGTATAACGTTTTCTGCATATGTATGTAACAGGCAGAAGGAAGCTTCTCTGACCCTTTGAAATATAGAGCTAGAGAAGTCAAAGTTTATTTATTTAACTGTCGCCGATTCGCGAATGTCTATACACTTCGACTGCCGATGGCAATAAAAGACATTAAAAACAGATATTGATATATTATATATATATATATACTTATTACTGGTGAACTGGGCAAAACAAACACCTAGAATGAAACCAGGCTATGCTTAACAGGGTGTTTCGTATTCGAGCTCACCTGACTGCAGCACTTGTACATGTTTTTTCCTGCCGTATATGATAAACGACAACAATGCCACACGCTTGTGTGTATCCTGAGCAGCATAATAAATGCATGATTATTTGCAGGTTTTATTAGGTTAGCGCTCAACACGCCAGCGGGTGGCGGCAACCACAAAAATGCGCACAAATTGAGCAGGTGAGTTTCTGGTGAAGAAGCGAGAATAGTGAAAGTCTAGTTGGAAGCTGGCAGCTTAAGCATTCGCACAAGCCATGAGAAATAGAGGAAGCGTAGCAGACAATGGCAAACGCAAACGCAAAACACAACCCGGAAGCCAGCTGTCTTGAAGCTGCAGTGCGGCAATTGAGGTAATCCTTCCAGCAGAGTTCCCGGCAGTCACAACTTGAATTTGTTTTCCATGTCGAGCAGCTGAAGCGGCGTTATAAGTGCCTGCTCCGACTAGAGCTGAGGACAATGGACTACGGACCCCGCTCTGAGCTGGACTGCTGCATAGCGACATAAAGACAGCGCCAGCCATTGTTTATTACACAAAATAAGTTATTGTTAATAATAATGTTACCTGAGCTCTCTTTATGTATAGGTGGGCGTGGCGTGGGAGTTCTCAATTCCACTCGCAAATCCCAGCCTTATATGCTGCTCATGGAGTCGGTAAGCAGTTCTCCTTGGTTTGTTTGCTCAATTTGTGTGCATGTCCCTGGCTTTGTCTTGCCTAAGCGCCGCCTAAGCCGAGCTCCTTCCATATTATCCCGTCCCACATGTTTTACAAATCCGGCCAATCGGATGCCGTCTGCAACTGAGCTTATGGCCTGGCATTAGCGCTGAGCCTCAGCCACCTGTTGTTCCTTGCCTCCCTCTCCGACTGCCAGAGTCCCCTGCACTGGCGACTTCTTGCCTTTGACAGCTTAGACGCCGTGGCGCGTCAAATTACCTAAGCTTCAACTCGATGTCGCCGTTATTGTTGTTGTTGTTGTGTTTGCTCGCATGTTATACATTTTGCTGTCGCAAGTGTTTCGTGAGTCACTCTTTTTGATAATGTTACTGTTACTTTCACTGGTACGGTTACTGTTACTGTGGCTGTTGCTGTTACTGTTATGACTTAGGTATATGCATATATGATCTAATTGTGGGTAATGTTAATGAAATGCTTTTGCCAAGTCTCAAATGTTAATGTTGCGAACACCGTGATTGTCTTACAGTTAGTGTTACATTCCTGTTAATATAACTACGATTTGCACATAGACCGTAACTTATTAAAGATAGCTAGTTCGAATTTCTTAAATATTAATTCATGCCCTCAAGCGACTTTGAAGCATACTTCAATGTACTTTAATGTTCTGAGTGCTGTTATGCAAACTATCAAGCAGACCCCATAAAATGCAGTCATGCCCATCCTCAAGCCTACACACACACACACACACACAGACACCCCCCCCCCCACACACACACACACCCACACATACACCTTGTCGCCTTGACTTAAAAAAGGCCTCCAGTGCAACATGAAATTAAAAATTTTGGCCGAAAACTCAAATTTCATACACATGTATCTGTGTGCGTATGTGTGGGTGTGTGTGTTCTGTGTGTTGTGTGTGCTGTGTGTTTTAGCATGGCTGTTGCGCTCAACCGGAGCCTTCAAATATGCGCGCTTGTCGCGAGCACAAAGTTTATTGCACCATATTTTCTCGAGCGGCATACGCACAAACACCCTTGCAGAGGAACACACACACACACACACACACACACATATACTATGCACACTCGCATGCAGTTTTTATCGCACAAGCAACGAAAATATTTGTCTTGGTCCTTTTTGGAGTGCCAAGTTTGCTGGCAACTGGCAAAAATTGTAGGCAAATTTCGTCGAAAGCCGACAACACGACGTTGTCAGGACAATTTTGGCGATTTACGTTGCCAACAGCACACACATGAACCAACACACACACACACACATACACAGCGGCTTTGAAAAATGGCTGGCAATACCCGTACGAGGTGGGAGACGGGAATGTGGGTGGGAAGAGGATGGTGTGCTATTGGGGGTTGCCCTGCGCTCAGCGTACTACCAGATGCGATTGCATTCTGGTGCGCTTTGTTGTCGGTCGCATTGCGACAATTAAACTCACATAGCAGCAGGAAGCTGCACCCACCCAACCCCCCCACCCACGACCCGTCCACTCCCCTCCCTCTTCCCCACATTCTGCGCACGCAGTCCTTGTTACGCTGTCAACACTTTCAGCGTTCGCCAGGCTGTTGTTCGGGCTGCCAACGGCAATCGGGACAGCTGGCAACTGGAAACTGGGTAGCTGCTCACAGACTAACGACAAGTAACGAAGCTAAACGCACGCAAACAGCAAGCATAAATGCATTTAAAGGGATGCACAGGAGCGGGAGGGGTGTCGCTAGCTAGCGCAAATGAAAGTTGTTGATTTATCGACTGTACAAAGTGCAACCAAAAATGAAAAACAAAAATAAGTAAGATTGCTGTGGTCGAGTAAGCTCGACTACAAGATGCCCTGAACAGAGTTACTAAATAAATGATTGGTTTTTTTTTTTGTCAAATTTCCCACATAAGCCTGAGTTTTTCGATAACTTATGTTCCAAATTTACCAAGTTCATATAGTCTCTAAGATCCGCAAACGAATAGGCGGACAAGTCTATATCGATTTGGCTGTTGATCCTGATCAAGAAAATATAATATTTAGATGCATCTTCTGCTGTCACAAACTTTTGCGCAAAGGCAATATACCCGTTTTACCATTTTTCAATTGGTTTAGGGTATAAAAACTAAATAATTTGGTTTTAGATCTTTCGGGTTAGCATCATTTGTAATTTGTAAATTAATTATCTGTATTTGTTGAGAAAAACTTGTGATTAATTGGCATTACTATAACCTTATGCCAAGAATATGATGGGTATCGTCTCCCTCACCTTAAGCTCCCCTCACCCTGCTTTCCACAACAAATTTAATTGTGCTAATTAAAAAAGTCTTCAATCTTCTTATGAAGAAATAGCTTGCAAAACCTTCGACTGCTGTTGACGCAAGCAGAGCGAAAGTGGCAAGAAGCAAGCAAGTGGTGACCTGTGTCAAGTAAACGACCATCACAGTTCTGGATAGTAGCTAAGTGGAATGCTTGTGTGTTGGTTGTTCTTAAATTAAAAGTTTCATCTTGGGATCATTTTTGTATGACTTTACTCGTTATGTATCATTTCTGCCTTTTCTGTCTTTTGTAGTTATTTAGAATCTGCCCATTCGGTATTGTTGCCGTCTCCAAATGCCCGCTGTCCTCAACAGCCCTTTCCTGCTGCTCATTACGGCTATCAAGAGTGGGAGAAACGGCAAGAAGATTATAAGCAAAGTGCCTCAGTTTTTAGTCTTTGTAAAATATTAAAACACATAATTTAAAAGTAAGACCAAAACGGAGAACCGTTTCAAAGAACAATGCTGACAGTGCCAGGAGTCGAGACCCTGTTGCAGCCCCCAGTCCGAGTCGAACTCCGGTTCAGGCTCCGTCCATGCCCAGTTGCTGCAAGATTAAAACGAAATGCTTCTAACTTGTTATTGTTAGATGCATTTCGTTTTCGGCCAACACAATTTGTTGCAAAAAAAGTTCAGTGAAGTTGGCAGTGTTGAAGTTGAAGTGAAGCACAAAGCGAGTGAAACAGCGAGTGAGGTGAATGCGGAGAGGGTTGATGAAAAGAGCGGTGGGGCAGAAAATGGGACAATAGCAGTTCCGAGCGGTATTAAATTACTTACGACTAGTAGGAAATGCATTTTATTGAGTAATTTAATAAATTTATAGCCTATTCGTAAGAGCAACACCCTCCAATGTGCACAGCTAAAATAAATGTAAAATAAAACATAAAAAAATGATTAATTCAACAAACAAGAAACAACAGTCTTAGGCACGCCGAATAAAACACATTGTGATTGATGATATATCCTCAGTCTGGGACATAATAGATATGACAGGTCGCAGTGCATGAAGCCCCAATTAAAATAAAATACAATACTTAAATATTCTCTGCAGTTTTCTAAAATATTAAATATTTCCAATACATGGCCTCTTAATATTCTAAGAATAAGTCGAAAATCTCTCTAAACTAAGATTATTCTTTGAATATTAAGAAGAAAAGAGAAAGGAGCAGAACTATCTATCTGTATGTTAAGAAAAGTTGACTAAACTTAAAGTGAAATGCTTTTATTTGAGTCAGCTTACAAATTTGTATTAAATATATTTTTATGTGAGTAGCACTCCAGAATATTTTTGTTTTTAATTGTAACCAAAGTAACCATTCGCCCGTAAGCTACAAGTTTGTAGTGAAAAGGAATTTTACCTAAGGTAATAATAAAATGTTAAACATTTCATTATGACTTTATGCAAGATTTAATTGAATCTGAAGCGAGTGGTTTCTGCTTGTATTTTCTGGGTGACTTCTCCCCTCTTGGCTTCATGGTGTCTCTTCTATAAATTCTACTATGCATGTGCTTCCTAATCTGTCCGTAGATGGAAGCAAGTGCTGGTCAGTCTGCATCTATTTTCGAGTGGTGCAACCATTTCTGGAGCCAAGCCACAGAATCAAAGCAGCCAAAGCAGCCACCCACCCGCTGCTATGTTGAAGTTGCATTCGGAGTTGGAGTTCAGTTACAAACAACTGGCTTTGCCTAAGGACCTGAGCACAAGCACACAAGAAGTGGATCAGTGTTGGAGTTCCTTTGCCTTTGGGTAATTTAGTAATATTGCTGCCAGCTGTTGACCGTGTTCCATTGCCAGCTTTTTATGCTCTTTGTACGTAAGCAGTAGGAATAATAAATAAGAATTTGTTTAAACAATTATGATTATCAATTAAGGAATAAGTAAACTTTGACTAATGGTAGATGATGCCTGACAAGAGCAGCAGCAGCTCAGCTCAGTCAAACATCGACTAATGAATGTGGACTAAAGGCTCTAAATATGTTGTCTAATATGTTGTCAGAATGGAAATTAAAAGGACATGGGTGCGGGTGGGAGCAGGCAATGATGTGTATTCAATAGCTCAAATGTGTCTTGGTAACGACTTGGTAACCAACACATTTACAAAAATGAATCCTATACCATCTTAAAAATTCGCTTACAAGTAAAATGTTTGGCAAATAAATGCAGTTAACAGTCAGAAAAAAGTTCGTAGTTTATATTTTTAGAGATATCTTCTATTCAAGCTTTATTTGTTCTACATTTACGAAAAGATAACGACTCCGATCTTTGAAGGACATTGATGTCAAGATAAGTACCAAAATTGGGAACTATATCTTTACATCTGCAGAGAACTCACAGAATACATTCGGCAATCCACATCTCCAAATTGCCACATTTGCCTTGAACGGCAGATGAATCCTGCGCTGTAAAAGGAGCTAATTGCGGCAACCTGTCATATGTCGCACCTGCAGGACGCACAAAGCAATAGGGATGCGATAGACGTGGCAAGAACAATAAACATTACTCTAAAAATAAAAAAACAGGCAACAACAGACAGCACAACAACAACAGGAACATCACATCAAAGGTTCGCCCACTGAGCCAGGACCTTTTTTCACATTGGAAAACTGGCTGGCTGGTCAATTGGGCCCAATGACCAACACCGAGGACACAGTTCGCAGGATACACAGGCACAATAAAAGCGCAACACGTTATTGTTGTTGCTGCTGTTTGGTGTCTATTACGACCAGGAACTGACGGAAGAGCTGACCCACTGCTTCGACGAAGGGATAACAATAGAAGAAACAAGTAAGAATGCTGTGGTCGAGTGAGCTCGACTGCAATATATCCTGAACCCAGCTGACAAATTTCACCCTCAAAAGTTTTTCACACTCAAATGTAAGCAGGACTGCAAGAATATACTTACTCTATGGGGTCGGAGATGCTTTGTTTAGCCTGTCACAAACTTTTGCACAAAAGCATAATACCCTTTTTACCCAATTTTAATACGTTCATGATATAAAAATAAGAAGAAAAACGCCGAAAAGCAATCAGTAAAAGAAAACAACAGCAACAAAACAAAAACCAAAAAAAAAATCCGTAAATGAACATTTTTTGAATTCCCGAAGTAAATGGATTTGAGCACATACAACATGAAAGAATACATACACTAACTTATGTCTGAACTGAGCGAACCCAATGATGTCCTTGCCCGTGAGCTTATTTATCATACAACTGGCAACTGACTGCAAAATAGTCTATTAACTAATATCATTTTGGCCAAGAACATTTGTTAATTGCGAAGGTTGAAGCTAGGTTAGACAAACAATTGTCCTAATGGCAGCTGCAATCCTCGGATCGACCGACATAGATTTTGATCTTGATCAAGAATATATGGACTTAACGGGGTCGGAGAAGATTTCTTCTGCCTTTTACTTACATTTACACACTTTGTTCAGGGGTATAAAAACAGGAGGGAAAACAGCTTCTGATATGCACACACTCAACAGATTTTGGGGATCACTCCAAACACCAATTGCTGTTCTACCGTGAAATTTGTTGGTTAAAATGCAGTAGATGTCAAGTTGATTTATGGTTATGAAAAAATGTCATTTTGTGGCGGGGCAGGCTTTTATGATACACCGATTTCACTTTGTGGTACATAAGTTTAAACGATTGCTTTATATAAACTCAAATAAATTGTTGGCTATAAAATTATTATATATATATATACAAATATATTAAACGCATTCAAACTTGATTCTCGTAAATGGTGATTTATGTTTAATATGACCGTAATTAAACAGTTTGACAGACCTATAAGCCAAAGGCTACTTAATTAGCATAAATAAAAACCAGTGAGTTGCGAGGCCATCGTCAATTTGCAGCACCAGGAGCATCAGGATAGCTGAATGAGTTGTAGGATGAGGTACTCCACTCGTACCTAGAATTACGTATGCCGATGCAGGCAATTTGAATTGATGAATATTTGGAACTTGATTCGGTTGGAAGGGATTGCAGCTGATGCCTGGCAATTGGCTCGGCTGCTTTAACAATTCGTGGAAATTAATCTCTGCCTCGGGTGCTGCACTAGCTGCCTCTGGCAACAAACTGCACAATGTCAAAATATCAGCTGCCTTTGTTCACATTCACATTCACATTCACATTCATATTTGCATAGATGTTTGTTGGCTGTTCAATGTTGGCCCGTTAACAGTTTGTGATTTCATTTAAGTGTTACGTTGGGATTTAAGCTGCAGTCAAGCGGACAGTCAAGTTGCTTACACATGTAAATTACAAACGGTTTTGATGGCCCATTCCAGCTGAAGTTGCAATTGTGAGCCAAATGGTATTTTCAGTGTTCACTGTGGCAGCCACAGATTAACACGCAAATAAGGCAGCCCATTGACATATAAATAATGTTCGTAATGCACTTCAATCTGCCCTTTCCTAATTATTCGTCCAATTTCAATAAGAGAAAATGTATATGTAGGAATTATATTTGCTTACAAATACGCATTGGGGTCGGCTTAAATTCATTTGTAATTAGTAGACCACAAGCCTATTTATTTATAATTCCAATGTGTAATTTAATATTTTCATTTCAGAATATTATTTTAAAGCGACGAATATGAAATAGTTGATGAGATATTATTGCATTTTGAAGTGATGTCAGGGTTTTTGAGTGACTATGAATTTCATGTTTGAGCATAGTCAATACCGAGATTGGTAGACATATAGATATTTTTGCTTCTTACATACATAAGTGTGTCTGTTGGATTATTACCTGATACCCCTGCGTCTTTTGTGGTGCCATTGAATTTCCAAGTGGAAATTGTTAACTGAATTCAGCTAAGCAAGAGCATTGTTCGAGTTGCCACAACAGCACCCGCCCCCACCTGGCATTTTGTGCTGATACGTTGTAATCAACAGGCTCGTTAAGGTGCACCGTGGCTCCCAAACATACGCACACTCCCGTTAAGAGCCTGGCAGTTGCCTGGATCGTCATCTGTCAGGCCGCCATTTAAGTCGATTGATTGCTGGTAATAAAATCGTACAACACAAAAGCGCAACAATGCGAGTGCCGAGAAATGGGTGTGAGTGTGGGCTTGGGATTGGTATTGGGCTTTTGCTTCGGCTTGAGCTTGAGCTTGTCGCCAGGCAGCTGGGCAATAGCGGCGTAGCTGTGCCTTTTTGCTGACTTCCGCTCTCCGTTGGCACTCTGGCAACAATGAGCCGCAATGAGCAGGAATGAGGTTGGCCATAAACGGTTGGCGGATGTCAAGAATAAGAGGGTACCCTTTGAAACCCACTGGCTTATTGAAGGCTTAAAAAGGCTGCACGACGGGACGAAGGCGTTGAGCGGGCGCTGCACTTTTCCTGCAAATCACATAACGGCAACAATAAGGAAATCGCATGTGAAAAGCAACCAAAAGAAAACATCAAATATCAAATATCAGCAACAAAGTGCAGAGAGCAAAGTGCAAAGATAGCAAAGTAGAGGATATTGGGTAGAGGTAAAGAAGTCGGCACTTAGTTAAGGCCACTTTCTGACTTCTCGTGTCGCCTGGGTCGCAAATGGGTATGGGCAGAAATCAGGCATTTTTAAAGCTTTAAGTGGCATTTGTTTGCATGGTTGGCGGTTAATTATCGAAAACTCATTTAAATCAGCGCCAATGCACACACACACACACACACACACACACCCACACATGCATAATTTATTGTATTAGTATTGCCCCATTGCAAATGATTACCTTTAGCTTGTGGGTGAGTGCCGAGAAGTATGCAATGGGAAATTGCTAGGGCTCGCTGACTCTTTGATTTTGTGCATGAGTGGCTACCACAGCCAGCATAGCAGCGTAAGTGTGGGCTTGTGTGTGTGTGTGTGTCTGTGTGTGTGTGCGTCTTCGGTGAGTTTCTTTCATTTATTTTAATTGCAATTTTTTTCTTTATGGAACTCATATTTATTAAATGCTGCATTCGTGTACATGTGTGCCCGTCCCTCTGGGGTTGAATGTGTTTGCGTTTTTTTTCCATTAACGAGAGGAAATTAAAACGAAACGCTCATAAAATAACGCCAACGCACACTCCCACGCATACAGGCAACCATTTATTATTTCCAAAACCAATTCCATTTTTTTTTTATTTTCATAAATGGTGTTTATTTTTTCAATTTCATTTTTTAGCACTTCTCATTAACATTTGCCAAAATGTCAGCCAGCACAGATAAAAAGAATTGACTTTTATGCAATGCAAATGATAATAATGAGATATTAATAATTGCACATTGCACAGAGATCAACTATAAAACAATGTGTCAAATAATTTTATCCAAATATCTAAAATATTTATAACTTAAATTATAATTTTTGTTTTTTCACTTTCCGCAACGAGAAATGTAAAGCGATATTTATTGCCAGAATAAATTTAAATGTGTGCAGTTCAGTATGTATAAAGAGTAATTAATGTAACTTCTGCATAAAGCTTTATTCTTAGTACTATTGATGTGCGAACATATTATTCAACAATTGCCTAAGCTCGCAATGTTTTTTTAAAGACAAATATTTGACTTTTAGTATCAAATATTCGATTAAATTATATTAATTCGTTTGATGCATTTTAAATTTAAAACGTATTCAGAACGCTGTTAAAAATTGAACAATTTTAAGAAGATGCTAGGCACGCTAATGCCTCATTTTAAGTTTCTCGTATTTTGGAGTTGCTGCCACAGCCGCAGCTTCAGCCGCAATGAAGCCGCAGGCATCAATGCTTTTGTGCGCTAGACCCAAACAAGATCTTACAGTAACTAACCGGGTGGCAAGAAAAACTTTTGCTTTGGGATTTTGAAGCTGCTGCTGTTGCACTTGCACTTCAGAGACGCCACACAAGCACTAGGCACCAGGCACCAGGCAGCATGCAGCATGCAGCAGGCAGCAGGCAGCAGATGCCCAGCCTCATCTACAGTCTCAGTTTCAGTCCTACGTTGAGCTGCCTGCCTGCCTCCCTCTACATGTTTGACTGCCAGCTAATAACAGTTGCAATACGACCCAGCCCAGAAATGACGACGAACAAAAACGATTTACGCTGAAAGTGGCAACAATGGCGCAAAGTTACCCTTCCCTCGGCGCCCTAACAGCGCACATACGCCAGGTGGGCACCTCCCCGTTCTCTGGCCACGCTGCTCACTTGTATGTGGAAAAGTTCTGTGCTCAGCGTTTTAATTTAATACAAAAACTTTAGCCCGTTGCTCAACCTAGGCCGAGTTCACGCACATAGGAGCACTGGCAGCAGCAACAGCAGCTGCAAACACACTCTTCCGCTCACTCACCCCCCGCCTACCAATGAACAGCAACTACTACGACTGCCAGTTGCTGTTGGCAATTGAACTTGTCCAAGTGCATGGCAGAGTGCATTTATTTAAAGTCAAGTTTGTTGATTTGTCGCCCAAAAATCCAAAGTGTCGTTGCATCTTTTTTTTCTTATCTTTTTGGATTATTCTATTGTCAACAATTAATGCAAAGTACCCTCTGCATATCTTTCTCTATCTCTTTTTCTTTTCTTTTTCTGTGTTTTGTCTCTCTCTCTCTCTCTCTCTCTCTTGGAAGCCTACAAAGGCTTAAGTCCAACCAACAGACCAAATGCAAGTAAACCAATTGAAGTCGAAAGCTGGCAAGTTGTACTTACTCCGATTAATGGAGTACTCTAGAATTAGATGACTCAAGTGAGAGTGTTTTCAATAATATTGATATATTCTCTCAAGTGTAGTTGATAACTTTTAATTAACTTAATTCAAGCATTTTTTCGAACACATATCCAAATGTGGCAATTACCAGAACTAAGTAAGTAAGTTTCTTAAATTTTTGGGATCAATTTTAAATTGAATTAAATAAAAAAAAAGGAAACAGAACTACATCCAATCAATGAGCTTCAAGCCAAGTGTGTCAGCTGAAGTCTGAAATTTGTCATATGGCAAAGAGTTGGGCGCGTTGTCTTGAAGAAGTCAAATTTGTCGGCAACTACTTACTATATTATATTACAACTTTTCATCTGCTGGTTCGCAGCTTCTTCTTTCTACCTGGTTTCATAATGCCAAATTTTTCGCATATGTTTTTTATCCCAACCTTGACAACGACCTTTTTACTTCATCTAGCATACGACGGCACTCCAGCTCTGCGGAACACTCATTCATACGGGGCAATCAGGTGTGCAAAAAATAAATAAAATTCAGAAGCGTGGGGCAAAGGAAAGGGGAAAAATGGGGTGCCTCTGGTGGATGGGAACAAGGGACGGGCAGGGGTATTCACTAAAAAATTGGTGTTTCAAGTTTTACGACTTGCTGACAAATAAATGCGTAGACAAATTTAATGAGCGGCGGAAATGTCTTTTCATTCGATTTGACATGCCTAGTCCTCGTGTTGTCCGGCTGCATGAATTTATGGCCTGGCCGAAGGTCCAGGACCTTTTTTAAGCCAACGGCAACAGCGCTCCATAAAAATTACGGCCCGGATAGAAATCAAACCTAAACACAGCTTCAGCAACGAATACAAATAGGAATACAAATGACAACACAAATGCGAATACGAATGCGAATGCGAATACGACTGCAAATACTTGTACATATGTTTGTTTGTTTAACTTCCCGGCAAATGAGAAATAAAATAAGGCGCACTTACAAGACCACAAAAGGCAAGCCGCCTGTCTCCATTGCATGGTGGAGGGCTTGGTCGGGTCTGGCTGCCTCGTTGCAAGGAAGTGAAATAAATGATAACAATAAAATATAAATAAATAAATAAAATTAACTCATAACCACTTAGACAACCGCAGCGGGTCCCAAAGCTCTGCCCAACTGATGTCTCATGTCCCGCCGAGTTACACCGAGTTTCAGCCCTTGTCCTGTGCTGTGCTGTGCTGTTGGTCGGCACTGCAACTAACTACAACATAATTTACTGAGCGACCGCAAAACGACTGAAACGGATGTGCGCTGAATGAAGAAGGACCCGACCAGCAAAAAGGACAATGAGCACTGGCCGGCCACACGCTAATGTGATCCTCTGTCTCGCTCCACATACATGCATACTTACATACAAATATTTATATATATATATATATATATATGTGTGTCTGTGTGCTTGCGTGTGTGTGTGTGTGTGTGCGTACGGGCACCCACAACAATGCGATACTTTTTGGTAGCTGATGCCGCTTCAAAAATGCCGCCGCCGCCGACACACGAGCCAGAACCTTCATTTATCAAGTTGACATTTTAATTTATTAAAACAAAATGAAATGAAATGAAATGAAATGAGACGCACTGGGAATGGGATTTCGGGTTCAGACTGACCAAGGCGACATGCTCAAAAGCTCAAGAGTTGCCGTCTAATGTCCAGCTGTGGGGTCCACTTTCACGCACACTGGCACTCAACAAGCTGTTCTTGGCTCAGCATTACATTGCCCATAATCCCATTGTTTTGACTGCACAACGACCCACTGTGCCCAAGCGTGATCTGATTCCAGCCCTGGGGTATGGCTAAAGAGCTTGGCGAAGCACGCACTGCGCCTCACAACTGTCAAAGGAGTCGCAAATGAACACGTTAAAGATGACAAAATCCTCCCAGGATTCACCGACCATCCAGTGAGATTGTTATGAGTGGAGTGTGTGGAGGAAATGTGCGAGCAAGCAAATTGAGTTTCTGAGGGAAAATTACATAAATCCTTCAACGAATGTATGCAGCTTCGAAGTATGCCTAATATTGTCTAAATTGTGCAACACAGATCAAATATACTTCAAATAACAATAATATTTAATTACTTTCCTAAACAGATTATTTGTGAATAACGGCATTCAATACAGGGGAATAAATATTCGTAAACACATCTGAACTTTATTAAATCTCTAGAATTTTTGGTTATTTTAGGAGTTGCATAGACACGACCCAGTGCAAATTAAATAAAAAATGTTTCTCCTCAAAAGAATGTTTGCCATTACAAATTTATGGGTATTGGTAATTTACTTATAAATTTTCCAAAGTCTTTGGTATATTAAAAACATGTTTTCCTCAATAGCTACAACAGATGGTTAAACCTGATGTTTGGATTATGCTCTGAGGCCATAAAAAGATGATGCGACCAGCAAGAGAATTCTTCAACTCTCAAATCAGTTGGGCCCTTTAGCATTTGCATTTTCCTAGCCATAAATTCAACATGCTGCTCGAACAACAACAGCAACTGCAAAAACAGTAAACAATGCTTTGTGGGTCGAACAAAACGTATTTTTAATTTCCATAAATTTTATATCGAAAATTTGTGAACGTGTTTTTCTACCCTACACTAATAAAAACGGGTTAACTGGGTATCATGAATTTAAGCAAGCCTAAGGTAGCACATCCGATCCTATTATGATCTTTATCTTAACATATATGTATATATATAAGTAGAAATGTACTCAGCAGATGACTATCTCGTGTATGCCCATTTTGCAACTTATGGATATTTGTGACAATGGCAATGAATTCAATCCAGGATATTTCCAAAGCGAGCTCTCTCGCATATAACACTCTTTCTTTTTTGTACACTCTTTTTGTTGTTTTCAAAGAAAAACGCTACACACGAACAAAATACGAAATAAAAGAGAACTTAAGTTCCATGGGCCGACAAAAGGTGTGCAACCGCAGCGACGCCAAGCAACTTCGTCGTCAAATTTGAAGTCAGCCCCACACCCTCCCCCCTTCCCGCGCTTCCACTCTCTACACGTCAGCGAAAAATGTAGTTGAGGCATCAGCAGCCGACAGCTGCGGCGGTACAGCTTTTTTGTATAGAATAATGGTGCTTTTGAAAATTTTCATATTTATGGTTGCCAGCTTGAAACACTCAACTTAAAACTCGTTGTGGAATCTTTAATTTGCAGGCTAGTTTCCAGTATAGCATCTCTGCCTTGACTAAACGGCCCATACGCGCTTTCAACTAAATAAATCCAAAACGCGAATTGATTGTCACTTGTATATACGCAATTGACTTGTCATCTCATCCGCAGAAAATAATTCATAATCGTTCTTATTCTAGATGCTTATGTATTATATATCTTTTATGTATGTATATCTGCTTATGGGTTGGTTATCGATGTCGACTAACTAATGCTTATGCGTTAAATATATAAGCTATAAGTACAAATATCTGCTTGCTAAGTATATGTTGAGTTTCGTAAGATTCTGGTTAAAAAAGGGACGGAAAATCGAGCATGCCCTTTGAAGAAATATTATGCGGCAGACAGTTTAATATTCAAAAATGTTGCCGACCATTAAAACAGCTTAAAATCTGCGAAACAACAAGAGAAACGCGTCACAAACGAGAGTGAGGTGGTTCCAAGCATCGCAGTTGGTGCGCCACTGAATGCGGCGAAAATGCCTTGATTCATTTTACTTACTCTATCTTCAATTTTCGTTGCTGGCAACGTCCGTCGCACCTTACTTCTAGCAAATTACTTTTAATTTATTGTTAGGGTCAAGGGGTGGCGAGAGAGCGTTGGCGAGCGTTGTTCTGTTTTAAAGGGGTGACGTCAACAGCTGTCATATCCGGGCGTGGCAGATGTTTTTCTTGGTCCTTTACTGTACTGCGTCACAGCTCCCACAATGAAAACGTTTTATAAATTGAAACGAATTTCACTCGCGTACCGCAGAAATTAAGAAGCAGATGAGAAGAGGATGCGGAATTGACATCCCCCGTTACCTGCCACTTCTCAACTGCCAACAGTCAGAACAGGGGAATGAATGAACGCACAGTGGACCGAACACTTGCGCAACTTGTCAGAGTTACCAAAGTAAAAGTGGTTAGTGGAAGCAAACCACTACTCAGTGGGGTAATTTATTATGATTCAGGTGGAGTGTTTGTTAGCCGCTTGACAAGATTTCGTAAGATTTTAAAAAAATAACTGAGAGAATATACAATTATTTCCGTGTATTTAAAATTAGGTTTAAAAAATTAAATGTCTATATATAAATATTTTTACACTTATTGCAAATATTGCAAATATTGCAACAGTTGAATTCTAAATAGATTAAATTGAAAACTCGCAATGGAAAACATGAAAACATGAAAACAGACGGCAGGATTTCTAGCAATGGGGTAATTGTAGTAATTTCTATTTTTGCTCATTGTCGGAAATTTGTATTGCAATGATTCATTCCAAGTTTTTCGAAATCCGGGGTATTCACTTCGTGTGCCGCGAAACTTTGCACATCTGCTTTTGAAAGAGTATTGCGCGTACCTTGGGATGAGATCGCAAATGCCAGAACGCTGTACCAAAATTAATGCATGCCACGGTCTGCGGCATGTGGACGATGGGGCGTGTCCGTGTGGCAGCTGAATGTTGGCCGTTAGCAATATGCTTTTACCGCTGGCAGCCGAACATTAACCAAAGTGGTCGCGTTCCATTTGCAACTGGCTCTCACTGCTTTTGATTTTAATGGTTATGCTACTTATCATGTTCTACAACGACTGCTGCAACAACAACCAGCAGCAAAAACAACACCAAAAGCAATATGCCACGTGGGCCTAGTGACTCTTTTTTTTCCACCATTTCAAAAGGGGCATCGGTCCATCCAGCGGTGGGAGCGAAAAAAAAAAAATGAGAACTGTAACCAGCGAAGCATTCGTAGTTATAAATTTTTTTATTTTTTTTTTTCTGCTGCCCAAATGGTGGATGGGCGGTAGAAACGTGGCTCAGTAATGGAAAAGGTGTGCAAGAAGTGGCTACAAAAAAGAAGAGAGGAAACTGCGATGAGCAGCGCATGGGGAGTGACCCAAATATGTTTTTCGCAAATGAGTTTGGCGGTCATTTAATGATTTGTTTGTGCAGCTCAAAATCGAATTAAGAAGGGACCAAAAGTCTAAAAAGCAGAAAACCAAACGAACCCAGGCCATACAACGAGCTCACAGCATCCAAAACCACATGGTCATCGCACGTTTGTAATTTGTCGTCTGTGGCGGAAATTTGCACGGAACCAACAGCAAAACAGAACAAGACAACATCAGCATCAGCAGCAGCAGCAACACTAAAAAAAAGGCATTCCTGACCAGGTTAGCAGCACCTCCGCCCCGTAGGCACTGAAAATGCTGTCTATAAATAAATTAGCATGGCAAACAAGTTGCCAACTTTGCTGATCTGCAAGTGTTTGTGTGTGTGTGTGTGTGTGTATGTGTGTGTGGTTGGGTGGGTGTGTGGCTAGTTACGGCTAAAAAGCTGTTTCCGCAATGAGTTTGCTTCCTGTCCGTAAGGACATGCCAGCAAAGCTGCTGCCATTGACAACTCAGCTAAAACTAAATGTGCTGCACAACACTGCTGCAAAGGGGCTGACTGACATTGTGGGCGTGCCAGTAGCAGCAGCACTAACAGCAGCGAGAAAAAAAAAATCTAATTTCCTGTGAACAACATAAAGTAAATGTTTCAAAAGTGACGCCCCGGGGCAAGGCAGTTGGGCCACATTTATGTATGTGTGTGTGTGTGTATATGTGTGTGTGTATGTGTGTGTATGTGTGTGTATGTGTGTGTATGTGTGTGTGTGTGATAGCATTTCCACTACCATTGGTGGTAACAAATGCGCTGTGCTGCCCGCCATTTGCCATTTTGGGCCTGGCACAGTTCACCGCCCCTGGCATAAGTTATGAGCCGGGGCCAACAGCAGCGGGCCGGAGCAGGAAGTTATAGGCAGCTACTAGAGGAAGCTGCAGTCTGTGTAGCGGTGTGGGGCACGCAGACCGTCGTCTACACGCTTGGAACTGGCGTGAAACATGTGACCGAAACTGCGACATTTCTGACCGGGCAAGTCAGCACACTGCCGCCCCCTGTCGGCTGCAGATGAAACCACAGGCCAGTGGCGGGAAAAAAAATCAGTGAATTTAAAAAGCACTAAAAAGACAACAACGGAAAAATGCCAAACAAAGCGAATAAACGTTTAACAAAGCGTCGAAAAAAGAATTGCGCTAATTATTTAAACACGAGGCGATTTCTAGTGTTGTGTCCGTCCACAAGTCGTGTGTATATAGGTATAGGTGTGACCAATTTCCACTCCGGACACACTGTAAAGCTACTCGCGAAGTAAGTGACAAATGAGCCATAAGCAATACTTGCAACATTATTCGATTCAATTGATGGAATATGAACAAGATGTATTCAGCACTTAAGTAGAGTCATGACCCGTTCAAGTTTGGCAGCACACAAGTAGTGGTGGGCGTTTTAATCTTTTAACGTGCCGACACGCAGCTAAAGCCCATAAAAATTCTTTAAGAGAAGAAATTGAGAGGAGTCCCAGCTAAGCAGTGCCAAAGTTAAAGAAAAGCGACAATATTATCGTAAAAACTTATCATTGATCGTTTATCTTGGCAGTGGGCGCTGATACGAAACGAAAATTAAAACACGAAATGAAGGCTATTTTAAGCACGCTGAAGATTATATACCCTTGCTAACCGGAGTCCACCTGCTCACAACCAGCTTTAGTATAAATGAAAAAACAGTCGGTTGTTCCAATAGGAATTATATGCTATAGTGATGCGATCCGGAAGATCTTTGCATATGTACTGCGTTACACAATTCATGATTAAGTTAAAATACCCTCTGCAAGGATATACCCACATACAAGGCATAAAAAGAAAAACAGCAGCAAGCAAAATCCCAAGTGGTGAAGCCCAAAAAGAATGAGCAAAAAAACCGCAAGCTGTGGCATCAAAAAGGTGTACGTCTCTCCCCAAGGACATTAGCACGTATGGCGGTGCTTGTGAGTGTGTGTGTGTGTGTGTGTGTGTGTGGAAATTGGCTAAAACGGATTTACACAAATTTATCAACGTGGCAAAGTCAAAGCCAACGAAGCAAAGCCGTAGCAACGAGCCAAACTCAAAGCCAAAGTGGAAAGAAAGTGTCAAGTGTGTGAGGCGCAGATGCACACACATACACTTACAGACACACGCAAACACACACACACACACACACACTCATATACAAACAGAAAGGAAAACGGAAATGAATCATTTCATTAGAGTTGGCAACGCCTACGACATGAGCATGAGACATGAGGACACAACGCTCCCAGCTGGGGCAAAAGGGGAATGGATGGAGGTGCAAGGCCACAATGAGGGCGGCATTGAGGCCACGAGGAGCGACCCAAGAAATTGCCAAGTAAAATGCATTTGACACATAACGTAGGTCGCCGACATGAGCAATGGGGATCCGGATAGAGCCGAGACGAATATCCGTTTGACCGTGAGGTAGCCTAACCTAAAGGGAATCCCCGCATTCGCATTCGCATCCGCATCCACATCCGACTTAGAATTCGGCTGAAATGGTTCAAGTTTCATCTTGGGTATCAGGTTTTCAACAGCAGCTTGTCCCGTTGCACTCGAACACGTGTTCGAGGCCGTAGGGGAAACTGAACTGGTTTCAACCGAGCTGAACTCAGTCAAACTAAATTAAACTAAGCTAAACTGAATCGAGGGAACAATCAACTCTACTTGAACTTACCCCAGAAACTGGTTAAAAGTAAAGCCACTTTGGTAAAATTAAAGGTCAAATCAAAAGTGACTCAGCACTAATAATGCCTTTGAATTTTCATCTACCAAGTGCAGAGCTTCTGTTTAAGTGGGTTTTATCGAGCCCCCTTTTTTTACCTATCTATCTGTATCTAAAGGCGTATTTGATCTGTGACAAAAATGTAAGAATGTTCCACACTTGCACATATAACAATAACAATAACTATTTGCACAAATGTGTGTGAAATGTCAACAACAGTCACATTGAAAGGCCTGAGCAATAAGCAAATTTTAATTAGATGCATTCCTTGCATTATTTGGGAAAAAGATTACTTAATTAAATATTTGATTGACTGCTTTGGAAATTAGAATTTCATATTTATCTTGCCTTATATTCTAGTTGGCCACAAATACTGCTGAGGCTGTTGAGGAAAAACCTGTCTCTAGTACGCAATATTTGAATTACTTTAAATATGATATGTCAACCATAATTTAATTATTTAATTTAAAAAAAAAAAGTGATTACATTTCAATTTTCACTTGCACTTGCTTTGATGTTAATGACTGACGACATTTATTGATCAATTTTGTTTTCTATGTCAAACTTGATGACTGCAAACAGAGACAGGGGCACAGCGGGCACAGCCGTTGTTTGCGATTCTTTTGTCCTGCAACTGATCCATATTTAGCTCAGCTCATATTTGACATCCAAAGTGGGAACAATGCGTTGCGGAAAGGGCCTTGGGTAGGCATAAATGTAATGCCTATGTGTTTAGTACGCAGCCATCGACTTTGCTGGTGAATCGTGCATGTGGATGGTACGGACAGTATCAGTATATTCTAAAACGTTCACTGGCATATCAAAGATAAAATACCCTTGCAGTGCCATATGATGTACATATATACTAATTGCGGCAGACTTTACATTAGTGTGCAGTCAGTGCAAGAATCAAGATGGCTTTAAAGCTGAGAGAGTAGCTTGCATACAAACAGACAGTCGCACTTCTCGACCATTGATATCGATCTGGAAGGTACACATACATATATACAAGGGAATTGGAAACATTAGCTGCAAGGCGTTACATACTTTACGACCAAGTAATAATACCCTCAGCAAGGGTATTAAAAAATATACGCACACGCACTAGCTGAGGCGTACTTTAAAATGCAAACAAATTTTTGTTTTCCTTTGTGCTTCTCAATCGATAGTGGGGCTGTTTGTTGGTGTGTGTGTGTGTGTGTGTGTGTGTGTGTGTGTGTGTGTGTATGTGTGTGCGCGTTAAATACAATTGAACTCGTGATGCTTGATGCGCGATAAGAAGCCAAAACGCTTTTATGGTTAGTCATAACAGAGGCGACCGACGTCTTAAAAAGTAGAAGAAGCTCCGGATCCGATCAGCATCCGCATCAGCGGCACTTGTAATACACAAAAGTCGGAATACCAATACCCAATACACAATGCTCAAAAAGCCGAGCATCTACCCCTTTTCAGCCGTTTACTGGCATTATTGCAAAATGTTTCGAATACACTGACACAATGTATATAAAAATGTCTGACGTAAACATTTGCCATTTATGCATATCCGTAGATGCGTATCCTTGCTGCTGGTTTCGCTTTGTCTGTGGCAGCCATTTGAATGCCGCATTGTGGCAGGTGCTTCTCAAATCACTAAACCCTTAACCACAATGAGTGCCCATTCGATGCTGTTAAATATGCTATGTAAATATTTAATAAGAAAATATCTAAAAGTTTACCTAAAGTTATTAATTTGATACTCCTTTTATAATGCATTTTTAATACAGCTTTTTTATACAAAAAAAAAAAAAATCAAATGATTTTGTTCCCTGTCAGTTTTGGGACTCAGTTGAGTGCTCTGTGCACCCATATCAATTTTCTAATTTTTTTTTTGGGTGGAGCTAATATGAGGAATAGTTATTAACTCCATGTGGTACAGACAAATATCTTTCAATATATTTCAACGGCTTGTCAAGCTGCTTCCTGCAGCATGCCGCTGGCAACTGTAATGGCTGCCTGCCGCTTACGTCCGGCCTCCCTTCAATGCTCGCTCTTTTTAAGTCGAACCTGCCCTATCCCAGAGTCTGGTCTCACTAAGGCGACGTGGTCATCGCCCCAAGTTCAACTCAACCCCCCCGCTCCATCTTTATTGCACTCGCTCTGCTTTCAGTTCGTCGTCATTTCTATTACATTACTGATTGTTTTCGTATGTTTGTGTCTGTCCAATGGCGCATAGTCTATCTGTCAGTCTGTCTTTTTGTCGGTGTCTCTGTCTTAGTGTCCTTGGGTCTTGCCGCTTATCCTGCTGCTGGCTTTCAGACGTATTTCCACAATATTTTGTTTGCTGTTGCTACGGCTTCTTCTATTATCTATCTATTGCCTCTTTCCAAATGTGTGTGACTGTGTTAGAGTCTGTTTGTGTTTGTGTGTGTTATTTCAACTGTCTCTTTCCATTCATTCTGGATAAATACAAAATGAAGATGATCCTTCGGGAGCTTTAGTTATTCAATTTCAAATGTAGTAAATTTAATCTAGCAAACACACAGTTGTGTGAGTGTGTGCGTGTGAGTTTGTGTGTGTGTGTGTGTGTGTATGTGTGTGTGTTAGTGTTAGCTCATGCGTCTACAGCTCTCGCCTGTTATATGTTTCAGTCTGTTCTTTTGGCCGAAGCTCATATAAAATACGCTACATCTTTTAAACAGAACCAATTATTTGCTATTTCAGTTGACTTTACTCCATCCCCTCCCCCTTTCAACTGCCCGTTCCCCCCGCTCTGTATATAGATACTCAGTCAAGTTGATGTTTTTGTTGTTGTTCTTGCTGCTGCATTTCTAATTTTTCCTTTCGAAAAATCCCAGCTCGTCGTCGAAATCTATCTATTTTCTTGTGTCTCATGCACATGTCCTGCTGACAGGCTCAGTCACACAAGCGGACAGTTGGCATTTTGATGTGACTGCGTGTGTGTGTGTGTGTTTCTCTTGGTTTTAGTATTCGTGTGTCTGTGTGCATGTGTGTATATATTTACGGCTGTTACTCATTGCGTTTCCAAATGCGTTTCGCAGCCTTTGGCGCTATCGTCCGCCCTTCCCTGCCACCTCCCGACCCGTTCCTTGCTGTGACCGACTGTTTGCACTGTCTTCCCACTTCAGGCGCTGCGTGGAAGGACACAGGCACGCAAGGACGTGTGCTGAGCAGTGCAATTGGGCTTTGGCAACAGCCTCGTCGTCGTCGTTTGTTTGCTCGTCTTGTTTACCTACTGCTGCCTATTTATCTTGGCCCAAGCTTTGTGCTCGCCCTGCCTGCCTGCATGCCTGCCTGCCATCCGCGTCCCCTTGCCACGGTCAACAGCGTCCTGCCCGTCACTTCGTTATTGCTGCATTATCTTTCAAATGGCATATTTATAGGATTTCGCTAGCTCTCTTCACAAATACACTCTCAGCCGCTCTCTTTCGCACACACTCTCTTGAGATCGATGCGCCCCAAGGTAGGCAGTCGGAGACAGGCTCATAGTTTATTGGCAGTGCCTCCGAGCGCTTGATGCGCATTTCCTCAATCAACTTTAGCTCCAGCTACGGCAACGGCAACGTTCAGCTACTGCAAACAGTTAAACAAGCGTCACGCTCGCGCAAGCAGCAGCAACAGCAGTAGCATTCACAGCAGCAGCAGCATCCAGAGTCAGGTTCAGTAAGAAGCAACGAGAACCAAGGAGGTTCACTGCAGCCCGCAGTGAGCTGATGTCTGATGACTACCGCGAAGAAGAGTCAGACGGCACACTGTCAACTCCACTGCACAGTGTACCAAATTCGCACATACTGCTTTATTCTTACGTTTGTGTTGTAATTTGTTTAGGACAAGCATATTTATATTTATGAATTTATTTATTTATGGCTACTGTCATTTATGAAAAGTATATCTTAAATCGCCCTGATGCTGGCCATATAATGTAATCTAATTAGGACTGCTTGGTCTCACTGTACGTGTGGAACTTTGCCTGCTGTGTCAATGTTATTACTGCTGCCGCTGCCACTGCCACAGCAACAGCCACAGAAACAGCTACTGTTACTGCATGGTATTTGTGCTTAACCATTTTGGACATAGTAAATTCATTTTCTCGATTGGTTCTCGTCCATTTTGATGTCGTTGTCCTTATCGTTGTCATCGTCGTGCTGTACCATATTTTATTTGTGTTTATTGATTTGTTTGCACTTGTATGTGTAAATATTTTATTTTATTTTCATTTTTATTATATTTGCTTGACTGACCAGCTCATTCCGGCCGCCTGTTCGCTCTTCCTGTGCTTATTGACACGAAATTCGTTTGACTTATGAGCAACATACGAAATCAATACGAATGAGTGTCCAATTCATTCACTTCCCCTCCGCTTTCACGTTGCCCAAATTACTGACGGGCTGACTCGCTGACTGTTCTGTCCTGGTCATTTTTATGACAACACATCAAAAATCACAGCCCAACACGTGGCGTATGAGTAATGCCGCATTGGCGAATTCCATACGCCGCTCCACACAGACTGTTTGTTTACTCGCTTGCTCCACTGCTCCACTGTCCCACTGTCCCACTGTCCCAGCTATCGTAGCAATGTCCATTTTACTTTATGCATTCAATCAGCTAACAGCGCACAAATAGTTTAACTCGGCAGCTATGAATAAGATGATATTACAGAAGCGGGGCGAGTGAGCTTGAAGCAAGCAAAAATTTCATTAATTTTCATTTATACGATAATGGGAAATTGAATTTTCCATGCATAGCGTCAGACACATTTGCCGTCTGCTCTCTCTCTCTCTCTCTCTCTATCTATCTCTCTCTATCTATTTCTCTCTCCCCCTATATATATATCTAGGTCGGACGCTAGAAAGGGGTAATGGATATGCTAACAGCAGTGGGAAATGCTAATGGCATCCATGTACATGTACGTATGTATGTATACAAAAGTCGGTATAGGAATGGGCGAAAGTCACGAGCAGTGTGGCGTCCACTACGATTATGGTTTTTTGCTTTCGATTACTTATGCACAACCACTCGTTGAGCTATCAAAATACACTCGCAAAATCGTGCAACTCTTTTAATATTCGCGCACGCAACAGCCACCTGAGTGGATAATGTCAATAAAAATGATTTGATAAATGTTTGAATAGGCGCTATGACAGCTTGATGAGCAAACTCACATTTTCGAACAGACCCGATCAACTAGAAAAGGAAAACAATGAGCAATATAGGCAATGACAGAGAGCAGGCAGTTAAACAAATAACGAATGATATTAACAGTCTAGCCACAGCACTTTATTATTCATTCAGAAATAATGTTTATGTCTGCAAATTAGCAATGGATGAACAAATATTTAAGCACATATTCCAATTTTTTTTACTAACAAAATTTATTGTTCTTTAATCATGTTGTTCGCATTTAATGATGCATGGCTTTATTTTCAATACCATACTTTGTAAAGTAAGATTAATTTAAGCTATTTGTGCATTTCATTAGAAAAAAATGATAATAAATAAATAATAAATAATAAATAAATTGTATATTATGAATATTTTTGTTTTGATTGTTCAATATTAATTCAAATAACAAGCATCTATTTGTATTCTTTATGAAGTGAACTGTCAGTTAAATAATTGTTTAGCAGCATTCAAATATGCTTAAATCTGACATTTAGCTCGAATGAAATGAATGGGACTTAATTACTATGATGTTCGCACTTGTCACAGTGCTTAATCGTTCATAGTTCTGAGGGAGTGCTTTTGCACGCATGAATGGAATTGACATCGTATGAAACACCTTTTTATTTAATGTTTAGTTTTTATTATCGCAGCGCGTGCAGAATTTATTAGCCTGCCAGTGACTTTTATGTGCGTCCTGGCGACTCATATGCCCAAAGCCAAGCCCAAAACCTATGCCTATGCGCCCTCCCATACTGCTCATAGCCCTCGCACTCCCAGCCGTCTTGGCAAACGTTGGCAAACGCGCAATGAAATTATCTATCGAGACCGAGATACGCGCCGGAAATGTAGTGAAGGGTAAAGCATTAGCCACGCTCGAGGCTGCTACCGAGCCGAGCCGGCAGCTGCTGGTCAGTGGATGCAGCGGGCAGCATATCGAGAGAAATCATGAATTATTTATTTGTGTGGACATGAATTATTGTTATGAAGTTTATTGCAAACAAATTGCGTCCTGGGACAGTGGAAATCAATAGCAAATAAATAAAAGCGCAAACGGTTTTTGTGGCTTTCACTGAAACAACAGCAACGTGGACCGATATGCCAGACAAGATATCATCCAGTACAGGGCTGGCATATGTACGGGGACAGGCATGTGGACAGGGACGGGGACGGGGACGGGGACGGGAACAGGGTCAGAAACAGAGGCAGGGATAACATGGACACAGGCAAGAGGTACGAGGCTCGCGAATTTTGCTGAGTTATACCCGTAGTCTGTCCAAACCAGCAGACAACAAGAGTCAGCGCTCTCTTCTTCTCTCCCAATCCTCCCCCTTTATCTCTGGCGCTCTCCAACTAAATATATATATATATATATGTATGTGTGTGTGTGTAAAGCCATCAACAACATGCAGAGGATATGGGAGAATGCTGCGGGCGATTCATGAAATTTAATGAAGCAGGCAAACTAAGTGGGCTGACTGAATTCACTATGGATGTTGAAGGATGAGGAATGGTGAATGAAGAGACATGTATTTCTGGTTGGGATCTGTATGGCTGGTTGGATGGCCAACAGTCGGAGCGATGGCGGTGGCCAAACGGATGTGAGAAGCTGCTTTTTAATTAAAATAAATATTTAATTGAAATTATAATTAGGAATTAGTTGCGGGCAATAAGTCAAAAGCATAGCCAAAGAACGAACAACCATGTCACCCACCACAAAGGAACATTGCCCAGTCAGCCGAATGCTTCATCATTGCATTGCTAATGTCCTGCCGATTGGTATGCTTGTCATCCTCCTACTGCTCCTCCGGCTGCCTAAACTTGTCCAGCTGTGTTGTGAATGATGGACGGATTTGACGTTTGGCGACAAATCAATTTGTGATTATTAAATAGACGCCGCTCATCTATCTCAGCTGTTGGTCTTTAGTTGTTGCTCTTGATGACACACACACACACACACACACACACACACACGCACGCACATGAGCACATTCTCTCATGCATTAGGGAACTTGAAGGCCATGAGCACCAAGCTGATAAGTGGCTGTCGACAAGACCTGACAATTCGCAGAAAATACGGTATACAGTTTCAATAACATTTAGTGCCAATTTCTTTGGCCACCGCATTTAACGACAGCGCATCGCATTAAGAAAGAAACAGATAGAGATAGATATATGTATATATATAAGGAGAGAGACAGAGTAGCAAAACTAATGCCTTCGCCATTAAGTAGAAAGCTTATATGTGGGGGATGGAGGGCAACTACTACGACTGCTTACAGATTGTCATGGCAGCACCATTTTTGATTACATAAAGAGCAAATACACACACACGCACACACACATACTTATTCTACCGCACACACATCTGACGCCAAAATCGAATGCAAGAAAGTTGCGCATTAAATTAATGAATGAAACCTCGTCTCGACTTACACATGCTCCAAGTAAAATTTGTGGCCTTAAGGCAGTTCTTAAAGATGCTCTTATGCAGAACGCTCAACTGCTTTGCACAATATCAAATACTCTTACCACAATTTGAGACCTACGTATGTCTCAAGTGTACATACGATTCGATCCACTTCTAGTGTAAAGCAATATTAAATTCGTGAAATTGCAAGAAATGTTTCACTTACCCGGCTGAGTTCTAAGCTCCAAGTTGAGTTGAGTTGCGCTGGTCTGGAAAGACCTGTAAATGTTAAATAGAAAAGAAAATTGATTGAAATCAATTAAATAATTTCCATTCGGGTGTTTTTCATTTTTTTCTAAAAGGAATGTGAATCGCGCACAACAATAATGTGTGGAGTGAGTGCATTGAGAAGCGAACGAACAAAATGCTAAGTGGATTTGCCGTTGAGATGCACGCATTGCATGTAAGGCACAAGGATAACGAGACAGGATAACGTTGATGAATGCCACAGTAGCAGCAGTGGCAACTACGTTGCACATTCGTCTTCCATTCAGTTGGGGGTCTGCGAGTGGGCGTTCTCGTGGGCGTGGGCGTGGCAGTCGCGGCAACTACAAAAGCAATTGCAGCTGCATTTTAATGCATTTTCATTGCAGCTGCCGACGTAAGTAAAACGACAGCTGCTTACTGGAGCTGCCTGAGCTGCTGTAGCACTGACTAACGCCCAGGTGCCCCGTGTGTCCAATGGGCGTGGCATGAAAAGAAAGCACAACAACGCCAGCAAGACAAGCAAAGCAAACGTAAGAATTACATTTTGGCAATAGCTGGTGGTGCAGGGGAAGGTGCTGTTGTCGATCGATCCACAGACACAGTTCAGTTCAATGACAAGCGCAGATGAGCGGAGGGAAAAGGCAGGACTGTAACTGCCACTTGGGAAATGCGATTAATGGCATTTTTGTAGTTTATTAAACACAACCGATATCGTCATTTACAGTATTTACACGTGACTACTACTACAGTAAAATGGCAACAGCGTCGATAACATTGGTAATCCCAATAACATATTACAGATGTGAGTAAATAAATTAAACCAACAAAACTGTTTTAATTTCCGATTAATTCAGTACGGCTTTCAATTTAATTTTAGTCGAATTAAATTCAAGCATGGAATGAATATGTAATCCCTTAGTCATTCCAATGCAAATACCAATAATTGTATACATCGACAGGCTGATCGACGACTCGAAGCAGCATTCCACCAACTGGCCAGTGAAGAAATTTAAGGAAATGCCAATTCCCTTACCAATGAGCTATCTCATATTATGGAATTATTTATGCTGATTGAAATTTTAGTTAATTTAGTAAGTCTGTATTCTGTTTGTTTGCTTATAACTACTTGTTTAATGTAGTTTGAAATTAAGTATTTTATATTGCCAGCTAGTAGAACCAACTGGACTTCTTGCCATCTATTTCCAATCAGTCCTATTATTATTGGGATGTTTTTCTGTGTCTACTTAGAGCCATTTTGCTCTTTAGTAAAATTCTTTTTTAACTTTTTTAACTGAACTTCACGATCGCGACATAAACAACATGATCTCAATTGTCTATTAATTTACCCATCGAAACAGAATCAACCAATAATAATAATAAACTTAATGGGTAAAATGTCTAAATTTCACCTAGTTGAAATTTCAAAATGTTGAGACACATGTGCCAAATGACCTTTCAAGTATGTCTATTATTTCTTCGTGTATCTATTTAACGCTGCTTCTGATGCAAGCTGTATTAAATGCACCCAGAACATCCTTTTGCAGATGTTGTCCTTGCCTGATTGCGCCAATTCAATAGACAGGACCATCTGAGTCGGAAGATGGGGCTGCAGCCTGCGCTGGCGACAGGCGCGGCCGTGAGCGTAGATAAGTCGTTGGTAAATTTTATATAATCTAATAAAAAATTGATGGGTTTCGAGTGCGACAAACACTAAGGCTACCAGCTGGTAATAAATATCAGCAGGCACTGTTGGCTGGCCTTGTCGCGCTCCTGGATCGCCGATTGGGTCTCAGCTCCAATTCTAGCCTCCGCTTCAGTCTCAGCCTCCGACTCAGTGTGAAACTTAGTCTAAACAGATTCTTCCACAGATGCTGCCTGCAGCTATTTGAGTGTGTGTGTGTGTGTGTGTGTAGTGTGTGTGTGTGTGTGTGTGTGTGTGTGTGTGTTTGTGTGTTTGTGTAGCGCGTATGCTGCTGTTACTGCCAATCCTCTAAAAAGTACTTTCCAATAAATGATGAGGCATCTGCAATGGAGAGCGAGCAACAGCAGCAGCAAAATTGCAACAGGGCTGATGAGCAGGGGCGTGGTGTAGGGAAGGAAGCAGCGGATATAGGCAGCAGCAGCAGCAGCAGCAACAGCAGCGCATTAGCTCGTTTTTTATGTACACCGCTGAGCTTAATGAAATGAGTTTGTCGAACTTATTGCTCACCGATGCATGCAACATGCCCGGCGTAGCATGTGATGGAAAAAAAAAAAAACAGCAGCTAATAGAATGAGAAGGGCGTCGGGGACAGGAGGATGTGGAAAGCATATGAGTAAGACATGACTGGAAATTTATTAGCGTCGAACTGTCTGAGAGCTTTAGAGATACAGTTGAGTACCAAAAACTCGATAGCGGCTAAATTCAATTTATTTTCGCTGCGTTAATTATGTAAGCATTAATTTGAGCTCCTGTGCTGGCAAAAGTTCTGGCAGCACTTTAAAGAGCTTATTTGCCATTAATTTGTTGATTTATTTGCAGAGCCAGCAGTTGGCCAAGTTGCCAAGTTGCGGCCCAGAGTAAGCATGGACATGGGCAAACGCTGAGCCTATGGCGACATACATCAATTTGTTGCAGTGTCTGATAGTATCTGACACATCTGAAAGTGTGGCCAATAGTTTTACGAGCACTGCACAATTAAGTGGGTCGCGGGCCATTGGCAAGTCAATCAGGCAATCAGCCATGGCCCCGACCAACTTTCCATGGTCAGGAGCTATCTGGTAGTTCGAGGGAAGTAGAAAAGGTGGAGGTGGAGATGGAGGCACAGCACATTGAATAGCCTCTCAGAAAACTTGAACGGCATTGTTACATGCGCCAGGGCACAAACTTTCGCTTGGCATTACCGCTTGTTATCTTGCGAATTCTCGAAAGTTACACAATTGGACAAGCGATTGCCCAAGCCGAGCAACCACCCACAACCCATCACCCACCACCGGGCGCTTTGGGCGAGTGTAAACAGTTTCAAATTACAACAGCTAAGTTTTCTACTGCTACTATTAACAAATTGGCACGCGGTGTCCGAGCTGAGGTCTGTCTGCTTTAAGACGCCAGCAGCATCATCCGCATTGTTCGCAGTCTGCTTAAAATGTTAGCCAAAGAAATATTTATTTATGAGTAAACTTCTGTTTTCCGAGCCCCGCTCACAGCCACAGGCCGATCCCCATCCGCAGCATCCCCTCTCAATCACCTGTCATATGTGCGAGGGTGAACGTTAATGTTTTTATTAGCGTGGGTGCAAAGTTGGAACTGAAACTGAAGTTGAACTCAAAGTCGTGAAGGAAGAGAACTTTATGCGCTGTTTTATGCGAGTTCAGGCCCCACCACCTACCAACCCCCACCCCCTGCCCCACAAAACCCTCTATGATGATGACTTCTTTGCCGATAATGATAATCTGAAACGGAGGCATGTTGCTGCGGTTGGAGTTGGGGCTGTGGCAGAGACAGAGGCGTGGCCCGAGCTTAAGCAGTTTCTCCTGATTGTCTCGTTCTCTTCGATATTGACTTTAAAAATACATATGTGCTTGTATATATGTATGTTTGTTGCTATAATAATATACACATATATACATGCAGACAAGTATCCTTGCTTATACACTTAAAAAACAAAATGAGTATCATGTACATTTGTAAACAGAAATTAACAAGAAAAGTGTAAGACAAAACACAAAACGAAAACAAATTCATTTTAATTATTATTAATTTATGCATAATTAATACTTCTAAATCGATTACTAATTTATATAATTGATGTAGTGAATTTTCAGCTGTTCAGTGTGAACTGATTGACTGATTCTGATACCTGATACCTGATATAGTATATCTCTATATCACAAGCTCACAAGCATTAGCATTGCTTAAACTTTTCTTGAGTAAAGTTGTTGGTTTCCACATATAAAGCCAAAAACTTCAGCCTGTTGTGGTAAAAAGCAATTTGTACCGTTTTTAAGACTTCAGTAAGCAATTTGGTTTTCTCAGTGTATATCATTAGTTTGCCAGCATGTGTAGTCTGCATATGTATGTGTGCGTGTGTGTGTGTGTGTATATGTGCCAGCTTTTTAATGCGCTGCCTATAGGCAGGCAGGGGTAGCGCTTGCTACACAAAACGTTTCGAGCTGCCCGAAATGGGCAATCAAGCGAAATGTGCCAAGCGGTTTGGGGCCATATCTGTCGATGGTATTCGAGTCTCGTGCTGGGATGGGCTGGGCTGGACTGGGTCTGGCATACCGTTGAGAGGCGACACAAATCAATGGCAAAGAACTCCGCCAATGAGTATTGGAAATGACATCGAAAACGAGTACGAGGACGAGGACGGGAACGAGGCCGAGAACGAGGACGACGCCCGTCAGATTTGAGCAGTCACTCAGTGATGGGCGCGTTGTCTGTGGATGAGGCGAATTCACATATACATATGTGTGTGCTTCCTCGTGCTTCGTCCTGTCACCAACTCACACCCAGCACCCTCCACTCCACACTCCACACTTCACATCCACACCCAGACCACTTGAGCCACGCTAAAGAGGCACTCAGCCACGACAGAAGGCTCACTGCAACAAAAAGAAAAAATCGACAGAGAGAGATAGACAGAGGATGTGTGCAGGAAAGACAAAAAGAGACAGTAGAGAGAAGTTTCAGTGACTGTAAGTGTCACAATAAGGGCAAGCGAAAACGCTCTGCACTAGAGAAATTCTTTAACTGCCAAAATGCTGATCGAAACCAAAACCCAATTGCAATGATGAAATTTCCAAAACTGCTGCCATTTGCCAGGCTCATACACACATACACATGAAATATATATTGAAAACATATATTTATATATACATAAATATATGTATATATATATATAGAGAATGCAGCTGCCAGTTGGCTGCCGAGCTATTCAGTTTTTTGTGTCTGCTGATTTTCTTCTTTATTTTTTTACTTCTGTTTTATTTCCATAAATTTTAAAATGCGGCGCAGACTTTTCGGTTCTGTGGGTTATATACCCTTACACAGGATATTGCATTTTTGACGCAAAGCTTGTAACTCATTGAATGTGGCGTCTGCGACTCCACTAATTATATATATTCTTGAACAGTATCAGGTCGATATACGTTCATCTGTCTGTCTGTATGTCCATTTAGGCACATTTCTATCAGTTTTAAGCCCGCCTTGATGAAGATCTAAATATATATTCGAATTTTAACCATTGAATGCTGTCTGGTCAGCTACCAAAAGAAATTTTAATGGACTAATCTTCTGCAAAAAAAATGTTACAATAAAGAATCAGAAAAATTGCTACGTAATTGCTCTCGGAGATTTTAGCAGATGCTTAATGCTACATGCTTATGCATGTATTGCGTGTTAATGCGTTAAGCGAACTCAGATTCAAGCAATCGATTAAATGAATTAATTATTATGCGGAGCATAAACTCACTCAAGGAAATGAGTTGAAGATACATTACGCATATTTGGACCATATAATTGTTATCGTTGTTGTTGAAGGACACAATTTCAATTACCCAACTCGGGCATAATATACATATGGCTTGGTGTCATTAGGGTGTAGTGGCAGCCGCCTTCTATTGTCGATTTGGCGAAGCTCTGTTTTGAGTGCGCTCTGGGGTTGCAGCAGCAGCATAACAAACGAACATATCCACACGACTACACCCTCTATCGTAGACTAAGCGCCTATTGCAAATGCAGCGAAAGTCAACTGAAAAGTTCAAGCCGGCTGCATTAGCTGCACCAGATGACAACTGTCACCATGGGGCATGCTTCATAGGGCATTCCAGTCGCTCAGTCAGTCAATGAATTAGTCGAACAGTCGGTTCGTCAGTGAGTCAAACCCTTGATTGTCGGGTTAGCTGATCTATTGACAGTCGCGTTGGTTATTGGTCATGCCAATGTCTATATCAAACGCTTTACATGAGCCCATACTTACACATACACAGACACCCATATTAATATATACACAATAGAACACACACACACACACACACATCTGTCGGTCAGACACAACACAATCAGTGTCTGAAAATCTATGGGAGAGAGATGGTAAAAAAGAGAGAAAAAAAATTTATTTTGGGGCAAGTTTTGTCGTTTGCTGGATACTGGTTGCTGGTTGCTGGTTGCTGGTAGCCATAGCCATGCCCACTCATGTGGCAAGCACATCAACGATGGCGGGCAAAAAGTCAAATGGATTGAATACATATTGAGTTTATGATGTTGTCGCTGGCAATTTTCGTTGGCTTTAAGCGGTTTGCGCGTTCGCCTGTCGCTTTGTGCTGGTTGCGTATACGCAATGTGGCCTGGGTGTACGTGTGAGTGCCTTTGTACGTGCGTCTGTATGTGTTTGCCGATGTGTGTGTGTGTGTGTGTGTGTGTGTATTGTCGATTATATGCTTCACAGAGCTGCCAACACACGCAGCTCGCACGCTCCAACGCAGAGGCCGCGTTTTGGTTGTTTTTGTTGTTGCTGTTGTTGTTGTTATTGTTGTTGTTGCTGGTGCGGTTGTTATGCGCGTGTGTTTATGGACTCAGGCAGTAAATTGAATTTTGCCCACAACAACGACATTAGCCATATCACAGGCGCTAGGTCTTTAGCCTAGCAGGGTTATGGGTATTGGTTAGGGCTTGGCCCTGGGCCTGGGCCTGGGCCTGGGCTTGTGTTGGGGCTGGGGCGCCATTGAAGCTTTCCGAGAAAGTTTCACACTTCTTGCGACCAAATTTAATTTATATATTTTTTTTAATTTTTTTTTTTTGTGTTTTTTTGTGACTGGTTTCTGCTCTCGGGTCTGGGCAACGAGCGCATCCAATTAGCATATGGATGAGCTCTGGCATTGAGAGCCAGTACTTAAATGGACACACGTAATTTAAGGTTGTGCTCGTGGTAACCACAGGGAGCGTATTATAAAGTAAAGTCATAAAAGTGGTTTGTTAAGCACTGTGTCAACAGCAGTTCAGGATTTACCACAACTGGTCAATTAATGATTCTTGTAATATAAGTGCTATATTTTAAGCAATACTATAATTTTATTTAGTTGGGAAAAAACCAATATATTTCTAAATATTTAGAAATGAAAATATCAGTAATAATCGCTGCAATCTATCTTCCCTCATCGAAGTAAAAACGTATTTCCCTTCTCTGTAGGCCGATCTCTTTGAGGGCTTTGCGTTATGTGAATAAATTTAACGGGCATCGCATGTATTTGTCAGAGTAATTTGATAGTCGCCGGTTCATCTTGCATTTGGTTGATTTATTAATGCCGAATGCTCTTTACCGCTCATGATTATGGCAGATCAGGCAGCAATGTTTTCAGGCAGCCGCCTCGCGCATGGGCTGCTGTTGCGAGTCGCTGTCGAGGTGTTTGTTTGTGCAGCATTTGTCACACAATCTGGCAAGTTTGGCCAAGTACTTTGCGCTTTTCACTTTTCAACAGTTTTCGTTATAATTTCAGTCAAACTTTATGCAAAGTTGCAAATTTGCGGCAAATTTTGTTCAAACTTTTGAGCGATTCCCGCCTACTCCTCATTCTCTTTCATCTCGTCTCTTTCACCATTTTTTCAGGCGCACTCGCTGTTTTTATTACACAGAGCGCATAGTTTATGGATTGCAAATCGATTCGCAACTTAGAGTGGGAGTTGGCTGGAGGAGGATGCGGGCGCGGGGGAGTAATGGAGGGCTTGGTCACATCCCAAAAATCAATTCGCTCTACTCAAAAAGTGTTGGCTAGTGCCGAAATTAAAACTACTTTGTCAACTATGTCAACATCATTTGCCACGCCAAATTGCTAACGACTCAACTTCTTATTTGACACTCATTCGAATTTGTGCTTTTTCTTATTGTGTTCAGGTTTCTTACCACCTTAAATTAAATACAACGTTCAACAGGAAAGACTCTTTCTTCTACAGATTGTTCCTACTGAAGCTATACGCGCAATCAGCATGGCAAGCTTAACTTTCACCTGATCAATGAGAGTCCTCCCTTTAAATAAAAAATTGTAATACCCTCTGCAAGGGTGAAAAACACACACATTCGAATAGCATTAAATCACATTTAAAGAGTTCATTTTGCATGCGAATCGCGTTTGAAGTGCTCGAAATGTGCCTCGAAACGCGTTCGGTTTTGGATTTGGCTCTCATTCAGTTTTACACACGCACACATAGTCGCACACTCAAGCAAACAGAAGCGTGTGTGTGTGAATGTCTGACTGCCGACCGACCGACTGACTGACTGTCTGTTTGTTTGTTTGTGTGTGCGTGCGCCCGATCTGTCTGGGAAGCGTCGTCAGTTGAATTACGGGCTTTAAAAACAATTTTGTCGATTCTTATGCCCTTGCAGATGGTATAATAATTCTGTCACAAATGTTGATAAAAACATCGAAAATATGTTTTTGGTTTTTTGGTTATGTTGCTGGAGGCAGTAAATGTAACATATAGCTTTGACAACAACTATATCTTCTAGAGGTGTTATCAGGCTCCAAACATTTGTCCAACTACTATATCATATACACAGTTCCCATGGGAACAAACTGTCGATTTTTCTAAGTAATGAGATTTTGATTTCAGCAGGTAGACTTCGGCCGGCATGGATACGTTTTCTTTGGTGAGCTTTTCTTTCTTGTTTAATATTTTATTGCGCATATCAAATTCGCATTCAAGCGGAAATCCCTAAGCACATACAAAACGCCTCGCAACACACACACGCACACACATTTACAGATAGATAGATGGATGCATGTGCTGCTGCCAGTCGCTTGTTGGTTCCGGAATTTTAGCTCTCATGTCGCCTGCTATGTTTATGAATACATTTCGCAGCTGGCAGCTGCTAAACTCTGGATTTGGATGCTGCCGTGAGACGACGCTGCTATTTGCCTCGGGCGCACCCAGAAATCAGCACGTAAAGTTATATTTTATTGATTCTAAACTGACTGTGATATATGTCGGTCTGCCCTCAAATACGGGACTGCCCGCCCGACCGCCAGTCAGCCAGTCTGCCAGCTGCTTTGCATTGCAACTGGAGCCCTTGGCTCCGGCTCAGATTGAGCTTGGACAACGCTGCGCTTCAGTGGCCTGAATACCATCATGATGCTGATGTTTAAGTGGGCACGTGACGCTGCCAAACCACCATTGGAAAAATGTGAAATGGCTGCACCCAAACCAAGCAGTGACGAGCAAATATTAGCAGCGAAGCGGGGCGCACAATGAAGCTAAGCGCTGGGCGTGGCTTTGGAATCCCTGTTGAAGTGAAGCAATCCGTTTTTTGAGTACACAACATATTTTTCATTTCGGTTCGACGCCGTTTTTCGCATTTCTGTTAGCGCCTGCGGTGGCTGACACACCTTCAGCTCCCCTCTCCCTGCCAGCTTATTGCATCCTTTAGCTAGTTGCACGTCTCAAAGAGGTGACTCTGTGGCCAGAAAAGGTTGCTCGGTTAACGTATTACAAGTATAAAAGTCTCGTTAATACAGCCCCACAATGCATCATGCTTAGTTACTCCAATTACTTAATCGAATGTATTCTATTTAAATTATTCTCCAATAAATTTGATGGAAATATTGAAAATGATTGAACATTTTTTGCACAAATATGAACATATTTAAAGCTTATTTGTCGGGCAATAAAGGAGAGCTCAAATAGCTCAAATTATAAGGTTTACCAAAGTGCACCAGAGACTTCTTGTGGGTTTACAAAATATTCAAGCAAATATTTTCAGAAAATCTCACTGGTAAAGTTCATATTAAGCAAAACACTCATTTAGTTGGGATTATTAAGTATATAATCCTAATAGCCATCGCATATAACGAGTTTCACATTCCCTTCACACAAAGTCTCAAGTGCAGCTAAGTGAAAATTGGGCAAACTAAACTGAACTAAACTGAGCAGAGCTCTGAACTGAAAGTTGTGGTGAGATGGTCAAAGTGCAGTGTGCAATGTGTTGCAATATCTGTTGCTGTTGGCATTGCAGCACTGCGCGATTGACAGTTTAATAGTTTTCCTAGTCAATATTATGCTATTTCGTGCTGCAGCCACACGAATGGGCCTGGCACCAATTGTGACTGGCGAGCAGCAATCCCTAAATAGGGGCTGGGGAAGGGATTGCAGTGCAATCGCTGCCTTTGTAGCTGCCATTCAGCGGCTGTTGCAACCTGTCAGCCCGTGTGGCTCATTTGGCTCTCTGAAATTTGATTGCACATGTGATTGGCAAGCTTATGGGCTCTACGTGGCAGCTGCCACGTGACTGCCCTTACCACACACATAATATATGCAGATTTTGCATATCAGCTACATATTTATGTGCATTAAGGGCTGCTGTCCGTTCTGCCCCTCAGTTCCCCCATAGCCCATGTCCAAATGCTACATATGTTCGATCTGTTCCTCGCGAGCAGCCGGGTAAAGTATCTCACTTGTGCAGGCCTAAGGGCTTTGTCCACATTTAATTCGAATTAGTTATGTGAGGCTTTAGCTGGCATTTGCGAAATAATTGCAAGTTCTGTAATTGAAGTTGGATTAAGCATCGGAAATGCTGAGAGTTTAATGACTTTGAATTTGCCCCATAGTATTTGACTATCAAAATTTAAAAGAACTTTTAATTTAGAGGACAAGCCAGGAACATTAATTAACTCTTTGTTTTTGAAAAACAACATTTTCTGAAAAATTGGCTGCGCAAATTTGTGACTCATTCCAACATGACAATGATTAATCTTTCGACCAATAGTTTCGATGATGTCAACATTCAAGCCAAGAGCGTTCCTTCTCTGATTAAAAACTGCAGCATGAGAAGAACAGCTCCCCATTATCTATGATAATCGGTAGGAGGTACTGAAGTTGGACTAAGAAAATTGGTTTCCATTTAACAAACCAGTCAATGTAATGAACACATTGAAATACATACATATACTGATATTTATGTACATATTAATTGATGTTGTCTGCTCGATTTCCTTGGTAGTTCTTAGATGAACCGCTCGTCGATTTCTCACACTGCTGTGCTGTGTAGTGGTGTGAGCTGAGCTATGAGCTATTATCTACTTATGCCGTTTGGCAAGCAATTTCCAGGAAAAGCACACCCTCTCGCACTCTCTCTCTCTGTCTCTCTCCCCAGCTGGGCCATAAGAACAATATAAAAATGCTAACTCGGTTGTTTTGGTTGCGTCTCTTGCTCTTTTGCCTTTGTCCAGGCCAAAACGACTTTGAATTACCATAAAAATATGCATATACGTGTGTGTGTGTGTGCGTGTGTGTTTGTGTGTGTGTGTGTGTGTTTGTTTGTGTGTGCAGTTGTGCCCAACAGTTTTGCGCAACGACTCGCAAAATGTTCAAATCGAGTTATGACAGCACAACAAGCAGAATTTCCTCTCTCTCCTTCATTCTCGCACGCTTAGTCTCGGCCAGCCTGTGGGTATATATGAGAGTAAATCTGTGTAAGTAAGTGTGTATGAGTAAGTATGTGTGTATGTGTGTGTGTGTGTGGGTGTGTGTGTGTGTGTGGGTTTGGGTGTGCATAAAATCAGATATCAAAAATTGTTTACAAATAATTTAATAGCCACAACGCGCGCACGCCACGCATTCGAATGGCACACGGCACACACACTCACACACACACGCACACACAATCACGCAATCATAAATCGGCTTTTGTTGACCAGCACATACTCACACACACATACATACACAGTGAAAGACAGGGAGAGGTGCGAGAGAGACGTTGTTTGTGTATCGCTGGCTTATGCCACCGACTGCGGTCAGATGAAAACGCCCAAGCGACAAAGGACCCGCTGACCGCCATCTCGCTCCCTCTTTCTCATTGTGTGTGTGTGTGTGTGTGTGTGTGTGTGAATGTGTGTTAGTTGGTCATAAATAAAATGTTAGTCCGAGAACAGTTTAGGGTCGTTGAGCGGAGAGGGGTATGCGGATGCGACTACACGACATTAGGCCGAATTAATGCGCGCAAGGACTTAAGTCGCAAATTTATTTCTATTCAACATACGAGACAAAACGAGTCACCCCCCCCCCCCCCTCTCCGTCCACCCTACACACAAACATGTGCGTATGTGTGTACGTGTGTGTGAGTCTACATTTCGGCATGACAGTGGAAATCCGGCGATAAATGTAACTAGTAAATGTGCGTACTTCGTACAAAATAGCCATGCTACAACAGAACGCAGAAATCAGGAGCCTGGTGCCAGGAGCCAGGAACCAGCAACTAGCAGCCTGGCTCAAATGGTAACTAGTACAATTTAGGTGCTGCAAGTGGGATTCGAGTTGTTGTTGTTCTTGTTGTTGCGCTTTGTGTTAATTTGTGGACAAATTTGTGCGCCGCAACGGAAGTTGGCCAAGTGGCAACTGGGGAATGTTGATGGGGCAGGCAGCGCCTTGTTGCCATTGTCTGCTCTAATCCAATGGATCAGGAATCGATAATGAAGTTGCCGAAAAACACACGCGCCGGCGTCATAAGTTAGCCCCCCTCCAGCTTCCGCCCCTCAATCGAGCTGGGGGACAGCGTGGTGCGTAGCGTGTTCAAGTGTGCTGTCGATTTGTTTTCTGCAAATCCAGTTATCGATGAGCTTCGGGCCCAAACTCATGATGATGTTGCTGTTGACGGTAGCTGGGCACAGTTTCAATTTATGTTAAGTGCCCTGGGAAGGGGGCTGCCGATGGCCGGGTGACGACGGGTGGCTAGTGGCGGGCTACGGTTTGAATAGGGAGCATACGTTGAACGCCAGCCAATTCTCGGTACCGTTTGGACATGGTTGATGTCGCTAAACAAGGAAGGGGTTGTGGGATTTGGTGGTTGATGGTTGGCTAGTTGCCTGGTTAACTGGTTTTGGTGCCTTGCTCAAAGACACGAGTCGATACGAGCATTAGCACATTTGCTAATTGGGGAGCCAGTGGTGCAAATTGGGTAATTTATTGTAAGCTTAACCACAAAATCGAATTGCCAATGAGCTTAGGCACTGGCTCAGAGAGCAAGAGGCAAGGGCAAAGCAAAAATTGTCAACTCCCGTGATTGAATTGGATTCTATAAAATTAAAAAAAAAAAAAGAAAACAGCTCAATGCGATAGCGTATTTATTCAGCAATATGTATACATATTTCAAGAAAGAAATATACGAAAATAATTTCAAGACAAACAGTTGTTAAATAATTATAAAAATCAATTTCACGGAGTTCTCGCCTTTCCGCCAGAAAAGGAGTAGTTCTCACTGAATTTTCATAGAATTTAGTTGAAAATCGAAAATGCAGTTTGATTACATTTAATTGAAAATTATTGAAAACATTCTACTCAAATACGAAAATTATACATTTTTCAGTAAAAATTTTCAATTTTCTTGGAATATTTAAAAGCGACAATTTTTCTTTTAAGTCACAAGTGTTTTTGGCTTTGAACAGACTGACTGAAGAGCGAAGCAGATTGTTGCCGATACTACCGACGATAGGATGATGCCTCATTTATATGTGTGTACGCAGCTGGGTGGCAATTGGAAATTGCCAAGAAAAGCAACTACAAAATTTGATAAGACAGATGCAGTCTACAAATTGAATTTAAGAAAGACAAACTTAGTTTGCTCAACTTAAGAATACATTTTTTTTTTTTTATTTAGTTGCTGTCGAATGCGCTGATGCATGTGGAGATGGGTGGTGGGGTGGTGTGGGGTGGACCATCCGACTTGTGTATTTCTAGGGTCATGCACCCATTAATGCATTAACAAGACTAAACTGATGACATGAATAGTCGCATCAAGTCGTTGCAGGCATTTAAGGAAGTGTGTGGAGTGCGGCAAGTGAAGGGAGTGGGGAGCAATAGCTTAACTTTCAATTCATTAGACCACAACAACGACAAGACAACTTTCGCAGTGGCCAAACAAAAGCTAAATACAATCAGCTGTAAACAAAAGCCAAAGTGACACACGAGCCTCAGAGCTGCGCACAGAATGCTGGCTTTGTGAACGGGTCGGTGCAAAGGGGGAAGGGCTGGCGCTACTGTCCAAGTTGCAACTGAAACTGGAGCTGCGTGCTTAGTTGTGGTTGTTCTTGGCAGTGGGCAACTCAAAAGTTGCAGCCCCACTCATGCCACGCCCCAAAATGAAGGAGCAAAGACAAATTAGTTGCAAGTTGGCGGCAGTGGTGGCTGGCTGCCTGCTACTTGTTTTGCAACTGCAAGTGGAAGCTGCTTCAAAAGTTTTCTAGGCGCTGCCAAAGTTACCCACTCCACTCCACAAAGCACCACCAACAGCACCACCCACCTCTCTACATATATCTATCGCATTGTGTGCATTGTTTAAAGTTTGTGCAAACGTGAAATCGAATTGGAGAGCCGAGCAAAAGCAGACTCCGAAGGCGAAAGTTTAGTCTCGCTTTTTTTACCATCTCTCTCTCTCTCTCTCTCTCTCTCTCTCTCTCTCTCTGTCGTCTTATGCATTTTTTTTTTGTTTGTGTCTTGTTCTCTAGTCAGTATTTAGTTTTTTATTGTTATTGTTTGAAAACCACTTTGGCAACGCGCGAATTAGCCAAATAATAAATAAGTGCACGACAAAAGGCGGCATAAGTAAATGAACAATGAAATTATTCAAGATGTGGCTGCTTCTAGTTGATGCTGCTGAGGTTGCAGTTGCATTTCTTTAAGCACATGCCGAGGTTATTCAAATTAAGTGGCAATGCATGAGAACTTTTCATCTAAGATAGATTTTAATCGAATTATAAATTTTCCTCTGCAAAATAATTTGGGTTTATTTTAAAGTTGTCTTATCAATAATAGTATTGTTTTTTATCACAAAAATAAATTAAAAAAGTGTTCGTTTATTTGAGTGCTGGTACAGAACTCCGAATAAGCGATAAATACAACGATTGCTTTATTTATATATGTGTGTTTAAACTAGTACCATCCATGTCATATAGTTAAAAATGAGAGCAAATGGACTTGCGGCTGTAAGGTTATGAAGAAGTAGCTGCTGCTATTTATTTTTGTTGTTGTTGATGTTGTTATTGTTGTGACACTTTGGCTTAATACCGGGCAACTTCTAGCTCTAGCAACGGCTGCCAGCAACAACGATACAAAACAACTGCAAAGCGTTATTTTTGTTGTTGTTGCCTGCTTTTACATAGAGGACAAACTTTGATTTGTACGCTTATACGAGTATGTATGTATGTGTGTGTGTGTGTGTTTGGGTGAGACAAGTTGATTAGTCTCCAAATTTCTGATAAACTGTTTTCACTTTGTGCAGCCAGCAGCCACTAAAGGGGTCAAACGGAATCATGGACAAATCGAGTGCATTATTTTGTAAAAGTTTGAAAAGCTTAGAACATATTTATATGGTAAATTTATGTGGTAAAATGATAGGCAGGCATATATCTATGAGATATCATAGATTAGGCAAATTGATATATCTATGAGATATCATAGATTAGGCAAATTGAACAATTCTGTTGCATAAATTCATCAGTTGTTTATGGTAATAATTTTATTGCAATTATGTTTACAAAAGCACCAATTATCAAAAGAACATTTTTAAAATATAATATCATTTCATATGTACATACAGTGAGCGACAGCTCGATTAAAGCAGTGTTAAAGAAAAAACATAATTGCCTGCCATAAATTAATTATTCATTATTTTTCAAAAATTCCAAAAACCGATGGTAGGTACATGTATTAACCACCAATATGAATGGATGACCCTCATAAACTGAGGTTTCCCCACCTGCTAGGTAGGATTATGTAAAAATGTAGCCTATTTTTAGGTGACAGCTTATTTGGATCAGGTACATTGTGGACACCTGGGAGCCATAGAACCCGGATTTTTTACCTAAAGTTGAGTATTTTCGGAATAAATAGATCAATACTTCGTAGTCAGTTTAGTTATATCCTGCATCCCGAGTTCAATAAGCCCACAAGGACTATGGACAAACGGACTACCATTGAACAACGTAAACTCATCCTGGCACACCACAAGAACGGATATTCACATCGCCAAATAGCTGAAATGGTCAATCTGAGCAACTTAACCATGTATAACATCATTCGGCGCTTCGTCGACGCAAATTAGATTGAGGGCAAGGGCATAATGGCACCAAACCCGCTTTTCACCGAAGACGAGGATCGGAGGATCATCAGGAAAATAAGGTCAAATCCCAAGCTATCGACTCCAAAAATGACTCAACAGGTGCAGGATAAAATGGGGAAAAAGTGCTGTGTGGAAACTGTGCGCATTGTTCTGCGCAAACATGACTTAAATACCCGAGCACCACGGAAAAAGTCCTTTATAAGCGCACCAAATTAAGGGACTAGGATGACGGTGTCCAAAACCCACTTGGACAAGGATCTGGAGTTTTGGAACACAGTCATATTTGGAGATGAGTCCAAATTCATCATTTTTGGCTCGGACGGACGGAATTATGTGTCCAAGTGGGTTTTGGCGACCGTCATCCTAGACTTATGGCAGGCAATTACGTTTTTTCTTTAACACTGCTTTATTCGAGCTGTCGCTCACTGTATGTATATGCAAATTAAAAGCCAGAATAGTTGGCTAGTTAGCGGTTTACATGGTAGTTAATTCAGATAAATATATATACATATATCTCTAAACAAAGGTCGTGCTTTCTGTAAAAGCACCGCAAAGTCTCAACTTATCCCCAGTGACGATGGCTCGCATGAATTGGGGCCCCAAATAGAGACCCTTTTCGGTCGACTGCGTATCACCATCCAGGCGTATAACGTAATCCTTGCTAACCAAAAGATTCGATATATCCTGCTCCAGTTTGGGACTAAGTGTGTCATGTAAACTGACACCGCTACCCAGCATCGCATCTCTTTTTATCGACAATTGTGCAGCTGTTCTTATTCCGGAATATTTCCTCAAACTGACGTTTGACCTCCGCACCTGAGCTGCGCTTCGGGTTGCCGGCGAGTCGCTCGAAGATCTTGTACTGATTGAAGCGGCGCTCCAGTGGCAGCGCCTGCTCCAGTCCAATCAGACGAAAATTAGTGCGCAAAGCGGGCGCCATGGCGACGCCAGTGTAAATATTCCACTTGGGATCGTAGATCTGCATAAAGATCGGCACCACGCAGCTGACTTCAGCGGCCACAACTGCCGCAGAACTCAAAAAGAAATGGAACTCTGATGTGGATTTCATATAATTGTAAGCCGCATTCACCGGATGCAGTACAATATGCAGTTCAGTGGAGTTCCTTATGGGTGGACGAAAACTATTCCCACTGCCCATTACATCGTGATGGCAGTTTGTGCGCTGCAAGCAATTGCTGACTGCTGCTGCAGCTGCTGCTGAAGTTGTCTGCCTTTCGGGCAACAGTGCCTCATAGTAGTCGACGGCGATGATGTTGCGCAGCATCTTCAGCGTCTCGGACTCCACGTGCCATTGCATTTGCATCTGAAGAGCTCCTCGGGCTGCAGTGAGACGCCAACATCGACGGCCACCTCCCATTTCTGTAGCAATTCGCCAAGTTGCTCGTTGAACACCTCCCAGTCGGAGTCGGCGCTCAAGTTCTCGCGATAAAATTCGTTATCATCGATTTCATCGGCCATTGTTTTGTGCCAATTTAACGCTTCTTAACTATCAAATGGCAAAATAACAAAAAGAAAAAGCGAATAAAGGCTGCCAGCTGGTGGGCCAGACTTGCCACGTTGCTGCAAAATTCGCTCAGCTAGGGATGGACTGAAATGTTGTAATTATTATTATTGACGAATATCTGAGAGTTATGATCTCTTCAAGTTTAGTCAATTACATAAAGGGTATCTATTCGACATACCCCAACTAGATCTCTCCTATTCGTTATCCCGTTCTCGTGCTTTCACGATGCTTTGCGATGTTTGTCGAGTGTTATTGGTTTTAGTTTCGCTGTTGTTGGTTAAAACTTTGCTTATTGAAAATTTGAGGACACCGATGCATGGTAAGGTTAAAAAGTTTGCCAGTCCATGGCGTCTGGAGCTGGCCAAATGTGAGCCCTAATTATTTGGTTGGCCTGCAACTCGGACTTGCTTATAAGCCCGCCTGCTGCGTGACTTCGATAAGAAGTTGAAAGTTTTCTCGACACAGCAACGACAATAGTAACAGCAACTGTAACAGCAATAGCGACAGCAACAACAAGACGAAAACCCATTGCAAGTGCACATTTTGGGCTGATTGCACTTCACAAAAATGACCACTGAAGAGGAGATAATGAATGCCAAAGGATGGCAAAAGAAATAAAGAGTTTCAAGTTCTTCACAGTACATTAGGATAAACAACAAAAGTTTGCCACAATTGGACATCATCCTAATGCTTCACACTCAAAGTGTACTTTAAATGTTTATAATTTGGCAATTTGTAAGTTAGAAGTTTTGATTTCTATGCTCACTTAGCAACCATACTTGTAACTATTATTACATATTTTCCAAGATAAAAACAATAAAAAAAAATATATTTATAAGGCGGCGGGTAATAATGTATATCTGAGCTCATGTCCGCCTTAGTAAGTACGTAAGTACAGAAATAAAATATATAAATATATGAACATATATACATATATATATATATATGTAGCTCCCCTATTCAAATTATTTCCAAAGTGCCATTCCAAAAAACACAATGTAAATGTGCATATTTATTTTCAAAAGAGGAAACTTTTATTTGGTCTGCTCAGTATTTATTTGTTTAATTTTCTAAAATGTGATCTTAGATTTTTTTATTTATTAAAAGTCTCTTTGCCAAACTTTGCCCTTCAGTCTTTGCTTGGCTCACCCTTTAGTCAAAGAACCATTCACTTTGAGACTTAGTTGTCTAATCCCCTCGAGCCATCATTTCCGACCGCAAAGCCATGCCATGCAGCGAGTCTCTTCAATTCATTTAGAGTGCAGCTCAATTTGAAGCATTTCAATGCAAAGCACTTGCATTGTTAACGCTTGTGGTAAACTTCTTGGATCAGTGACCCCACCAAAAAGGACGGACAAGGTTTTAACGAGCAGCTTTGCAAGCAACGACAAAACGAGCTTTGTCCATACAAAAAGTGGCATTAGTTTAACCAGTTGTTGTCCTGCTGATCATGCTGACCGCCCTGTGTGAGAACACTTTTTACAATCAATACACACACACGCACACAGACATACACACGCATAAAGAGTAAGGGGGAGAATGTGGCAATTGCTATAAACGGTTCTTTTGCAGGTAGCGGTTTTTGCCACGCCTCGCGACTGCTGTTTGGCGCAATGTTGCACGACGCATGATAAAAACTAAAAGCGGAAATACACAATGTCCTTAATGAATGTTTCATGAACATCCTGTGCAAACTGCACCCTGCATATTCACAGGCAGACAACCGGCCTGGTTGGGAGGTTGCGGATGCGTCTAAATGCGCCACTTGACAGCCAAGTGTGCAACCTCAGGCAAAATATAAATGCTAGTCGGAATGACAGCATGCGAATGCAGTTGAAGTCGTCGTAGTTACAGTCTGAGTTTGAGTGTGAGTCGGAGTCGGAGTCATCTAAGTGCAGCACTAACTTAATTTGTGCACGCAAAGCCGCAGCAGCCGTCGCGGCAAACGTGGCATATGCGTAATGCAAGGTTACGTGAAAACAGCACACAAAATACAAGTCGCCACAGACACCGCCCCGCCCCGCTGCATCCAGCCGCAACCAACCGCTTCGCATTTCCTGGCAATTTGTATGCGTTGCGAAACACACAGAGAAACGCTCAGAGACTTCGCCTCTACGTCTTTCTCCCTCTCTCTCTCACACACTCTCTCTCTCACTCTTGGGGTAACTGCGAGAGCGACAGAAATGGTTTGCGTTTTGTTAAGCGGAAGTCGAGTGTTTTGGTAATTTGTAGCAAGCTGTTGTTGCTCTAACGGTTGTTGTTGCCGCTGCTGCTGCTGTTATCACAGAAGTTGTTTGTGGCACAGTCATATTCAATTCTCAGTCTTTGATTCAAATTCCCAAATCCACTATACGGAAACATAAATATCTCGCTTGAGATGCAGATAATTGCATATGAAAATAAGTTTTGTTCACTTCAAAATAATGGCCAAATGCAAGTCTTCAGCATTTACATATATCAAATTGAAAAAAAAAGAAAAAAATACTTTCAATTTATTGAATATTCTTGAATAAATTAATTAAATAATAATTAATATCCTCAGCCACTTAATATATTTAGGCAAATCCAAACAGATCTTTAATGTATTTCGTAGTGTTGTAAAACAAATATTCGCACAACATTTTTGTACATTTGAAATAATCTTTTTTAGTTCAGCAGCACAAAACTGAAGTGTAATCAAACAATTGCATAAATAAGCACGCATATGCAAATATTATAAATAAATATGATTAAATATTTTGTCGAAAATATTATTCATATAATATATACGTATATGTATATTTAGTTGCCTCACCACCACCCCCTCCCCAGCCATTCCCAGTCCCCTCATTTTCTGCGCCTGCTGCATAGTTGTTGTGGCATTACAACATCATTTTCATTTGTATTTAGTTGGCTCACTATCCCCTTTCCCTCTCTCTCTCTCTCTCTCTCTCTATCTGCATTCTTCTTGACTGGCCCATTATCAACCTTTCTTTGCAACTCCTTTTTTGTGTTGCCCCTTGCTGGCCAGCAGTTGTGGTTGTTGTGTTGCTCGATGCTGTCGCTGTCATTATTGCAGTTTCTATATAGTTGTTGCATTTGTAAACTACAAAAATGAAATTAAGTTCACACTTTGTCATGTGGGGACATTTAAGGGTTTTAATTGCTTTGAACTGAGCAGCGCTCAAAATGAGCAGGCAGCTGGGAGCCAACCAGTAGAGTCGAGTGTGCTGAGAGTTGAGACAAGAGTGGAGTGCTCGAGACACGAGGAGTGCTGCGCACACTTTGTTGCATAAGCCAACCACTTTTGTCTAGGTCTATTCCATTACTTGATGCTGTTGCTGTTGCTGTTGCTAGTCCTGGTGCTGTCTAATTCAGGTGTTTTTTTGTTGACCTCTCCTCTACGAGGTCCTCATTTGCCTCGTTACTCCCGTCCTACTTTGCGAGATGAGTACTGAATTCTTTCGTGTCTTCGTCGTCATCATCAACGTTGAGCTTGTTATACATTTCACTTGTGTACATTTCAAATTTCGTTAAAAATTTGTCGTATCTGTAAAACCCTATGTGGTTGAACTTGCTCTGCTTTCCCAATTAAAAGCTACTTTGTACACATTTCAATGCACAATCTAGTTGAAGAGCCCTGCCGATGAGCTCTTTAACGCTGTCCATCCTTTCGAGAGCATTCATTGTTGCTGCGGTTAATTAACCATCTACATTAATTGCCAGCTGTTCTCGAGTGGGGCAATTCGAGTTTTCAGATAATACTCGCCAGCACACACTTGAAGTTTTCTCACCACCACAATTTGCCTGCTTTGAAAGCACTTACAAACTTTGCCAACAGCAACAGTCGCCTTGGCCATGATTTACATTCTACCTGCCCGACTGCATCTTGGCCACTTTAGTTGGTCTCAGTTGGCATAACTTATACGTAAATCATCTGATTACTGTCTCAGCTGAGATGCTCACATCTGAAGTCAAAAGCTCAAATTTTCAGTTAATTATGTAGGAAATGTGACGGAAATTCATACATAAATTTCTGGCATTTACTGATATCATTAAAAGCCTTTAAACCCATTACCAAATATACATTTTAAGCGCGGTTTACCTTATAATGCATAACACTCCAAACATACCTAATTCAACAAGGAGAAGAAATAACCTATCAAATGCCAGCAAGTGTATTCAAACTTCAGCCTGCCTATATACATATGTTCTCCCTTGCTTCTCCTTGTATTTCTATTTTATAAGCCACTTTTGGTTGCCGATGTCAGGCGGCTCATCAACTTGTAATCGTCCTTTGGAAGAAGAAACCAATTTTGCAACAGATTTACATTCGCCTGCGCTTTTTGCTGGCTGCTCGACGCGTTGAGTCGAGTCGAGATTTGGGGTCTACTATATGGAAGGCGTCTGGCCGCTTATCTGACGCCTCTGACATAATATATGGCGCAGTTTTTGTTAAACTTTTGCCGCAGATACTGGGGCTGATGGCGACGCCAAGAAATGAGGTTTTCCCAAATAGCAATTACTTTATTTTGTATTTTTGTTTGTTTTCTTTTTACCTAGCGGGCTGACGATTGTGTTTTGGTTTTGTTCTTGGTGTCTGGCTGCTAACTTCAATTTGCGTTGCGTTGCCAAAACGGAAACTGGTAACTGGGCAGTGGCAAATGGTAAATGGGCAACGCGAATGGACTCGCATAAAAATTTAATTTGAAAGTTTTGAGCGTTGCCAAAGGATTTCTGCTTAGTTGCTATCGCCACGATTAGTTGCCATGCTTGTGGCTGGAGATGCAAGTACAAGCAAGCCTACAGTAAAAAAAGCCACTGCAGCCTGATTTTAAATTTTAAATCACCGGCTTGCGACAAACGCGTATGTTTACAGGCAACTTACCCAGGGTATGAAAAACGTAACCAATTTTATAACCGCCGCAAACTACGTATGCAATATCAATACGTAGTTTGCGGCGGTAATAAAATTGGTTACGTTTTTCATATTGATGTACACCTGCCGATATCTAAATTTCTTTGATCCATATAAGTTAAAAACAATTATTCCTAATCATCAATATACCCAAACTCACCGCAAATACCCTAACTCACTGCAATAAACGACATTCGGATCTTGCGCCGCGTCATATCGTAACTCAAGGACGTCTGTCTGTTCCAGAATTTTATCAAATGGTATACCACCAAGTCTCTCTGATCCTCAATCAAATAAGCGTGCAAGAAGACGCACCTGAGGTAGTTGGAGCTCTGACGAACAATTATCGAGGCAAAGCTTTAGATACTTTCGTGCGAGGTCTAAACGGAGACTTACCAAGACTCCTAGCAATCAAAGAGCCAAGAGGTCTTAGTGATGCCTTACACCTGTGCAACCTGGTGGAAAACCAAGAGCACAGAAATGCTTTTATATCTAAAAAAAAAAAACAACAAATAAAATATTATGCCTAAGGCTATGCTATAGTTTTTCGTATACCATGCCCAGCAATTGCCGACGCCCTATAGGAAATAAAATATTATAATGTCGAGCCTTTTTTGAATCAATTTACCCCTCCCAAGCCAATCAGATGCACCACCAACAACAATAAGATCTTTTGGATGCGGAGTTAATTGAAGTAAGTGCATTAGATCCTCAATTTTGTCATTTATTTCAATTTTTATTGTTGGTGAGTTCTTCGATTTGAAAGAGCGATAAAATGTGAAGCCGTGTAAAATTGCACGTGCAAAATTTCTCTTAAAATAAAAACGAGAGAGTCAACAAAAAAAGAGAACTCATTCAGCTTTAATTGCGCATACAATGAGAGAGAGCTTGTTGCTCCCCGTAAAGATCTGTAAGCTGAAGCTGAGCGAGCTTTTGATAAGCTAACTGAATTTATAAAAAAAGCTTAAGAGTATGCCGCACTTTAATGTCGAAGGCTCAATATTGCCTGCCGAAATTAATGAACTGAATAACTCCAACTAAATAAACAGTTGAATGAAAGTTTAACACATGGATATATAGAAGTAAATAAATAAATGATTATTATTATTATTATTAGTATTCTGTCGATTTATGGAACAAATGTAAATAAATGAAATGAAGGAGTGTCGCCTCCATATTAAATGTGTGAGATCTGTCCAATTCCTCTATCCTCTCTTCCTCCTTCCCAGTAATTTGTTCGAACTATAACCGCACGCGATATCTTTTAATTAGTATTATGCACAGCGTGAGGTACCGCAAGGAACTATAAGGAACCCCGACCAACAACCGATCATACAGCCGGAGCCAGCGCGTGCACCACTTCTTGTAGGCTACATTAACAGCTGCTCGTCGATACTAGGTTATATGCAACACATTGTTGCTGGCCAGCGATGCCTGACTGTGTTGGTCCACGTTGTAGTGGTAAGAGAACGCTTTGCTGTATTCGAAAGCAAAATTATAGAACACTCGGCAGGGGAATCAAAATGACTGAGAGCAATTGCCTTAAAGTCAAATGAAACTGATGAGAACTCATCAATTTACTGCCAGCAAAGTTCCCGTTCTTATTGTTTCGAGCGTGCGTTGCTTCCGGGAATTGAAAGGACCGAAGGCGATTTGCCATTAAGTATATGCCTCTAACAAATTTAATTGCACAGTTTCCGCTTCAATCCACTGAGAGAAGTAAGAGATAATTTGGCACAGTAGAGCAACATCCACAATTTCATTTATATTTTTTTCTTATTAATAATTTTAGCAATAAGTGCATCAATATTATTTCGAATTTTGCAAAACTCCTCTCCATAAATATATTTAATATATAACTAAATTGATTTTCCATCAAATGCTAAGAATGGAAATGATTTGAATTCAATTTTTAAATTTGGAAAGTACACAGCATTTGGAGTACTTTAAATAATTGTAAGAGTGTTAATCGGTACGAGCCAAATACAAATTGGTATGGCCTCTAAAAAAAAAAGAAATTGGAAAATTTGCGTACACAATAAATGGTAATAGATTTTGACCAGAAGCGGTGCGTTTACCATGTGCTAGTTGCACTTTAAAGCCAATTTGTGGTTGGACACTTTGCCCCACAGGCGACACCCACTGCGGACAAGGATTAAAACATGGCCTACAACAGCTGTTGCTACATGACTCGACAAGGCTCAGCATAACTAAGCATCCGCTTCCCACACCATCCACCCGCTCCCTGCTTTACACCCACCTCCCCTCACCAGTCACTCTGTGCGTAAGCATTTGATTGTAGAACATTTTAAACTGTGTGCCGTGTTGTTCAGCATGTGGGTGGGGGTGGTGACGTGGGTGCCTGTTGCTGTATGCCAACAACCCCAATCAAAATAAGTACGAGGGCTCCAGTTGAGAGAGCTCGAATACCAGATACCCTGTACCCAAGTGCATACCCAGCAAATTGAAAAATGTTGTTATTTTGCAATATGCTTAAATGTTGCCGGAGAAAGAGAAGTGTTTAAATTTATACAATTGTCCTTATAGCACATCCACTCTTTGGTAATTGTTAATGGATCCAGGGTATAATAAAAACGAATGCCGAATAAACCGCTTATTGTGCCACATCAGCCCAAAAATGCCACGTCCGACGTCTTGCTATGATTAATTTATTGAAATTTGCGCTTATTGCCTTTTCAAAATTTATGTTTTGCGTTTTATTTGGACAAGCGATGCCGATAATTTGTCAAAAAGTCGTAAATTATAATATTACGCAGCAGGGTGGTGGCGTGGCGTAAACATTCAAATACCGCAAAAAAGAAAAAAAAAACAAAAAAAACTCCATTGTTGTGTTCGTTGGCAAACAAAGCGACTAAAACCCGGCCCTCAATTACAGATCATTCGCACACAAATGTTTTAAGTCGGCCAGAGAATTGAATTTGTTTGCGGTTTATTCGGTTTGCAACGTGTTTGACGGCCAGCTAACCATCCGCAATTATAAAAAAGGGCTGCCGGAGACAAAAATATCCAAGTGAGAATGCCGTTATTGTTGTGCTCTGGACAAGCGGCCATTCATATTGTGCTTTTGCGGTTAGGCCATACATTTTGGTAAGAGTTGCAGACGTAGCATGTTGAATGTTGGATGTTAACGTGGTCGGAAACGAGTTCGACCAACTGACAAGCACACATAGACACATCGCTTTTTGCTGCTCAGCGCTGTGTCCAATGGGCTTTGGTGCCTTCATTTATTAATTATTATCCTTGCCGCAAAGCCAAATGTAAAAGCTTCAATTAAAACTTACACACACAACCAGAAAGAGAGAGAGAGAGAGAGAGAAAGTGAAATTTTGCCAGCAATCGCGTGTGTAATCAGTTTTTATCTTTTTCAATTGGAATCCTTGTTCCGGACGCGAATCCCTACACCCAACCTCAACTTAACCTGGCCCTGATTTGCCCTGAATATCGACGACGTGTCGTTCGTTGACGTTTCGCTGGATGTACTTTTTTATTTAAATGTTTTCATAATGACTCATACAAGTCTTAATTTATACTCACTAATGGGTTTCAGTTCGCAATGCGATGCATTCAATATTATCAATTAAGGGCTCAGCACCAATTGCGCCGTTGCAGTCGCCAGTTGCGCGTTGCTGTACAAAAAAAAAGAAGAAGAAATATAATTAATTATGGAGAAATAAACAACAACATTTGCTTTATTGCGACATTTTAAAAATACGCCTTGCCACGCCCATCCCCCCACGACTTGAACGTTGTTGCTGTAAATAATTCAGTTGTCGGCCCTCGCTCGGTTGAGGTGCTGGCATGCAAATTGCTTGTGCTGTTCGTATCCTTATTGATTTTCACACACACACCAACGCACACAAACAGATTGAGCCATCAATTTAATTAAGGCTCCGCGTTGGTTTGAGGCCGTTCCCTGCCCCCCTCCCTATCTACTCATAGTGCTGCTCGAATTGGCCATCATAAATTTGGCAATTTGGTAACTAAACGCACTTCATTTTTCACTGGCAAATCAAACAACATGAAAATCAACTAATTTGCACACTTTAGCCGCCAACTGAATGAAAATCTTCCTGCCCGAAACGGAAGCTAGTCAAAAAACGTGGGCAAAAAGCGGGCTGTCAATATAATAAATGAGCTCTATTAGCTGCGCACAGTAATGCTCTCTGGAAAGTGTGGCCAATGCCACTGTCAATAGACATACACACACACAAATATATACTCTTTTGATTTAATAGTAGATAACAAAAAAAGAAAAAAAATCGACTAGCTTCCGCATGTCAGCCAGTGTAGTATCAGATCTTGATGTCAGCGATGACGAAGTACATACATAGTTAATAGAGTAAGCAAACAGTAAGAATGTTTATGGAATGATTATTTTTCAAGCGTATCAGTGAAATCCTTTAATAATTCCCATTACTAAGTAAACTATGCACACCTGCCCCATCAACGGAATTGTCTGCATATATCTATGCAGATATGCCACCATTAGATTTAGGCTGCCCCAACTGAACAGTGTATGTGTAGCTCCATAAACCTAGAGTTGGCCATGAGTCAACGCTAAGACGATTAGCTGATTTTTTTTCTCCTTTTTTTTGCCTGGCAAATGGGACAGGAATTAGTGAAATTCAATGAATGAATACTCTGGATAGCACTCTCAGCAAAAAAAATCATCCTCTTTTTATTCTTTTAAAAAAAATCGTATCTTTTTTCGAGATTGTTTTATTATATATGTACTTTTATAAAACTAAATTTAAATTTAATTTGAAAAAACGTATGATATCGAAAAACGACTGCGAACTCGAGTTTCTTTGAGCTACTGTACGGGCCTTTAAAGCAGACATCAGCTAAACTCTAGCAATGAAGTCGAAAGAGTAAATTTGTTTACTGTTTTCTAAATTGTAGAAAGGACTTTCTCCGAAACAAGTGTTTGCATTTCTTTCATGTATTTCATATGTCTCTTCAAATTTGAAGACATTTTGTACAATACTCCGTGACGTTTGTTTTGAGTGGGTTTAAATCCACGCATATAAGCCAATAATGTGTCGCTGCTGCCAGAAGGACGTTCTATTCGACAAGCTTGTCTGCATGTTTTGTTGGCAAACGGGCAGAAGTGAAAGCGACTGCAGAATGCCACCGCCACCTGCCTCTTTTGCCAGCTTTCTTCGTTTATTTTGAATTCATATATATGCGAGAAGCTTGATGGCGTCCATTGAGTCAAAGGGTTAATTGCATTGCACCAATGAGTAAATGCGTTGGAGCGTGGATGCCAGTGTGAGTGCAAGAGTGAGCGCAAGAGTGAGTGCAAGAGTGAGTGCAAGAGTGAGTGCAAGGGTGAGTGCAAGAGTGAGTGCAAGAGCGAATGCAGCTGTGCGACTATTTGAGGCTGTTTTGGTATGCGGACGCTTTGGTTACCGTAAGTAGCGCACAATTATGCAGCTCGCTTAAGTATATTTTGCTTACGGTGCACTCTCCACGCGCCCGTAAAGTATTCCTATATTGGTGAGTGTGTGTGTGTGTACGTGTGTGTGTGTGTGTGTGTGTGCGCACGCTTGTGTGTAAAGTATTTAAGTAAACGACAACACTTGAAATAAATTGCAGCGAATCAAGTTGAATAGATTGCACAAATGAACGAAACATCAGCGTAGCAAAATGAGTAGCACCAGCAAGGACATGCCAGCCACAAGTCGAGGCTAGCATCGTTATTACACAAAACAAACACACACACACATACACATACACACACACACATACACACACACACACACATACACACATAAAAACGCACGCGAATTTGATGGGTGTGAGAGAGTAGCCGCTTCGATGGCAGTCGCTTTCGTTTGCATGGCAAACATTTAAATGAAGTCTTTTGATTTGCCACTGATGAGGCACAGACACACATCGACACACTGGTAGTGACTGTCGCGTGGCGATACGTGCCTGCTATCAATTACATGCCGCAATGGGAGCAAGTAGTAGTGTTTATTGCAAGCATGCCCGGCTAGCTGATGCCCTATATCCAGTTCTGTTATTCCGTTTCGCTGAGTGAGGATCTCGACAAACAATTGCTTCCAGTTTGATATAACCGTTGTGCTGAGCAAGCTAAGGTCAGAAATCGATTTTACGGAAATGATCCCCTCATTAATCGATCGAGCTATCGGGAAAACAAATAGAACTTGAACTGTTTTTCTGCTAATGTTGATCAAGAATACATATGCCCCATTTGCACTACTTTGTCTATGGAATTAGCACAATTCGCTGAGAGCCCCCCCCCCCTCCCCCACCAGAGAATAATAACAACAGACCAGTTATGTCCTTCTAAATGTGTGCAATTAGTTGTCGGTGTCTGCGTAATTATTTCGATTGCTTTCAACTGATTACCCCATCAAATAGGCTACAATTTGCCTACACCGAGCCAAAGTTGTCCGCATTTTGACAGTTGGTCAGGTTAGTTTAGTAATTGGCAAGATAAACAGCTACTTCCTGATTCATCAGCAGGCAACGCTAGCACATTAGTGTAAATTCAACTAACCTAGGATTAGCGCACGATACATGAGCTTGATTTCACTACACATCGACGGCCACAAAAGCCTGTCTGGATTGTATGAGAGTGCTTCAGGATGGTGTCTTCTGGTCCACTAGATTACTGTAAACCATATAATTATGATTATGAAAAAGAATATTTGAACACTAAAATAAAGTATCATACAAAATTCCACCTGAGTGTAAATAAATGACGAACCATAAGAGGATTGATATTGGCATAACTTTTTTTGCTTATGCTTTGCAATATACAATTTTGCACATGTTTAATACATTATTTGATGTAATTCTTTGTTTGATAGTTTTACTGTGTAGGAAACAAGTTCCATTAATGCATTAACTGATTTAACTCCTTCCCAACCCAGGCCAGCCTCAGTAACAGTCTCCGCCTCCGTTCCAGAGTGATGACAGCATATGCGACCCAAAGATTCTATTTGTCTATTCGTCATTTGTTTACTTACTTGCATTTGCTTTATTGTTGGGGCTTAGCTTATTTATTCTGCGGCAGCATGGAAAAATCGTATAGAGCTTTTTCATCTTTTCCACAAGGACAACAAATCGGCGACGTTGCCATAAAGTGTGCTTTGATTAAGTGCGTGTCCTCCTTCGCTCGGATTGCTGCTGCTGGGATTGACTCATTGCCCATTTTGATGAAATGTCGCCAACTAAAATGTTTGCCTACTCCATGGACCCCTACCCATACCCCTACCCCTGCCCCAGGTCCAGGCCCAGCCAGAGTAAAGTCTCCGCCCCCAGACTCAAACCCTTTAACCCCATGGCTGGGCTGCTTACTGTCGTGTTGTTTGCAGTCGTCGCTTTGTTTGCTTTTTCCGCTTTGTCAACACTGGCTGCAAAAAGGGTTGTAAAAACGTAATGGCGAGTTAAATAAAACAGCAAACGTGCTGAGGGGAAAAAAGCAGAGCACACGAAAAATATGCGAGGCCAACAAAAATATATATAAAAATATATATTCAAAAGTGTCATAAATGTAATACAACTTTTCCTTTATGGCAATTGCATATGTGTATGTGTTTCCATCTTTGTGTGTCCCCTTCTCTCTCTCTCACTCTCTGCGTGTGTGTGTTTGCGTGTGTGTGTGTATTTGTGTTGGCGCGTTGCTCAAGTGCCGTTCTAGAAAGTTGTGTCGTCGTTTGGGCCAATAAAAATAAAAATAGAGTTCAAACCAAATAAAAGAAGCAACCAACTAAAAAAGCACAAAGATGCAAGCCACAACTTTTCCCCACTCACACATCTCAGTTGAAATGAGGGGGGGGGGGGGGGGGGCGGGTGGTGTGTGGTGGGTGGGGTTGGGGGTTGGCGTGTTTATGCCAAGGAAAATAATGCGTTTTCATATTTTGTGTCGAAGCAATTTAGTGTAAGGTAAGTTCAGGTGAGCACAGTCGAGATTAAAGCGAACGACGGCCATTCGGTCGGTTTGCCACGGACTGGGATTGGGATTCCACACTATGTGTGGATGCACAAGCTCCCTGGCTGCTGACCCACTAAGATTACACACTGTGTGTACTCAATGCACTTCCTGCATGTGCTTGAATCTACTTTAGGAGCTACACGCACAGAAAATGTTTTAATCCAGAGCATCTGCCTTCTCGGGACTCATTTGAATAAAAATTGCTTGATTCTTAAATTCGATTCCGACATTTGAACATCTTAAATAGAGAGAATGTTTAGCAATGCTGATAAGCTACATATTGAATATCAAGATTCAGCTGATGAAGACCTTAATTAAACTTTAGCAAATGAATACATTCATATTTATCGCAGCACTGCAAATCGAGTGGCAGCCTGCTTCATCATATGAATCCATTCATATCTATTGCAGCATATTGTGTGGCCCCAAGATCCGCTTTGCATGTGTGTAAGTGGTATGGTAAATGCTAAAGAGTACTTACTGCAAAGCTGAAAGCACTGCAGCTGCAAGAACCAAAATTGTGCACACACAAACACACAGACACACCAACACATACACAACATACACTCACACAGCTGTGCCTGTGCGCTGGCAAACACTTTTGCAAGTTGTAACAAAACTTAAAAATAAATTTGAAGACACGTTGCATGGCAAACAAAAACAAATGTGATGTGTTTTTTGTTGGTTGCCATATTTGTTTGCATTTTGCATGTTTTTGCAGTCGTCGTCGGTGTTGTTGCCTCTATCGAATGGCAGCGAAGTGCTTGCGGCACCCAGAGCGGGTCGGTCGCACTGCAATGAGCTGGCAACTGCCTTAGCATACAGATTGGCAATGCTGTGCCGACACCGGAAATGGAAAACATCCAGTATTATATTTAAAGCCATAATATACACTTCAGAGCGGGGTCCACTGACTCACATTAACATCTCTTTATTAATTAAAAAGAAAAAACACTGATGAACCCCATAGAGACTGAATGATATGCTAGTCCCACAATGTGAGCAGTATTATTACAAGTATGGCTAGTGAGTTTGGTTAAGATGTCGTGGAAATCGAAAGTGTTTTTCATCAGTATGGTCATCTATCGAATGGTTATTTACATTGGAGCTGTTACCATAGAAGTAGACAGATCAATTAAATACAGGGATAGGGAGACGTCTGCTTCAATGTGTTGCACAATTCACGGTTAGATTCGAATACCCTCTGCGAGGGAAAACGGAAACCGGAAAACGCCGCTACTACAACTTCCTTCCCGATGCCTTCTCGACTGGCTGCACACTGCCATTCGCATGCACTCACATGGACACATACTGGCTCAACGGATGCGGGCGGTGAGCTAAGGCGGCTGGCGTTGGCGATGAAAAAAGAGCAATGCAAATAAATTAAAACAAGTCCAAAACAAACTCGAAAAAATGTGGGGAAAAAAGCAAATGGCCAAAATAAAAATAAAGACAAAAACAGAATTGAAAAAGTAAAAATAGAAGCGAAAGGACTGCCGCGAAACGTATGCAAGGCATTTGCGCCCAAAAAGTTGTTATCCTTTGGCTATGATGATGCCCTGAAACTAACTAACGACGAAACGAGACGAGACTCACACTCACAACACTCGGTAAAAGGGCTCTGGGTGAGGAGGGGGGGGGGGGGGATGGACGGTAGAGGGTGTGTGTAGGTGTGTGTACGGTAGAGGGTGCTGGGTGTGCCGAATGAGGCGAGGACATCCGCTCCTTCACGCTCAAGCTGTGGAAGATTGCTTAAAGTTTTATTGGTTGTTGTTTGCAAAGCAAAAACTTTACTTTTGCGCGCTTTTCTAACGGAACACAAACTGCCAGCAACTCAATGGCGAATGTGTGGCAAAGTTGCCTTTGATTCCTGCTGCCCTGCTGCCCTGCAGCCCTCGTCGATGCCCAACGCTATGCAGTTTGATTCCTTTTGCTTTCATTTGGCCGCTGCTGCTGTTGCTGTTCATTTTTGTTGCTGGTTGGTTTTCTTTCCTTTTGCTTATTTCTTTTTTATTTTATTCATTTTTATTCATTTATTTATATTTTTGTTTTTTTTTGGTTTTTTTTTTGCAAGTGAGCAATTTTGTGCTGTTGAAACTGAAACTGAATCTGCCGTTAGTCAGTCAGACAGATATACAGACAGAGAGAGAGAGATGGAAAGATGGGAGCCAGAGAGGGAACGAATCGGAATTCGTCGTAACCCCAGAAATGAAGCTATTCAATTTCAAGTTGTTGTTGATGCTGCTGAAGTTGATGTTAAAGTTTTTAGCCGCTCGACTTAAGGTCATCATCAACATTTAGGGCCAACTTGGACTGAGTCGTTGACTGCTCGTTACTTTCATAAGCAAATTAATTAAACATTGCTACATATTGTGTTTCTCAATCCATCCCTCCCTCCCTCTCTCTCTCTCTCTCTCTCTCTCTCTCTCTCTCTCACTCTCTCTGTGTCTGTCTCTTAATAGCCTGTCCTGTTCGCCTGTTGACTTCAAGTGCAAAAGTACAGTCAAAGTTGTATCCAGCAATCGATGGCGCACAAAACTGAGGGAGTCCTGCCCCCCCCCCCCCCCCCAACCATGTTTGTTGGAATCGGTTGAACAGTTTTAGTCATGTATAAATACTTGTTACTTGCTGCTATATTTTGCGCAACATCTTTCTGTGTTTCATAACATTGTTATCGCTTCCAATCCGGTTTGGCCAAAGGGATACAACTTGTAATAGTCAGAACCTTTAATATAAAATTGTATTAGCAGTGAGTTCAGCAGCTTTCCGCTGCTGCAATTAATGCTTCTGGAATGCATTTTAGATTTCTTAAAGCTAACATTTGTTGCTGTGCTGAAATTGCACATTTTATGAATTCTGCATAAAATAAGTGACAAAATATGCAATTTAAGAATGCCATTTCATCTACTTAAGTCCATTTTTTTGATACTTACTTTCATTTAGCGGTCATATGCAAAAGTTATGGATATATTCAATTGCTGTCATTTGAATCATTCAGCCCTAAAATGCTCAGTAAACATACACACACACACACACACGCAATTACTTGGCCCCGCTGGCCGAACAAAAGTTTATTATCCTTTTCAATAGAGGAGTACAAAACGACACAAAGCCGAGCTTGCCACGCCCGTATTCCCCACGTACTGTGTCGCAGGCAAAGGCACCCCCCTTCCCACCCTCGACACACACATATATATAGCATGCTCTGGCGCCCATGCAATGGCACTTAATGGCCACACACACATACACTCATACTCACACGCACACCCATTCACATTCCCACACTCAAGACATGGTCAAACTTTGTGCAAACTTTTTATACATACATATGTCTGCGTGTGTGTGTGGGTGTGTGTGTATGGGTGTATTGCTGAATGGGTGTGTGTTGTGTGTGAAATGTCATTGACGGAAATTGAAACGCACATGACAATCCATTTCATCAGCAGTTTAGTTGCTTTTAGAAAATTTGCTAGCCAGTGGCCAACTGAAGGCCACAAGAAGCAAAGGGGGGGGACTTATGCACGCCATGTCCTTTCACTGCTGGCGCCACAAGCATACAAACACACACACACAGAAGACAGACAGACAGACATAGAGAGGCAGTCAGCCATTGTGATGTGCTGTGATGTGATGCGAGTGGCAGCCACTAAGCCAAATCAACAAAAATCAAAATTTCAACAACAAAGTCCCTGGCTGACTGTTAAACTTAACCGGACAGAATACGAGCAGCCTGCCACAGCCACAGTCGCAGCAACAGTCGACAGACAAACGTAGAAACAGTGGTTGTGTGGCGACAGGGAAATGGGGAGAGCAGGGGGAACAGTGAACATGGATAGGGATGCTCTGCTTGTGCCGTCTACATGTGGGCACCCAAAAATACAACGACCATAACAATTCTCAGCTGGAAGACAGACGGAGTGGGAGACAGACAGAACATGCCATAACAGGGCATAATAGAAAAACTGCGTCTGCTGGCACAACTTGGGGCAGTAAGCCCCTTGGGCGAGCACATTATATATCACATATTCATATATTCATATATACATATATATGTATATATATATGTAAACACTCGGCGTATAATCAATGTCAGTCAATATTTTGCATTTGCTGCTCGACCAAAAAAAAAAAAAAGGGTGCCAGGAACCGGAGCAAAGCAAGCCAAACCAAAGCGAAACAAATTGAATTGCAAAGGCAAGAAAAAGAAAATCAAAATGTAAACCAAAATCAAAATGGGAAAATAGCGTGCAATGGGCAGACAACAATAACAAAGCAAATTACATATGCACACCAATACTTCGGCAAGCTTTTTGTGTCTGTGTCTCTGTCTGTGCCGTCCATAGAGGGAATGACAAGAGCAACAACAGCAATATTAACAACAACAACAATAACTGCCGCACATCTTCTGATTAGTTTCTGCGACGAATCAGGCAACATTAGTCCCAATCTCTGTCGCTATCTCTGTCTCTGCCTCTGTCGCTGCCTCTGTCTCTGTCTCTGTCTCTGTCTCAATCCCATTTACATTGCCAGTCCCTTTCGAAATATCATTTGCAGTTGAAGTTTTGATATGTCGACAAAATGGACTCACAATACAAGCAAAACATTGGGGCAAAAACTGACAACAAAGCAGCGGCAAAGGTCGAAAATATTTACAAGAGATGGCAGCTGACACACACTCGAGCATAGTTAGAAACTATCAGTTGATATGACAAAATACAGTCGATGGATACAGACTCCTCCTCCTCCTCCTCGCACTCCTATTCCTCCTTCGAATCCTAAGCCTAAGCCTAAGCTCAAATCAAAATCACATGCTGACAGCCATATATTGGCTATTTAATAATTTTCAATTAAAAATTCAATAGCATTGCCAGTCAATTTGAATGTGTAGCCGCAGCCGCAGCCGCACACACACAAATACGTCAATCCATATGCAATGCTTCCAATTGATTGATGTGAACCGAACCAAAATGAAAATAATCATAAAATCAAAATTTACTTGTTTCTCAGGCTATTTGGTATGCACTTTCATGGCCAAATATCAAATCAAATATTAAATGAAATGAACAACTGCTCAAAGGATTGGCAGCATGAAACTTGTTCAGATTTGTAAACCACCAACACTGGCACCGCATTGGTTATGTTTATTATGAAGGCAAAAATGAATTTATATATAGATATGTATATATATATATATATGTATTCATATTATTGCTGTATGCTTTACACTTAAATTAAGTAACCCTTTAACTGCCTGCACAGGTTGACCTGCTGCTCTTCTGGAATGCGCTGATTTTTGCACGTGTCGCTGCATGAGCATTTTTGCCCCAGCTCATTCCCATTTATTTAATGAACTGTTTGGATTGAATAAGACTGCTTCAGAGAGATGACTTCAGCCTCTGTGGTGAAGGTAATCCGTTGTCAGATAAGTTTCTGTTGTATCAAGCCGCTCAACACAGCCCTACTCAAATGAAGAGTGCTGAGTTGATGATTGTCGTTTTCCTTTTGCTGCCTCGTAGAGTTTTCATATCTCTCGTGCTATTTTTGCTATTGTTTTTCATCTTCAAAACATTCAAGGCGGCAGCTTTTACTCAGTTTTGACAAGTATACATATTCTGCTATTTGCATTTTGAAACTGCACAAGATATTATTTATTTCTACATGAAATGATCTTATCATTATGAATTGACAGAGCCATTTCATTGCAAAGCATTCATGATTGACTGATTGATGACGTATTATTATATTATTCACATTACTAATTGTTCTATCATTTTTATTTTATTATTTTTATGCTGCAAAGGATATTATTTATTATTGGTTTGCTGATGATCCAAGGAAGGTATTTCTCAGTTGTTGACAATTATTTTAAATTGAATAACTAAGAAATCTAATCTAAGAAATCCAATATGACCACTGTCGGATCATATTCATGTTATGGTTCTTGATGTGTTACAAAGTTCAAGTTATAGTTGCTTGCCGTGGAGCTGAAGTTGTAATTGTTTTGGGTCAGCTTTAAAATGAAGACCATTTAATTTGTATTTGTTTTTGTCACCTTATCTTAATGACTGAACAAACTGGGCAATTGCTTATCCCTAAAGCGATTGCAAATTTACAAACATTTGGACAGAGTGGGTTTGCGGGGTTAGACGTTGGTGTTCAAGTTGAGGGTGAATGCTGTGATTTGGTGTGATAATTCGTGTGAAACATTCACGAGTGTGGCATGTTGGCCGCAAATGGATGCGACTGCTTGCCTTGTGGGCGCCTCAATGACCAATTGGGCAGGCAGAACGTATCAGCTGATTTATAAATCATACACAAACCCAAACCATTCACAAACATGCACAAATAAACAAACATGTGTCAATTTGTCAAAGGCTGTCGTCTAGGCTGAGCATCCAAAATATGTGGACTATGGAATGTGTGGCCTGTCCATGAGTGCGTCTGTATATGTGTGTGTGTATATATATATATATATATATATGTGTGTGTGTGTGTTGGAGCTATAAACATTAAGACTTTCGAAATTCGACAAAAGAGAAGCACGCGCGAATGAATTTCTGCTGGCGTATGAAATTTTTACGCAAACACTCAATTGTGTAGGTGCTCTTGTGTCTTTTTGTGTTTGTGTGTGTGTGTATGTGTGTGTGTGTGTGTGTGAGTGTGAGTGCCGACGTCAGCATTTGACGAAGAACAAGAAGAAGCACAAGGACGACAACAAAGGGGAAAGCCCTGGTTAGGGCAATTGACTAGTTAGGCTAACAGCAGCCAGCCAGCAGCATTTCAAAGCTGAAAGGATAAAACGAGCTCAAATTGGCAAACGAGCGGCAATCAGGGGGCAGGGCTTGTGGGGCGTGGCAGTGTTACCTAATTGTTATGATGCGAATGTCGGCGCTGCGTGCAGAAAGCGAAACAGCCAGAAGTTAAATTCAAGGCTCTCTGCGGCCACAGGACGTGGCCAACAGCCGAAATGAAGCCGAAAAGGTTTTGAATAAAACGCAGCAAATTATAACGGAAATTAGGCGCAAAATTAGCTAAAAGCAAGCAACACAGCAGCAGCAAGCAACTCGGAATAAGTTCTTTAGCTCGAAGAGGAAAATGGCAGGCAATAGCCAAACACACAACAACAAGAACAACAACGGCATCAGCAGCAACAACAACTAAAACACGTGGCGGATGGCAAATGGCGGCGCTAAAACTTGGGACAAATTAAAATGGCGGCTTCAACGGGCCAAGACTAAACCGCAAGTGTCTGGTCGGGCGGCAAATGGGTGATATCGGTGGGGATTTGAGAGGTATGTGACGGTTGGTGGAGGATGGCAAGGAAGTGGCGGAGGTTGAGTTGGTGGTGGCGGTCTGAAATGGGCCACTGAAAGTTTTTATCAGCATAGAGGCAAAATCAAGAAAGTTGCGCAAGGTGAAAACGACAACGTGGCTGCCAACTAATTCAAAAGCGTGTTAAAGACGAGCTCATTAATATGCCGCAGAGCGAGACGGACAGACAAACAAACAGAGAAGCGAAAAGAAGCGCAGTGTGTGTGTGTTAGAGCGAGAGAGGGAGGGCAAGCACTCGACTATGACAACAAAAAAACTTTCACAAGGCAGGTGCAAAAAGGTGCTGGAAACAGTTAATACCTGCGACAATCACAAAAGACGAAGCAGCAGAACTGAAAATTAAAAACAAATTAGAATGCTTGTCAAAAACCTCGCCACCCATATCCTAACCACTATTGTATGGGACTAACCCACCCCAAGTTATGAGCCCATCAGCCACATGACCATGATGTTAATGATGAGTGAGCGAATGGCTGCCACAAAACCTCAAACTAAGAAGCGTAAAGAAAATGTCTGGCAAAAGTGGAAAGCATACCAAAAGAAAAATAAAATAAAGAAGCCAACTTTTGCAATTTACACTAATTCTGCCGAGCACTCTCAGATGGTTGGCCGGAGAGGAGCGGGGTTAATGTTATGCCAACACAGCACAAACGATTTTCACACAGAAAGACAGACACGATGACTATGAGGGGAAAGGGCTGGGGGGTTGGGGGGGTGCAGAAAAAAAGAACGCTTAAAACATAATGTGCCCAAAAGTAGGCAGCAGAGCAAACTGCTTGCAGCACTTTAATGCGACGTCCTTGAAAGTTCTAAACTTCTTTATCCAGTGTAATCACCGTCCCAAAGCGATGTCTATCAGAGGCAGCCTATGCAGCTGTGGGAGAGATCTACAAGCTGCAAAAACTAATAATACATACACATATACATATGTTTTATTCTTAGTACAGCTCCAAAGATTTGCCCAACTCTTCTTTATTTTCTCCATCCCTTTTTTCTCGAAATTAAATTAAAATTCTGTAATTATCAATGCTGTTTAACATAGGGTACAGGCCAGATTGGCATCACCAAGGGTGTTTTGTTGGGCGTGGCTCGCCTTTCTTAGCAAGGAACGTTTTAAATATGTTTTCATCGATAAATCGGAACTAATTTTTTCAGAGTATTAAGCAAATAATTTAGATTGTGAGTAGCGGACTAGAAGCCAAACTGTGGCAACTTATAAAACTGCAAACATTTTGATGCAAAGCAGCAAGCTCGAGAACAAAAAAAAAGTATCTATATTTATTTAGGAATGTGTGTAATTTTGGTTATATAAAATGGTAAAAATTGTATTTAAAACAACAAAAACCGAAAATTCGTTTGTAAATATAAAGAGGCAAACCGAAAAATTTACGGGATGCATTTTAGCGGCTAGCAAAGAGATGAGGATAAGCAAAAGCCAAAGAATAATGTTGAAGCAGCTAATAAAATTGCGCTCATTAAAGCAAAGCCAACTGCCTTTCGGCTAAAATGTAAAAAAGGTTAAAATAAAAAAGAGAAAACCAAAACAAAGGTAGTCTGTATAACAGGAGCCTGCTCAACTAATCCCTTCTCAATCCACGCTCCCCTCTCCTGTCTGTGTCGGCTTAGCTTGTGCTCGTTATGTGGCACAGTTTATAGCCAACGGCGGGGCGGACAAACAGAAAGGAAAATCAAAGACAAGAGCGCACCGCAACATTTCCACAACGTCACAAAAGAAAAATCAAAAGTACAAAACTGGTACATGGTGTATGTGTGTATGACTCTGTATGTGTGTGTGTGTGTGTGTGTGTGTGTGTGTGTCTGTGTATGCACACACAGCACAGATGAAACCATAAAAAAGGCAGACCAAGACCCACCATTATGAATGTCCTTGCCGAATGTGAGGTGCACATGTTGCCATGAATACAAAATGGAATTCGGTGGCAGAAGCTGTGAAGGTGCAGCAACCGTCGCTGCCGCTGCCACTGCTGCAATTGAAGGCCTGCTAGTTCCACTTGCCGAAAGTCAAGTTGAAAGACAAGGCCGAGGGTCAACTGGTGCGCAGACCCAGACCCATGAATGAACTGGAATGGTGCAAGGACAGCAGCCAGGGGCAAACACCAAAATGGAATACCAGCGCAGCCCGCACACAAGCTTGTTTTGCTGGCGGGCAAGCAAACAATACGCACTCGCCAAATCAAGAGGGTAGAAGAGGCATGCGCCAAGTGAGGCAGACTTAAGGAGAGTCAGCAACGAGGCGAAGGCAAAGCAAACAATGCACGCAACGACTTTGAAATTTAAATATACAAACGAAGAGAAAATAAAGAAAAATAACTTTAAGGCTGCCCAAGCTTGAATATGTGGCATGTCCCCTTAAAGCGAGATCTCAGTGCGATAAATGTTCCCTATTCTATTCGTGAAGGGTACAAATGATGGTTCATATAATATATGTATATTAGATATGCTAGATAACATAGCTGAATTATTAAAAAACAAAAACCAAAAAAACAATAATAGACGGAGCTTTACATTTAATAAGTCATGACCTTATCGAGTCGACTCGACTCGACTCGACTCGATCATAAATAATAATTTCTAACATGTGTGACACATTCGGTGACTGAATCATAATACCCCAGGCAATACCAAACGAAAACGAGTAGCCCCAAACGAGGAGAAACATTAACGGTTAGATTGTCTCTCAGAAGAGCTGTGTACCAAAACCCACACCCTAACTGCTGTGAGTGTGTGTGTGTGTGCGGAAACTTTTCACAACTTTTAATAAAGACAGAGACATAGCGATGAAAATTTAGGCAGTGCGCAAAAGTATGCAAAAACATTGCGTGCTTGAAACAAAAATGAAAGCAGCCTCAAATAAGAGACGGCCGACAACATAAGGCGGCCGAAAACACAAGTACGGACAAACCCACATACGCACACACACTGTGTGTGAATGTGCCAAAATATGAGCATTTGTGAGTGGAAAGCGTAAGTCAAAACAAGCGGATGGCGACGACTGCCAAAGTCAGGACAAGGCAAGCACCATGAAAGTAACAACACTGTGCCTAATGAGCGCAGTCAAGCATGTATACACACATGCTTACATACTATATATATATATATATATATATATGTATACATATATATGCACACATATATATGTTAGCTAATTTTGTTAGCTCTGCCGTTCCCACACACCCACATTGGCAGGCAGCGAGCTGAAGCCGTGTCCAAAGAGTCAAGCGAGCTCCTCATGTCGATCCCAGTTAGTATGCAACATTTTTGGCATATTCTCATATGCAGCACACACACACACATACACACACACACACATATTCATACACACTAGAACACAGAAATATACACCAGCAACGGGAGAAAATTATGTGTAATTAAATAAGACAAGATACGAATTACAAAATATGAAATATGAGATGAATGCAACAAATTATTGTTCATAATTTCGCATACATTGTGACTACAACATTTTACAGTTATAACTAAGTGGACAACTGTAAAGTAACCAGGGCAGAAGGTTTGCGGTGGCTATAATGAAAGTAACCCAGGGCCGCTGCTACAACATGAGCGAGCGGGTGAAGAAAAAACCTTCACCTGAATAACCTAAAAAGTCAAAGTGAAATCCTGCTCACATTCAAATGTACCCTCTGCTAGGGTATTAAAAAATTCATTTAAAAATTGTAAACTGAAGCAGGCCACTTTTAATGTAGGTAACAAGCTGCTAGTGACGTACAAATAAGATTGTGCAATAATATATGTAAATAACATTGGAATACTTAATCAACTGTGTGGGCCGTAGCCTAAAACGCTTATGCCAATAACAAAGTACTTGAAATCTGATTTCAATTGCGTTGTTTGCTGTTACTATTGAATACTTAAAGCAAGTTGAACATGCGACAAACACACCCGGTTTTTTTTTTTTGTGGGTGTTTCCAACACTCAAGTGCAGAGGTAAGCATCAGGCAATAAATAAAATGATATGTAAGTCTGATCCTGGTCCTGCTCCTGCCCCTGCTCCCTGTACAGATTTATATAAAATAATATTGACATGGTAAGAGCATTCACAGCAACAACGCCCACGCACTTTAGATGATGGTCAGCATCTATGTTGTACATGTGTGTGTGTGTGTGTGTGTGTGTGTATGCCATATTTGTACAAGTTAACGGGAATAACATTTACTTACGGACATAATAAAAGTTTCCTTGGGAGAAATGCACAGAAACAGCAACTTGTACATAGAAGTTCCCTGTCCGGGTGTGTGTGTGTGTGCGTCGTATGTGTGTGTGTGTGTGTGTGTGTGTATGTATGTGTGTTTGCTTGACTAGCAGCTGTAAGTTCTGGCATTTGTTTATACACGTTAGCTACCTACGTTATTTGCTTAGACAACCCAATCATATTGAAAAGTAAAGTCAACTTCAGTTCAAAAGCTACAAATCGTTGCCACCAGTGAGTCAGTCAGTCAATGTGTGTAGAGGAGTGTGTGCGTGTGAAAGTGTGTGTAAATCGAACGCTAGACTGGGTCAAATGCGTGACAACCGCAAAGCAATGATAATTGGGTGACAACATTCGAGTTCAACGAATAAAACAGGAGCACATCTGAGATGTAATTAATGCATAATTAATCTGTGATAGATAATCAAACTGTTGTTGCAACAAATTCAACGCTACATATACAAAATGCAACAGTTTCCAATTTAGCTGCTTATCGAATTTGGAGCTCGGGCGCCATGGCTTCTAAGTCTGTTTCATCGCGCCTTTGTTTGTTTGCTTGTTTTTGTTGTATGTTTTTTTCTCCTTTTTTTTGGAAATGTTGTAAATAGATTTACAATAGGGTTGATCATAAATATTAAGTAAGCTCAAGCAAATAGCTTAGCTGTCCATTGAAGCAGCTATGAGAGGGAGAGAGAGACGGATGCGGACACGGACAGGACATGACTAGAAAATCGAATATACTTAAGAATCCAAATGGGCACAGATGTGCACACCTGAGTGAACCACTGCTCTGCTCACCGCCGAAATGGAATGCTGTGCAGGGCTCCACGAGGCAATGGCAATCGAAATGACTGCCAGGGCTGAGAGTTGGGCTGAGCTGAGTTGAATTGAGTTGAGTGAGTCTTTGACTGGCGTGCTTAGGCAAATGACATTGACAAAATAAGCAGATACAAAGATATAAAGAAGACGACACAAACTGAGACACAGACGGAGACGGAGAAGGAGATGGAGATGGTGACGGAGATGGAGACGGAGACTGAGACTGTGATGGAGACAACGCCAAATACAGAGCCAAGGACAATGGCATTAACAAAGATGGGGCATAAAAGAAATCGTCTTAATTTCACTTTGTTTATGCTGAGTAATAACGAATTATGCAAATTATTTTATAATAAATTTATGCCAAGGCGGGAACAACAACAGCAACAACAATAGCAACAGAAAAGGAATCGAACGCACAAACGAGCACAGAACGAGAAAATAAGACACAGGGCAAAGCGATAGGCGGCAGGCGACAAACGACAGACGAAGCGAACGAAACAACAAGGCAGTAGAAGTTGGACGGCGGACGGACATCGGGACGATAGGGAATAAGGCAGATAACAACGTTTAGCACAAGGCGAGAAGAGTTGGCGCTGACTTCGGCCAAGGGGGCGTGGCTCTAGATTGTGCGGCTGTTAGCTGCCATCGCTGGCATTGCTGCTGCTGCTGCTGCTGCTGCTGCTGTGGTGGCTTTGTGAAACAGGGCTTTGTTCTCTCAGCCTGGCACACACCCGTTCTGGCCATGTTTCAATAGCTGGCTTTTTAGGGAGCGCTGGAACGCGCGTGTGACCAAGTATGCATGAAAATCCAATTTGCCTGCATGTGATGCTGTTACTGTTGCTAGTCCGGGAGATTCCCGGTGTACTGGGGTATGCTGGAAAGGGGGCTCCGGCTGGTATGTAGGGCGGGTGTTCAAAGTGCGGGCAACACGTAGCAATCAAAGTGAAAACAAGGCAACAGCATGAAAAAAATAAAAGGGAAAAAGAAAATTTAGCACACGAAATATTTCAGTTATATTTATATAACGTATTATTTTGTGCTTTATTTTTGGGGCACACAAAACGAGATGCACACACTGATAGCTAGAGAGAAAGAGAGAGAGAGAGAGAGAGAGAGAAAGCAAAATAGAGTGGGAGAGAAGACACGTGACTGTGGCAGCAGCACGGACGCATGGCTAATCGGAATGTGTGTACAGTTAGTCACAGCGCTTAATGCCTTGTTTGTATTTCAACTTCAGGACTTTCGAAGGGTTGCACATACACGCATATATTGCAGCTGGTCTTGCCACGTGACTCGTCCGGGCACCACGCAGCAAGACGTGTAATCCTGATTAATATATTTAATTATACATATTTTACATTTAAAAAGATCATCATAATTGAATTTCAAACACCCATTGGGAATACAGGGAAAAACAGAGAAAACGAATAGCAATAAATTCCCCAAAGTCAACGGGAAAAGTGTGTTTTGGATATCTAAACAAGACGGTCTAATATAAGATTAAGTTCACTGAAACCCATTAATTACATTTCATTCTTAAAATCCCATCTAATGTATGATTATTTTAATTAATTTTAGCTATCCTTAAGGCAACATTCCTCATAGTGAATAAACATATCAAACACAGCAATTCAAAAGAAGCCCCGACTCTGGGTTATGATGTTACTGTTAAGACTTTGCAGGAAAGAAATTGGGTTTATCCTTTGTTTATCAACTGAACAGCTTTCCATTACTAAAAGCGAAAAGTAAACAATTTGATTTAACAGAGGAAATAAGATTTGCAAGTTGTTTGTATTTTAATGAAATGTAATGGAAATCTCCAATTGTTTAATTGCGTTAATATTTATTACACTGGCTATTAGAAAAGTTTGCAACAAACTAAACAAGAGTTTTCGTCGAAATTAATTAATTATCTTTGACAGGATGCAAACTGCAAAATTGAAGGGTACATGCGGCTCCAAGCTGATCCTGACAGCCTTGACGCACAATAAGCTAATACTGCATAATATATATATATATATATATATATGTATATGGAATATATATACATACATTTATATATATATATATACATACATACATATATATATATTGTTAGCCATATTAACTTTAATATTGAATGAGTAACACTCTCAACATTCAGTTGTAATATATTACCTGATTGACCACTCAAGTGGATGGGCTTTGCTTTAAATACACCTCTCGACTGTTTCAAAAGATTTTAGCTTGAGATTTGCTTTACTTTGTTTTCGACGGCAAGGATATCTGAGTTTCGGCCAGAGCATTTGTAACAGTTTACTCTTGTTTTTGTTGGGCACTGCTGAATTGAATTATTTGTCAACTGGCTGCCAGCTCACCTGAGAGCCCGGCAAGTGACAGCTTCAAATTGTCAACCACAAGACGTGAGCGGCGTGGGCGGGGGCATTGGGCATGGGGCATGGCTGCCTGCTCAAGCGACAAGACAAATGGGCAGTTGCTTGTGGCTGGGTGCGTCTCTTGCCAACTTGGGTCGCATAATGAAATTTGTGCATAATTGGTATAGCATCGAGTCACATAAATAAATAAATTTCGCTTATCGATAAATATACATACATACATACGTACGTACATATACATATATTGAAATGTATATATATTTTCACTTAAAAGCTTTTCACTCCACTCGGAACGCCAAAGCGACTTACTTTGTCTGGCACTTTCGCATTCATAAAACAATATTTTTTATGAGCATCGATGGCATATGCCATAAAACCGGATCCAGCGGAAAATGAAGCGCTTAAGGGTAACGGCGTTAAACGTACCAGAAAACTACACTGGCCAGCTGGCCATGCTTCTGAGTCCTGCCAATGACAGCGACTTCGACTGCGACTTGAACTTGGACTTGGGTCTGTGTTGTCTGCTGTGCCAAACGATATAATAAAAAAAAATAAAAAAAAAAAAAAGAATACAGAAACACAAAAACCAAAACCAAAACAGAGAAAACTCGGCAATGGCAATCCTTTTGTGTCTATTTACATTTTTATTGTCGGTCGCTCGTAAAAAATCTGATTAAATACCACGTAATAGATCCCTTTGGTGGCAGAGAGTGAGAGATAGCATACGCCCTGGACTCTGGCTGCCATTATATGGATGGCGCGAGCGAGGGGACTGGAGGGGTGGTGCTGGTACTTGGTGGTTGCCTTTTTATACTGTGATTGGGGTTGCTGGAACGCTCTGAACGGGTTAACGGTTGTTAAATTACATTCAATAAACAAGCAATGAATATTTTATTGTTGCCTTCAACAAATTTTGTTGGCAACAAGGTGGGCAAAATAATTTATGATTTAGGGCCTGGCGTTCGACCATTCAGTCCACCCCACTCCTGCCACCTCTCTCGCTCGACGGACAACGTTAACAAGGACAGCAAAGAACATGAAAGCAGATTGATTTACGCATGAATGGCACAAATCTCGTTTTAATAGAATCATTTGGTTTTATAACACTCATCGGCATAGGGCAACCAACACCTCCTGCCCCTCCCCCACCGCAAGCCATCACATGCCATCCCACCCACCGACGCACAGTAGGCCCTCTGGCCTGAAAAGCGCTGAAAAAATCAAAATGTTGACGGCATCGTTTTATGAAATAAATATATGCATCCGTGAGAGGAATGGCCATGAATTGCGCAATATTCGAATTGCAAAAATAATTTATTTGTGCTTTTCTTTTAATCAGCTTGCAACAAAATTCGCAACTTCTGTGTAAACAGAAAAAATCATTGGATTTATGAAATTCGATTCTGCAGAGCCCGAAAATAAAAATATTGAAAAAAATATTCTGTTTTTGGCAATCATGTTAAGGCTTAGCGAGTGTACATGCAATTGAAATTATAAAGTATATTTGTATTACTTTGGGAGATATGATTTTTGCAACAAAAACAGCAAAAATGTTCCACTATGTGAAACGGCCTAGTTGCCAGTTGCTTGGCACAAAAACAGCATGCAGAAGCGACCAGCCCTCTTGATTGGTCCTCGTCGCGTCCCTTTTTTATTGAGTCTCTAAGTTATGTTGCTCCATAAATTGAGTAAATTGTTGAATTGAATTTTAATCGTTGTGGGTAGCTCTTGTCTGATTTAACTAGAGAGCACTGGGTATGTTTGTGTACATACATGTATGTGTATGTATGTGCGCGGTTTGCATACCATCTGGAACACTTTGCACTGATTTCTTCTGCTTGTCCTGTTCACCACTCAGTTTATATGGGCGTACAATTGAATTGCGGGTTAGCACAGCTACGTGCAATTTCAATATTAGTTTGAATTTATACATTGAACTCAGAGCAAGGACATAAATCTGAAACTAACAGAAAACTTGTAGGAGCAGCCAAATATTACGTATACGCAACATTTAAGACTAAGACTTAAACGCAACTTGTTTTGTTTTGTTTTGTTGAGATATTGGTATCAACTATCACATAAAATAAAATTGCAATCTTTCAATAAAAATATGCGAAAAAAAACAAACTTAATTAAACATGTTAAGAGTTGCTGGTGCAACAAGTATGAGTTTGAAATCGTGAGTGTCATCCATGTATTATGTGGCCAATGCTTAAGGGCTTAGATATAAAAATTAACAGAACATTAAACACAGCTGAGGATACACAGTGTCCAGTTGCTCATTCTCATCCTTGCCAGTTGGAATTTTAACGATGTCCTGCATCTTGGTATTATGTCTACTTCTATCTTGTTTTACGACAACCAAACTGGGCAACAGAGTTGCAAAAATGCTTCAAGCTGAAGCAGTGTGTGTGTGTGTGTGTGTGTGTGTGTGAGTGTGTGTCGCCCAAGAACCAATTTCTTATGGGAACGCCATAAGAAACCAGCGAGAGTTCTTGGCGAGTGGCAGCTGAATTTTTATGTGCTTCGGCAATTGCCATTTTTAATTGCTCTTGGTTTTCAAACATTTACTGCTGCAAATGAGCCGAGACTGAGGCGTTGAGATTTATGGCTTTCACACAAACACACACACACACACACACACGCACACGCACACACACACACACACACACAGGCACCAAATTGAACTATTGCCGATGTTTTTTGTCGTTTATTCAGGCAACTTTGTCGTTGGCCAACCAACACCACTAAAACCAAAAAATACATTTTAATTTATGTACTCACTTAAAACCACAAAAACAACGAAACGCCAGCAAGAAACTTGACATGTTTATGAATAAAGCTTTGCGAAACGTTGTTGCTAATTGCACAAATATTCAGTTTCCAGCGTGGAGAAATTGAGAATGTGTTGACCAGCATATCTGCAGGACTCATTCAGTTGAATCTCGTTTGCCCTTCATTTGCAGATATTTGATATATATTATTATTATTATTTGTTATTGGGATTATTTGTCATTGAAATCTGTTAGAATTGTGGCAATTTGGCATTACATTTCAAAAGTAAAAGTTAACTCATTAAAATCCAATGGTTTTTAATCTGACATAAATTGTGGCAAGCTATTCTCACCAATACAGTACAGTAGTGTGGCAAGAAGTCGTCACATTACAGTGCCGCATTTCCTGTTGCATATACACATTGCAGAGTTGCTTTCGCTGGTTGTTTGTCTCATTACTTTTAAGTTTCATGTTTAGTTTTTTTGTGTGGCGAGAATTGTATAGAAGCTGCTGCTGTTGTTGCCAGTGTCGCTGCTATTTAATTATTTCGAGGCAACGCGTCGCTGGGGCAACATTCGCCGCCTACAGGCGACAACCAAACCGAACGAGGCCAAAGCCGCAGCATGCGGCGCACATCCAGCGTGCTTGTTATTACTATTATTATTACTGTTATTGTTATTTTATAGCATTTTAACTTATTTTTAGTGCACACTGCGATCCGGAGTCTGGCAGTCCGGACGATGGTCACTGCGCAAAGTTGCCAATGGCCAAAGTTGTTTGTCAGCTAAGGAGTGCCTATTAAATGTGCTTAATAAGAATGCATTCATGAGGCGATTTGACCAAAAACCAAAAAACTATGAATAATACAAAGTGCATTTCAAAGTAACAAAAGCCTGAAAGTTTGCAACAAGTGCTACACATCAGCTGGAACACAACACATTGAGTGATTGAGCATATTTCGCATATTAGAACGTAATAAATATTTAAAGGCTTGATTGCGGATGCATTCGACAAGTGCAGGGTACAACGCTGAGTATTTTCGCATTCACGCTGTGAGAGTCGCCTTTGCTGCTCCTGCTGGGAGTGACGTGGCCCTAAGTGGCGACAAGATCACAGACCCATATACACATAGAAACAGAGATAGTTCCGCGCAGACACAGAAAAGTGACACAGAGCATTCGGTATACGCAGCGTGGGCCCAGGCCGGTGGAGTACATTGCCAGCAACTGGCAGCTGCTGCTCTTTCACTGAACACCACTTGACGCTGCTGTTTAAAGATGTCCATGGCACGACAATGAAGTGGCGCAGTCATCCCAGTTGCAGTTGTCGGCATGGTTTGAAGTTGGGGGCGTACACTTAGGATAAAGCCAGGACTGAGACTGGAGACTGAGTGCAGACAGGGAGAACAAAGAGAGAGAAAGAGGGAGAAAGTGTGGGAGATAGAGGGAAAGTCTTTCATATTTAAACTGACAGTTTATTGTGCTTTTCATTGCAATTTTGTTTGTTAGTTTTATTTTGCCAAACAAAACTCAGCGATGGCTGTTCTCCGCTGCACTGTGGTGCGCTCTAACCCAAGCAGAATGAGGCAAGTGGTTTGCATGGAGGGGTGGGGTGGGGGCAAGTGGAACAATGGCGAGCAACGCACTCGGGCATGGAGTCAAAATGTTGAGCTGCAGTCGCCGCTGGGACCCCGTCTGGCCCCAGTGCGCCATTTTAGCCCAAACGGAAGTCATAAAAGACGCGAATTTTGCTTTGCCTCTCCCGTTCTCCTGTGCACGTCACCCCGCGCCCCGCACACTACACCACTCCAAACTCAGCGCCTTTTGATGGCATCGCGCGCAACGACAAGAACAACACCAATAACAATAACAATGCCACCATAATTTCTCGTTTAAAAGCAAAAGCCCACTACGGAAAGATGGTGTTGACAAGAATGAGAATGAGAATGAGAATGAAAACGAAAACGAGAAGCAAAACGAGCAGGAGAGAGAGGGACAGAGAACACGAACTACCATTGGCCAAGGGGTGCGAGCAGGCGAGTGAGATGTCAGCCTTAGATTTTAATAACGCGCCGCAGATAATGCCGATAATTTAGATAAATTTATTTCGCGCCCGCTTAATTGAGTGGGGCGACAAGATGTCGAGAAAATTGCAATGCCAACGACGTAATAGAACAGAAAAAAAACCAAACTGAACTGAACTGAACTGAACTGAACTGAATAGAAAACTGAACAGAGCTCAATTCGGCAGGGCAGGTTTGGAAAACTAACTACATTTTCTCATAGTTTTTGCTAAGCGTATTTATGGCACCGCTAGCGACGACATCGATCATTAATCAATTGCCCAAAGCCTTTCTGGACCAGAGGCTGAAGATGATGTTGGAAGCGCAGGGTGGCCAAAACTTATTATTTTTAACGGACAACGAGGGAGACATTCAGCAGGGAGCGACATCGTTGACTATCAGGAAACAGAGAGTACAACTTATATAAGAAGCCAAAATAGAAACTGTGGCTCAGTTTGATGGATTAAAGAAATTAATAGTCTGAATTCTATATTTAAAACACCGAAGAATAAAATACTCATACCTATTGGGCGCATCATTAGGATGACATACAAAAAGTTGAATTATGTACATAAAACCAACAATGTTATCCCGAATTTGTGTATGACCAGAAAGACCGATTATATTTATATTATTATATATTTTAAAGCAAGTCAAAAGTATGAATTTTGGTTTAGTTTGGCTCTTATATACTAAGAAACACAACAGTTGTTAACTTGCTGTCGACTTTCTGCCAAAATTGTGAAAAACTCAACTGTTATTTTGCTAGGTTATGTGACATAACTGCTGCTAAGAAATGGGTATTTTATTGAAAATTATAATACGTGGGTTTCAAGGAGATAGAATGAGGTAAAGATAATTATTTATTTTATAAGGAGTATATCCTAGTCGCACGCTGCTTGCTACAGCACTGTAGCAACTGACAAGCAATATGAATTTTATTTGTTTTTATATTCGGACATAAATGAATAAAGCAGCGAATGATTGAATGAATAATGAGGTCTGGTTGCAAAAGGTGGCATCTGCTGTTGCCATGAGGCACAATCGAGAAACGATTCCAACTGCAGAGTCCAGTCCACTCCCGTCCAGTCCAGTTCAGCCTCACATTCCATCGACAATATCAAACATCTCCTTCTATTTAAGTTTCTCCCTCACTCTGTGGGCAAATAGAAACAGATAATGATGAGTCTGTGTATTGGGAGTTATCGCAATATTTCCAGCGTTTTTATTAAACCAACCAAAATACACACGCATATTGTGTTAAAGAGGAACGCGGGAGTTGGCGAAGGGCCGAGTGTGTGCGCTTAAATCTGTGCGTGCTTCCCTTCGTGTTCTCCAGTGACGCATCTTGGCACTTCCTTTGCCACTTGTTACTGTAGCCAAACTTTAGTTTGGTTTAGTTTGGTTATGTAGAAAATACAAATACCCTCATAGGTTGTTGTGGTTACAGCACTTAGTCTATATAGCCGTATTATTCTGGTATTTTCTATGAGAACGAGGCTCCTCACTATATCATCTAGCTCACGTTTAAACAATTTGTATATTTTCATTTAATTTTTAAGGAAATTGGCAAGGGTATATAACGTTCGGCCTTCAGTGCCTAGGATAGCTGCGCTTTCTTATTTTTCAAGTAAAATTGAAGTTGTATTTTCATTTTTTTGCCTTCGCTTTCTTTTTCTTTGGCTTAGCTGCTCTTTTTAAAAAGCAGACAAAAGCAAATACACAGCCTCGCAAGCTGGGAGATGGCAGTTTGAAAACTAAGGGCCCATATCCTGGCCCCCCACTTTGCTTAGCTCGTTGCTCTTGGAGAGTTTCCTTTGCAATTTTCTTTAAACTGCGAGTTTTGGGTTTGCCATCTTTGTGCAGTTGCTCAACACTTTAACAGCTCTCGAAGGCTGTGGCGGCGGTCTTTTGTGCTCCAGTCTACACGCAGCTGCCAAATCACAATAGTTGCTAAGAATTTCCATTAACTCATTTTCTTTCACTCATTTTCACAGTATTGCCCCATGCTTGTGTGTGTTTGAGTGTGTTTATTGATTGCGCAAAGTGTTTGCTGCAGTCAAAAGCGAGCTGCTGGACTTGGTGGTGCGAGGGTTGCTGTTCTTGTTGGCATGGCCGCTGTTTGAAACGTTACCATTGTTATAACAAAATAATGACTTTCATACACTTACTTAGCCGCATTCAGTACGCACTCACACTAATAGCCCCGACAGACAAGCCGACGCGTACACATGCAACAGCTAGGAGTCAACCAGTGTCTGCTGCCGGCACACGCAATCCACCCAATCCACCCAAACCACTGAAGCATAAACAGTTTTAAATGCCTCAAACTTGCTTGCACTTGTCGCGTAATTCAATATGCACAAGCCCTCTTAACACTCTTGCCACATTTTATTTGTATTGTCGTATTGTGTGTCTGAGCACTTTGTCATTTCGTGCAGTCGTTGGCTTTCACGTCACTTTTCTAACAATGTTCTTGTTAACTGATAGCCCAGTACGGTCAACAGCAGCGTTTGAGCTCCGTTTGACACAGTTAAATGGACTTTTCATTTTTAACTTACTTCCCTCTGACACCCATGTGAGCAGCCATAAATGCATAAATACCTGAAGTTCTTCTTGTCGCTTATGGTCACCCTTTCCTTCAGTCCCTTACCTTTAGACCATTTGCAACGCAAAGGGATATAATTTGTTTTCCAGTAAACCCAAGACTCTTGTTCCTTCTTGTTTTTTTTTTTTTAATTATCTTTTCATTTAAGTTTTATTTTTATTTTCAATTTTTTGGTTGTGTTTTTTTTTTTGTGTTTGTGCATTTTTCGGGTGTGTGCACTCGGCTTCTGCAATTTGGTTAACGAAATTTCGGACTACGACGAAATGCTTAAAAATTCCAAATTCAATCAATCCACAAGGCTTTGTGTTTTTTCAGTCTGCTAGACTTGACAGTCCCTCCCTGCCTCCCTCCCTTCACCAGCCATCCGGCTTAGCACTGTCCGTTTTTTCTGTTGTTATTAATATCGTTGTTGTTTCTGTGTTTTGTTATTTTGCTCTTGCACTGCAATTGTATCAGCCACGTTCTTTGTTTCACAGCAACCAAGTCAAAAACAAAGAGTTTGCTGTTCAGCGGGCTCTGCGCAATGGTAAATACATTGAGCCAAAAGCCAACAGCCGCTTAACCCGTAGCAACAAAATTACTATAAAAAAAAAATAATAAAAAATGACTAACAAAAAAACAGAAACAACTACACAACAAATTACATACCCTTACAAACACCAGGACGAGAGTCCACTCGATCACATCTTGACTACGTAATCAATTTGAAAAGCGACCGATTAATTCGATTGGAAAATTATCATTTATTGCTAAAAACAAAAAATAATGATAGTTTATTAATAAATGTTGTTCGATGTAAAAAAAAAGGCTTCATAACTAAATCAGAATACTCTCTTCAAGGGTATAAAATTGGGCAGAAGAGACACAGACACAGCAGAAAAACAAACAAACAAAATAAGGAGCTGTAGTTGAAATTCAGAGAGAAAAACGCAGAAAGAAGTCCAAGCAGCAGTCTGTGGAAAAAATGGTTGTGGGTGGCACGGGGTGGCACGGAGTGGCACGGGGTGGCATCCGTTTGATCTTACCTGTGTGCGAAGTTCGGTTTAATATGTTCCATTTTGCGCTAGTCTTTTTTGTTCGTTTTTTGTTGCCGGCTGTTTGGCACTTTGCGGGTGCAACGCTGCGTATGAGCGACACGACCCGTAAGGTATAAAGGCTTGAGTGTATGACGTTGTAACGGTAAAGCCAAGCCCTTGTAATACCATCACCATCACCATCACCATCACCATCACCACAAACAAGGCGACGCGCATTTTGCAATTTGCATGCCGTGAAACGCAGCCGAGCTCGCAGCTTGCGCTCCACGCTGCATTAATAATAATAATAATGCTAATAATTCTTCTTACGAATCTGGCCCAAAAGCTACCAGTCTACTCCCCCCCCCACCATACCCCCACACCACCAGCACAGCAGTCCCCGAGGACCAACATCTTCAACAACGTTTGGTTGCCAAAAGTACATAACAAAAAAGTCGAGTGCTGAGTAAAGGCAAAGCAAACGACATGCAAAAATCAACAACAACAGCAGCAACAAGAGCAGCAGCAACAACGACAACAACAATAATAATAATGAGCAGAAGCAGCCGCAGAGTAAGCGCCCGTGCGTGCCAGGGATAACATGTTAATCCCTGTGAGATAATGAGCAGCAATATGCTTTGCGAAAGCGCACTGAAAACAAAAGAGGGCAACATGCAGCAGCAGACCCATTGGGTGGCAAATTGCAGATAAGTAAATACAATTGCAGCGTATACTCAAAACAAATTCAAAGCAGTCCTGAGGCATGCACCCGTCAAGTACTGCGTACGCAACGTAGATTGAGTGCAGATACGATTTTAATGTTCTTAACTACAATTGATTATAAACATCTTTTGCATTTGTCCCAGATAAATCCCAATTTTGTATATGGGTACGGCATACTAACAGCTAAACTGATATGCCCGCATGCGTTTATGGCGCAGGGTATGACGAAATAAACAAAAATAATAGTGCAACGAGACGAAAGTCAGTTAAACGAGTGCTTGACCCATTTAAAGACTTAGACTTTGAGTGCAATTGTTGCTGAAATTGAATATGCAACTATGGAATTATTAGCGACTTAAACTGAATTCATACAGCTTACTTATCTTACTTAACTTTGAGGCTAGACATTTGAAAATTCACTGAACAATTGCCAGAGTTTCACATTGCTTCCTTTTTTTTTCTGTTTCTGCTGCAGCTTCTTAGCTTATCTCTTTCGCATTTTCCGCAATTTTAGTTGTAGCCAAAAAAAAAAAAAAAAACTCTTTGTGACATATTGTTGAGGGTGATGCGTGCAAATGTTGATGCTCTATCTCTCTCTCTCTCGCTCTCTCTCTCGCTCTCTCTCTCTCTCCGTTTTTCTTTATATCCATCAGCTTGCTGTCGCTGCTTGTAAGTCCTGGCTTAGCATTTTGGCAGCCACATGCGCTTTGTTCGTAGTTCGACACAAGCAGCTCGCAGGCCGCAAGGAAGCCAAATTCAATTGCATTGCCTCGACTTGCTTGACTCTTTTCTGTGTGTGTGCGTTTTGCTTTTAGTGTTTCTTCATGCATTGGCCAAAAACAACATTACAGCAACAAGCAACAAGAACAACAGCAACAACAACAGCATCAGCAGCAGCATTAAGCCGAGATTATGCAAATCAAAAGCTGCTTCGTGGGCCGCAATGCTTGTTTGTTTGCCAACGATAACTGCATTGGCAGAGCCCAACCCACCCAGGTTATGCACATACACAGATGGGCGCTTCACTTTCACTTCCATATAACAGCAACGTTGACTTGCATGTGTGCTCATGCATATGCATGTGCGAGTGTGCGAGTGTGCGTGTGTGAGTGTATTTGGTTATGCGCCCGCCATCCTGTTTGATCAAACTCGAGCACAAACACGCAGCACAGTGCAATGCTGTCGTTTTGCTGTATATTTATGAGCTTCATACAAATCTTACACCCCGCACACACACACACGCCACACACACTCTGCACACACCCCACACACACCCTACACACACACACCCCGTTGCCAACTCTTAATCGCTTCGCAGCTCGCTGCTTTTAGTAAAAGTCGAATTAACCGCGTTTGTGAATGTTACGCTACTTCATTAATATATATATATATATATATATATGATATATATATATATATATATATATATATATATACAGATTTATGCGTACATGCAATTGTTTGTGGCATTGGAAATAGGAATAGAGAGCCAAATGCCGCGTTGCATATTCATGAGTTTGTTTGTTTGCTCATGTATTTATGCAATGCCTTCAATGCATCCAGTTCGAGTTAAGTTTATGCGCAATTGCAATGCAACTTTGAATTTGATTAGGAACGGCTTAAAAGGTGGTGCCTGGCAAGGGTCAGGTGGCATCTAACAGGTGAAGGTCATTCATAATGAAAGTGACGAGTGATGATTGACGATTGACGAGTGACGAGTGACGAGCGTCGAGTGCCGAGCTTTGTTGGCAACCAACACATGACACTTGATATCTGACAACTGAGTTGGTTGTTTTGCTGCCAAAGCCATGGCAATCGCCACTTGAGCATAGATACCAATCAAAGTTGTCAAATCAAGCCAACACACAAGCCTCTTAATCGACCACGACGAACAATGCACTTTACTGCACTACTGTCTGTTGATATTGATTGATATTTGATGACATTTATTTTTCATTTTTTATTTGGAAACTTGGAAACTTGGATTGAAAAAATAAGCAAAAAAAGTAATGTGTTAAATGAGAACTGACATTATGGGAAAAGAGGTTGAATCTCATGCAGCACTGAGAAAGTGGGAAGAATTTTTGACTTTGGTCACGCATCTTAAAGATCTTTAAGGCTTAGCCATATCTCCCAAGTGCAACTGTTTATATTTATAGAGTTTTAAATTTTAAATTGTCATATCTACATGGAATAAGTAACAACCCGATGTGCAAGAAGAACCGAGCCAGTCATTGTTCAGGGGAAGACTAATATTTTGTGGGCTCTGACTTCTACGCAAATATATATATATATAACCTCTCCGATATGCCATCAAGGCAATGGCCTATTCTCATCCAACCCACTGGATGGAACAAGGCTTCTCACTTATTGATGAAAACACTTGATTTTTGTTGTAATATACTTAATTTAGTGCAAAATTAAAATCATTTATAATTCATGGCATTGAGCAAAGACAAGCAGAATGAGCTCGAACAATGTGCACATAATACTTAGGGGCAATTCTCAAATGTGCCAGAGTAAATATATTATGTATATAGCAATAGCTGTCAAAATATTCAACATTAGCATGCATGAAAAATGAAGAAATTCGCAATGTGGCCAATTAAGTATGAAACAACGAAGACTGAGACAGAGTCGCCTCCGTATGTGCGTGTGTGTGTGTGATTGTGCTGATGCTTGCTTGCTAACAATAAGTTTTGTCAAACACTGGCTCAAACATTCACTCACACCCACACACACACACACACACACACACACACACACGGAGAAAGAGAAAGAGAGAGAGATAGGCACACACAGTTGCTTACACATGCTTAAGCTTGCGTTTTTTGTGTTCCCATATAATAAAGAATATAAAGCATATAATGTGGCGCGTGTGCCACAGACACGCATACACACTTCACTTACACATACGCACACACTCACATAGTGGCAGGGGTAGTGTTTGCTGCAAAAGGTGGCGTGGCGGATCGGGGGCAGTTTACAGGCACTCAGCGTCACTTGCAACTACTTCAGCAAACACAGTGTTTATTTGGCAGCCTCTGCTGCAAGTTAACTTTGCGCGCTAAATATGAACTTGCCAAACACGTAACGAAGGTCACACAACAACGAAGCAGCATCCGCAAACACACACACACACACACACACGCATACACATCACGCAGCAGTAGTCACAGCACACTTGAGCACACCATTAGGGCACACAAGCAAAAAACAAGGGAAAATTGAATTTCAGATATGCCAACCTGAAATACCCTTACTGACACTTTGCAGCTATTATTCAATATATGTATATTATTATTATTAACATATATCTATATATATGTATATCTTTCAAATTTTCAAATAATGAACTTATTGAAGTGAAATTTTTCAAACTTAAACCACTTGAAATGACAAAAAAAAGAATACTAAAATCTGTAATAAAAATGTTTAAAGCATTGTGAAATTGTGCTTAGTGTGTTTAATTGCAAGGAGTACGAATTTTTCATTTAAGTGGAAAATCGTTTCTCAATCGTCCTGGAATTACAGTCTTCATTTTGTTTGATTTTGTTGGCTGCTTACATTGAGACTCGTCCTAAAAAATACAGCATTTTTGCAAGCAGTGCGATGCCTATTAAAGCTCAACAGCAAACACACACACACACACACACACGCACACACACACACACTGACACTTAGCCCGCAAATGTGTGTGTGTGAATGTTGCTTTGACTGACAGCTCTTTGCCCAGGCATGTTACAGAATCGTATTAGTGTCATTTCTAAGTTCAGTCTCTTCAGTCTCATGAACTTTTAGGAATATGCAAACGAAGTCCAACAACATAAGCAAAGGCAACAAAAATATAAAAAAAACTCAACCAAAAAGCATGTAAAAGTCAAACAGTATGAAAATAGCAAAGAACAGACGTAAAAACTATAAAGGCATTGCAAATAGTCCTCGCAAATAGACGACACGCAAGCTAGGAACAGCATACTCCAAAGAAGATAAAAAAAAAATATTAAAAAAAAACGATCTGTGGCATGCCGACGATTACATACCCTAGAATCCTATAAAATAAATCATGATAAATCTATTTTTGCCAACCAATAAGGTTAGTTGTAAGATCTTGGTTAGCAAAACTAATTTATATTAATGTAAATATTTGGAGTCCAAGACGTCTCCTTCAATGCGATAGACACTTTGCGGAAAATTATTTTAAAAACCGAACAAGTTATTTTAAGGCTGCTCTTTTGGCCAAGCAAACTGATGGTTTAGCTGTGAAAACGGTAAAGGCGCCAACAGCTAAAATATAAAAATAAAAACACAAAATTTAAGTAAACAAGCTGAGAAAATGACGACGAAGGGACCCAAAGTAGACAATACTCATTGAAATTTAGTAAGCACTCAATTGAAGATATTTGCATTTTGTATATTCACATATGTATTGAAGTGTTTGCCAGATTTCTGCTGCTAATATTTTGATGCTGTGTTGTTTTTTTTTCTGTTTATTGATGGTGTCTTCGCAACACTTATGAATGAGTGCGACGACGAATGCGAATACGAGTAGTGGCACTGGCGCAGTAGGCAACTCAAAGGCGATTATCAAACGATGCTTTTCAAACAGCTTGGAGCATGTTAAAAATTCGAATTTTATTCGCATTTTGCTCATGTGTCATCGATGCTCGGTTAGGCAGTTGTTGCACGTCTGCCTACTCGAATTTCAAAGGCTCCAAAACTGAAGCCAAATTAGATGAAAATCTATTTGTGCCAATGAGACAACAATCTACTACACAGCAGCTCACTAGAAACGCTAAGCCCAGCTAACCCCTCCCTTCACTCAAGCTCTCAATCACGCGCATTGCGGCACGTTCCACCTGCCACCTGGCATCGGGCGGCTGTGCCACTGCCTCGCCCGTTGGCGGTTGCCCGCGATTGTCACCTGTGCGTAGCTGCACGCGCCAGCAGCTTCCAGTTGCCACCTAACCACATAACCACCCAAGCATCCCAGCTATAGACTCGCTAAGCTGTTGCTTCCACAAATAGTTTGCATAGCGACGCGTTTAAGGCTGCTCTGCCTGGCAGCCCGGTCAGGTGCAAATGAATGCCTAGATTTATGCGTAATAAATTTCAATCTGTTGCCAACAAGACGCAGATTAAACGCAGCAGCAGCAGCAGCACCCACGCCGACGGTGACCCTCAGGCTGGTGACTTTGGCAGCTAGGCAAACGGTCGACTTGGGAGGAGATGTGGCAGAGAGGCAGCCACTAGATGCCGACCCTTGCGTGATAAATTGCAAGAAAGCTGCTTCACTGACCAGCACGATGAAGTGGCAAAAGAGATGAGCCAGGCAGAAACAGAAAATGAAAGTATGAAAAAAAAAACAACAGCAACAAAAACAACAGAGTTTTCTGTGGTAAGCTCGCTTAATGAAGTCGAATATGCAAAATGTTAGTGTGTGTGTGTGTATGTGTTGATGTGCCCAAAAGTAGGTGTGGGGTATGAGTTTGAGGCAACCCACAAGCTGCTGCTGCTGTTGTTGCTGCTGCCAGCATTTTGCTCATTGTCGTCATCATCGTTGTGCTTGTGGTTAATGTTTTTTGTTTTTATTTTATTCTTTTTTTTTACTTTTTTATGTTTTTGGAAATGCGGTTCAGGCAATGCCTTGTTAAATGAGTTGTAAAAATGCCTGATGGCTACTTGAAGTTACTTAGTTAGTGGCACACTCGCCGTGGCAAGGCGTGCGGAGCATTCAGCCACTAGTTGTTTATTGAATGCCCGCACGGAATGTCATCATCCATGGACAACATGAGCAGTTGTTGAGCTGCTTCTGCCTCACTTTGACTGGCCATCATTAGTGAGTGGCTTTCGAGCAATAGCTGCGTATATATTTTGGGACACATCCAGTGTCTCGATAAGTCACTTTTTGGCCCATAACATTTGCAGCTGTCGCAACTTTTCGTCGCAGTCGTTGCCATTTCACTTTGAAAATTGCCATTTCCGTTCAATTTCGCTTGCAAATTAGAATTCCAGTGATATGCTCTGCGCACTCGTCATGCATATGGAATGAATGCTGCACACACTTGCGCACACCACCACACACACACACACACACACACACATATATATATATATATATATATATACGTTTTGTGGGCGCTGTTTTGACATTTGTGCACAATTTGTTTTTGTCTCTTTAAACTGTTGCATTTTTCTCACTGTTTATAAAAAGCGTACATTGCTCTGCATATATGTGTATACCCTAGGTCCAAAGAGCACATGGAATATGAGCTAATTTATATGTTTACTATATACTATTAAACGAAAAACCATTTTCACATTCAGCATAATAACTACATAAGTGACAACTGTCCTTGACAAAATATTGGAATTATACACAAGAACTTACATTTTCTGAGTAAACTGCTTTTCACTCAACTGTTACTGAGCTAAACATATACTTTTAATGGCTTGCAGGTAGTTAAATAAAGTTATCAATTTGAAGAACTTACTTGTATGCAACGAACTCTTTATCATTCAAATAAAAATTAGAATATTTAAAACAAATCGTTATAACTATTTAGCTCTAAAAAAAATATATATAATTCTGACTTTCATATTCTTCAGGTGAGGGATAAATGAATTATTATTTTTTAAAATAATTAATTACATTTTTTTTAAGTAAAAGGTATTTTAAAGTCGATCAGCTGAATATAAATGGCTAGCATGTTTTTGTCTCTTCTGCAAAACTTTGTCAGTTTTGCCAGTTCCCCCAAGCTAAAATTACATTCCAAAACGTCAGCGATGTCGTCTGCCTGGCACGAGTTTTGGCTTCTAGCTTCTGTTTCTTTTTTTTTTTTTTTCTTTCGGGATGTGCTTGTGTACTTTTTTCGCAACGCTTATGTCCTCAAATAAATACACATGTAATTTCGAGATTTGCATTTAGTGTCTGCGAAGAGCAACAAAAATAAACGAACGAAAAAAAGGCATTGGGTTAGGTTCGTGTTTTATGGAAAGCCTTATAAAGTGAGCCAAAAGTTCACATGCAGCTATATTATTGATATCATTTCTTTAAGAGCAGTGTAGCTATGGTTACCAAAAGTGCGTCTCATCGAAAGTAATTGGAGTTCATTTTCGAAAAAAATCTTTAACATTTCATCTCTTTGCACAAAGTAGCCTCGATTATTCAATCTTTGCTCAACATGTAGCTGTTGGCTTCCATCGCAAACTTTTCGTTCATGTTTGTAATAGAAGTTCACTTGGCTCGTTTACCATTCAGATAGCTGTAAACAATGCCAGCGGGCAATAAGCCCACAGATGTGCGCTATTCGATTATCCCGAGCGAATGAAATGTCTTATTCGATTTTGCAGCAAGAAAACTTCTGACTCTAAAACATACATAAACAAACATATATGTATGTATGTATGTATGTATGTATGTATGTATTGTATATGTATGTGCATATACCCGCGTATTTGTATGCCCAGCATCAATAGTTATTTGCATGAGTTGATTGCAAAACCTTAAAACTTGCCAAGAAATATGTTGCACTAACGAAGCTATGCAGATAGGATTAAACATTTACACAGCGCGTGGCTCAATGGCACCAGCTGAAAATAGACATGGAATCTGGTAGTAATCATATAAGTGCTGGGTGAGTGAAGTGGCTTATTAGTTTTAATTGTCATTCAAATTCAAACAAATTAATCTCAGTTTTGCTGAAGCTGCTAATCAAGATTAATCACACTGACAAATTGAATAATCAACCATATTTCCCGATTTAAAGGCTATTACAACTAAATGAATCAAAGGCACATTCCGCCAGTGTCATTGGAGCATAGTCGAGTTTTCTCAATTTGAATTGCAGGCAGCGCAACGATCTCTACCACTGCCGTACCCGCCTCCAACTACACCCCTCACCCTTTTCCAGCCAGCGTGACACTCACGCGCAATTTACTGTTTGCTAAAAATGGCAAATTGAAATGGTAGATAGTAAATGGCAGATGGTTAGATGGTGGCTGGTAAATGCCAGACGGTGGAAAGTCGATGCTGAATAGCGGAAAGCGAATGCCAAATATCAAATGGAAAATGGAAAATGGAAAACGAGGGCTCATCTAATGATGAAGACTCCAACTGCTGTTAGGGTCTGTCCGTGTCTGGACAACTTTTGCGTCAGCCTATTTATGTCAGCGACTGTATACGCTTGGCTATTTTTAGCAGCAGCGCCAGACGAGAACGATGTGTGGCACGAAGAGGTGCGATGCCTGCTGCAAGGGGCAGCATTAGTGCAAACGAAAATAATGGACAGAAGTGAGCGCACTGCATCACAAAAAATGAAATGGTTTAATTTGTTGTACAAATGTGTGGCAAGCTATTTACGTGGCCAAGACGAAGCTATCATGCTCCGAAGAGGCCACAAACTCATTGATTCGACCCATTAAGCTGATAGCCGATCATAAGCATGACCAGTCACGTGACCAGGCAACGTCCTTCGTTTCTACTGGCAATCGGTGAACATTTAATTTTTCATAATATTGCCCATTAATGTGGGTGAGTCACCTGCCACCTGCCGAGTGGGTGGCTGTTTGTGTCAGCGTGTGTATGTGGCTAAATATGTATGTGTGTGTGCTTGTATATTTGTGTGAGAGATTGCTGAGCCATAAATCAAAGTGCTGTGACATAATGTCGATATTAGGTGCCACATCTGCCAATGATTCGCAACGAACAGAAACGAGCGTAAAATGAATCGACTTTAAATCGAAAATAATGAATAAACAAATAGCAAAGCAAACATAAATTGGTGAACAATAAATGCAACATGAAATCACAGTTTGATAAGTCTATATTCCATATACGCTCTCGCTCTCGCAGTATTAACTAAGTGTAGCTATGATTTGAGTGTACCTATTTGATAGCTGTGACTGATGGCAGACAGCAGATAGAATAATTTCTCAATATGCTCACTACAATAAGCATTGGGCATTGAGCCCAGTTGACCAATTCACACTTACGCCAGATCGTTTTTCATCTCAGAGTCAGGCTGCCACCTCGGTGCAGCGGCAACTGGCCAAGTGGCCAACTGGCCAACTTACCAGTCAATTCATCTTGTTTGGCGGGCTGCTCATTGACAGCCGTTGCAAATGTTGTTTCCCTTTTGCCTTGCTTGTTATTTTGCAAGTTGCATAAAATATACTCTACACATAATTTCAATGTCAAATTAGCTTGCTCAAATAGAGAGGCGGAGGCAGCGGAACCTTGGGGTAGAATAACGCAAGCTACTTGTGCAAATATTTTTTCTTTATATATTCCGCTCGAGGCTTGGAAACTTCAATTTGCATAATAAATGAAAATGCATTGAAAAGTGGCAGCGACAGCTGCAGCTGCAACGGCAGCAGCATCGGCAGCATTAAGTGCAAAGGCAGGGGCGCAAACAAATAAATCAATCAAGTGAAGGGATAGAGACAGTGCGAGAAAGAGACAGAGGAGCAAGAAAATGGCAACAAATTCGAGAGCAGCGAGAGAGCATGCAGCGCTTTCAAAATCGCTTCCGTATTGATATCGACAGGCATAAGGATAGAGAAAATGCTAGGCTGGAAGCGCAGTGGTGAGAGGAGCAGGCCAACGAGGCTAATAGTCGACACATTTGAGCCACTTAGATTTACACTCTGTCATTTGCCGAGGCGCCGTTGAGGCGCAAAAAACTTAGCATACTTATGAGGGCCTACAGGCTGAACTAAGGCAAAAAGAAGAGAAAAAACCGAAAGAGACGCAGAGAGAAAGAGAGAGAGAGAGAGAGAGGTGGCGAAAGGCTGAGCAGTATGGCGACAAACTTATTGGAAAATGGTTGTTGAAAGCACTTGTTATGGCCACATACTTGAAGCCATTACACCACAACGGAACGAGCTTCATGGCTGGTAAACTATTCGACTGGCTGACTGTCTGACTGACTGGTAGAGTGACAGACAGGCAGACAGACTGGCTTCCTCTTTAGTGCGCGCTTATCGAGATGCTGTTCAATTTCGGTTTCAGAGCATAATTAAGCAAGATATTTTTTCTACGTAGTCAATGCATAAAAGCAACAACTCAAAACTTGGCAGCTCGAACAGCCGAACAGTCGAAGCTTCAACTGCGAACACAAATGCATTGCTGTGGGAGAGAATGGCATCTGCCTGTCAGTTAACACACATATTTGCTAACCTAGGGCAACGACACGACACGACGTTTAAAAAATCTCTCCTCGCCATTCTGTTGCTTCCCCTCGCCGGCCCACATTGACGTCAGACGTCAGAAGTCAGAAGTCAAGCGACGGGCGTCAGCGTTAGCTCAGCATCGGAGTCATCGTCAGCAACATTTCAGCATCAACGTGACATTTTATCGTTTTGTACCGGATATGTTTGCATCGATACATAGGCATCGATAAGTAACTCTGCTCGTTGTAGTCGTGATGGGGCGTGGCGTGTGTGGCAGTTGACTTTAGCTGCAGCATAGGTTTTTCATTCATTTAATCATTCTGATGCATTGGCATTGTAGTGCAAACAACTTGCAACCAAGCACAAACTCATCTGCATTTAGTTAATTTCTACAGCAAATTTGGTTCGAAAATAATCTAAGAAAGTGCTTGCTGGCAAATAAATAATGCAGCCTCTCACTGAATCCGCTTCCTTTTGCGCCCATTCAAGCGTTCAACGTGTAGCAAGTCGAGTTGGTTCAATGAACCCACAGCAGCCAAGAGAAAAATCATCTGAAATTGTGCTTTACAAAATATCCCATTTTAACTGCTCTGCCAGGCAAGGCTCTGTAACTAAGCAAGCAATTTAAATTTGATTCTTTTAAGTTTGTTGCTGCTTAAATACGGTAATTCAATGGATGTGATTGTGGATATTATTGTGAATGCTCATCGCTGCATAGCATTCGTCATTTAAATAATCAAGTAATCCATTTTTTAAGCAAAGCTCTCGTTTTCATTACAGTTGTCATTCTTACTATTTAGTCTGCGGCATTCTCTCGTTGAGACATAGCCAAATTCATCATTTCATTTTAAAGTTAGGTGAAAAATATATTGGCTCGCCCCAGCAACGGCGAGTCACCACATAACTTAATTGGGAATGTAGCCGAAAACCCTTTGAATACATGTTTCAATTAACCAATAGCTGTGTGGAGAATTTAATACCAAATATATTTGGGGTTTGCTAATAATTCAAAATAATATCTGAGCGAATTGTAATTACAACATAATTTCAACCACAAAGGAAAATGGAATGCATATTTGAATTCTTGTTAATAGTCTTGTGAATAAAAATTGTTCGCTGTATAAATAGTTGCAGCAAGCCGCAATCAAATTTATTTGGAATACGTTCTTCGACTTTGCTGTTAGAATATCAAATATATAAATAATTAGTTAATCCAAAATGACAGGTAACAACAATTTCAGAGTAATGGTCACATAAACAATGAGATTGAATAAATATGCAGCAAATTTGTTGTGGCAGTTGTTGCTGTTGTGGTTATTGTTGTTGCATTTGCAAATGTCGCATAAATCGCCTGTCAATTATATGGCATTATCGTATGTTTCGTTCATTGGCTGCATTTGCAATGAATAATTTATACGTATAAGCACTTTCACATACGTGCAATCTATATACATACATTTCTATTTATTTATACATTTATAAACGGAGGTTTCTGCGCTACCCATTTATCGTTAAGCGATTATTTTGCTTTTTGCAGTTTCGCATACATATAACAATTGCTATGTTCTAAACATAATTTTACCACAAATCGCTGCAGCAATCCACCAACGAATAGACACACACACTCACACACACGTAGTGTGCACACACAAATGCGCAAACATATTGCACACTTTTTCGGTTGGTTTAAGTTGCTTACGTTGATTAGCAACAGTGACAAAATTATCATATCACAGCCGCCCCCTCCGCCTGAAGCCGCCCACTCGGCCATGTGGTGATACGACCACATCTAATTGTTTTAGCCATTTGCTGCAGTTTGATAACCAATAATAGACATGTTATTTATTTATTTATTTATTTAGTTTTTGGCTTGCATTGTTGCATTGTTTGCTTTTAAGCCGTTATCTTCTAATTATTTACAACTAACCATATTTACGTCAAGCCCCCAGGGTCGTTGGCCAACGTAATAGGCGTGTGGGTGTGAGTGTGAGTGTGAGTGTAAGTGTGAGTGTGTGTGCGAGTGTGAGTTAGTGTGTGTGTGTGTGTGTGTGTGTGCGCGCGAGTGTGAACGCGTGCACAAATATTTGGAATTTCGCATTTAAAGTAGCAACTGCCTATTTGGAATGATGGTAGGCAAACAAGAAACATTCGGAATCTAAATAAAGCGTCGAGTTAATTACATTTTATCTTGGTATTGGTGACGTGCACAATATTTCAGCACGATGCTGCAAACCCTTCAAATTCCTACACATGAGTTTTATTTCAAATGAATTTTTGTATTTTTCTAAAGTAAACAAACCACTCTTAGTAGTAAATAATGAACAAGTAAGAATGCTTTAGTCGAGTGAGTTCGACTGCGATATACCCTGAACCCAGTTCATGTTTCATTGCCAAATTTCCCTTTAAAGAGTCTTGCGCCCAAAAGTGGCAGGCACAGGGACTACAGAGTTTAAAAAAAACTAAGCCAGCGCATATTTTTTTTCACAACCTAGAACTCACCCGAACTGGCTGGCTACAAATACGTGCATATACATACATACATATACATATACATATATATATATACTTATATAGCGGCGATTATCACACATGCGCTGCTGATAGAAGGAATTTAATACTAGCATCTACTTTCGACTATAACTTCGGTGTTTCGTATCCGATCTCGAAATTAGTCAAGTTCATTGATAGTATGCCTTTGCATATTATTCAGAAACGGAGGCAGTTATAGATAAAGTAATCGAACTTGATCTGCGCCGGGTATACTATAACCTGTATTCCAAATTTGAAGTCTCTAACTCTTGAAGTCTCTGAGATCCGCGTCTTCATACAGTCAGACGGACAGACGGACATGGCTATATCAACTCGGCTGTTGACCCTGATCAATATATATACTTTATGGGATCGGAGATGCTTCCTTCTGCGTGTTACACACATTTGCACAAAATCATTATACCCATTTTACCCATTTTTTTTGGGTTGAGGGTATAAAAATAGATAATAAAATATTTGAATAGGAAACACATATAGACGGAGCAAAGATATACTAAACACATGTATCCAAATTAAATCATAAAGCATCAGAAATTCAGCCTAGAAACTTTTCAATTAAATTGACATTGCTTGGTTACCAAAAATAAAATGCTAGAAGTAAGGAGACAACAGCCCTCAAACTCAGAAGCTTGACAGGCATCAGCAGGTACAGTACAGAGTCATTCAGGTTACTTGAATGCTGCTCCGACAAAGGAATGGATTCCTGTAATTGTCTCAAATATGTGCTGGGAATTCGACATATGTATGCTTAGATCTGTATTGCATTTCATATTGCACTGAGAGTACACTAGAACACCTAATTAACAAGGTAGCACAACTACATATCTATGATTGTTGCTATTGCTGTCCTCTGAATAAGTTATTTATGTCCGAAATCCACACTTTAAAGTATTTAATTGATGCAGTTGCATTTTGTATGCATGCAGGCAGTTCAATTTAAGTTTAATGTGTTGAACCAAACGGCTTATTGTCAATGATGACTGGGCCCAAGCGATAACAGTGTTATTTAAATACAAAGATTATAAATTCAGCACTCTTATAAAGTACGATTGATATTCGAACTCGAAATCTACATAAAAATGGGACAAGTTTTGACAAAAAGAGTATATTGAGAAAAAAGGAAATTACATTTACAGCAAGCCATTAAATATTTATAAGAAAAACTATGCATTCAACAGAATATTAAATACATGGCCGTAAAATTAATTAAAATTGAAAAAGTTAAATTAACCAAGTCACACATACCTATTCAGAGTTTTTAAATATTTGAGTATGCAATCTGCAGATTACACATTTTGATATTAGACGGCATTTCGACTGGGCTAAGTTGTACTCACTGCTAGACTCCACCAAGGGCTGAGGCCAGTGGGTGACGAGTGGCAGAGGGGCTGATAATGATTTGATGTACAATGTTTCCTTTTTATGTGTTGGGCTCTCCTTGTGCGAGTGTATGTGTGTGGGTGTGTGTGTCCCTTTGCCTTTTTTGTGCAAAATGAAAAAAAATTGTTTTTATTTTGTGTTGTTTTTTAAGGTTTCCGGTTGTCACTTGGCTTTGTGTTTTGTTTTATTATATTATCCCAAGCACCACAAAAGAGTTGATTAATTTGCACATAACACAACACACACACACACACACACACACACGCATGCTAAACATATTCTGGGTACAACATGTAAGTATACGAACAACAGGACCAAGATTGGGGGCCCCAGATCTGTTGGCAAAGGTTGCATGAGATGCGTTTTATGCTAACTATGATGAGCCGCTGCCCAAAGGCCCAAAAGGTTGAAAAAAATTTGTGCAAAACTTTAATTTTGATTAAGTTTCATTGAGTGGCTGAAGGACAAGGACTGTTGTACATTGGAATAGCAAATACTCTATGATATATGCCTTTGATATGTCGGTGATAATTATCACATTATATTCCGATAATATTACATTAGAATGAAACGCTGATCTCTTGATCCACTGTGATTTGTTGCTGTTGCTCGATTACACACAAGATTGCCCCGCAACATGGCACGACTTTCCATCAAGCACACATGCTTCGTTGATTGCCTACAAAACGGGTCCTTGTTGTCCTGCCCGTCCTCCTCACTATCCCCCGTTATCGTTTCCCCCTGGACGAAGGGAATCATCCATAAATAATTAAACAGTTTTGTGCTGTTTAAGCATATCATAATGCGAGGCGCCTTAAAGGGCATCTATATACATATGGCATATGCTTGGGCTCCTTAGTCAGGCAACCGCAACGTGTCCTGTTTGTTTCCTGTTTACCCCACTACACATGTGTGTGACTGTGTCTGCGTGTGTGTGTGTGTGTGTGTGTGTGTGGGTATGTGTGTGTGTGTGAGTGAGTGTTGCCATTTTGAACAAAAGCCCGTAAAGCTTTTTCTATGCCCCTCCAGCAACTCTGTCATCCTGGTCCTTTTTAGCCTACCCCTCTCCGCCAACAGCGCTCTTTTATTTATTATTATGCACGCCAGCCTCAGATTCAGCTACAGTTTCAGCTGGCAGGCTCTTCAAGCATGCTGTTTGCTGTTTGCTGTTGTTGTTGTTGTTGTTGTTGTTGTTGTTGTTGTTGTGCCTGGCGTAGAGCCACAGAAATGATGCCACAAAATAATTTAAAAGTAATCAGGCAACAAATGTTTGCCCTGTTTTAGGAGCAACACATGAGTTGGGATCTCTGAATATGTCTCGGGCATTGTAAACTGTTGGGTCTCCGTCACACATACACACACATACACACACACACACACACACACACATCTAAAGCCACACAACTTACTAATTGCCATTCACAATAAATTTATTAAAGACATTTTGAAGGTAACATTTGCTGCAAGCCTCTCAGCGTTTCTCCGCATAAGGAATTTATAATTAACTATTAGGCTAATTTGTTGGCAAAAGACAAGAAGCCAGTTTCTTTAGAAAATCATTATATTTTAAGTAGTTATCACTTGCAGTGAACTTGAACAATTATAATTAAATGCCTGCAGCAGCCGTCACGACTCCAAAATGGCCCAATTAGACAGTAAACAAAAAACAGCCACCTGAGGCGAGAGAAATATTACAAAACATATGAATTTCATAAATTTCTTGTTACTATATCCAATAAAATTCAGATATTATTTTTATGGAAAATCAGTAGAATTTTGCTGTAATCCAAAGTAACTATAGAACATTTTATAATTATTTTCTTGCTTTTAACAAAATAATTAAAAAGTCCTTTTTGTATTTATCCTGCTTTATGTAAAGCCTTAATTCACGCATTTTCATTTGAAATGCTTTCCAATATCTCTCCCTCCCTCTCTCTCTCTCTCTCTCTCTGTTTCATCACTTTTTTGCTCTATTATCTCTGTCTGTCTCTTTTAATGGGTTTGATTTTCAATGCATTTCAAAAGCAATACTCAAGTTTATTTTAGTTGCTAAACAGCGAATTGATATTTCAGACCTTGGAGGGAAGTCTGTGGATGCCAATTAGTGTTAAGCAGTGTGGACAGTGGGGCAAGGCTACTACTAATACTGCTAATACGCAGAAATGTATAATTAGCACGCCTGTCTGACGTCTTCCATTTATGCGAAACAATGAACGGTTCATTTGAGGCAGCAACTGCCGTAGACATCTGAGTGGAGGGTGGACAGCACCTGTTGAGCTGTTGATTTGTGGAGCTGCGTGAACTGATTACTTACAGCTCGCCATGACAAAATGTGGCGTTGAGCTGCAGCTGAAATCTGATTAAAGAATAAAATGCATAATCTGTTTGACTTCCGCTGAAGGAGAGGCGCAACGGAGCCCGGAGACAGGGCGTGGCATAATGAATGAACACACAGTTACAGAAACAGAGAGCGACTAAGCGACATTGAAAATGTCTGTCGCAGCACTAAAATTTTGGGGTCATTGGGGTTAAAATGATTGCATGACATGGTCAGGCACGTACAGCAATGTGGTCTTATATGTGTGTGTATGTGTGTGTGTGTGTTTGTGGGTGTGTGTGTGTGTGTGAGTGTGTGCGCTGTCCATTATCCAATGCATTAATGTGCGTCCAGAGACGCATTAATATGCAGACTGATGTGTCGCAAATGGACAGACATATCTCTATGTACATATGTATGTATGTAGCACAAAAAACAAAACTTGTGCGGGGCGGATGCAGACGTTGAGGCATTTAAGTGTCTATTTGTTTGCGGCCTGACAAATTGAATTAAAACAAGCGCAACTTCAGCAACTTTATTTTTGTTGAGCCGTAGCACACAGAAGGCTCAAGTTGGGGCACTTAACATTTGCAAGATTTAAACGAGCGAATGTCAATTGAGAATTGCTGTGACAAATTTAGCAGGAAAAACAAGCACAGCAACAACAGCACACAGTTAATATGAATGGGCTACTCGAGACAATGCTGAAGTTGGCTTGCCAGGAACGGGTCTGCACTCAAGATTGGTATAGTGATAGAGGAGCAGGCGAGCAAAAGCAATTAGTTTTACTTTGGAAGCGCTCAAATGATTTAAATTTAATTGGGGTCAAGAATATGCACACGTTTCTGTGTATATACTTATGGGTGTGTTGTTGTTGTTGTTGTTGTTGTTGTTTGTGCCAACCGTTCCACACTGAGTGCAAAGGCTGAAGCCAACGTGCATCCATGACCGAACCGACTCAACGCAGGGACCAAGCTCCGACCCTGTCCTGGAAATGATGAGCTGCATGCTGCTGCTGACATTATCTAATTAGGCAGACGATTCAGCTGCTGCTGCTGTTGCTGTTGCTGTTGCTGTTGCCGTTCTTGCTGTGCTTTTGCTTGGTGGCATGCTTACTGCTGTCACTGCTGTTGCTGTGGGCGCTGTGCAACCTGCGTAGGACATAGGACATTGCGCTATCGCACTACTAGTGGCAACTGCATCCGACTGGAAATGCAAAGCTGCAATTGAAATTTAAGCGGATTTTGGTGCCTTATGATGTTGTTGGGGTAATTGAGCGCTGCCTATTAGTTATTATGGGACAGCAGTCGGTGATCACTCTCATAAAATTGAGTGACAGCTACAGGGGCATATTGGCTATTGAATACGGCTGGCAACATCGCTTGCGCATTTCATATTTGGGTGTTTTAAGTTGCAAATTGTTGACTGAACAAATATACATAGATTCGACCAAGTACGAATGCTAAAAATAGAAATCAGTTTAGTTTAATGATTTTATTGCTTTTTCGTTATTATTTGAGCATTGGTTGGCAAATATAGATACAGAGAGCTTAGTCTCGGAAATTTGCACTAGTTGTTCTCATTTTTGCTGTCGAGTGTAGAGACATCTGCGATGCCATAAAGTCTGCATATATTTGGGCAGCACAGAGAAAATTGAAATCGTATATTGACTTGGACCAAAGCACACAGCATCAAGCTAAAGCATTGTCTGTATACACACACACACACACACACTCACGCATGTATGTAGCCTTAGGTATTTAACCATTGCTTAACAAAGGAACTGGTCTTCCTGCTTGATATCGCCTTTAAAGTCAGCTTAACTTTTTGTAAGCCAATTAATTTACTGAATATTGAAAGCTGAGTGTGAACGCGTATAATTAAGCATTTATTTCAAATTCGTTTAGCAACCGGAGTCTCTCAAAATGCCATTCGATTTGTTAATTAAGTAATTTCGGCAAGCAGTTGAGTTGTAGCAAGTGTGCCACTTGGTCGACTTGTGATGGCTTTAAATATTGAGTGTGCTGCCAGAGAAACATAACGAGCACAAAAACACACACACAAAAAGGCACACACATAGGCAAATGTGGTAAGCAAATGAAAACAGCGGTAACCGCAACATTTTAGTTGCATTTGCAACGTTCGCCACGAGAGGCAACGCCACAAGCACCAAGGACATTTACCTAAATTAAAGCTAATGAATTGCCTCTTCGCGTTTGCAAGGACTTCTACCGTACTCAAGCTCCCCCTCCTGCCCAAAACCACAACTCCCACCCCAACCCCCTCCCCCTCCACCCACCCCCTTTGGCCATTGTTTCCGTCTAACTGCCGCAGCATCAGTCGACGTTGCCACATTTGCCCGCTGCTAGTCTTCTGTTACCACACCCACTTCTCCCCATCCAACCCTCCCCCGTGCCACTTGTCCTGGCCCCTCGTGCAGGAGCAGCCACTTTGCTGTCTGCTTTAATTTGCATTGCACTTGTGTATGTTTACATTTTTTATTTCATTCATTTTTACTCTTGTTTCGCCAGCCTCCCTCTTTCTCCTTCCCTCGCACGCCCTCTACACTCACACACACACACACACCCACACCCACACACACACACACATTCCTTTTCCTTCGTCTATTTCGCTTTTTGTATAATGAATAAGTGCATTAAATGGCAACGGACACTGCAAATGACTGAAGGAATACGAAGCTATAGACGAAAATTTTTCACACACACACACACATACGAGCAAGCGCACAAATTCATATGAATAAATGTGCTTAAGTGGGAGTGGTGGGTGAGCGGGGAGTGAGGCTGCAACGGGTGTGGAAACAGTCGCCAGAAACCCGCCCTACAGATGCGAAAATAGGACAGATAACGAAAAAGGGGGGACAGAGCAATGAGTATTTTTCTAGTTAGCTTGTTAATTTTTTAAAGATTAGTAGAAAAAGCATAGAAATCATTTAAAGATGCACACATTTTGAATTGAAAATTCACACCCCTGAGTGTAAAATTAATAACGTAAATACAAAGTGAAATGGAGTGAACTGCCGGGAGTATTCAGAAGTGCTGGAAAACGGTTCAATTTCTTTACACAAGTTAAAAAGTCGAAGGGGCTTATGCCATTGTAGCATCAACCTGAAGCGGACTCAATGCATTGAACGGGGTCAGCAAATAACCAAAACAAGACTGAATCGAATAGCTCTAATTCCGACTGAGCGACCAAAAGATTGGATTGCAATAGCTCGCACAAACAACTGACATCTATTTCACGAAACTCATCGGTGTAGAGTAGCAGCAGAAAATATTTTGCGGCAAAGCCAAATGGTTTTTTCTTTTCTGTTGTTGCCTCAAAAATAGTTGTGAATTGGATTCATCTCGCCAAAGCAAGAATTGTTGTTCGTACGGCTGAAGCAAGCCAATCAGGTCGCTGCAGAGCTCATCTTTGTGCATACAATCGCAGATTAATTTTATAGTAGAGTGAGCTATCTTTCCCAACGGCAGGTGCAGTTCAGCGCCAAGTATCCGAGAAGTGTCAGTGTTTTGAATATTGACAATCTGCAAAAATAATTCAAAATAACTCTTCGCAGATGTACTGCCCGGCTTAGGCAGTAAGAGCATTCCAGATATTTCCAATGATATTTCCACGGCTAAGAGAAAAAGTGATATGAAAAATGGCGTCATTTTCCATTAACCTGCCTAACATATATATTAAATTGGCTTAGCCTTTAATTTCATTCAGTTACTTCAATGGGAAAAGCTTTTTCAATTTATATTTAAAATATATATAACCAAGTTTTCAAATTTTGTTTTATTCCCGGCGAAGATAAGAGAATATTATCACTGGAGCTACAGATAACAAATTCATCACTGGTCATTCATAAATATATTCTCATTTGCTGACTTCAATCCAGAAGCTTAGGTAATTAAATGCAAGAAATGCATAATATAATAATATATATATATATATATATATATATATATATATGGCTTTAACTATCTTTTTTCACTTTATCCCTGCCTTTTCCTCTCTGTCTCTGCAGACTCTGCTGTGCAGCGGGTGGCACAAATAATTGCCTGGAATTAGCGCAGCAGTTGGGCTTGGCACACGGCACTGGGAAGGGAGAGAGAGAGAGGGATATAGTGACCCTCGGTTACGGCAGCTGAAGGTGGATGTGAAAACAAAATGGGGAGCAGCCCATTGCCAGTTGGCAGCAGCATCAGGATCTGCATTTGCGTCTGTATCTGCATCTGCATCTGCATCAGTGCCTCGTTGCAAGTACTTTATGCAGTAATTATACTACTTGTCTTTCGAATGCTGCTGCTGATGCTGCTGATGTTGTTGCATTCAAGTAAAATTCGTATTTCCCCTTGTATGCAGATGCGTAGTGTATGTTTTTACATATTTAACTGTGATACCGAAGATTGTGTCATACTGATCGTCCGTCTTTGTAATCACAACTCTGCTCGGAAACTATCTTTTCTTGCCACTTGCTCCAATTTATTTGAAACTAGTCTCAGAGGGTATGAGTCAGTCGGTTTTATAAGACGACCACTTTGTTGGCTTGTTTGTTTTTGTTGCTCAAAGTCGCATGCTAAATCTCAAAAAATTATATTCACATGGCATAAAATTAAATAAGTTTATCTGAGGCGCTGCAGCAGCAAAAGCACTGTACTTGCCACATTATTCATATATTCAGTTCTTGTGCATCATTCCAAGCCCTGATTTGGCCACATTCCCCATTGGCCCACCCGCAGCTGAGGCTCCTTCACCATTATTCCACCAGCCGCTGCACAATTTCCGCAAAATTGATGTGCCCATGCCGTACGAAAAAGAAAAACAAACAGGAAACAACATTTTTCTGTGCAACGCCGATGATTACATACCCTTGCGAACTGGAGTGCTGCTCTTAACTTAATTTATTTATTTATTTAAGAAAAAAAAAACAGTTAAATTTGCATAATTTATAGTAAATTTTAAAGAGCTTCATATTATGTGAGCGGGGTGGATATTTTAATACACAAAAAGCAGGTGGCTAGTGATACTGATCTAGAATGCATATAGATTCACGGGGTCGGAGACATCCCCTTCAAGGCGTCACACACAACACAACAAAATTGTAATACCCCGCAGAGGCATAAAAAGTGGCAGAATAAAAATCTACTCGGCTAAGGCGGGCGCAACAGAAAAATTGTAAACATTAATTTACTGTCCATTTCCGCTGGCTTTTGATGTGCTGGCTGCTTCAGCTGCACTTTCAACATTTCCCTTTCACATACATTATTGTATGTATGTGTGTTTATGTATTTATTTGGAGTCATCTTTTGCGCCAACTTTTTAGCTCGAGTGCTTATTTATTTAGCCCGTTGGTATATAGCTGTGTACCTACTTGAGGCAACGTTTCTGAAGGCCAGCTCGCAACTGAGTGTTGCAAGCGAAATCGATGCAGTGCCCAAAGGCATAAGCGTTGAGTGTATGTGGGTGGCATCCATAAACAACTGCTTAGTTCTGAGCTGGGATTTGCCGCACACCAAAGTATTCATTTCAGCAAGTTTCACTTTCTGTTTTTACTTCTAAGATTTGCCATGGGTCTTGGAAATTGACTCAATTAAAAATAAAAATAAAAATATAAAAAAAAACGTATTAAATTTAGAAACTCTTTCATTCAATCAAATTCTTTCATACTTTATCACACCAAGTGCAGCTAATTTATATTTTACATTAATTTAATATCATTTACAAAATAATACAAATAAAAGTACAAAAAATTAAATTGTTAATAAAAACAAATTAAAAATAGTTTTGCATTAATTGGCAGTATTTTTGCTAAGCAACTAAAAGTTGATTGTTAATTTAAACAATTGATAAATTCAAAGTTGTGAAAAAGATAAACATCAATTAGATTCAAAATATCAATTTCAAGAAAACCAATTTTAATTGTTATTGTAGTTTCTAATTGCCAAGCCTGTTATTGCCTATATATGTTGCCCAACCATTTATGTGCTCCTTCCCATTACAAACAGCAATTAATTAGCAATTGATCATGCAACTGGAACTTGCACTGTTGCAACCGCAAATTGGCAAGAATACCACAATATCAATCAGACACCTGCCTAATGTCTCAAAGTGAAGTGCATATTGCAGTCAACAGCAAGCTATTTGAAGATGATATAATTAGGCCTCATTATATTAACTCGATTGGATAACCTAATTGGATGCATATAATGTCTATGACCAAAGATAGCTGAACTTACCCGTACAAAATGTTTTGTGGCACACTTGCGAATGTCGCACACCAATGTGAGTGTTTTTTTTTTTGATATTGTATTGTATTGTTGTTGTTGTTTAGGACTTAAGTTCACTCACTTGGCGATACACACAAACACCATGTGCGCTCAAAAGCGCGCTTCGAACTTTTGTCACACGCGTTGCAAGGAACACCACAAAAAATTCGATTGCCCGGTTAAAAAAAAAATTAAAAAAATTAATTGCAACAAAATGATAGAAATATTGAAAAGTAAACGTAGACTATGTGTGCCATTGATTATTAAGCAGTCGCTTAGTAAAACTCAAATACCGCACACACGCTGCGAAATATTACGCAAAATGCTTGCTTTAGGAGTGACTCGCACTTGCAACACGATGTGCCGACTGAGGCTGTACCGCAGCAGCAGAAAAACGCGCAAAGACTGAAGCGGCAGCTGCCACTGAAGAATTCAGACGGCGGGCCCTCGGCCGGCGTGACGACGAAGATGCCAGCAAGCCGAACAAGCGAACAAGCGCAGCATCCAAACGAGGCACGAGGCAGACGGCACGAACAACAGCGCCACTTCGTGCCACCGCTTGTTGCAGCAACATCGCCAGCCGACTAACAAATGTTGCCGACTGGGAAATTTGAAAATTCACGCTGCGGGGGCTGTCTTTTGCTTTGACTATTTCTGTTGCTGTTTTTATTGTTGTTGCTGCTGTTGTTGCTGTTGCTGTTGCTGTTGCTGCTGTTACTGTTGCTGCTGTTGCTGTTGTCGCTCACGTGTGCGCGTAGGTCAGTGACGCTTCGCTGGGCTGTTCAATTTATTTTCACGCTGCGTCTGCGTCTGTTTGCTGTTTGTTTAACAATTTCGCTTCGCGTTTGACATGTGCCACGCGCGTCTGCTCGTCTCCTCTCTTTTTTAACTCGTTGCCAGCTACACTGCCTGCTGCCGGTATCTGGACACCGGCTTCACTGGCAGCTCGCGGACGCTTTTATTGTTAACAGATGACAAAGCAACAGCAGCATTTGCATATTGCAAGAAACTTTGACACGCGCGAAACAAACAATACCAAAAAAACCAAAACAAATAAGAATAAAAATCCTCCATTCGGGAGAGCTCAACTAGGAGATACCCTGAACTCAGCTGTTATATGCACTATATCGAAAATAAACTTGATATACGTGTGGTATACCAGAACATATATTCCAGTTTTCTCTACCTCTTATAGTCTCTGAGATCCGCTTATTCTATTTATATTTATATACAGACTGACAGACAGACATGGCTAGATCGATGTTTTCTTCTGCCTGTTACATACTTTTGCCCAATTTCATTATACCCTATTCAACGGTTTTTAATGAAAATAAATTAAAAAATAAAAAAACCAAAGACATCAAAATAAAACAGACTTTGAGCATGAGGCATTTGACACATCGACGCGTTCAATAACGTTGATTGTTATAAGAAATTTATGCAGCTGATTTTCAGTTGCATTCCTCTCAATACCGACCTATATTTATCCTTAAGATATTATGTAACTTTCATATTTATTACTATATATACATATATAGTGCTGACTGTACTATCGATCGAAAGTTAAGCTCTTGATTTAGAAACTATTCCTTACATTTTGGGGTAGTAACAGCCTCCTTCTGCGTACGCTTTTGCCTAAGACTGTACATTATTAAATAATTTAGGTATATACAGATAAGGTAAGCATTGTGTAGTTGTCCACTTCTCACATTTTGCCAATTTTTAAAACACTTATAATTGCAGTTTATTCAATGCAGAAGTAATATGTATATCTGCGGCATCTGCAAATTTATTAAAAATTAAGAGTGATCCAGCTTAGAGTCTTCGAGCAGGCGATACCCTGCTCACAGGCCTAATAATAATAACCATTCAAGCACACCCATACATGCAGAGAATCCGCAACCATTGTGTGCCACCAGCTATCAAATATGGATAAATACAAACTTATCAAGGTATTGCGGTTTCCAACCTGATCCAATATGCAAATGATTGGCTTTAGTTAAAGTTTTGATGGACTTGTATCTCAAGATTCAAAGCCAACTGGTCAACCTTGATGGGCCGCGGATAATAGCCTGGCATTGTGTATTCATAAATATTCGAATACGCTGGCTTCACTGTATAGTGAAAACTTTTGGGACAGCAGCAGCAGCTAATGATACTTTGGCCCCTAAGCTGTGCAGCACAAACTTAATTATGGCCAGCATTAAAAATGTAGCTGTCAAACCAGAGCGACAGTCCTCCCACGCACAGACAAACACATACACACAATGAGACAGCCGACAGGCTGCTTAAGAGATGTGATGTGTATGTGTATGCTTTCGTTGCACAATGAGCGGTTGCCCCCATTGCATCGCCAAACCGCAGCTGTGGCTGCACCACCACCGGCTCCAGTGGCTGCTTATGCCGAAACATTTGGATAACTGGGTCACAAGGATAGCCATTAATTTATAATAATTTCAACTAAGATTTCACAATTTCTTTGGCACAACTGCTTCCCGTACCAACAACCCTCTCTCTCTTTCTCTCTCTCTCTGCCTCGCTCACTCCATCTAACTCTGTCTCTATATCTCGCTCTCTCGCCCTGTGGCGCTCTGTGCCGCTGCTGTGCATTTGCTTTAACAATTTCCACATTTTCCATTCATCATTCGCGCAGCTGCCAAGCAAGCATGCCCCGACCAACAATCTAGTAACCAGCACCCAACCAACACCTAACCAGGACGCAACCAGCAGCAGAAGCAGCAACAGCAGCATTGGCAATGCCACTGTCAGCGCCCGCAAAAGCAAAGTCAATTTCGCGCACTTTGCATGCCCCGCTAGGCCGCCGCAGCAACTGTTTGAGTTGGCAAATGCAACGAATGGAGCCGTTGTAGTTGTAGCTCGAGTCGTGGCCGTACCAGAAACAAGGCCCGCATACATACCCAAACACTGGCTCTGGTCCATGACTGGCTCTTTTGCTCTCCCACTTCAGCTTCCCCCTACGTGGGCCCAATCCTACCCCACAGGCCATTTCAAGAAACGACGACCTGCTTCCATCCACAAGGCAACGCACCATCAAATTTACAAGCGCAATGCATCAATCACTTGACGCTCAAGCGGTTTCAAGATGAACCAGTGCCAGGGATCTGGATGATAGAGGCTGCTGGGTAGAAGGTACGGTGGCATTAGGGTGGGTTGGGTTTAGGTGCGGGGTGCGGGGTGGTCACTGCTGCCTTGACGGTGGCGGCTGCGCTTTTCGCTGGTACAAAAGAAACAAGACAAAAGAAAACAAAACAAAATAGAAAAGAAAGACCAACCCGTTAGCCAATTTGACGTTAAGATGGAATTTGTGAAAAATTCATCAAATTGACTGCGGCGCATTGCTCATTCAAAAGGCAAAGACAAAGACACCACCAAAAGAGAACGGATAAAAAATAATATACAAAAGAATAAGGTTGAAGGCAGCGGGTTGAAAGGGATGCCAGTCAAAAATATACGTGCAGCGGGCCAGTGTGCACGACCAACCATTGCCATCGTCATCGTCATCGTCATGTCTAAAGATAATTCAGTTAGTCGCACCTTGCATAATGCGAACAAATTGCAAAAGATGATTTCCACTTTGGCAACAATTTCCCCGCGCAACAGATTCAGCAAAGAGAGAAATGTCCTCAGGCGAAACAAAGGACATCGCCACACTATTTGTTGCCAAAGGGCTCGGCTTGCCTCAATAAATACTTGACCTTTAAATGACGCAGGCAGTTGACAACTTAATTGACAACAGTTTGAAATTAAATAATATCCGAATAGCTTTTAGTAAAGTAAACGAACAGAATACACACCTCATGGTTGAACATAGTGCAAAATGTTGTCAGTCTTTCATATCGCACATTTAAAGCTATTCTAATTTAGATTTTTTGCTTTAAGTTATATACTACCACAATGAAATAACTTATCTTTCTGGCATATATAATATGATAATCATATATAAGCAACAAAAAAATGTATTGTCATAGAAGACGACTTAAAGCTACTTGCATTAGAAATCGGCATTAGTTAAATTTTAATTTATTTTTTAATTTTATGTAATTTTATGTGAAATCAATGTTTCAGGCACTCGGCAAGTCCGCCATGGATTTTGAAACTGATCAGTGTTCAATAACATAACCAAAGAAAAAAAAGATAATAAGATAAGTGGACAAATAAATAAATAAAACTTATCATAATGAGAGTCAAGCCTTGCCGCTAAGTGATTCACATTATTCTCAATGCGTTAGTTGGCCATGTTGCAAGCTTCAAATGTTGCCAAGGACGCAGAGAGCAAACGCTGACAAATACGCTGAATGCGAGAGAATTTCCCCAGTTTGGTTTACTTGGCTTACTGCGCTGTCTATTGTTATTTTTGTTGTGGTTGTTGTCATTAACCAACTTACTTATTGACTTACTTATGAACCTGACCTCACACATTGCGACTGACGCCGTGCCCCCCAATAGCGTGTTTTGTCTGGTGGTTGCTTTGCAGGACAAGCTATGCCATAATAAGTATTGTGCGGGTGGTGGGTGTGTGTGTGGCTCCTGCTCTCGTTTATGGGTCGTATATCACGCGAACACCACGCAAATTGTGCTCAAAATAGACTAAAACCCAATTGCGTTTTCATTGCCATCCACTTTTTTTTTTGGCCCTTGTTGAAGTGTTGGAGTTAAATAAAATGTTGCATACTTCATGGTGCTGTCAAAGTGATAAACAGCAAATGTCCCCTTTCTCTCTTCCTCGCTCTCTCTCTCTCTATCTCTATCTATGTGTCGCTACTTTTATGTGTGTGTGTTTGTGTGTGTGTGTGTGTGTGTATGCCTTCCAACACTTTGCGGCTTTGTTTTGACTTTTATACTTAGTTCGTGTTTACTGCGGCAATTTTTTGTTGTTGTTGCTGATGATGTTGATGTTATTGTTGTTGTTCTTCTTCTTCATGCAGCCACAAGCTCTGCTTAAGTGTGTTTACATTCATGTGTGATTCTCCGTGTGTGTGTATCTGTGTTTCCCACACTTTAACCGGATTATTAATGCTTGTCTAGCTGCCTCAAATTAATCAAGTTGACCATTCATTCATTCATTCAGCAAACTGACGGCGAACTAAACAGAGCTTGACCAAAGCAGCCAGGACACATGGCCATGAAAACTTAATTAGTCTTTAGTGTAAGAATACACACACTTAGCTCACACACTCAACTCACACATATACAAATACACATACGCACACACCATTGCAGATAGTACTCATATATGTTTTGTTATCATTTCGCCCATCAGCAAAAAATTGGGCGCTTAACGCTATTTAGTTTTGTTACTTCATTCCATTTGGCCATATACTTATAAATCGAAATACATACGTATATGTATGTACATATATCAAAGAAATATTTCATATACCAGGCTTAGTAATGAAGTTTTATATCACTGTGGAACCTGTTGTTGTCGCTTGCCTCAATGGTAATAAAATTATATTTATACCAATTTGTAACTTAAGAGTCACAAAAGTTGTTGTTCTTCTAGCTGTTGTTGTGGTTAATGTTGATTGATTAAATTTGATTGATGTAGGTTAGAAAATAATAACTTGTGATTTATTGCCGCAAGTGGTGGCATTAAGATGTGTTTTGTTTACACAAAACGTTGAGCCAACATTCTAGTGCCGGACCCATTAGCAGCTTGGTTAGCTTAGACCCAATGACTTGCCATTGTCTTGGCATAAAATACATTTATTTATTTTCCTGCTGACATCATCACGTGACCAGTATGTAAACGGAAATTATTACACGTTCAGCTACCCACAATTGATACTGAAAGCAATCAAAAATTTGGATTACAAATACTCATATTCTTTCGAATACAGTGTCCAATAAAAAAACTAAAAATTGTACAAATTTTATAAGAAATTGAAGCTTTAGCTCAGCTAACTGATATCAAAAATTGTTTAGCGGTACCTATTTGATATATCGGAAATGAATTTGCTTTCGTTTAACTCGAAAACTGTTCCCCAAAAATGTTTGCACTTGCAGTTCTTAAGATTTGGTAAAAGTGCCTGGTGGCGATTACTTAAATAATTTGGAGCATTCAACTATAATGCATGGAAAATTTGGAATTATCAAATCAGTTGGCATATAAAGTTTCAAATGTGCATTCTTAAATATAATTCAAGAAGTTTTTGTTTCAAATAAAATCGCCAATTCTTGATTCAATCTAAATTTGTTTAGTTCAAAGGTGATATCCGTATTGATTGAACGATTCAAGTGTATCCATATTCCATTTGCCAATCTTTGTGAGACGTCCAGTATTTGATCATTAATGTCAGCTGAGACACAGGGGTTTTTAGGGAGTTTTTATGGAGCCAAAGGACCAAGCCGATAAGGATCTGTAGTGGCAGCTAACTCAGTTGTTTGCTTTTAGAATCCGCACACAGCTTAGCATGGGCAGGTACAAGGGTGAGGGCAAATCCAAAAAAGCTGCCAACTTACTTTGTTTCAGGAACAAATATTTGCTTACAAGCAAGGTAAGCTTCGGTTCCATTAGTTCCAGAGCGTGTCGCTTGCGTTTGACGAGCAGACGCATTTGCAGGCAAAATGAAATGAAATTTTTGTCCAATTTTGTGGGCATTAACCGGGACGGACTGGGCGGGGCGATGCGGGTGTGGAGTGAAGTGGTATGCGGGGGCAGCAGCAAAAGCAAAATGTACAAAAATATAGCCAGACACAGACGCTGCGCACTGTCGAGTGGATAGGGGAGAGTGTAGACGTTGGTGTGTCGTTCAACAAAAACGCTGGGAGCGCCAAGCGTAACAATATTTGTTGTCACTTTTTATTTAATACACTTGCCAGCGCCTGAAATTGCGCAAACAAAAATGCTGCCTTGTAAGTGACGCGCCGCGCCCTGAAAATGAAATCATTTGAGGTGTAAAACGCTTGAAGTCATTTGCTTCCGCTGGTGGCGCTGCTGCTGCTGTTGTTGTTGCTGATGATGCTGATGCTTCAGCTTCCTGGTCAAGAGAGGACGTCAAGTGGCATTCAATAAATAACTGTGAGGCAGCCATTTTCATTTTGCGTTCATTTATTTTAGCGCGACAAGCAAACACAATGGAAGCTGCCTCTGTTTCAGCATCAGCCTCATTCTCATCCCGAGCCTCAACCTCAGCCGGCTCCGGCAGGCGCATCACATCACATGGACAATAATTGGCATTGTCCAAGGTACTATTGCTGGCCAGAGCCTCTGTTCCATTTCCAGTTTCAGTGGCGTTCCTCAATTTAGGCCCATAAATTTACACGCTCAACATAAATTTATGCGCCCCGCCCCCCCGGATGGGTTCCATGCACCTGCGACTTGATGCGAACCGGTCGTGGGTCTCTCTTCTGCAGGTCGAGGGCGATGTGAGCGGCATACAGGCAAGCTGACCGGGTCGGGTCGGTTCGGGGAGGTAACGTGAATTATGTGGCCATGCACGAAGTTCGAACAAAACACCAAAATAAATCGAAAAACTTTTTATGTGTATTAAATAAATTATTTTGAATATTTTTTCTCGAATTTAATTTTAAGTGTCCAGCATAATGTGAGCAGTGAATGATTGCGAATAATTCCGGTGTTCATCCAGCCAAATGAATATCGCACTCAATTGCCAAATTTAAGTGCAGTTCAAAATGAAACGTTTCAAAATTCATTAAATTTCTAAGTATATATATATATATATTGGAGAACTAGGAAAATATTGTGGAAACTATTTGTGATTAAAAAAAAAATTATGTTAATTATCTCAGCGTGCTCAATTTAAATTGTGAATATGTAGAATTCGTTGGTACATTCATTTAATCAGTAGATCATATATTGCATATATGGATGTCGATCGTAATTTGAAGAATAAACAATTGGTAAAGCTAATCCCTGATGTTAAGATAATCGCATGAGTTTCTTTTTTGAAGGGTATTCAACAAGTCATTAAGTGGTAAATCGCACGGGCCGCATTTACAAGACCTAAAAATGAATTCTGCCAATTCGCCGTGTGTACTTATGCAAATTTTTAATGGGTGCAAATAAAGCAGTCCGCTGTCTGAAGTTGCCCAGCCAATCTTTGCAGCCATAAATCTGCACAAACAGCAACAGCAATCTGAACCCGTATTCCAAGCAGAAGAAAAAGACATGCTGTCTATCAAGCGCGCACGGCTTATTCCATTTCCACATTGTTATTGCTGGCAGTTGGGCGCACTTCACAACGGAAGCGGGGTAACCAGGTGGCCACGGACAACCGCCAACCCAGTAGACAACAAACAAGCACACACACAGTAACTCGCTCACAATTTGGTGAATGATTCGGAAACGGACGTGGCTTCAGTTACGGGCTGCACTTTAAGCTGGACACAAAAGGCCTGTAATTGAGTGAAGCAGGAAAACCGCATTTGAAACTTACAGCCACTGTTGCGTATCCGAAGGTGGAATCTGTACAGTTCGACGGGATTGGGAATTGATGCACTACGTTACGTTTGATAGCCATGACGAAGCAATCGCACATCTCCCATCGCCCAGCAATGCTGCCACTGCCGCGTCAATTTTCAATTGAAACTCGAATATCGTGCGAATATTTTCAAAGGAATTTCAATTTTGCAACACTAGCCACCAGTTTACCGCAGCCAACAACCACCGCGAATACAACTAGCGCCACCAATCCGCATCCGCTAGCTGGTTATTAGTTATAATTAATGAGCCTGAATTTACAGAATTTACGCCCGTAACATTCAAATCCAAATCCGCCCGCCTTGCAATTTGAGCTGCTCTTGTGTTGTTGTTGTTGTTTTGATCTTTGTTGTTTCAACCGAATACCATTGAAAATTGAGCAAAAGCTTATTATAAAGCTGTGCAATTACATTTAGCAGGCAGAGGCAACATTTTCCGACTCCATACGTACATATGTATGTATGTCTGTATGTTCCTGATCAGCATCGAAAGCTAAATCGATGTAACCATAACATATTGTTTGTTGAGCATTGCAACTGCCTTTCATTTGATTGCGGTGTGAATGGCAAAATGTGTGCAAAATGTGTTACTTTTACATATCCTAATTTCCAATGCAATTCACGATGTCGATGAGTATCAGTAGGCTAAGCGAAAGGTAGTAGAAAATACTACTCTAAACAAGAAAGAACAGAATAATTACTTTTGCAAGCATTTACGGCATCTTAGATAACACGTTTTTGCTTACTTTTTGTCTTGTTTCTTTATACAAAAAATGCAGAATAACCTGATCGGATGTGTGATGTTTAGGGTTATATAACATCAATTTCATGACCAGAAGCTGTGTTCATTATTTATTGTTTGTTGCGAATGATATTTGAACAAAGAATGTTAATTTTAAATTTTTGTTAAATTGTTGCAATGCTCTCTATTTTAATGTTAGTAAGCTTGAATGAAGCAAGCCAGCGACTTTGTTGTGATTTCAAATGCCAAGTAAAAAACTGAAGCTATGAATTGTGAAACTACCCTCGATTATTCTTAGGAATATCAATTATGTGCCCTCAATGCGTTATTTACTTTACCATAAAATTACAAAATCTCTTGCAATGCTACGCAAATATTGTCGACATACATTTCAAATGAAAGTGGCAGGAAACTCGTGTGGCACATGCTCAAATAAGTTACTTACCGGCAGCAAAGCCATTTTGAGTTCACTTGAGTTGCGTGCATATTGCGTTGCATAATAATAAATAGTTAAGAACTTTAAAATTGCTTGACATAAATCGTTTATTTGCCGTCTCTTGTTTATTAATCTGATGTGTCTCCTGTGTGGACGAACAAAAGGCCAAAATCGTTGGAAAATTGAATAAGTGTTAATTGAAAATGTCCAGAACATCGAAAGTGCTAACTATGACATCAACAACAGGAGCCATTTCCATTCGCATTCGCATTCGCATTCACATTCACATTTACATTCACATTTACATTCACATTTACATTCGCTTTCGCAATAGCTGCACAGACGAGAGTATCGTGCCCCGTTGGCCCCTTGTCCACTCGAGCGTTGGGAGTGTCGTCTGCCTGGTTACCAGTTGACAGTTTCCGCTTTCCGTGCTTATTCTCTCTCCTCACTCTCATTCTCATTCATATTCTCCTGCTCCTTCGCCTTCGCCTTCGCCTTCTCGTTCGCGTTCTCGTTCTTGTTCTCGTTGCCACTGCTCGGTTTTGGGCTCAGCCATGCGTTGTCCTTTCAGCTGCTTTTAATTTCCATGTCCGCTCACTTGCATTTTTCTCGCCTATGTCGTTTCAACGGTTTTTGTTAGAGTGCGCTCATCCGCCACGAATGCCGTCTCTGTCAGACAGACGACCTGCTGACTCGACATACATATTGTTCTTTATGTTGTTGTTGTTGTTGTTGTTGTTGTTGTTGTTGTTGTTGTTGTTGTTGTTGTTGTTGCTGTTGGTATTATTGCTGTTGCGTTCGCATAAGCAAAACTATGAAATGCCTTTGTCAGTCAGTCAAATCGTTAAATTCGCTGACAATCCGCATTTATCATCAGCTGCGAATCCTCAGCGAAGGCAGCCTCAAAACTTATATAAGCTTGAATCAACCGGGCAGCCTTTCACTTGCTCGCCTCATTCGCCCATTCAGTCAGTCCCTCAGTCAAGCAGCTGGCACCTGCCTCGAGATCTGGCCGACGCCTGCAATATGTATTTGCATACGTTTCTCAACTTTTCGTTTATTTGTTTTATTTTCTACAGAACTCATAGATCTCTTATTCTAGGCCGTAAACCAACCGCCCAAACTGTTCACTATTCCATTCATTTTATTTATTTTTTCTTTTTTTTTTTTTTTGTGAGTGAGTCTTCTTCCTACACTTTTTGCATTTTCTATTTTTTTCTTTCTTTTTTTGGGAGGGTTGGGGAATAAACTTTCCCTGCGCTGTCTCTGCTGCTGATGCTGTTGGTTGTGGAAGACGCCGCTTTTGTGGTGAATTTAATTAAATTTATGAAAAATTTACATATTTATTGGTTTAAATGCCCAAAAATTTTGTGCCGGGCATATACATGCGTGCTGGCTGTCCACAGTCAAATAAGTAAATGAATATTCATATAAACAACAAATAAAGACAACAGCACCAAAAATATATATCCAGCTGTACACACACACTTCATGAAGTTTCCATTTTCCATACAGTTGTCGAAACTGTCGAACTTATCTCTGGTCTCAATGATGAGTCTTTATTTGTTAGTCAAAAAAGATTTAGATTGAGTTTTGAAAGTACTGAGATTGTGTTGACTTTTTAAATAGAATGTGAAGAGTGTTTGGCGTATTATAAAAATGATTGATACAAATATTTGAAATTTACCTCTATAACAGATTTGCAATTTAACCAATTGACTGATTGTAATTGCATAATTTTTCCAAATTGAAATTGGAAAATATTATTTTAATTGTTGTTTTTACCTCTCTTTTTTTGGAGAGACGCCACCGTACATCGATGCCACATTCGTTGTTTGCCACTGCATTCATTCATGCAATTAATTAATGCCTTTGTTGTCACTGATTGAAATGGATATCCGCATTGTTTAAACTAATACGTTTGGGCTCATAGATCGCTCGGGCTTATCGATAAATACTTAAACAAGCTTTCTAGTCCAATGCTGTTCAATTTCAAAAAATACACACAAATAAAAGAATTTACCCACATACATATACGTAGTTCGCACAGATAGCTAGACAGATCTATTCATAAAAAAAAAAATAAAAATAAAATAAAAAACAACTTATACGAATAATATATACGATATAAGCCCACATTCGTATTCATATATTGGATATTTGTTACCGAATAAGCCTGCAGACATTTAATTGCATGCATTTGGTATTTAAATTTCCAGTTGGTTGAAGTTAAAACGAATAAGCACATCAGAAAAATTAAATATATACATAGCGCAAAACAAGCTCAAAACAAGATTAAATCTATTATTTATAGTCAAATTCAATTCAAAAGAAAATTAACAAAATACAAACCGCCAAATTCAAGTTTTTGCGACAATTCTAACCGTTTTAGTGGCATCAAATTTGAATTTCTGCATTTATTGACTACCTCGCTGACTAGTTTTAAGAGTGTCTAGGCAAGCACTTCTGCCTGACACGAGACATTGAAAATTATCGTTTAAATTATATAAAATATGTATAAAAAATATCACTTAATATGGTATGCATATTTGATAATTATTTGCAATCAATTCCATCCAAAGTATATTTGACTTGCAATCATAACGTCTGTTAAGAATATTACAAATAATTTGCTTAGCTTGTTATTATCATAAATTATATATTTGATCATTACAATTTCAAATTCAATTTTGTCTAAGAAAAACTTTAGTAAATTGAGAAAAAGTTTCTCACTAATGTTACAAACTAAACTATTAAAAACATCGAAAACAGTTGTGTTCTTCCACATCCGAACTTTGTAACTTTTGCACAGCTTCAACTCGAAATCTTATACTTACTTATAAGAAGAAGAATTACGCAACTAGGTGGTTACAAACAGTTTTTTATGTGGTTATTGGTATGCAACGCTTGAGCTCAACAGCAAAAGTACAGTTGTAGAACTCTCCAGTCTTAACTGTAATATGCAATTATCATATAATTGCTATGCATGGAGTGTTAACAAGTATCAAATGGATCTAGACACACCCTAGGAATTTCAATAATGATATTATGCCAGAACTCAAATGGACAACAAAGTGAAACGATTCTACCAGTTCAGATAAGCAAACACACACACAGTCAGAGAGTGTGTGAGAGAGAGAGAGAGAGAGAGAGAAAGAGAGATGGCTGATGCGGGTGCTATATGTAAAAGCTCGGAGCAGTTGGAGAAGGGCTCTGCCCTCCGCCTCATTGAAATGCGCACGCATACGCCGGAGCTCAAACCGGCTGATCGACTCTTTTGGCCGCTTTGCTATGACTGTAACGCGTCATCGGCCAACCAGTTGAAATGAAAGTGAGTTGAGAATAAGTTAAGCTAACCGCTCGCCGATCGCAGCTAGCAGCTGGAAGTTTGTAAGCTTGAAGCTCTCAGCTCTTCGAGCGCAGCTCCGTGAACGCTGATCGTTGATCGTGGCTCTGAAGCCGTTGAGCGACTTAAACAAAAACTTGGCTTCTTGCAATTTCTTTGGAGCTGTCTGCGTTCAGTTGGCGGTTTGCATTTGCGCGTTGCGGACGTCTCTCCCTCTCTCACTAGTCGTTGTCGTTGTCGTTGTTACGTCGTTACTGTGAGCTTTGGCGTGTTGGCAGACTGAAAACGCAGTGTATCGCTTAAATTCGGTGTGAAAGCTTCAAGATGCTGCAGCAGTATCTGATTGCATCGCTGCTTATCGCAGCTTGCGTTCATGGTAAGTAAACAGTTGCACACCCTTCAAAGGTGCTCAAAGCAGCAGTCCCTTATGCTGCACGCCATATAACACATACAAAAAAGAAGAAAAATAATACGAAAAATATACGAAATTAAAAAAAAAAATAGTTTCCGCATTCGTGTTAGCTATTAAATGTTAATAGTTTTATTGTGTTTTTTTTTGTAATAATTTTTTGTTACTGTGCGAAACAAAAAGTGTTGACGTTGCCAATTGGAAATCTCTTGGCTCTTGGTGTTGACTTGGGCTTCCTCTGTGCGAGTGTGAGTTTGTGCATGTGTGTGTGTGTGTGTGTGTGTGTGTGTGTGTGTTTGTGTGTGTGTGTGTGTGGGTCTTCGTCTTTGTCTTCCTGGCGCATTTTGCCCGGTTGTACTCGTATTTCTTGTTTGATTTTGGTTCGACTGCAAATTAGGTAACATTGCTGGCATTTCATTGACTTTTGCTCTTATCATAAATGGCTTTTCAACTGGTTTCAGACTTTGTCACCTGAGAGGCCCGCAAGGTCAGCTGTCCTGAATGCTTGGCCTCCCTCCGTACAGTGTACACTTTAGGTGCAAAAAAGCAAAAACAAAAGGAGAAAGAGAAAAAACATAAAACTGGAAATTCAGCCGGTTTCACTTTTCTTTGTGTCTGGCTTACACACATCATGATATATCTCCCTCTTTCTCTCTCTCTCTCTCTCTCTTTCTTACTCTCTCTCACTCTATTTCTCTCGCTCTCTCACTCTATTTCTCTCGCTCTCTCACTCTCTCTCTCTCTCTCTGCGCTTATCCATATCTGTCTCTCTGTCTACCAGTGAGCCATGCCGTTGATGACGATCCTTATGTAATATGCGTGCTCCAATGCTGACCTCCAACTTGATTAGCGGCTGTTTTAGCTGACTCGCTCGCGTGGCATCAGCTTGGTTTCCAGTTGACTTAATTAACATTTTGCCAGCGGCACATATTAACGGCAACGACTGGCTGTATTTGTTTGCTTATGAATATGTAAATAAAAGCGTATTTTTGCAATTTCTTTGGGCATTGTGGCTTCGAGCATTTTCATGGTCAACTTCAACTGATTTCCATACTTGCATCATCATCCTCAACAGCAGCTGCTATGCTTTTTCCCCCATTTTTTTTTAAAAAAACCTTCGAACAATTTATTTTCTACATCACCTTTCTGCGGTGCATACCATTGTTTCTATGTGTATAATGCAAATATATATGTACATATATTAACATATTTTGTATATTAACGGCAAATATTAAATTTCTTCTGGCGATTTCACTTTCATTCGATTACATTCGATAACGGAACCCGTTTCGAAATCGGAAACTGACACCAAAAATACCAAGAAAAAACACTCAAAGTCGACAATGAACGGAACAGATTATGGACGACGAACAACGGGACGGGTCAGCTGACAATGGGCACAGCGGGGCGAATGCATAACAACAGTAAAGAGCTTCATTTATGTAACCGGCAGGCAAGGCGATTGTGACACCGATTTTATATCACTGCATTGCATCTTTTCCATATTAAAACCCAAATTCAGCATCCGCCCGATCGCATATTATTGCACAAGCGAATCAAACCCAAAACATGCAGAAGAAAAATCAAAAATTGGGCTTATGCAATGTTTGAGCTGCAATCAAATCAGCCAGAAGAGTTAACAGCTTTGCAGCAATCAACTACCAACATTTTAAGACAGAACAAGACAAAAATGATAGGAAAAACAAATATGTATGTATGTATTTCCAATTCGTTCAATAATTTGTCAGAGCTTAGCTTGCACTCCTCTTCGGAGGAGCCTCAATTAAGTTATCCATGAATTAATATTCAAAGATCCAAAAAAACAAAGAATATATTTATATTACAAATAGAGGTCATCAAACCATAAACAAGAACCAAATATAGATGAGTAAAGCAGAGAAAATTTCATCAATATGTAGAAAAGGATTTCAAATGCTGGATTTTAGTAACAATGAACAAAAGAAAACAATAACATAAGTACTTTCATATTACAAGAGATCTGAAACTTATTTTAAGCAGATGACACAAGGCAACTCAAATTGGTGATGACTTCAATCTTATTAACTTGTTTCCTTAATGGTGAATCACTTTCATGGAGCTTATGGCTAAGAATAATGTTAGCATGTTTATAAGAAGCTCTGACAACTTATCACCAGATTGTAAATTTGTTCTCCTCTCTGCCTCTCTGCCTCTCACTCTCCCTCTCCTGTCCCGTATCCCTCTCGCTCCATCATCCATCTGTGTGCTGTGATGCGCTCTACTTAATGCGATGAAAAAATAAACATAATTTAAAAATACATTAGAACGAATTGCAAAGGCTGCGTCAGCAAACGAAACAGGCCGAGATGAGCCGACAAACCGACTGACTAACTGACTGACAAACGGAGAATCGGAGATTCCGAGAAACGGACAAACAAATGGCGGCCTGATGCGACGCGTCGGCACATGAGCCATTTAAACGCAAATTTGTTGACAAAGGCAAGAGGCTCTGGCCATAACACATTCGAGGAGCAGCAGCAGGAAGAGGAGCCGGAAGCAGGCGTGGACCGAGGTATCTGTGCGGGCTCACAGCTGTAGTCTGAGCTACCAAATCCGAATTATTTACAATTTAAGTGTTGTAAATGCAACACCAAAATAAAAGACAAAAAAAAATAATAAAAAAAATTAAAAGAAAGACTACAGCAAAAAACAATGTGGAAAAAGGAAGTGGCAAAAACATTTAAGCAGCTTAATACACACACACACACACACACACACCCACACACACATTCGCGTTGTGAAAAATGAGGCGCAAACAGCCACAGAAATGCGTGAAAAATTACTTGGAAATGCCAACGGATAAAAAGCAGAAACCGTTTTACCAAATACAAACAGTCGGTATGCCCCAGGCAAAGAGATACTCAAAGACGCAGAGAGAAAGTGACACACACACACACACACACGCAAATACAAAGATAAAAGAAGTAAGAATGCTGCAGACTAGTTAGCTCGACTACAAGATACCCTCCACACAGCTGTAAATTCTACACATTCTTGTTGCCAAAATTGCACTTTGAAAGCTTTGCACACTCAAATGTAAGCATGCATGGAAGTGATCTTATTTCTTGTGATCAGCTCAGGCAATTTAGGGTAAAATCAAAGCGAACGGATATCATTGGCTTGTGACAAACAATGCATATGCATGTGTGTATGTGCGAGTGTGTGTGCGTGTGTACACATGCAATCGTAGCTAACAGGACATTGCAGCACAATCATATCTCTGCAGATTGTAGTGAGATCAGCAAGAGAATATGTGTTGGACTGTAACTTGGGTGAATCTTATCCAAGCAGAATGAAAATTTGCCAGATGCTCCATAATATCGCAAGGTTTGTGGATTTTAACATAATCGAAAATCGATATTTATCGATTTCCGATAGCTGCGAAACGAGGGCAGCTAATGGTAAAATGAAGAAAACTTGGTCTGCGCGGGCTATACAAGAATTTCTGCAACAAATTTGAAGCCTATAGCTCTCATAGTCAACCAGATCTGCGTTTTCATACAAACAGACATGGAGAAATTGACTCTGCTGATCAGGAATTTATGTATCGTTTGGGGTCGGAGATACTTTCTTCTACTTGCACTTATTTTGGCACAAAATCATCATACCCATTTACCCTCTATCAATGGGCTCAGGACAAAACAAGAGAGTATGTGTGAGAAAAAAAGAAAGAGAGATAGAGAGAAAGAAAGACTGGCAAGGTCTGCCGTAGTTGGCAAGGATGTGTTTTCCGTGTATTACAAATGAAGCGTTTAAAGTGAAAATATATCAAAATAACGCCCATCGCTTGCCATACACTCTCGCACATATGTGAACTTATCGAACGTACCTCGCAGCAGCCGATTGCGCTGGTCTGCAATTCTTATTCATATTCATATATCAGTTGTGCAATTTATTGCCTTTTCGTCCGTTTCAGTTTTCATTTTACGCTCACACACACACACACACACACACTTAAATTCTCTGTGATTTTCGCTGTTTACTTTTGAGGCAAGCAAAAAACAAAGGATACGGCATCAAGATAAGTACGACTTAACGAATAATTTGCTGCCCTTCTTCAACCTTTATGCATAATGGAAGAAAATATGTTTCCAAAATACGAAAAAAAAAAAACCAAATCCGAATTGAGAACTATCACAATATTGAATGGATTGTTCAGATACTGTACGACTTCTGGTTCTAGCAGTTATAGTTATAGTTATTTATGCAAGCTATAGTGAGGCACTTGCAGCCCGCATGACGAGGACTCACCAAAACCGTTGCTCTGATCGGCTCGGATCAGCTCAGCTTGGTTGAAAATTGCCACAAATGTTAAATAAATTATAGGCAGCCGCATCGAAAAAATGAAAAAGCAAATAAAGCGAATAAAACAATCGCGAAACAACAACAACTGCAAAGCCAACATCAACAAGCAAACAAATATATATATATATATATATATATATTTATATATGCGTAATTGTATATGTACATGCATACACATGCAAACACATGCATATATGTATGTGTGTACTTTATGCTTCACAAAAACCAAGTGGAAAACAGTTTTCAATGTGCATAAAATAAAGTCGGACGATTTTTCAGCTGCTCGCCAGGTTTTCAGTTTCAGTTTATTATTTGTGTTTTTTTTTTCACCACCCCGCACATTTAATTTCTTTAACAGAAAAGAAAAAGCGAGCAGGCGGTTGGCAGACGAGTGGGGGTCAATCGACAACGTTGCATGCTCCAGTTTTGGGCTTATTTTTAATTATTATTTTCACATTGAAAATTGCCTGATGAAAAGTTAAAATGTCCAATATAATTGGCTTTACGCCTTTAACAAAAATTTGCAATATTCATGTTGCCACAACTGTCGTCGCCTCAGGTGGCACGACAAATAAAACAGCGGCAGCTGTAATGGGGATATACGAAGGGAATGGACTTGTCATGCTGAAGGGGCTACATCTATCAGAGCACACTTTTCTTCAATTCTATATATGTATATATATTGTGGTCATGGTTGAAGGAATGTGCTGAAGGCAGGTATTGAACTGGGATTGATCACAATCACACTCAACAATCACTGCCAGTCAAATCCAAAACGTGCAATTAACTTCATCTGCGCTGGATATCCGAGAACTTATATATTTCAAATTTGAAGTATTTGTAATGTGTTCAGTTAACTGTGCAAATGCACAGACATGTATGTTAATATATTTATTGTAAGTTGCTCTTTGAAACATTTCAAATTAAAATGCCGTCAACATTTAAAATATTCACTTGCTGAGCGTTAAAGACCGCTGGATTTCTGTACGTTTTTCCCATTTGAAATTGAGTGAAAAGGATTTTTCGACAAGCATATTATATCGCTGACCACACGCGACACAAATATGTTCGTCATTTTTTGTCGTTTTGTATTTGTGAACATTGAACAATTGAAATATTGAAAGGTTTTGGATCTATACACATATATGTATGTTTGGGCATTTTTAGTTGTTTCACGTTTATTTGATTTTATTGAGAACTTGTTAGGCTATCCATTGCGAAACTCGAGTAAAAATTGGCTATATATATATGTGATATTTCTTTTCTTAATTTTGCATCAGCTATTACGCTCTAGTTAGGCTCAAGACTTGGGTACAGAGTATCTCCAAGTCCCTAAGCTCTCTGTCTCCCTCTCTCTGTTTTGTTGAATATTTTTACATTTTTTCCAAACTTATTTATTTTTATTATCGAAAATATTTGTACATATGTAAAATCATATATTTGCTCAACACAATATTCATACAAAATTTATGCTCCGTGTGCGATATTGGCGTTGGCGCATGTGTTCGCGGCTGTTGCAGCTTGTTGCATAAAACAACATTTTTCTGCCTTGACAAAAAATAAGTGCGCAAGCCAAAGTCAATTTTAAATTAAATTCAAAATAAGTGAATAAATAATAAACTCAAACCAAATAAATTTTCAACATTTTTATGACCCGAAAGATTTTACTTTTCATTTGTTGACGTGCATTATTTAAGCGAAATAATTAAATCTTTATTGTAATAAAGGAATTAAAATTACGCTGCGTCGTATTACTAAGCAGACGATATTGTACCCATCCCATTGAATTTTCAACTTGCCACACAGCAAGGCTGCAATTGATGAATTTGTTGTTGCATACTTCGAGGCCCACAATTCTGTATAATTGTGTATTTTAATTGCCAAGCTATAAATTAATTGGCATATGCAACATTGTCTGACAATGAAACTAAACAAATAATAGTAAGGGATCTTATGTCAAAAATCAGGAACGTAGCACGACCGTCAAATACACTAATAGCAGCTGGCAACAGTTGGAAAGAGGCTTCTTGCGGCATTTTGACAGGTTGTGGCAGACACATATTGAAGCACAATACTTGTTGTATTGTTATAATTGGAATGCTTAAAATTATAATTGAACTCAAATTTCCTACGCTCCAAGCACAATTTTACTTACACTATTCATGTAATTAATATTATCGAAACTGAATCAATAAAGCAAAAACATAATCCGCATCTTTCACTCAGCTGTGTGTGCATTTAGTTTGCTTTTGTTGCAAATTTATCTAATTTTGTTAGCCAATTCATATTCATTAAATGCGGCTCTAATCACCCGAAACCACTCGCATTGATGTGGTCAGTTCAGGCAAATGTTGTTATTCTTTTTTCCTTCTTTATTTTTTCAATCGCCATTTGACTATCATATATTTATCTCTTATTTATTTGCACCCTACTTATCACAATTATTTTTACTTCATATATATATATATATGTATATACTTTATACATAATGTATACATTTATTACATTTATAATTAGTGCTTGTGGCTTTATTAAATGTCAAAATGTCAAGTGGCTTTTGAAGCTTAGATTTTGCTTTTAGCAAACAACAAAACAACAGTAATAACAGTAATTAAAAACAAAAACAAAAAACCAGAAAAAAAAATGCAGCAAACAACACAAAATAAGCAATTAATTTTTGTTGTTGTTATTATCGGTGTCATATGGCAATTATTAAGCTCCCATTCCAATGTAACTGCATTAAGAACTTAATGCAGCTGCCCCATTAGCCAGCCAGACTCGATTTATGGCTCTAATTCATTAAAATTATGCCATAAAATGAACAAATTGTATTTGGCCTTTCTTTCTTTCCTTTCCCATATGCACTTGTCTATTTTACAATAATTGACTGATTTTTACCTCATCAGTCTTTGGAAATGTCGAGTGGAAATGTCCCAGTAAATTATGAATCCAATTTAACAATAAAATATAATTTTTGGTATACATATAAAGTTTATTTCATAATTTTCCTTCTTTCTGCAGTTCAAACATTTATTTGAAAGCCTCAATTGAATTTGGTTTAGAAGTTTCATAAATTAAATTATTTGCAAGTATTTTTAATTATTACTATAAAAGTTGACAAGTTTATGAACTTTATAAACTTTTACAGCTCAAAGCAAGGACAAGGAAGAGTTTTCATGCCCCTCGCACATTGCCAATGGCAACTATGCTGATCCTGCGACCTGTCGCCGCTTCTATCAGGTAAACTTTTAACACCTTGGTTAATTTGTCTGACCAAGAGGTCAGATTACTCAATTGAGTTAATGCACTCACAATTTTTTATTTTCTATGCAGTGCGTCGATGGCTACCCGTATTTGAATCGCTGTCCCTCTGGCCTCTACTTTGACGATTTGCAAAAGTTCTGCACATTTAAGGATGAAGCCAAGTGCGGACCGCTGCCAACAAGTAAGTGATGAAGTTATGTCTAAACTGCTCAAACTACTATTAATAAAACTACGTAGGATTCGGAAAAGGAGATCGTGGGGGGGGGGTCTACAGAAGGAGCAGACAGACAGTGTACAGTGTCAATTTAATTTTTGTAATTTTTGTTGCTTTTGTAGTTGCAAATAGCCATGGGAGTGGCATTAGCTGGAGAAACAATTGAAAGTGCTTCATAAATCAAGCAAACCAAAATTTTAAGTGCTCTCCAAGTAAAACACATATGCATGCCAGATAGAGACGGAGCAAGTGAAAGAAGAGCGCCAATGGCTGGGGATTTCGGATTGGGGGTTGGGGATTGTGGAGCAGGTTTTTGTGGCAAATGCCAAGCAGTTTGCTAAACGATTTCAAGTTTGCAGAAGCAAAGTTGTTAACTAAAATAAAAGGCGAAGTTCGACTCTATAGACCAGACCCAAACCCAACCAAGCCCAGTCGAGTCGACAGCAACCAACAAAAAAATTACATAGCTAAAACTCAGCTGCAGAGTAGCTGGAAATTTATTAGAAGCTCAAAATAGAGTTGAGCATTCTATTAGAAAGACGCAAGCCGCACAAGAAGCCCTGGAGATAAACGATTGAATGTGATAGACTTACCGACTACCGAGAAATACAGAAAGACCCAGAGAGAGATGGACAGAGAGAGGAAGAGAGAGAGCGAGAGAGAGAGACTGATTAAAATAATGTGCAATTGAAAGAAAAAATAATCGAATGCGACCGAATGTTATGCAATGGGGAGCCATTTTTAGTCAATGTTGCATAATTCGTTTATGGCCCCAAAGTAGAATGCCGATACACAAAAAAAAAAAATGGAGATCGAATCCCACTCGATGGCAATGCATTCAGAGGAATACAAAGAGTACAACGACTTTCAGAGCGATAACTTGGCCAAGTGCAAAGGTTGACCCAGCAGTTTGCCAACAAGCAGACAGTCAAATCAAATGCTTTGGATGCTTCCCAAGCAATCGACTGCACTTCAAATGGGGCACGAACGCAACCGCTTAAGAATAACCAAGTGCCACATCAATGTGTGTGTGTGTGTGTGTGTGTGTGTGTGCGTATATGTCTGTTTGTCTATGTGAAGCTTACACTTATGATTTAGTTTGCAGTTTAGCGACACACACACACACACACATTCGAATATGCACTTTAAGTGTGTGAGTTTTCATGACTATTTGTTCAACCAGTCTTCAAGCCGAACACAATCAATGTGTGTGACTAAAATGTTGGTAAGCACTGTGAAAAAAAATCAATTACTTAAGCAAGCAAGAAATACGGATATTAAATACAAGTTCATTTTACAATTATTTTAGATGTTTTTTTTTTTTAATACTTAAAAGTTGATTTAAACGTATCTTCTTGTAGAAAGTTGCGAAATAAACTTCGCTTTGTATTCGAAAAGTGTAAAAAAAAAAATATATTCAAAATTCAGCCGAAAGTATGATAATGCACGCACAAAAAAATGCGGCAAATGTGACACAGTCGGAAATTAGTAAGTGTTAAGAGTTACACTACCGTTAGTGAGAAAGTCTTAACGTTGTCTGTAATTTCTCTTATGTCTGCCAGGCATAATTGAGAAATGTTTCAATTTGAATAAATACATAGTTGCCCAATTTAGTTTTGCTTTCTTAACTTTGAGCGTTTTAAATAGTTACACATACACATGACTAACTTAATACTTAATTATCTTGCTGTTTTTGTTTTGCCAGCAATGACCTAATGACCAGTGAAGTAACTTACATTAGCGGTGAACATATACATACATATATATATATATGTAAAAGTACTTTTTCGACATACAAAACGAATTTAATTATATAAAAAAATAAAAAAACTCAACTTAAAAAGTCTGAGGCGAAACTACTATGCACGGTTGCTACTCGGGAACTCTCCACACACACACGCACACACACACACTCACACACACACACTCACACACTGATATATCGCTCAAATGCAAGCACGCACTTTTGCAGCAGTCAGCAGCGCAGTTGCCGTTCGCCGTTGGCCACCGTTGTCGGAAGGAAACCGTTTGGAAGAAAGCTACGACAGCTAAAGCATTTGGGATTTGCGTAATACCAACTGGAATTTTGTCTCACATAAATAGCTCTCTGCTCTGACTGTGACGGCGACTGAAAGCCAGCGACCCAGTGTGTGTGTGTCAGGGTGTATGTTGGAGTAGAAAAGTAATAACATAAATGACACACACACACACACACACACACACACACACACATACACAAAAGCGAGTCACCTCCTACCGCCCAAAGCCGCAATGCTGTAGTCAAAGTAAAGCAAGGCACGAGCAGAAATATTGCACCAGAGATTAGGTCAAAGCTCTGTGCATACCATTTCTTTTCTTCTCTCTCTTTTTTTGCTAAACTCAGACACCCGCGCACACACACACACACAGTTATCAAAAATAAGGAAGGAGCTTGGTATGGACTAGTAAAGTGCTTGTAATTTTGATTTTTTATTTTAAACATAATATTTACTATAATAGATTGAATTGAAAAATTGTTTAATCAACACTTAAAGCATAAATGCATGAGCAAAGTAAACACTTGTAACTGTTCGAATACTGATCGACTTATCTTGAATCTTAATGATATGGAGTCTCGATGTGATCGAGCCTGTAACAGAAAAAATATTTTCCAATATTTCTTAATACTGAGCGACTATGCCAATGTATTTAATATGGCTCAACTTTGTTTAGTCAAGATTCAACATACTCAATCCAAGAAAACATGAATGCCTTTCGACTTTTATCACCTCTGTTTAAGTTCAATGAGCATAAAGATAGATATGCTTTAGTTCTAGCTGAGTAATGATATGCATATATATGTGTATCTTTGGTCTGTATGCACATAAGTGTGCGAGCATTAAATAAGATTTGATTTGCGAGCATACTGAAGAACTCACTGATTGCCTCTAATCGTCTGGCACTTTAATTTGCAAGCCATCTGGCTGTTACATAAGCCAGCCCAGGGATTATGAGCTCTAAAATAGCGAAGCCCCAAAAACCAACAGCAACAACAACAACAACAACTTCAATGGCTAAGCCCACAGTTTGCAACGCACCGCACGTCCCCCGGCTGCCTTGTCAAAATGCTCAGCTGACGAATTGCTTACGACGCATTCAAAACCCAAATGAATTTGAAATTCTGACAGCAAATGTGCCAACACAAAAAAAAAGATAAGCAAAAAGTTGCTTCTTTTCATTATGCGCATGTGTGCGTGTGTGTGCGTGTGTGTGTAATGTTGTGGGGTGAGATATAGCCAAGGTATTCCACAATATATGCAATAAAATGTGCATATAAATGCGATTTTATTTCGTTTTATTTGGATTTGATGCTCGACTTCGTTGTTGCCCAGACAGAAATTAGAATATTTAAGCCAGTGATCGGGTTGGAAATTCAATAAAATCTGCGTACAAAATACTTGTTAGCCAACATGCTGCCTGCTGCAGACACTTACTGTCCAAAATGTATTTGACTATAGCTGCCGACTTGACTACTCGACAGTCTGACTAGCTTATTTAGCTGCCAACTTGGCCCAAATTATTGACAGTGCGCGTCCAAGCAACTGACAAACTGCTGCTTCTGCTATTTATCCCATAAAAATTCGCATACATACGTATATAAATATACATATATATATATATATATATATATATATATTTACCATAGTGTCGTATGTAGAGAACTCACACGAGCTGGTAAAATTCGAAGCAATTTTGCACTGAATAGTTTTCAATTTCATAATTCAGTGAGCACGCTCAATGACAGCATTTCAATATTGCTTACACAACAGCAACAACAGTAACAGCGACAACAACAACAACAACAACAAACCAACAAGCAGTTACACAAATAAGCTCCAAACTGTCCGCATTACGTATACGCAACGTATGCAACTTCTGCCCAGCTCTCCGCTCAGCTTTGCTTTGCTGTTGTCGAGACTGTCGCTGGCAGTGCGAAATGCATAAGACAAAGTTACTAAAAGTGTTTATTACATTTTATTCAATATCACTACACAAGTCGACACACACTCACACACACACCCACACACACACACACACACACACACACACACACACAAACACACACACACACACACACACACAGGCACACACAAATGCATATTCACTTTGCTCGAGTGCGCAAATTTGCCAAGTTACTTTTTGAAATAATAAAATTGTATGCATTTAGTTTTTGAAAGGCGTTTTGGGGATGGCACATTTGGTTATTTGGCTTATAAATTTATGTTGATTGCACAGTATGCAGTTGAGTGCCGCTTGCCGTTTGTCCCATTATACTTTTCTGCCCACAGTGCTGACCCATGGCCGGGTAAATTAGATGCCAAGCATTTCATTTTGGCATTGCTGTTATTTATGATGTAACCACAAATGCATACTTTCCAGCATTGATAGCGTTTTCTATAGATTTTCCACTTTGTGGCGGCAGATCTGATCAGATCTATTGTGGACGGTGGCAGCAACCAAAGCGACAATTTGTACGCAAGAGGCGCATTGCATACTTCTAGGCGCATCCGGATGCTTCTTGCCTTGTACGTGTCGCCATTTGTGTGTGTGGGGGTGTGTGTGTGTGTGTGTGTGTGTGTGCATTTAAAATGCGTATAAGGATTTCCACACACACACACACCCACACATCAATATTTAAACCCTAACATTAAACTTATTAATATTTATGGACATATATTGTGTTTATTATTTTGTTGCTGTGCTTGTTTTGGACATAGTTGTGTGTCTTGTTATTTTATTTGATGTTGCTATTGCAGTTGACAGTTAGTGTTACCCTGGGCATTACATAAGCCACAAAATGAAACATTCGACTCGCATCACAGTCAAACCCATAAGCAGCCCCGTTGTCCTTTGCCCAGTGCGACATTTGTCCTGATTGCACTCGCATGTCATTGTTGTTGTAGATTTAGATTTTTTGGCAACTTTGATGCAGCTAGCGATTATTTAATTGCCTTTCAAGGAGAAGGCGGGATGTGGAGCCTTGGCTTTGGTTGCATGGCATCCAAATAATGTAATTAAATCGATTTTGTTTGTTTGTCGCGTTCATTGGCAACTGAATATCGAATACTCAACAAATACCCGTCGTGACACAGCTAAATAATAAGAGTTTTAACTGGCAGCAAGGTCTGCTCGACCCAACCCGATTCGATTCGATTTGAGAGTGGTGTAGTAGGCAAGGGGTAATAGCTGGGGTTGAGCTTAAGCTCCTGCACAGCGTTTCTGTGAAATTTGTTGGGACGAAAAAGTGCTTGACATCATTAGTTTGTTTTGCATTTGGCAATGTCAAGCGGCATAAGTCCACTTTAAATTGATTGATGATGTTGTCAATGGACCCAGCCATACGGAAACGGAAGTTGACGACCAACTTAAATGGCAACTTCTAGGGACAGCTTACTCCTACAATCACACACACGCGCCACACACATACATAGATGGAGATGGCATAGAAAACATTAAATAATCATTTTTAATTTACCAAGTTTATTGCAAGTTATCCAGAAGCCATTGCCGCAATTGCCCCATAGTGTATCATTAGTTTTTATAATTGTATAGCTCTTCAGTTGAACACTTTTGATTATAGCTTCGCTAGCTGGAAATAAAATCTGTTCACTGATATTATAGCATTGTTGAGAGCGGAAAACTCTAAATATATGAATGGCTGACAGCATAAGACACTCAAAACGACTTTCAAAGCAAGTCGAGTTGAAAACAAAAAATACTTAAGATATTTTCTTATGCTACACTTGAGATTACTATCTTACATACCCATTAAAAATTACTGGATTGTGTATTATAAAATGTATCTCTCTCTCTCTGTAATCAGTAAAAAAGCAACATTTAAGATATTTTCTTAAGCAACATTTCTATTTGGGTGTTTCTTATCCGATCTGGATTGGCATGTCAGTGTTATATATCAATCGGAAGGCTCTGCCTTTTAAAATAATGGCTTTTATTGCTATCGAAAATCGATATGTATTCATGTTCGTGAAACGGGTACAGTTATCGATAAAATAAACAAAAACGTGATCGGCTCGAGGTATTTTGAGGTTTTATATTCCAAATTTAAAGTCGTTAGCTCTTACAGTCTCAGGAAATAGCTATATAGACTCGGCTGTTGATCCTGATACATAATATATATATATACAAAATAATCGAGGTATTTCCATGGTTCAGGGCTTTTTTTGTGTTTCTTGCAGACATCCTTTTATCACTGGGTATCTGCTAGTTGGTCGCTTTCAACTAGAGCACGCTTGTTTCATTTCATTTGACAGGAATACACAACAGCATTGCGACAGCAATAACAAATAATCTGAATCTGAAGCTGAAACCGAAGCTGCGCTGCTGTCCTTGCTTCTGCAAATGCGCAGCCGACAGCTTAGTGACACCAAGTTGCACTTGTGCCTTATGCGTGGAGTTGTCACCTAAAGTAAACTGTGAGGCAGCCAAAGTGACGATGGGTGGTGGGGCAGTGGCGGAAGGGAATAGCGCTGATTTCGCTGCAATGACTGCCGTTAATTTAGTTGTGCTGCTTGCGGCTTGTTGGTTTATGGCCAATCCGTGTCGAGTCAGCCTGAAGGATATTGCGATTGTGAGCAGCGAGCGTATGTAGTGATTGAATGCAGCAAGGCGCAGCGTATGCATTTTATATTTGTGGCCAGCTACCGGTTGTGGCCCAGTGCATGCCTAATGCCTCTTACCCATTGAATTCGAATCTGGCCATTCGCCTCTAAACACATGTGCATGGGCGACCTTCTGTTTTGTGAACTTTAAGTGAATTTGTTTACTCGATCACAGAACAACAACAACAACAACAACAACAAAAGAAAGGCCAGTTGAATTCCATTGAGTTTTTGCCCAGCACACAAACACACACACACACACACACACACAGATGTTACGCCCAACGCCCACATATTCAAATAGCCGTGCCAAAATGATGCCCCGAACGGTTTCATTTTTTCTTTCCCTTCTTTTTTGGGGTTTGAGCGTTTGGTTTCTGTGTTTGTGCTTTCTGCAGAGTTGTGCTGTTTGGTAACAAGGCAGGTTGGCGTGGCTAGGATATAACCTTTGGCTATTTGAATTTCGCTCTTTCGCTCTGGCTCGTTGTTAACTTTCTTTTAACTTGTTTCTTGCACATTTTGTACGTTGTTTGGCTGGCTACCTGCTGCCTTATTGATATTTGTATTGTATTGTGTTATTTTGTTGACTTTTAACTTTCGACATGCTCTTCTCCTCTCTGTCTCCCTCTCTCAGTGTGACGCTCATTGTGGCATTCGATTGCCAGAGTACAATTTTGCTCGCATATCCAAATCGATTTTAAATAATTTCTTAGCTAATTTGCGCAAGAAGCCCACAAAGCAGTTACCAGTTGAGTTTTCCAACAAATTTTCATTACGTCTATCTTTGTCTTTGCAGCACCTGCACCGGCAACGGATGCGCCAGCCGACACTGCTCAGCGCTGCAACACAGAGGAGTGCCAGCTGCCCTACTGCTTCTGCTCCAAGGATGGCACCCAGGTGCCTGGCGAATTGGAGGCTGAAAAGGTAAGCTTAGCTCATTTCCACCTAACCAGCTCGTATTTAACTCCTTCTTCTATTATGTGCTTTATTTTCTATTTCTTTTTTTTTTTATTTTTTTTTACTGTCCTTTAAGTGTTAATTTGCAAGGCGATAAATTTTGGAGTGCATTGACAGCTTTTATTTTTACGACACACAGCAGAACAGGACTTTGCCAGCTGCGCCTTTGTATTGAGGTGGGATTGGGTGGGGTGGTGACAATAGGGGGTATATGTGTATGTCTGAATGTTATTTAAGCTTGGCTTCGGCCTCGTTTTGAGTTTGGGTATTGCTCTGGCCATAAATCTGTATATATGCATTCGGCTGCTGTTATCGCTACTTTGCATAAGGAAATTGTGCTGTTGTCTTTGCTATTTGTTGTGCCATTCGTTGCATATTGTTGCCATAGTTTCAGTTGTTGCTGCTCTCACTGTTGTTATTAATGTTGTTGCTATTGAGGTTGTAGTCATTGCTGCTGTTCCTGTTGATTCGAATATCCTGTTTAATAACTTCGGTCTGTTTATTTGGCCAAGAGTTATGAGCTCAAGCACAAAAAAAAAACCTCAATGTAGCTCGTAAAACTACGGGAAAGCAATGTTTTGTGCAAAGTGGCAGCAAAAACGCTGCGAGCACAACCACTGAGTATGCGTAAAAGGTGAATAAATATTTTAATAGATGCATAACTGAAAATAACACACAAAAAGTTTACCAAATCATAATGAGAATAAACGTTTGGCAGCTATTCAAAAATAGCATTTAATTAGTCATGTAAATCTGCGTAGACAATTAGTTCAAAGTATATAACTCTGTGTAAGTCCGGCGATGAAAACAGCCAAAGTTAATTAAACACATATTTTGCATTGTTGATTATATCATAATAAACTCAAATCTTAAGGCGAAATAAAGCCATTGTGCTTATAGCCGCATACTCATGTAGATACACTTAATTGTATAAATAAACTGATTGATGTGAGGATAAATATGGAAATGAACAAAAGTGTTGACAAAAGAAATATCTTAGATATGCCATAAAATACCCTTCCCTCGATATAAAAGTTGGAATACCCCCAACAAGATTGATAGTCAGACATAACACATAAATGCAGAGGCACCCAAATAGCCAGAACAAAAGTTAACAATGTAAACAGAGATAATGCATAATTATTTCAATATCAAATTGATGCGATTATTATATATATGTATGTATACTATAGTTATGCATGTATGTACACCGCATAGCAACATGTTCCATGATATATATTTGGACACTCTGAGCTATTGCAATTATATTGATTTCGCACTTTAAAATTCAACGTTCACTCGACAGGTCTGGGCCGGACGAAAAATAATATTAGCTCTATGGTGTATGAGTGTGTGTGTGATTGTTGTGTGCATATGTATTTGATTTAGTGTCCCAACGTGATTGTGTGTGCTCTGTGCGGACTGTCAATTGACAGACAGTTTGAAGTGCACATTAGTTGTGGTTTCGCATGCACGATAATAGCAATGCCAGGCACCAACAAAAACTACACACATAAGCATATGATTTCGGGAAACTGAACAAACACTTGAATACACTTTATCCATATAGGAATGATAGTTCGGACCTTGAACTCTTCAATTATCTGCAGCTATGTATAATTATGCTTTTCCTACGTACGGCTCATTATCCTGTCACAACATTTGCATGTCACTCTCTTCTCCTCTCTTCTCGTTAAGAGTCCTCTTCCACTATATTCTTTTTGTGAGATGAAATGTAAATCTTATAATGACGTATTTCACGTATTCTCGATGGAACTGTCTCTTCATTTAATGAATATTATAACTACTAACATATCAAAGCAATACCAACTGAGATAAACTTACCTTAATCCACAGGCTCAGATATATTCCTATCCTTTCTCTATGTTCTTTGTCACTCTTTATCTCCCGCTTTCTCTCTGCCTTTTTCAAGTTTAACTTTCCTTATTACTTGGCTACTAACGCTTAATAATGGTTTGTTTATCTCAATCTCAGTAATTATCTCAATAAATGTTTTACCAAGTTTAAGTTTTTTATTTGTTATATGTTTATATATTTTTGGAATCCTGTCGGGATTCGTCTTCACTGAGAGATTCATAACGTCCGTTCGGTCAGCTGTGGAGCTTTCAAAAACTTAATATTTAAATGGCGTTAAATTTAAGTTTCTAATTTAATTACTTCCTTTTTGGAAGCAACAATTGATGCAAGGGTTGCTGGGACAACTGTTAAGTAATTTGCACTTGTTTTGATTTACAAACTCGGTGGTTTGCTGCAAGTTGCATGACAAATGAAAGCGGACCGCAAGTGGCAAAGTGTAACAAAAGTTAAATACGAGCAGAAAGCCACGGAAGTTTATGTGGCGACGGCGACTGCGACGTCAGCCTCGGCAGAGGCGTCGACATACTCGGCCGATTTTCAGCATGAACGCAAAACGCAAATACACAACACTTACACAAACACAAACAAATCGCAAGTGAGCCACTTAATTTCCAAATTGAAATATATGTGCAAGTGTGTGTGTGTGAGTATGTGTGTGTGTGAGAGTGTGTGTCTGTCTGTCGCATTGTCTGAATTGCCCTCTTGCTGTGGCACCCCTTTCCCTCTTGCGCCTCTTGTGGCCTTTGTTTAAGGGTCTGTGCGGCATGGGTGCTTATTTAAGTGTTATTAGCGCTTACATGTGTTTACCCCACCCCACCCCACCCCACCACCCCTCCCCCTCTAAACCGCTACGCCTAACGACCCAAACAAAATGATTTCAATTTCCGACAGCCTGTTTGTACTTCTTTGCATGTGTGTACGTGTGCGTGTGTGTGTTTTTGAGCGTATAGTTATAATTAATACCATCTCAATTAACCGCAAACAAGTGGTTAATTTGTATTCACATTTGCCCAAAACTCTTCTAGGCCATGTGGCTTTATGCATACGCCGCGTTGGCATCGCTTTCCAATCGCATTTTCCGATAATCGTCGATAATCAATTTCGCAACGCTGTCAACTAAAGTGCACTGGCTTAGAAAATGCCTTATTGGCCAGCATGCTCGACTTTCAGTTACCCAGCAAATGGCCCGAAATCAGCGCGTTTCTCTTCATTTCACTTTACTGTGCGTAACCCAGAAGCCGTTAAGTCGATCCAAGAATAAGCAAGGTGCCGTTATATAAAACGCTTTGCTCAATTTGAATGCGAATGCAATTTGAGTTAAGCTTTCAAAAAGTAAAAGATAAAGAAAACTAAGAAGAAGGCGCCGAGTGTCAACAAAAACTTATCATAGAGCTTCTCCAGTAAAGCGGTGACTGTGGATGGAGAGGGGAGTGCTCGATGGAGGTTGGGGGCAGGGGATTTGTGCTTAAGGGTACTGCATTTATGCGCAACTGCAATCACTCAATCAATGAGCCGCTCAATTGTCGCCGCGATTGAGCAACTAAGCTATGCAAATTTGCATCACAAACACCCCAAAAAGAATTGCCATCCAACCCACTTGCTGGAACAGCATGAAAAACCCATCTATCATCCATTTTCTAGTGCTGAACGAGTTCGTCGGGCAAACTTCTGTCTTTCAGGCAAAGGTGCTTGTCAACTGTCAACTGTCTATGTGCCATATTTGCTCAAAGACTGAAGTGCAAACTTGAGTCACATTAAGCAGAAATTATCTACGTACACAGTGACACAGGGGCTGAGACAATAGGGGATAAAGCGATAAGTGGGGCGGATGGGGATGTGAAGTAGATTGCAAGCAAAGAAGACTGCAGCCGAGTCCTGGCACTCGCTTTGCAGCCTTTGAATCGCCAACCTATTAAAAGTACTCAAGTCTAAAATTGTTTGCATGCAACTTTTGGCAAGACCTAAAAATCAATAATTTCCCATGCACAAAATAAAAAATGTTTCAAAAATGAAAAAGTTACTTTAAATCACATTTTCATTATTTGGTTAATTATTCCAGGGCAAATTATCTACACACAATTTGTACCACTTCTGTTTGCTCATCGCAGCGCAATCATTAGTTTGCACTCATTCAAAATGAATTATTTAATCCAAATATGCAAAGATAAATGTATGTATTTGCGATTATCAGCTCTATTTTGCTATCTTATGACTCTTTCTGGTCATTCGTCATATTTGCAATAATAATTTGATGATGATATTAAATCACTGTTGAAGAAAACCCGCAAATGCTGTTGATTTACCCCCATTTTTGCAGAAACGGCTTTTGAAATATGCCCTTCAAAAGGAAGGCAGGCCAAAAGCAAAGGCACACAAAAAAAAAAAAAAAACGCGGTAAAAGGAAGCGATGTCAAATCGATGCGCAAATTTCAATTCTCGCAGCAGCCAGCATGGTCATTATGAACATCATCATCAACGTCATCGTCAGCATCATCATCAGTTATTTAAGCCACAGTTAAGCTGACCAACGTTCGATATTTTCGAGTGTTTCACGCCTCTGCATAATTTTGCCAGCTCAAGCTGCATGATTTAGGGTGGCAGAAAGGAAACGCAGAGTTGGCCAGATAGATAGCTAGATGGATGGATAGCTGGACAGATAAAGATACGTTCAATTGTCGACTATTGCCGACAGTCTGTTGGTTGATGCTTGTGTTAGCCGGTCAACATTCATATTGCATTTGAACATTAATTCTTTTTATGTGTTCCACAATGAGAGTTAAGTGCCGCCGACACCGTCGCCCGTGCCTCCCGTCTTTATGTGCAGCTCTGTCGAAATGCATTTCGGCTGCCACCTCGACAGCAATTGCCATTCAACGCTGTTTTATGCTGATCGCATTCGATTTTCATTTCACAACCTGCCCTCGCCTGAGCCTTATGACTTTAGCAAGCAGTTTGTAAACGTTATTTTTTATGGTTTACAATTCCCTTATTGAATAGACACAAAATCTGTTTACACATAAATAAGCTGTCGTACTTAAGATAGAATCCAGAATTTGTTATATTCATTGCATTATTTGGTACATGTTCGTGAATAAACACTTCAATCAAAAATATCTACTTTTAAATAATGGTTCTTAAAAGTGTAGCTGTGCATAAGATCTTATCGGATATCTAAAGATGATTGCTTAAAGTGTTCGTCCTTTATTAAATTACTTATCTGAAATCAATACAATCGAATCATATCATTTTCAAGGGTGTTCAAAGTGCGATGAGCTGGCGAATTATGTGTTGGGCGCTGCTTGTTTTTATGGTGCGTCATTTCTTTTCGGTTCGCAATTGCAGCGGGTCTTTGATTATGGAATTGCACTTAAAGTGTTGCAAGCTGCTCTTGGAGACGCCACACAGAACGTCGCCCGTTGGGAATTCAATGCATCACGGGGTGGCAATTTTTGTAATGGAATTGCTCTGCTTTACCACTCGTTAAACTTATTGCTGTTGTTGAAACGGTTGTTGCCGCTGCCACTGGCACTGCCACTACTGTTGCTATGGCTGTTGCTATACTGATAGTAGCTCAGCAGCTGGCTTGGCGCAGCTATATCAGGTTAGATCTGCGTTTCAGCGCCCAGATTAAAATCGTCCCCACTAATTATGTTTAATGCTCAAGTTCTAAGTAGCAAGTGGCGGTCGTTGGGCATACGCCGCGTTAGCAACAGGCCGTAAGTTAAGACTCAGCCAGGCGCAATGCAGATTGGAAAAACAAACGCATTTGCATTTGCTGTGGCTTCCAATGTCAATGCATGCCCCGCGAATTTTGAGGTTAGGTCTTCACTAATTGGGCCGAAAGACTACCACACACACACACACACACACACCGCACACACACACTCGCCCAGCAAAACGCAAATGTGCAAATCATATAATTAAGAGCTCTTTGCTGTTGGTCTTGCCAATTGACATTTAATACCATATACACACATACATATATACATAGATATGTGACTTTTGCAATGGCATACAACAGTTTACATGCTTACCCTATATTTCAGATACCTCAAATTATAATGTTGACATTTGATGGCGCCGTCAATTTGAATAATTACGATCATTATCAGAAGATCTTCAATGGCAAGCGCCAAAATCCCAATGGCTGCAAAATTCGTGGCACGTTCTTCTTATCGCACGAATACAGGTAACTATAAACTATATACTAGATTCACTAAATGTATATCACATATGTATTATAAACGTATTCATTATTTTAAAGAGCTCTTTATCAGTCACGCAGCTAGCAATTTAATAAGCTAGTTGCAAGTTGGCCTCAAACTAAATTTGACTAAATCATATTAATTACTTTTGGCAATATGATGTATTCTCCCTTTTGCTGCTGCTGCTACTGTTGCTGTTGGTGTTGCAGTCTTCATTGGCAAAGCAGTTTGTTGCAAGGCAACTCATCCATTTGCCGCACAGACGGGCAAAGTTTTGTGCAGCGTTGTGCAAAATACTTGTCACATACTTGCCACGCCCCAAAAAAACTACCACTTGCCATACGTCAGTCAGTCAGTCAGCCAGTCAGCCAGTCAGTCAGTCAGCGAGTCAGTGAGTCAGTTAGGCAGTCAGGCAGCCAGTCGTCGGTCTCTGCTCTACTAATTGTTGTTGATAAATTGGGGCTGACAAAGTTATGTCAACTGCAAAACGAATTTTCGCGAAAATATATGAACTACATTTTGACAGACTTATAAAAACGGCACTTCACAAAGCGCACACCACACACACACACAGCAGCAGCGCACACTAAAAACTCACACACACACACACTAACACATCAGCTCAGAGCACACAACAAAGTGAAGTCCCAACAAGAAGCAGAAGATGCAGATACAGTTGCTGTGGAATATAAAGCGGCAGTTGCAGATAAAGACACAACAGCGCACATCGACCAAAACAGACGTACAACACTGGGTCAATGAGCGCGATTTGTTGTCTAAATTTGCTTGCTAAATCAAATAGGAATCAAATCAAATAAACTCAATTATGTATGAATTCTGGTTTTGGGAACTTACACATTTAGTTGGCTTAGCCAGAGATCATTGGCAGACAGCAAAAATTTGTATTTAAAAATTTGTTTTATGTGAAAAGAATAATGGTATAAGCATTACGAATATTAAGTACATAAAAAAACGACATTCCCTTAAAAAAAAACAAGGTGTCAAAATTGTTATATACAGTTATTATCGCTTAGAAAAACATGATAAGACTTCAATTGGGTAAGTGTAAACAATATTTAGTCAGACTTTCACAAATTTTTAGCTTTACATGATTGTGGCATCACCGTGTAGAAAACTTCAGTTTTTGGGGGTTCTCCGAATTAACAAAATAATAATAATAATTCAACGATACGGGAAGTTTTGAAGCGAGATATGCTATGGCAATTGAAGGTTAATCGCCTATCGTTAATCGTTCAGTCGAAATATTGTCTGCATGGTGACCACTGTACAACGCACGTTGGAAACTAAGTAAGCGGCAACAGTCAAAAAATTTGCGAACTGAGCGTGAACAGCAAAAATCTTGAGTGAAGTTTAAAAGCTTTTTTCTAGAAGTAGTAAATGAAGAAGAAGAAGAAGAAGACGAGCGGCGCGGTAAAGAAATATGCAGAAGGCAAAGACGACAAGGAGGCGAAGATGGCGGCAATTTTGAAGTTGAATTGAAATGTGCTGAATGGCGGTAATTGCCTGAATATGTTACACATGCACACACACATGAGTAAGCTAATGTGCATATATAAATATGGGCGCATGTGTGTGTGTGGTTGTATGTTTGTATGCTTATATGCATTTTTGTATATACTATTTGTACATGTAGTCTTTCGGGCAAAGCATTTTTATGCTTTTTCCTGAGCAAGAAAAAGAGACACTACCATTCATTCATTCCACTTCTTTCGGTTGCTCGGTTTTTTTCCATTGTTTTTTTTTTTCGATTTCATATTTTTTGCTTGCAACAAAAAGCCAAGCAGCAACAGCACATAAATAGTGGTGAGCTGCAACAGTCGCAGTCACAACTGCCGAGCTCTTTAGTGCGGAAATGATTTAATGCGCTTCGCAACTCTTCATCTTATTTTGTTAAGAATTTTTGCCAGTGCCTTCGGGTATGATGGTGATGATTTTGATTTGGCATGCAGAGTTTCCAGTTTCCACTTTCCAGCTAGTTGAAACTTGCAGCGCCGCAAAGTATGCTGCGTTTTTGTGCTATTTTCTTTGGTTTTGTCTGTGGTCATTGAGGCAATTAGTTTTCACTGAATACATCTCCCTCTTTCTAATTGTGCGCGTCTGGATGCCATATTCAAGCTGAGATATAAGGTATGAATGACAGCGTCGATTTTCTGCTGTTTCCTGCTCTTATAAAATGATGTTGTCAGATAAGTAAAATGCTAAATATATATATATATGTATATGATGCTACTTTGGCCGGCAGTTTCAAGAACTTGAATTTATGCCAAGAATGCAGTTGCCTTAAATCGATTCTCAATCAGCACTTTACCCCCTAAGCAGTCAAGTGAATTAGGATTAAGTTAATTCGTTTTTTCTGCTTAGAATATGCAATTTAGTTGATATTGCCGGCACGGACGCAATGGCAACTGCGAATTGCCAACTGTTGGCTGAGAACTGGGAGTTGTTGAGAACTGCATACTGAAAACGGAAAACTGAAAACTGAAAACTGCGAGCTATCTGCTATTTGCTATTTGTGCACCAAAATGTCACTGATAACGAACTTTCTTGCTATTCGATGCTGCTGCAGATTAGAAACAATCAGGCAATTGCCACAGGACTTGTACGCTTTGCGACTGTGGCTGCGACTTAAAGACAGACGTACACAGACACACACACATACGGACACATAAATGCAGCGCAGATGGAGACAATTTTGTTCATTCGTATTTGGCTTTGGCGAACTGCAAAAGCCAAAGAAAAAATTAAGAACAATGTTGAAGCAAACTTTTTGCGCAGCAATTTAATTGCAGGCAAAAACTTTTAACTAACTAACAAGCCACAAACTAGGCAACACCTCAGTGCACACACAGTAACACACATACACACACGCACACCCACAAAATTGTACGAACAACCCCGGAACAAGTCTAAACAAAAGCGACTCGGGCAAAATCTAATTTTCAAACATTTACGTTTTCATTTTACTTGTTAACAATATACTAAAAACCGGCTACAACCGCAAATCTTGAAGCAAGTTCGTTCAGCTGGACTGCAGCGGATGTACGTGCAGTTAGAGGAGGTGGGGATGGTGGTGTGGGATCCTGGTGGTGTATTGTGGCCAAAGAGCGGGTGCCAAGTGCTGTGCAGACAGACAATTGCTGCATTTGCTACATAACCATGAGCGACTTCTTTGAGCGCTTGCACATAACCGTTTCGCAAACGATTCGCTTCCGTTTCGCCGTTTCGACAAATTGAAATTGAGTAGCATGCAAAACTTTTTGCCATCTTCACTTGCCATGAATGGAAAAGGGACATCGCGATGCAAATTGCACTCAGGTAATTTTGTGATTGCTTAAGTGAATTTTGGCATATTTTACACTCGATTAATTGATTGGGCTTAAGCAATTGGTTGGTTCATTTGCCGCACATCAATTAGCTGTTGTTTATTGCATACCGAATGCCACACGAACTCACGCACACACAGCGACCAAGTGGAGTGATCAAGCCAGACCCAACTGCCGCCACAATTTGGCCCGCTAAGTTGTAGTGTTAAATACAGGCCACAGTTCACTTTGAGTGGCATTTGTAATGCCTGTCCGTGTGTGTGTGTGTGTTTGTGTGTTTGTGTTTTCGCCTTTCCGATTATATTTCGTGAGGTGCGTAACACCGCTTAACCTTATAATCCATAAATTACGCAACCAGAGCTGCTGGCCATTACATAAGGACCATTGTCGTCTCAAACTACCACATAAATAAACTAAACCAAACCAAACTAAACTGAAATGTACGAGACTGAACTGGATTGGGTCTGCTGTGCAGTGAACTTTGGCACATGTAATCAACACCTTGACATTTAAAATTTCCATAACGCTTGCAGTCCTCAACACTTGAAAGCGGCTGGCAACGTGACCGTAACCAAAATCTGTTTAATATCCAAGTCATTCGCAACATGGCCTAAAACACTTTGCCTGACCGCCCGCCCCTGCCTGTCATAAGTAGCTGCGGGCACAACACTTGCGCCTGCTGCCGTTGCTTAAAACTTTTTTGTAGCTATTACCTACACACACACACACACACACACACACATACGCGCACGAAGCGGCTTTTTAACAAAAGTTAATTTTTTGTATCCACATCCCTAACGATGTTGATGTTAATATCGCTCAGCAGCGACTTGCCAGCGGCTTGCCTAACCAGTGCAATAGCATCAAAGACTGCGAATCCACAAGCCTAGGAGGCAAGGAGAAGCCCCACCCATTCCCCAAAAGCCACATCTACCCACCCCTACCAGTTAGCATGTTGTAGCACAGTGTGTGACTGCATGAACAAAAACATCAAAGAACAACAAAAAGCGCAGAGTGTTTGACAATGCTTACCTGTATATCGATAAATAATGTGGCACTATTTATAGATATTCAATTAAATTTTCGGCTTTGAGGCGCACTTGAATGTGTAAGGTAATTCAACCGTAAGCACATTTACATTATTTAGAAATTATTTTTTCGTATTTTTGACAACATTTTCAAGATTTCAAATTCCAAAATTATTCATTTAGTCGAAAACTGTCTGTATTCACTTTCTGCTAGCTGCTAAATAAGTTGTTTACTTTAGTGCCACTGTGCAGAGCACAACTTTCGATTTTATGCCCCGACAGTACCTTGACTTCATCCAGCTGCTGAGCAGACTGCCGTTTCTAAGAGCCACCGCGCAAAATGTCAGCGTCAGGCACGTTGCCATCCTTGATGCTTGGTCTGGCGTCAGTTTTGGTTTTCAACTTTTTAAATGACCCCAACAACTTTTTTAACTGCGGCGCATCCAGCCCATCCACTCCAATGTCCCCGAGATATTCTTATTCAAGTAACAGTAAATAAAAAGAGCAGCGGTCGCCACACGTTGCCACTGAAAACTTTCCATCAAGTGGCAGCTGATACGAAGTTGCTGGAAAACCAGCCTAGCTGCATCTTCAAGTTAAGTAAATGTCGCTGCATAACTTTTCATTGGCAATTATGCATATTTCTTGCTTAATTTGCTTAAACGCTTTTCTTGCACTGTACTCAATCTCAACAACTCTCTTTCACTCTCTCTCTCTCTCTCTCTCTCTTTCTTTCACTCTGTCTCTCTCTCTTTCACTATCTTGAGGCCTTGTTATTGTGAGTGACTCACATTATAAACCCTTCATCATAATTGGGGTCACAGTGACCAACGCTGATCTTGAAAAAAATAAATAACTTGGAATGCTGTAGTCGAGAGAGATAAACTAGGCGATATTCTCAACCTATCTGTTGAATGTATTAAATCGATTAAGTACAGCTTCAACATTTAATTTAATTTCAGTCCTATTCAATTTGTATATATATTCTTTCGGATCTCGATCTTGTGGGGTCTGAGATGCTTTCTGCCTTAACCAATCGGCCTATATAATCAAAAGTCATCACTAATTAGCTGCCGAAGTACTGTAATTATTTGCAAAAGTGTAATAAATTAATAATTCTTAAACTTCGTACTTATTAAACCCTTTACTATGCCCGTCAGTCTACCCACTTGCAACATGGAGCTGCTATCTTCAAATACAGCAACTCTTGCCGAGGCTTGCTTGTCCAATTAAAGTAGAATACATTTTAGTGCAATTTCAGTGTTTCGACACATATTTGTTGGCTAACTCTAAAATTGTACTAAAAGTGTGCTGGAAAATATCCGTAACATTAATATCCAAACTCTGGCATTTCCAGCACTGCTCTACAAATGTGTGTGGTCGATGTGTGTGTTTGGTAAAGTGTTTTTTGTGCTTGGAGTTTTCATCTGCTGCCTGTTTTGGCCGTTTTCGTGTTTTTCTTGCTGCAAATTGTTGATGAAGGCATTGATGTTGTTGTTGGTGGCACAGTAATTGTTGTTGTTGCTGTTGTTGCTGCTGCTGCTGCTGCTGTTGTTGCAATAGCTGTAGTCGACAATGATGATGAGGCTTGGCCTTCCCTGTATTGGCCTGACCAAATCTCCTCTGGCTTGGTCTGCAGCCGACGACGCTCTGATGATGATAATGGGGATGATGGGAACGAGGACAATGCCGTTGATGTAAAATAAAGATAACGACAACGTTGACAATGACTATGACAAGAACCCAACGACACTTTAACAGCTCTTGCAGGTGCCCGATTCCATCAGCATGTGTGTGTGTGTGTGTGTGTGTGCATGTGCGTGTGAGTGTGCGTGTGCGTGTGTATATGTACGTATGTTTGTATGAGTGGGAATGACGCTATATTGCTCTTGTTTCATCCAACTTAGGTTTTCGTTATCCTGTGATTGCTGTATGATGGCTCTGCAAGAGTAATTTTTATATTCCACAGATGTTAACTAGAATAATTGTATTATTTTGTAACGGTAAATGGTTGAAAGAGCATTTGTTAGTCGATCATTGCTTATATTTGCATTTGTTTTTTTTATAGGTTTTTTTTATACTTGTCTAGCTATGTATACCCCAGAATTACTTGCCCAGAAGCAGCTCTCGACAAACCTAAGCACTTGGCACTGTACCTTGTTTTTTACCAAGTGAGCTCTCAAGCGTGCATGTGTGTGCATGTGTGTGTGTGTGTGTGTGCATGTGTGTGTGGGTGTGTGTGTGTGTATGTGTATACCTTCTGTTTTTAGTTCATCTCTTTTATTGGTCGTTCGCTCGCTAGTGCACCCAGCTAAGCACAAGAGCAACAACAAGTTGAGCTTATACTCTACGTCCACCTGTTGTTGTTGTTGTTGTAGTTGTTGTTGTAATTGCTTAACTGTTGTTGATTACAAGGATGATCATGGCCGAGCAGCTGATGCGCTGTAAGCCAGGCGGATGCCAACAAGATTGCCATAATTTTTCCATGTGAACAGCCGTTCGCATTCCGTTGTTTTTTTTTTCTTCAGTTCTGCCCACTTGTTTAGTATTTTTTTGTTGTTTGCTTTGCTTTGCTGCATTCCTTCAGTTTTTCCACTTTCCACATTTTCTATTTTAATGTGCGGCTCTATCAAAGAGCTTTATTGAAAACAAGCCTTGAGCAGCTGCTGGCTGTTTGTGGGTGTTGTTTTTTTCGACTTTTTATATTTTGGTTTTGCCTGCTCTACGCTTTACTCTGCAAGCTAAGGCGAGCTCGTTAGGTACAGTCACGTCACACACACATACAGTAACACATGGGCACACACAGTTTTACGCACAATATGCTGCATGCAAATTAAGTTAGTTTTTGGTGCAAGGCATAATAAAAACAAAGGCTCATTGCAACGAAAAATGTGTGCACTTTTCATTGGCAGCGATGCCGTTGAGCGGGACGAACGGGGCGGATGGTTAGTTAGTGAGAATTTTGAGTCTAGGATAAACTGCAGCAGAAATAGTAACAATAGCAACAACAATAAGAATAACAATAACAAGAGGGCGAAGGCTGAAGGGAATCTGTAGATTTGGCTTTTAAAATCACATTAAAAGAAATTGCTGCATGCGGTCATTGCATGCATTTTAGCAGTATGCCGAGCTCCAGTAAACTGGCAACTGTCACGAACAAATTGAAGAAAAATATGCAAATGTTACACAGTGAGACAGAGAGAGAGAGAGAGAGAGTGAGAGAGAGAGAGAGAGAGAGAGAGAGAGAGAGAGAGAGAGAGAGAGAGCAACAGGCTAAAATATAAATGCAGATAGCAGGTGTCTGAAGAGTAAGGGATTTAGTCGGCGAGGGTTTTTGATAAAGTTGTCAAAGTGAAGAGCGCTTAGACAGAATCTTGCAGATGTGAAATATAAAAATTTAATTTTTAATTTTAAATAGAAAGTTTCGAAATCTGTATACCTAGTTTTAAATTTGTTCGGCAGAACATAATTATTTTTCATTTGTATACCTTCTATCCAAAATATATATATATTTTATGTGTAAGAATTAATTTGCTTCAGCCACTCAAGTTGAGGAATTTGTTGTGCTTTCATTTGAAACACAATTTGCTTCTTCAATGTATTTTGATTCTCATCAGGAAACGTCAACATGCACAATACAAATAACAATACGAAAAGAAAACATCAAACAGCACTCACAGACTAGTGAGAGGAAGGTGCAGAGCCGTACTAGACTTCATGGGTCACAGTGAGTTGTAGGAACCAAAAAATGAAAATAAAAACCAAAATGATCAAATTGCTTATTTATGAAAGATTGCTTATTTATAAGACCGAAGAGCAAGAAGAAGAAAAACCCAAAGCCACATATATATTATAATCCGAATCGATTCCAGATTTTGCTTTTCTTGCATCCCTATTTGTTTTGTGTTCATGAACATTTTTTTGGCAGATTTGAATTAAATGTTATCTGATTGTTTCAATTGATATTGTAACTTAAACTGTAACTGCTTTGAGAAGCATAAGATTCACAGGACTTTTCGCTTAGCCCTCAAGCAGCTGCTGGAAAAGTATTCCTTGGGCCACATACGTTATTCATTTATTCACTATATGTATGTGCATACACAGATACTCAAACGAGTGTTTGTGGGTGTGTGTGTGTGTAAACCAATAACATTCTTTTACGTGTGTGTGTGTATGTGTGTGTGTGTGTGTGGACTGCTCAATGCTAACAATTTCTAATCGTTGAGATTACATGTGTTCCTCCCCTTTTAAATGCAAATCGAACTTGTTAGCAAGCGCAGCAAAGCCGAGGCCAAACCACTAAACACATACGCACACACATAAGAACAATGTGTGTGTGTGTGGTGTGTATAGTTGCTATGGTATAGGCTATTAAAGAAAAATACGTTTGCTGGCGCACCATATTTAAGAAGAAATACAATAAAAAATATTTGTAAAGTGCAAAAAAAAAGAAAACCAAAAAGTCGTGGCAAATGGGCTTGGGTCATAAGAATGCATGAGACACACACACACACAAGCACAAAAGGGCATGGCTCGTTTGGTAGTTGTCCGGTGCAACGTGGCGTATGAGTGTTGTCATAAACAATGGGCAAAGGCACAAAAAAGGGGGTCCAGTGCCGAGGCCAGGGCAAACAGCATTTGTCTCTTGACACTCGCGACCAAGGCCAAAAGGAAATTCATCAAATGTCAGCGTGTGTGTGTGTGTGTCTGTGTGTTTGTGTGTGGGAGTGTAAGTGTATCCAGCCTCTTTCAGTTATTTTGAGCATCTTTTGCAGCATGTTTGCTTCGCTCGCACTGTTAATTGCTGGTGACATTTTGTGACCCAGCTCTGGCACTGACCTCCCAACTGTCTGTGTTATATGCCACGCCCACGAAAAAGGGGAATACCTCGCTGCATTGCCAGCAGTGTGGCAGACTGTAGTACGTTGCTATTGTGTTGCTCAGCGTCTTTCAGGCTTGGCAACAACTGCAGCTTGCTTCTTCTAGTTGTAGTTATAGTCCAGTTCTCAGTTCTCATCCAGCTGTTTGTCTAACAATTGAAATGTCATGCAATAAATCTACCAAACACACACACACACACACAGAATCTCCCTCCCACTCTTCTGACCATCTTCAAGTGTTTGTGTGCCCCTGTGACCGTGCCTGTGCCTGTGCCTGTACTTTTCAACAAGTTTTCACATTTCCACATTTTTGCATGAACTTTTTGACGATGTCAGATAGTAGTTAGTGCCACAGCATGCAAGTGCAAGTGCCTGTGTGTGGGTGTGGGTGTGGCTGTGGGTGTGAGAGGGTGTGAGACTGGGCGTGCCACCTCCTTTCGTACGTCATTCTCTAGGCCAAAGTGCGTCAGCATCGCATTCATTATTTTTTACTTTGCTTTCATTTTTGTTGTTTATTTTTTTTTTGTTGCTTTTTTTGTTTTTATTTTCGTTTGTGAGCAACCCAAAACTTTGACTTTAGGGCGTAATTTCATTGCGAAATATTTGTACAGTTTGTTTGCCGAAAACTAAAGCGCACACACTCACCCACACGCACACCCTTGCCGAGCACTGTGCTGCCTGCCCCCGTCTGAGTGAAATGCTTAATAAATACACAGCAAATGTTTTGCGACATGCATTCACTGTTAAATGTTATATGCGTTTTTCGCTTTTTGTTTGAGTGCTGCAAGCGAGAGGCATGCAGACAAAAAAAAAACAAAAAACATTCATGATTTCATTGCAATTCTTTTTTATTTGCTTTTGCTGTTGTATTTCATTTTACCCAAAAACTATTTGCAATTGTCGAGTTAAGAAATTTATTTTACGCATGTATGTATTTCACATGAGCAATTATGTTTGTTGCATCTACATCGCATAGCTGCCGTATTTCACGCTTCTGAATACTTTCGGGGGCAACCCGCAACTCTTCATGTTGCCACCCGGTATGCCCTTTGCAAACGGAGCGTGCATTGAATTCTTCTATAATTCGACGCGACTTGCAGCAGAAGTCGCAGCAGCAGCAGCAGCAGCGGCAGCAGCACTAAGACCAACAGTCCTCAAAGTGTATGAGTTGTGGGAGTGTAGGTGAATAGGATGAGTAGGTGGTACGAACTGCTTTGCAAGAAATAGGAGTACCCCTACTATTAGCAGCACTTTCAGAACCCGAATCGAATATCAAACGAACATCAACTTGCTGTTAGAGTAATATCGAGTGCGGTGTTGCTGATTCTGCCCTTCGCTGAGCTGTTTCAGTTTCTGTTGCCATTTCGGTGCCACACAGTTGTAAATTCCCTTCTAATTGGCAAAAGCTAAAGTGTGAACCAGCCACAATCGTTAGTTGGCTTAGAAATTCAACAAAATAACCCGCAACCTCCGCATGGCAACTGGCCACGTGTGGCGAGCTTTCTCTTTTTATGTAGCTGTCCATCTTGCTTATGTATATATTTTTGAGTGTGATTTCTTTAAGGGTGAGCATTTTTATTAACATTGTGAACAAAATTCATGAAATTTTTGACTGCCTAATGCCACAGCACTCGACAAGCAGATACCCTGGTAACTGATATAAATCAATTCGTAGACACAATTCGAAAATTCGAAATATACCTCAAAATGTATATCGATGAAAACGTGAGCCAGGCAAAACAATTCGAGAGTATTACATTATCTGTATTGTTGTTACCTGTATATGACCACTTGATGCTTACAAGTTGGATAAAGGTAGAAAGAAAACTTCATCAAGCATTCATTATAATAAATGCAAGAGCATATATGCATAACAATTTTCACAGCTCCTCACCAATAGCTTGAGGGCTGAGCTTTGCAGGTGCATTTGGAGTAGGATTTGGATTTAACTTGAGCTTCAACGTTTAAGCTAATAAGCCTGTGCAGACAGCCATATTCAGTTGCTGTCAAATTTCGGTTTTCTGTCAACTTTAAACTTACTTTAGGAGAATTTAATTTTGGTCTGCAAAGAAAAAATGCATATAAATCAGTGTTACATGCATTTTAAGCATGTTGACTCAGTTAACCTTTTAACCTTTTTTAAATTGCCCTTTTATGGTGTCCATTTGATTTGACTGTTTGTCGTTGCTTTTGCCCTTGCTATCAGCTAAGCATCAATTAATTGCCGCTCACATTTCTCTCTTGTTAAGTTATATTTTTTTTTTTTTTGCAGCAACTATCAACAGATTCAACATCTCGGCTACGCTGGTCACGAAATTGCAACCGAGAGCATCTCACAGCAGCTGGGACTCCAGGACAAGGGTTACGAGGAGTGGGTGGGCGAGATGATTGGCATGCGTGAAATTCTACGCCACTTTTCGAATGTGTCCGTCAACGATGTGGTTGGCATGCGTGCTCCTTTCCTCAAGCCAGGACGCAATACTCAGTACAAGGTGAGTGTGTGCAACTGTCCGCACAAATATATATATATATATATATCTCCACAAATATATTTATATATATTTGAACATCTATTAGACATTTCATTCGATTTTGGAACATATGTATACTGATGCCCGCATCAGACAAAGTGTAATTGGATGAGATCGATAAGGCCAAAAACGAATAGTAGGTTATTGGCGATGTCCTTAAAAGATCGGCATTTGACACGCCTACCTGTCCCGCCCTCCGCAGTTTTTGAGTTAGAACCGTCAAATTTGGTAGCCGCCTTTAAAAATCGATTAAAAAAAGTATATAGCCACGCCCACAGCTGCCACACCCATATTTCGAAAAGTGTACATTGATAAAACAGTATATCTGCCATAATATTAAAGATAGAGTTACCAAACTTGGAAGATAACTTGCTGGTAACCTCCTTCAAAGATCGGCACATACTTTCTTGTTTTAAATTTTCTGCCTTGGATTTTGAGTTGCTTTGCTCAGATGATTGATAGATTGATTTAGGTTTCCTTAATATACATATATATAGACTTAAGTATTAAGTAATTTATGTTTATTTTAAATATTCTTGAATTGAACAGGTGCTGGAGGACTTTGGATACATCTACGATAGCTCGATAACCGTGCCACCAGTTCCAGTGCCCGTGTGGCCTTATACGCTGGACTTTAAGATCTCGCACGAATGCAAGAGCGGCACTTGTCCTTCGCGAACATTCCCGGGTGTGTGGGAGGTGCCATTGAATACCCATTATGTTGAGGGCTTCGAGGGCGGTCACTGCCCTTATATGGATCAATGTGTGCTGCACAACTTGGATGAGAACGAAGTATTCGAATGGCTGCAGGAGGACTTTTCTCGCTACTATGAGCAGAATAAGGCGCCTTATATGATGCCCTTCCACACTAACTGGTTCCAGACCAAGCCACTCGAAAATGGCCTACACAAGTTCTTGGACTGGGCTCTCGAATTGTAAGTAAAGTTTGAAATGTGACTGCTTAAAAGACGATATAGATCGAAAAATACGCAAAACCTTATAGATATATACCCAGTGTTGTTCATTTTTCGATTCTGTTAGCTTTGAAGACATTTCTGGACATGCACAGACATCTAAGTAGTGTCGTGAGCAATATTGTTATCTACGCACAACGCTCTTCATTTTTCATAAATGTATTTCTGGGCTCAGGCTTTTTGTTTTTGCTGTTTTCTTAATTGAAAGCCAACTTTGGTAGGCACATACACATATACATGAGCAGCTGGCGTTTCCTGCAGTGCGCTTCCGATTGCCGCTGGCAAGTTTTATATTCAATTAAAGGAAACTAAAAAAAAAAAATAAAAAAAAAAAACGTAGGGAAAATCGAGAAAAGCAAAACAGTAGAAGAAAAACGCAGAAGCAACGCCAGCAGAAACAACAACAACAAAAACCAAATTGGCAATTGCCATAAAAATTGCTTGAACAAGCGGCATATGCTGATAGTCCATGGCGCCCAATGGAGGGCACTTGCTGAAGAGACCATGCGAATGGTAGCCGACACGGCCACTGGTCCACTGGTCCACTGGTCCACTGGTCGCGTATGCCTGGTTCAGGAACAGGTTGATGCGGCTGCTGCGCGCCAATCTAAAAGCTCTGGCAGTCACTCAACCATATGCACAACTCTCCACAGTATCCCCAACCGAATCTCAGCCAATGCCCCCAACAATGGCGACTCTGTGGTCAGCAGTAGCAACAAAAAAAAAAAAAAAAAAGAACAAAAAAAACAAAAAAAGAAATGAAAAAAGCTTCAGCAGCAGCAACAGCAGCAGAGACGATGAGAGAAAAAAAAATCGCACGTTTTAATGAGAAAAGTTTAATTTCGTTAAACTTTCATTTTGAAAAATATCTGCGCTGGCACAGCGACAGCGGCAGCGGCTCGGAGCTGCCAGGGCTCAGGGACTACAGCGCGACGAAGGCTAAGAAGACAATATCCACGCTGGGCGAGGCCGCGACGGGGCCAGGCGGGGCAAGGCGCTGGGCCGTGGCTAACTAAAAGCCATGTTAAAACGCACAAAAACAGCATGAATGCCAGCTAACAGAGACACACTGTTACACGGCCAGAGCGCGCTAGAGGATGGGTGAGGCTATGGTTAGTTGATGTTTTGTAATGGGCAAATGGGAGGAAGGTGGCGGGGGAGGGGTAGGGGGAGGAGGATGTACAGCATCAAAGTACCAACAGTATGTATGATGGGAATGGGCATGATGGCCATGAAGAAGGGCATTAAACTTCCATAATGAAGTTATGTGCTGATAACATCGTACTTTGTCAGCATCGCAACTCGGATTCAGTCTGGTATCTGGCATCGAGTTAGATGAAAATGATGCATGAGCTGAACCACTGAACCACTCAACAAACCCACTGACGAACAAGCTTACAACATCAAAACTCTCGTTTTATATCAGCATTATTTTCCATGAAAATTTTAATGGAATCAAAATACATGCCCTCATAATTGCAAACTTTATTGAGCTTCACATGCCACACGGACCACGTTCAGCCATGAGCTGTAGCTGTGCTGTATACTGAGCAAGAAACAATCCCCTAATCATACTGTCTGCCTGGTGAAAATAGATACAGCACACTCATTATGTGCATCCTTAATGTATAAAATAAATAAACAAATTCGTTACAACTGAGCACTGTCTGGCCGCCAGCAGGAGAATATAATTCTTCTGGGACATATTAATGTTCTCTGATACTCGAATGCCAATTATGGTCCATCATAGCTAGCCGAGTCGATACATGCATGTCTGCTTCTAGTATTTGCCGAAGGTGGCCATATCGGTTCACAATGTCATATAATTGGAAAGTTGAGATATTGTGCGAAAGATGTGTGCACCTTACATTCCTGTCAGGGTTCACGCTGATGGGCAATAAATTGAAGTGACTTTTTGTTCGGCTTTCCATTGAATTTATGCATGCTAAACCTGCTAAGCCATTAAGCAATATGTTGCAGTTGCAGTCTTGTTTGAAAGCGACCTAAGGTAACTATATGTAAGGTTCAGACACCTTAACTAATCGGTTTTTCTAGGTATTCACTTAACAGTTGCAGAGAAAACAAACTGAAACTAAAGTTGGTAACATATTTGAAGTGAATTAAAGTTGCAAATGAAATAATTTGGAAAAGTAAAGGGGGGAAAACCAACATTGCACTCAGTGCATGTAACATGAGTCGAACTCAATATATCTCATCTGCATGTTGGTGAACTATAATAGAAGTTTGTCGTTTGCAGTTCACCACCATTATGATCGGACTTCGACCATACAGACTCTACCATACTCCGATTTATGTACGTATGTGTGACTGTGAGGGAGAAAGCGATTGGGGGCTTAGGTGAGACAGGGGCAAGGCTCGGGCCAAACTGAATACCAGCAGCTGCAAAACTATTTCTTGCACAATTTTACGAAGTTTTTAATTAGTGTGAATGACTTTCAACATTGAGCTAGTGTCGGCACTCACAGCTGTATGTGGGAGATGGCAAGATGGGGAAATGGGGCAGAGAACAGCGGCAGCTGCTGGATCAGGAATTGGTATGGAGAGCGGAGGCAGAAGCCCGTGTCAGGCGTTCAAGGGAGATGCTTGAAAATGCGTGCGGCAGAATGATGAAACGGTTCTGGGACTTCACTCTACGGCAGAGGTGCGTTAAACAAAAGGACCGGTTCAGAAAGGGAGAGAAAGAGAAAAACCGAGCGAGAAGGAGAGCCAAAGAATACCTTAAGTTTTTTTTCGTTTCCATCAACTCGTATTCGCTATGTGTGTTAACGAAATTGTTGTGTTATTTTCAGTTTCTGTATGTCAGACACCTGGGAGTGGCCATTTTATGCGAATGGAAAACAGTACATAAGTTGTGTGTGTGTGTGTGTGAGTGTGTGTTTGTGTATGTTTGTGTGTGTTTGAATGGGTTTGTGTGGATACGAAATAGAATTACGTTTAATTTGTAACAGGGGTAACAGAAAATGAAAGCAAAACTTTTTATTAAAAATTAAATATCTCAAAAATGAAAACACAAATAATCCGTTATCGTAAACACACCCTTGCAACCCCTAATACCCGCTGTAAATTCAAAAGGGGAACAACAATATTATATCTTAACCCAAACGTGATTACGAGAAACTTATTACATGTTTTTGTTTTTATTGATGTCATTTGCAGACCCGACGTCTACATACTGACCGTCACCCAGATGTTGCAATATATGACCGATCCCAAGGAACTGCGCGATGTTAACCAGATCGAGTCGTGGAAGTGTGACAAGAATATTGCCGTGGCGCCAAAGCCCTGCAACATTTGGCAAACGTGTGCGCTGTCCTTCAAGATACCCGAACAGAATCTAACGGACACTCGCTACATGGAGACGTGCCGCGAGTGCCCCAATGTATATCCATGGTTGGGAGATGCTGGCGGTACGGGCATTTCAGGCCGGGACAACTACATCTACTCGGGTGCCGGTAGCGATGCGCCCGACGAGCCAGAGGCTGCCAATAGAAAGTAGAAAGATTTGTGAATCCCCCCAGTCTCCCTGATCTATATTCCTATGCTGTATATTCATTTATTTCCTTTGCACTTTCCCTATATTTTCAACCATTTTCTGTGCTCTCTTTAATTTCCAGCACATGTGTACGTCATGATGATGTAATATTGAGCTTTTCCCTTGTTTCTGCATACACTGGCAGAGAGTGTTTTGATTTTGTCATTAAGCAACAATAAATAATTAAATCAATATCGGGCAGCCATTTCATATAGCTACCATAGAAACATTAGCTCAGTTCCCAAATCAATAATTCAATTTTTGATGTGGACTCTGCCCTGCAAGTGTATGTAATATTCGGCTTGTGCAAAACGTATCTATTCTTTCTTTGATTTTTTTTTTGTGTAGTTAAACTTTTATTTTTCCAGACTTTTGTAGAGTGTAAGCGAAATTGTGTCAAACTGTTCTTAGTTTTAATATATATTTTATATTCCTTCTATGAATAAATCCACAATTTTTTTAAATCGCAATTTTTAATAATTGGCTAAAACTATTTGTGCAGCATTTCTGTTTTTATCAGGTTTTAAATTTTGGATTTAATTTAAGCATAAAATCATCCCAACAAAGAGTTTTAAATATTTTATAAGTGATTCAAATTATAATTTCGGAGTATAATCTCAAGTGTATCCAGAGTCAAGTGTAACACACCTTTATTTAATCGATGCTGCCATCGATAGTTTTGTAGCACAAGTATCTATACATAAGTGGCATGACACGTGGTCAAGTGGCGCCTAGAGTCAGTCCAACTGCAGCTGCAAAATTGCATTTATTATTCAAAGCATTTAGCGGGGGACCGGCCCAGTAGCCAGAAAACGGCCAAAAAGTGCAATCTGCAACTTTTGCCAGCGACATCAGCTATGACCATGTATTTAAAACCGAAATTAGACGCGACGGCACCGAAGGCAGCGCCCAAAGGTCGGCGGCAACAACCAAACAAAAAAGATAAAAAAAAGACCAAACAAATGCGACAAAACTTTTACAATTTCAACCAGGGGAAATACACGTGCAAAGCGTCAAAGGGAAACTCACGATGAGGATGATGAGGACAACATCGCAGGCTAGCGCGCCACACCGCACGCGAACCACTCAGTACCAACATACCACACCGCACCACCCCACCACCCACGCACGTAAAGACACACACACGGCCAGGGACAGAGGCGAATAGCTTAAAGAGGGACAAACAACCTCCGTCGCCATTATCTCGTTGCATATTTTGGTATGTATGTGCTCTGTGTGTGTGTGTGTGTATGTGCGTGTGCGTGTGCGTTAGTGTTTGTTATATCCTCTTCAAGGATTACGCACACGGGTGAGTTGCATTATGTAATTTTGAAGGTAACATCTATGCTTGAAAACAGAAGTTGAGCTAAAGTAATTTGAAGCTAACTTTAATCAGACAAAACTAAAATAATATTAAATGCACAGCTAAAATAATGGCATTTAAATTATGGAAAGAATTCAATGAGTAACTTAATTTTTGGTTATCCTATTTTGAGTACAGGGTAACTGGCAGTCGGCCAGCAATATGTTAGCTGAAAGTCCATTGTTCGACAAGTTGTGCGTTCAGTTCGTTTTGCAAAATGTTTGTTTTTTTGAAACGAAACTACAAACACAAGCAAACACGCGCATCCTCACACACACACACATACACACACACACACATACACACCCATTCACTCACACATCCATGACATGAAAGCGCATTCATTGCTGATGTTTGCTTAGAACAAGTGTCAGGGTATTTACATGCTCATGTGTGTGTGTGTGTGTTTGTGTGCGCATGTATGCTTGTGTGTCTATGTGTGTGTCTATGTGTGTCTGTGTATATGTGTGATCGTTTGTGTTTTTGCGCCAACTTCAGCTCCAAATGAATGAATAAAGTTAGTTGGACAAATTGCATTTTCCGAAAATATTATCACAAACAAGTAATTGAAAATTTGTTGGTCGTATTTATGACCGCATCGTAAATGCGGATTTTACAGCTCGTCCCTTTCAAATTGAATTAAATAGCAAAATGGCAAAAGAAAAGCGGAGCATGAAAAGAGCAGTATGGTATAGCAATAACAAATATACATATACACAGCATATGCAGCTCTCAAATATCAAATATCGTGCAAAACATATCCAAAAATCGATATAAAAACATTTTTCCATTTGATGCTACGAGACAGATTAAAATCATAGTTAAATTATCGTTACTCAATCATCGATCGTCTAACGGCCGCAAAACCCAAGGGATATGTAATATGTAAATTATTTTTAGAGAAATGCTTTTCGAAATAGTAATGAAATGTTAGAGTTTCGATGTTGTCTGCTTTAGATAACGCATATATCAGTGGCTAAGATCGCTAGCGATCTCGCATTGTAAAATTGTAATCTTCAAATTATATTGTATGCATTTTTTATAAGCTATCGGAAATGTCTGATTATATGAAATCTTAAAATACGAATGTGTCATAATGATTTAAGCAATGAGAAAGTTAAGACGTTAGAGTTCTCTATACACAAATCAAAAAACACCCTATAAAATAAGACATAATATTTACAAATTTTAGAAAAATTTACCCAGGAATTAAGAAAGGTAACACACTGGTTTTAGAATATGATTTTCTGGTAATAAAGTTGTGTCAAAATTAAGAAAATTGTTTGTTGTTTCTGAGGGGATACTGGAAGTGTCGATTATTGTTCATGTATCTTGGCCGTGACCTTTGGTTTGAGATATAGTTTCTGTGTTTCATATTCTGTATTGATGGAATTGCATGGCTCTGCTTATAAAATTAAGGCTTTTATTGCCATTGAAAATCGATTTGTTTCGATAAATAATAAAGTTGATCTGAACGAGACATTCGAGAACTTATAGTCAAAGTTTAAAGTGTGTAGCTCTTATAGTCTCTGATATCCGCGTGCTAATAGAAAAGATGGACATAAGGACTGACGGACATAGGTTTTTCAACAATACTTCATTATACAATAGTATACAATACAGAGGGAAACGGCTAACAAGATTGAGATTAGCATTCTATTTCCATTTTTTAGACCTGTGTGTGTTTTTCCCGTGCTTCTTTAAACTTCAGATGTTATTCGCTAGTGTTAAGCTGGCGGAAAGGGAAATTGAATTGTGTTCAAATGTGGCAGTTAGGACAAAACGCAAACGCTTCTTCTTCTGCTCCGCAATGTCACGTGCGAGTGGGCGTGGCAAAGTTGGTTAATTGTAAAGCGACGTGTAACTTTTTCAAACCCACAATTCTCTAACCACTTGTCAAGACACACTCACACACACACACATATGTACACATGCTACAAAAAAGTAATTCGAATATGATGTCAAGAGCGTAATTATTGAATTACTTTTCACACACAGACCACACACGCACCACACACACACACACACTCACATACAAACGCACAGGTAGCGGCATCCACTCAGGGCTCACTCGTAAAAAAGTTGAGGTGGCAAGGTGGCACATGTACGTGGTAATATTATGCAACATAAAGTGGCAACTTGTGAATGTGTAAAATGACAGCTACAACTGAATGTGGGCGGGGCTGGGCGCGACGGGTAAATGGCGTGGTGTGGTGTAGTGTTGGCCGCACAAAACCCAAAACAAAAGTACAACAACAATTGCAATAACAAGATGAAACAAAAAAGAACACCAATGTCCAACTTGCTGCAAGTAGCTGCCAGCAACAATGGGCAGCAACAGCAGCACCCGCTAACTGTGCTACCTGGCAACGCACGGCACGTGCACACACACGCCAACACACACTCACACACAGACTCACACAAACACATTCAGGCGCTCACACACACGTATACGGTTAAAAGTAGTGGCAAAAGCAGTAGCCAACATAGCCACACATAAAAAAGTAAAACAAGAAAACAACAGTTATCTTATGCTCGCCGAAGATTAGATACCCTTCCAGATTAGATACCCTAAAGCGGAAATTCAATTATCCATAATGCTCGTTACAGAGCTCATTACGGAGTTAGTATTGCTGAAAATCACGATTATTAGTGGTATAAATCAAACACTTGGCATCCCAGTGAAAATTTGTTCCCGGTTAATAGTTGTCCCTTAGAGACACTTTATAGGATTGGAAACGTCTCCCCACAAATCGTTACACAGCTTACATCAAAATTATGTTAGTCCCTACAAGGGTACAAAACCATATACAAACACATAAAGACTGCTGCAGTGATTTCGACTATAATATACCCAAGTCAATTATTACCATCCAGGTTTTTTATGTGGAGCTGCGCAACTGCATTCGATCCTCTGTGGAAATGATCTACCTTTTTCACTATCAATATAATTTTTCTGTTCATCAACTATTTTACATAATTGTTTTAATGTTTTAAACATAATTTTCAATGATTAAAGTTAAATTTTTTTCAAAAACTGGGCAAAAGTTTTCAAGATTAGGCGAATGTTTAATTTTTAGGCAATTGTATTCAACGGAATTTCCAGAAGCGGCGCATGTTTTATTAACGGGTAAAACATAGCCGGGAAAAGCCTTTTAGTATTCATATATATGTACATACATATATATATGTATGTGTGTTTCTATGAGGAGTAAAACTTTGTCATTCAGTTAGGTGTGAGTTAGTTTTTGGCTTAGCTAAGCCAACAGTAATATCAAAACACTTTAAACAGTTGCCAAGAGACAGAGAGTGCGAAGGAAGGCGACTGAGGAAAGCAGCATAGTAAGTTACCGTAATTTAGTGCAGTTTGGCGAAACCTACGTACGTGAAAATAAGAAAACTTACACACACACACAGACACACACACACACAGGCACACACAGCCACAGACACAGAGCCACACAAACAGTCACACACCGAGTTACTTACTTATTTGGGATTAAAGTAGACTTTTTATTAAATCAAATAAACAACTTGTCATTAACATTTAAAAAAACAGCTTAAGAGATTTTGGCACAAATGTGCAAAAAGGCCCGATAATAGTTTAAATCCACACGAAACTGAGATTTAATTCGCACAGAATTATGGCTGTGGCAAGTTTTTGCCAGCGCTACGTGCGATTTTGTGGGAAAAACTCTTGTTTCCAATGCAGCATTTGTCTAGAGGCGAATTAAAGCGGTATATATATAGACATACATATATGTAGTCATCGAAAAAGTAAAAATATTCAAGCAGCCACATGCGATTTGAATAGCTGCCCACCGATATGCCATAATTATTGAGTAGTTACGCTATGAGGAGACCAGCTGTGGCCACCTGAAAACTCGTCGGGTAATGATGATTAAATTCTACTTTGCGCCGGTTTTGCTCCAGGCCTTACTTAAAGGTTGGCACGGCAACGGTATGTGCTTGTGTCAGCAGCAGCTCAGCAAGGGAGACAATCTAGCAAGTGGGTGGGATGGGCTGGGCTTGGGGGATGAGTTTACGGAATGGGTTTACGGACGAAGACCCTTGCGACGATTTTGCTTTGCTTTGGCGCCTGTAAAGCAACAGAAAATCGATTAACATGGCTTTAATGGGCGTCCTACGCCCTAATGTGCGTCCCTGTTACTTAGCAATTGCATCAACATGTTGACAATAAACGCTTCCCAGCCTTAGACAAAAAGCCTACACGAGAAAGTTTTTCTTGTTTCTACAAATAATAATATAGGTTTTTATGAATTTTGCGGCGGAAGTGGGCGTGGCTGAAAATTAATATTTGAGGAGATTCCTAGTTGGCTAACTATAGCTACATATATGTATATGCGCATATCATATTTATAAGACTGAAGTTCCTGGGGGCGGCGGGTGTGGGCGTGGGCTAAAAATGTATATGCCGATCTTTCAAGAAGGTTACCTGCAATTTAATTTTGGTCGAACCGTTCATTGCCATTTTTTTCTGAGTGTAGTCCGCCATATGCATGAGGACATATCAACAACCACACAACACCACATCCTTTAGGCCACCTCTGTAAATGCAACGCGTCAAAAATCGCCAAATGCAGGCAGGCAGGCAACTGACAACAGCGTCCAACCTGAAAAGCACACACTACAGTGGCATGCCCCTTTTGAAATATGGAGAAAGACGCAGCTCACTTCCAAAGCTGTTAATAAATGCATGTGCATGTGTGTGTAGGCGTGTGTATGTGTGGGTGTGGGTGTGTGTGCGGCTGGGTGTGTTAAACATGTCATCTGGTTAAACAATGCCCAAGCCAGCCAATTGCTCTTCTCACTGTCGTACATAAAGGTCATTCATATGGTAAAAAGCTGAAACCAAAACGGCACTTAAAATCCAATTAAAAGATGATGGGACAGAGAAGACGCAAGATGCAACAGCACTCAATTAAAATTGGTCACATCCTTCATATATCGGATTTCAATAGAATGTACACCAGCCACCATATATTTGGCGCTCAATTCTGTTCGTACACTCTCCCGATTCTTGTGAACGTATTTGGTACATTCTTGCTATGCCGACAAAAGCACCTTGACTTCAGTTATTGGCATAGTCTAATAGGTTTTAAGCCCATGTGCAAAAAATCCACGATAAGATTTTAAGATCAAATTAAATTTGAATAATACGAAAATTTCTTTTAAGATAATACTATTTTAAACTAAGAACAAATACTTATATTTCAACAGATTAAAGCCGGTCTACAAAAGTACGTTATCTTCGGCATGCCTAAGATAATCATTCTCTCTTGTGTTTTAGATAAGTTTCTTAAATTATTCGACATGGACATTCCTAGTGATTTCTACAAGAGAATATGTCATATTAGCAACTAGATGTTATTTTTTCCGATAAACAATGAGAAAAGTGCTGGAATTTAATCAAAATGCAGCAGTGAATGTAGAATCTGAATGTGAATGCGTATGAGAATGTGATTGCGGCGAAACAGGTTCACTCTTACGTACTCACGTACTCTACACGTACTCTACAGCAAGCAGAGAGCAGCAAGCTGAGAACAGCAAGCAGAGAGCAGCAAGCAAATCCAAAACAAAGAGCAATAAACACAAAAATGAGATAAGCAGAATGCAAGCGCAGAAAGCGTTGAAGCAGCAGCAAGCAGACAAAGACAAATTTTACACTGCAATTAGAGGCGTCCAGTTCGTGGCAAAGCGCAGCGCAGGTCGAAAGTAATTTAAAGCATTATTCGGTGAAAATAAATATGCCGCGTCCGGTGCTACTCATACATGGAGGAGCTGGTGACATTACCGACTCCCGGATTGCAGGCAAATTCAAGGGCATTAAGGAAGCACTGCGATTTGCATGGAAACATCTTGAGCCGACATCGACATCGCCGGCGTCCAACAGTGCACTAGATGCCGTTGAGGCAGCCGTTAACTCCATGGAACTGGATGAGTCTTTCAATGCAGGCTACGGCTCCTGCCTGAACACCGCCGGCGAAGTGGAAATGGAGGCCAGCTTAATGGAGGGGCACGAATTGCGCGCCGGCTGCGTAACATTGCTGCGTGATGTGATGCACCCGATAACAGTGGCACGTCGATTAATGGAGAAGCGACGCCATGTCTTTCTAGGCGGCCAGGATGCCCTGAACTTGGCGCTAAGTACAGGCAGCGAGCGGCTGGAGGTGGGCGCTCTTGTTACAGAGAGCGCTCAGCAGGCATTGCGTGAATTCCTGGAGCAGGAGTCACTGGGCTTGGATACGACCTTTGCACGCACCGAACTAGATGAGGCGCGCTCCGATCCGATTGGTGAAACTGTGGGCGCCGTTGCCATGGATGGGAGTGGCCACATTGTTGTGGGCACATCGACGGGAGGCATTACAGGCAAATGGCCGGGACGCATTGGCGACACACCACTGCTTGGTTGTGGCACCTATGCGGATAATGACATCGGGGGCGTCTCCACTACCGGCCATGGTGAGACCATAATGCGCTACAATCTAGCCCAGCGCATAATGGGCGCCATCAAGCATCAGGGCCTCACCGCCCAAGCAGCTGCTGAACAGGAATGTCAGCAGATGACGAAACGCATTGGGGGTACTGGCGGCGCCATTGTTATCGACCACAAAGGCGAAGTGGGCATCAGTTGGAGTTCACGCCGTATGGCCTGGGGCTATGTGCGCGACGGCATCATTCATTACGGCATCAATCACAACGAAATATTCCAGGAACCTCTGCTGGCTACACATGCATAATTACAAGCATTTAAACCATCTCTCAGCCATTTGTAGTATTTTTAATGTTTACCATTAAATTTAAATAAATTACTATCGAGCACAAAAATTATAAAATATCTTAACATAGATTATACTTATAAATATCAATGTACACAATTGCTATTGAAAGAAAAACCTTAACATAAAGTTAACTTTAATTACAGCAAAATTGTTCATAACTGCCAGACCTAACTAAATTCTTAGATTATGTCCAAAACCTGAGATCTATAAGCACCTCAACTGTTTAAGATTGCTGTCAACATGGCGAATTTGAATATAACTAACTCATTTGCCTAAGTCTACAGTTCAAATTTGGATTGCCCTGTGGCAAGTTCCCGGATAACTTGAAATGAATTCAATATTTAGCATCTAAACAATTGAACATGACATATAGAGATTGCACATGACCTCTGTTTTATTATTATTTAACTAACCCTGACCGCCACTGGGCGCCACTTCGCGCTGACTCTCGTGCGCCTCGGTGGTGCCATAGCAATACTTGGCCTCCTCATTGCGATACTTGTTTTCGTGCTCGACCGAGTGCGAATTGGTGCGACACTTGACCAGGCACAGCTCAAAGTGATCCACGACACTGGCATAGATGTATTTTTGAGTATCTGATGCCTGCAGTACCTGCTCCAACAGCGACTGCTTGTTCGGATGCAGGCAACAGGAGATACAATGTTCGTAGATGGCGCAGCAGTGCGATGTGACATTGCAGCTGTGACAGCTGTAGTAGCTGATGCCGGGCAACTCCACATTGCAGCAACCATTGACCAGCATCTGATCACGTTTGCAGACGAAACCATGCTCATCCACCAGCAGGTTGCGGCCCTGCACCGAGTTGCGGCAACGTTGGTCCGGATCCCGTGTCCGATTGAGATGTTCTTCGGGTGGCAGCAGCTGCTGCTGCCAGAGTAACGGTCGCGTCCGTTGAGCTTTATATTCATCGTAGTGCAGCACGCTAAATGCTCCCTTCTGCTGGGCAATATGCAAAATGATGAAATTAATTGGATGAACTGTTTTATTCTATAGCTCACCCGATCAAAGAGGTTGCCAAATATGTAAACAAGGGCCAGCAGTACGAGGATTATATAAATAATGCGTCTTCTTAGCAGGCGTGTGAGTGCGGCTGGCCACATCGTATGCGTATGCGGGCATAGGCATCGGCATCATTGCCGGTGATGTTTCCAGGCAGTTGGCTGCGTCAAAGTTGAAAGCGGTTCTGTTCCAGGTGCTGACGTACTGCTCTGTCCCAACTGTTTGCGCGCTGCATGCCCCTTTACTGTTGCAAAACACTGATTGAGTCAATGCCCAAAATTTACAGCAAATATTTGCAATTTGGTTTGGGTTAAACAGCTGTGAACGCTGCCGCATAGAGTGGCCAGATATTGCGAAAACTATATGGCAAGCCGTTCTTTCGATTCAAAATTTATCGATATTTTAATCTTCTAGCATATTGATGTATTTGAAAATGAGCAAACTTATTAACCATTAAAGTTTAATTAAAAATTTGATAAATCTTGGCATAAATAGGTTATACAAAGTTTGAGTATACCCTATTAGCATCGTCAAACCAAACTTCCGACTATTAAAAAGTCAATGACTCTAGACATTCCAGTAAATTTGTTCAAACTCTTCAACTGATTTAGCTTCATTCGACGCTTGTTGTATAAGAGAATCTATGTGTTTTTGCTTTTCCCTTATGCGAATTAGCTTGTTAATTAGCTGCAATTAATTACGGAGCCGATTGAGAGATTGGCGGTGGCTTTATCGAAAGTTAACTGTCGGTCTCTGGAACTGAATTAAAAGTTGCATCCATCCATGAAGCGCGCTTTTTAAAAAATATTAATAGAATTAAATCACCACTTGTCCAATGAATTAAATCACTGTGTTGATCATTTATAACAAAAAAAAAGTAGGGCTTGCTTTATTGGTTAAGGTGAGTAAAAAAATAAAAATAATGTATGTTTATCATATCATAATACATTCATATAGAAGTCAACGTAATCTCGTAATCTCTTGCGAGTTAAAGTAAAAAAAAGAGCTAGTTCAATTCGAAGCGGCACGAAATCGTTGTGGTTCCGTTTAACACCAATACAACTCTAGACAAGAACGGCAAAGAACGTTAAGAAACCGAGGTGAAAGTGCCAAGAGACCTGTAAGCGCCAGCAAGCAACAAGCAACGTTGCAAAGAACGGAGCACAACAGTTGCCAAGCAGCAAGCACACTGATTGCCGCAACGTTGAGTGAAGCTGTCACACACTTTGACCCTCACCGCAAATACAACGCGCACATTAGACAGCCAGGAGCAACAGCTGTTGCTTGCCGCACACACACACTAAACATAAACACACACAGATAAAATGCCACACACTCAGTTACAAAGATGGCTGTACACCTGCCTGTTGGTGACTGTATTGCCCACGTTATGCCTGGGCCTATTGGATGGCCTCTATTGCGGCAAGGAGAACTGCTACGATGTGTTGGGCGTCACACGTGAATCATCCAAATCGGAGATTGGCAAAGCATATCGCCTGCTCGCCCGCAAACATCACCCGGATCTGCATCGCGGCGAGGAGGCCAAGGCGCTGGCCGAGGAACAGTTCAAGCTGATTGCCACCGCCTATGAGATATTGCGCGATGAGGAATCGCGCACCGATTACGACTACATGCTGGACAATCCGGATGCGTACTATGCGCATTACTATCGCTACTATCGTCGACGTGTGGCGCCCAAAGTGGATGTGCGTGTGGTGATTGTGGTCACGCTGACCATCATCTCGGTGATCCAGTACTATTCCGGCTGGCAGCGCTACGACGCGGCCATCAAGTACTTTGCAACCGTGCCCAAATATCGCAACAAGGCGCTCGATATTGCACACGATGAGATCCAGGAACGTGTCCACAATCGCAAGGGCAAGAATCGCCTGTCGAAACCGGAACAAAAGGAGGAACTAGAGCGCATCATACGCAAGGTCATCGAGGAGAAGATGGACGTGCAGGGTGGCTATGCAAAGCCCACGCTATGGGATGTGCTCTGGGTGCAGCTGCTCATATGTCCATACACGCTATTCAATTTTATTGTGTGGCATGCGTTGTGGTTCTGGCGCTTTACAGTGCTCAAGCAGCCGTATGGCGAGGAGCAGATGCTGTATTTAATACGCCGCAACATGGGCATGGGACAGTATCAGTTCAATTCCCTGGGGGACAGACAAATCGCTGACTATATACAGCTGGAGCTGTGGCAGCGTGACAAATTTTTGGCATGGAAGGCCGATCAGGATGAGGAAATGAAGAAAAAGCTGGCCGAGAATCCGCGCTACAAAGCCTACAGGCGTTACATGAAGAATCATGGGCCCGGTCGCATCACTTTTGAGGATTAGAACGGCGCCTGTTATTGGATTGTTCAAGTTTTATTGTTCCATCTCGTCGCCATTGGCAAACTGTAATTTATTATATCGTGTTCGTCACCCAAAAACTTTTGGTTTTAATTAATTTTTTTTCATTATTTTCCATTTTTTTTTTTTTGTAACATTTTTATACGATTTTCGAAATGAAGTTTTGCAATAGTTTAAAAATAAATTATGTTAATAATTCTGTAAAGCCATTGGACACTGCCCATGGGCCTCATGGCCAAAAGCGTTGACCTCGCCGCAAACCGGTTCAAAACGTGCTTATTCGCATCTCATCATCTTCTCGGCAACAACAGCAGCAGCAGCAGCTGAGAAGAACGTGCGAATCTGAAACCGAGAACCCGAGAACTTCCCCTTTTTACAAATTGTTAGCTCAATTGTCCGAATTTTTATAGCAAATATACAAGTACATATTATATGAAATGAATATTATTTATTACAACTGTCTTTTACTAAAAGCCCGCCGAATAAATGCACAAAAGAACAATTCAGAAAGTTGCTATCTACAGGCTGAAAAAAAGAAGTATTAAATATGTACATAAATTTATATTTATTTACTACTATTGCCCTAATACTATTATCATTTCATTGGCATTGTGGGTCAATTGAAGCTCAACCAAACCGATTGCCTATAACGTAAATACTTAGACCAAATTTATATTGAGAGTTTTATTTAAAGTTAAATTGCTTTAAAACTGATATTAACTACTGACAAGTGTACTAATCCATAAACTCGAGAAACATGTGTGTCTTCGCGTTTTCTTTGACGTACAATCAATCATATTTATACAGTATCCTATTATTATGGCTATGCAATATATATATATATATATGGAGCACAACCTGCGCCTCAATTACACAGTTGTTCTTAAGCTTTCAAAAGAGAACATTAGTTGGACAATAACATAAACAATATGTCGGAAACCGTTGCCAACGGCTTTATTTACACAGCTCGTCAGCATTATTCTAATTGTTTTGGGTGGAGCTTTGCGTAAGATGATAGTATCTGACTTCGTCACACCGAACGTAACATATAACATATAACTCGACCGAATGCATACGACTGATTGGGATTGGCAGCTATATGATATTTGTGGTAATCCGATTGATCGACAATGAAAGCCGTTAAGGGGGGGGGGGGGGAGAGGTTAGGGTTTAGGCTGGATTTGACTATTCCATCAAGTATTTGGTATCGCTGACCAGCTCGTCAGCGTCTAGCAGATCGCTGACGAGCCCGTATGGCACCTTGACATGTTGCGCATGCTGAAAATCGCTTTCGTCCAGCTCAGCATCGCGATAATCGTCAATATCGTGCTCCGGCTCGTCCGCATCCTCGTCGTTGAACATGAAATCATTGTTCACAATGCACTCCTCCAGCACCTTGGGCTGCTCGCCGCCCATCAGGTTAAGGGTGCGCATGCGCATGCGCACATTGTCATCATCATCATAGTCATCGTCCTCCTCATGAGCGTTCGCATCCGCATTCACATCCACATCAGCATTGCCATTGGTTGCAGCCTTGTTGTTCTCATGGCGAGTCTGTCGTTCCGGTCGCTTTTGCTGTTGTTGTTGTTCTTCCTTACAAGTGGGCAGATTGAGGGAGACGGTGCTCACCTTTATGGTACTTAGCTTGCCAATGCGATGCTGCTCCATATGCGTGGTAAGGTAGCATTTCTTGGTGAATCCCTTGTCGCACTGTGTGCACTGGAACTGCTTTTTGCCCGTATGCGTGCGCCGGTGCACGGATAGGACATGGGCATAGGCGAATCCCTTTTTGCATACCTCACAGACATACGGCCGTTCGCCGTGTGGATGCGCTCGTGCTTTTTGCTACTGCCAAAATCCGAGAATCGACGCTCACAATAGTGACAGCCATACGGCTTCTGGCCAGTGTGGACGCGCATGTGCCGGCGCAGCTCCACGTTCGATATGAACGCCTTCTGGCAAACCTCGCACGGATATGGTCGATCGTTGTTGTGGCGTCGCATGTGCGCGTTTAGCGCATGCTGATACTTGTAAGTATTGCCGCAGATATCACAAATCTTCGCCTCAGCGGGTCGTCGACTTCGCAGAGCGGCGTTCTGCATATTATTATTATTAGTATTATTATCATTACTATTATTATTGTAGTTGTTGCTGCTGCTATTGTTGTTGTTGTTGTTCGATTGTAGGCACGGTGTTGCGAATGTGTCCACAATACTCTGCTCGTTGGGCAACCTGTAGTCGTCATCCTCCGGATCCTGGTCCTGCTCCTGGTCCTGGTCCAGCTCTAGGTCCAGCTCTTGCTCCAACTCGCAAAGTCTGTGCAGCTGCTGCTGATGCTGCTCCATTTGATTTGTGCCCCAGTCAACGTCCAGTTCGAGCATTTTCTCTTCCTCATGGTCGGATGCGTCAACTGTCAGATCTTGCACCGCATCCTCTAGCTGCATCAGCGTTCTGGCATCCACATTATCACCATCATCAGCATCATCATACTCATCATCATCGTCGTTATAATACTTGATGGCTTTGCTGGAGGAGACCGGCTCAGTTTCAAGACGCTTGATTTTGAGGTTGGTGGGCAACTTGAGCTGTTGAGTCTGCTCCAGCTCCATTTTGTCAACGTCCAGCAGTAATGTGGCCATCGCTGCCGATTGGAAAACCTTCTCCGCCTCTAGGCATTTCTGCTGGAAACGGTATGTGATGCTCAGCTCGTTGCGACAGCCGTGACATATCTTATCAGGCAATTGGGGGAGCATTGACAGGTCCAGTTGCAGTGCACTGCAGCTGCGTATCTTGTCCACAATCTGCATTTGCGGCGTCTCCAGATCCTGGCCATAGATGGAGCAGTACCCAGGCTCAGCGCGCAAGCATATCAGGCAGACAACGCCTAGATCCACCAGGCGCGATCCCGAGCCCAAATTACGCGGCATTGCTTAGTGTTTGTTATGATGAATGTTAACAACAAAACGCCTACACAAACACACACACACGCATGATATTGTGGCTACATATATTTCATGTGTCTATTTTGTGCGTGCTCCGCTTTTTTGTTGTCAGTTTCTGTCGAGCACTATCGATAAAGCGCAAGTATCGATAGGTTGTTCGAATAAACAATGAATAAACACTTTACTCAAGTTTATTGCAGTATGCAATTTTCAATATGCAAGTAGGAAATAGATATAGTTACTAGTAACTATCGCATTTGGGAAATAAGGTCTTTATAAATGAATATTGAACATTTAATTTCGATTAAATACGCAGTAACTAAATTTGCATCACCGATAGGTGGCGCTAGCTTGCAACTTGAAAACTATCAATATATTGTCATCTATAATAACAAGCGAAACGAAAAGAGAATTCGTATATCGATAAGCACGGACAAATTACTATTTTTCGAAAATCGCAGCCGGCGGCATTTCACCATCTATCGTCAGCAAACAATTCGGCTCACTCGGCACGGAAATGTCACAAAATCCATTAAGCAAACTAACACAACAACTAATTAATTTCTTCGCCGTTTGGCCGGAGAATGGGTATATTCCACGCTATGAGCGCTATGGCGATCTCATTCGCTATCATACCGAAAACATTATCCAGTCGGGAGATCTCAGCATTTCGTCAAGTAAATTTAATTGGCAAAGCTTTACCCAGAGGCGTGGATTACAATTGCGCCGCCAAACCGAGCTGCCAAATATGCTGCTGGACGAGCAGTCGATGCAGCAGCTGCTGGACCAGAGCAAGCAATGGATATTTCCGCTGCTCAATGTCGATATTCTGCGCGAGGAACGCTACGCCTTGCGTTTTCAACGTGCTCCAATCATATCCTACGTTCTCCACACAATACTGAGCGATGGCGACGATTATGGAAAGCACCAGAAGTCTTCGGCAATCAGTGTGCCCACACTATGCCTCACCCTCAACACTGGCAACACCAAAGAGCTACACAAATTTCGCGCAACGCAACTATTTCACATTGTGCAGCGTATGCTGCACTATGTCAACTGGCGCCTGGTGGCTCCAGAACAGAAGACCGATGACACCTTGCTCGTTAGCATCGAGAGCAACAATCAGCCACGTTGCTTGGCCAACGACCAAGCGGATAAGATGAATGTGCGTATTCTGTGCGGTCCGGTGCTGGAGCCGATCAAAAAAACGGCCGCAACACTGACCAGCGACAGCTACATGACGTAAGTATGCTGACTTCATACTAACAGTCCCTCCTCTGGACCTAACGAATTTTATCATTCGTCTTTCTTCATATCACACAGTTTGCGCTCCAATGATATGTTGCTAATAGCAATGCATCGTCATGGTCTGCGCGACTGTGCCAAGGATAAGGACATTGAGGGTCTGTTGCAACGCCTGGGCCATGCAACCGTCATAGTGGATCTGTTTGAGGTGCGCCATGCCAGTGGCGTCACTGTGGTCCGCAACGGTTCGGGAAGCTCCAAGGGTGCCAGCTATATACTCTACAATTCAGCACGTCTGGAAACGCTGCTACGAACCTTTGCCGCCCAAGTGGATGCGGGCGCCTATGAGCCGTTACCGCCGCTAGATAAGATTGATCTCAGTCTGCTTGAAGATGAGGTATGTTCTATCTACATAACATAGCAAGAATATATATTTATATATAATACATAAAATGTTGTGTATATCTTTGCAGTTGGACTGGCAGTTGCTCTATGGCTATTTGCTAACCTTCCCGAATTTAGTCGAGTCAACGCTGTCTCAGCTCAAGCAGGGCCAGTGCGCCGTGCATCTAATCGTTCGCTACATCGTCGATTTGGCCTCCCTGTTTAGCCGCTACTATCGTAGTAAACAGATTCTCGTGCAGAAGCGCTCCAACCTGATGCCCACGCTTTATGCTCGCATCTATTTGGTGAAGGCGGTGCGTCAGGTGCTCAACTCAGCACTGACGCTTTTAGGCATACAGCCCGTAGACTACATGTAAATGTAATATTTGCTGGCTAGCAAACTTTTATACAAATGTTATATTCAAACAATTTGTAATTTAATTTTGCCATTTATTAATAACAATTAACACGAAACTGTGTTTGCACCGAGCAACCTCAATCATTTGTTCCTTTTTGTTTAATACATTACTGTGAAATCATCCCCCTGCAAAAACCTAATTATTAGTATACAATACTACAAACACATATATATATATATATATATAAATAAAATTAATGCAAGAAAATTGTATGCGTTGGTCATTAGCTTATCTTAAATTTAATTGTAATATATATTTATGTGTATTCACATATATATATATTATTAGGGCAAACATTTATTTCAAACGACAAATTCTGGTAAATTTGATTCGAAGTCATTAAAAATGAAATAAATATATTGTTTATGTTCATATAAATCTACACTCATTTAAATCATAAGCCATTTGTACGTACGCTGCAGGTAGCGCAGATACGCAGCAAATAAGATACTCCAAATCCATCCATCTTAAGGCATGGTATCAGTATTTCTATGTATGTATTTAGATTTAAAAATTGTGTATAAATAAAGGCCTGCTCGTCAGAGCAGACAGTTTGAAACTAATCGTCGACTCCGCGCGTTTGATCTGTTACAAGTGCTAGTTGCGACGCCTTTTAGTAGTCAGTTTATGTATACACAAACATATATATCTATCTATAATTATAACATTTCAGTTTATAATTTGGTAAGGAACGTTGCATTTAAGTAGGTCTCAACTATAGTAGGAACAACACTTAATAGTTTTGCAAGGGCTTTCCAATTTCGGCTCGCCGAACACAAATCTAATCGCTCCAGTATGTGGAGTATAGCTAATTAATTCATTTGGTATTTTTGCTGGCAAGGAGTCCGTGCACACGCACATACACACACACACACACACACACACACACACATACATAAATACACGCACAGATAAGAAACTTTTAGCATAATACTATAATGGAAAATGCCAGAGTGAAGGCAACGCCAATTCCTCAACTGGCCTGCTGCTTTCGAAGATTCAGCATGGTGATGAAATCGATGTTCTGGCGATTGTTAAAAAAGAGCTGCTCCATTAGTCGGGTGCTGCCCAATGAATTGGCTTTAGTGCCAAGGCACATGTTATACTGTGGCGCATCTAGTTGCACATCGCAGCTAATGTCATGATATATGTGCACCAACGTTGGATCTGGGGCACGAAAAACGCTGAGGCGTCGCCACTGTTCGGCGGCCTCATTGTAGTCGAGTGGCACTTCGGCAGTGTTGGATAGAAATCCATGCTGTCGCGTACCGACGCGCACAATTTTCTCGAGAAACTTCACATCCTCCAGTCCCCAGCCAGTGATATCCTTATCAAAGCCATTAATATCATCATCCAGTATGTCTGATTTGTAAATGGCACAAATTCCAAAGCCAAACTGCCGGAAATAACCATTCTCATCGTCAATGGGCAGCGATTCGAAACCGCTGGCAGTTCCACGACGCTTCGGATCATACTGGCTAAACACAATAGGCAGATACACTTGCCGTCCGCGTTGTGTGTGCATCCGGACGCGCTGCAGCGTCTCCACGCCAAACACCATATCAACGTCAATAAACAGAATGATGTCCTGCTGCTGTATGTAGGAGGAGCGTGCGGCAATATCCAATGCAACGCCGCGCGAGAATTGTCCACTACGCTGTATGTAGTTGATCTGCCTGTAGATATATCGGTCACGCAGCTCGTTGAGCATCCGCAGATGATCGGTCAGCTCGGCGGGTGGGCCAAAGATGACCACAAGCAGATCGCAGTGGGACGCAGCTTCAATACAGACACGCTCATAAGTGTGCAGAAACCGCTGAAAGGTCGTCAGCCGGCCAGCAATGGGCAGCACGAAAACGATCTTGTCCTGCTGTGGAGCCAGCAAACTGCTGGCTATTGTAAAATGACTGCTCAGGCGCGCCATGCCGTTTTGCAGGATGCTGCCCAACAAACCTGCCGAGTCAAATGGCAATTATATAGCTGACATAAGTAAAATGCAATAATTACTCACTTTGCTGTAGCGTCACATTGTAAAAGTCCTCGTCCAACTCCTTGACAAAGATGCCAGTAAAGGCGCGTTGCACATAGAGATGGCGCCGGACGGGTACAGTCATCTTCTTGCCCCTGTATTTCTTGTAGATGAGCAACAGGTCGAGTATCAGGTCCTGGCCATGTAATGCATCCAGCCGATGGTAGCCATAAAGCAGCTCACGAAACTCAATGACACGACCGCGTTGTCGCGAATAGTAATTGATGTTCTCCATCACCTCGGTTATGACATCCTCGAGTCCCTCGCGCATCGCCGAATCGATTTTCTGCTTGGGGTTCGCTGAGCCAGCCGAATACAGGCTGCGCGATATAAAGGACCAGTCCAAGAGATCCGCTGTACTTGCGGGCACAAATTTATTCAGCTCTGGACTAATGCCTATTGCAAAAGAATAATTGAAATAAAAATAAAAATAGAATCACAAATAGGAATACACTTACCTAAAATGTTATGATCTTCAAAGTATTGTTTGCCTTTCTCCTTGTCCGATACGGCAGCTGGTGAGACGCTGGGTAGCATATATGTACTATCATCCGGCACCTCCAAATATTTGGCCATCCGCTTGATGTCGCGATGCAGCAGCAGCGACTCCTGACGCAGCTCCTCGGCCTTGAGCCCCTGTATGTAGGAATGTAGACGATACATTAGCGGCGCCTGCTTGATCGGATGCAGCGTGATGGCGTTGTGAATCTCCTTGCGCTTCAGTTTGCCGGTGTACGCGTTGCGTCCGCTCGAATTGTGCCGCAATATGTACTGCATCTGTAGTAAATTGGAAGAAAAGTCTTGTAAAAAGATGAGGCATCACTCGGTGATCATTGCTGAGAGCATGACATACCTCATAGTTCCAGGTACAGGGTATGCCGGCAAACTTTTGGACGCAGCGCCCCACCTCAACATCCTCGTGGGTGCTGTACAGATTCTTCAAGCAGGTGGGTATGTGTGGTGCAACGCGACGCAGTGTTTCGCTGCTAAGGATGACGCCGGGGCCGCCCATGCAAAAGTTCTCATCGAATTCAAGAGAGAGCAGACCAAACTCTTCGCTATTTCCCTTGCCCGCCTGTCCAATGAACTGCGGCTTTGAGCTGTCAATGGAGCGAAGAAACCGTTCCAGCTTGTCTGGATCCATGTACACATCGTCATCGGCTCGAATGAACCACTCGAATCGGTCAATGTAATGCTCATACATATAGTAAAGCATCATGAATGATTTCTTTTGTGGCGGATAGCGATCATCGACGTTCTTGAGACCAACAACGGGCAGTTCATCCGAGTAACTGCCCTCCGAGCTAAAGAACGCAATGCGTCCGGGCACCTCCTTGCCCCACGTATCGTACACGGCACGTGCACGGCCCTCAATAAAGTTCTTGGCGGTCATAACACCCACAAATACCAAATTGCGCTGAGAGTTCTGTATGGTGTCCCTATTATCGAGACCAATGATTTCGTGCGGTGATTTCAGATTTGTGGGCCGCAGGCTACAGTGCTTGACTATCTCCAGGGCTCGATAGTTCTTCAGAACGGTGCCGATGCACAGGCCCAGCACAATCCCAAACCAGGCAATGATAAGCGTTTTACGCTTCGTCATCGTGTGCTGCAGCATTGTGTTGGAAGGAGAGTCCACCTACTGTTTACTTTACGGACATGGAGGTGTTGCCACAAATGCTAAAGATTGTATGAAATGCAAAGCAATTGTCGATATTGAATAAATAATCCAATTAAATAAGTTCATGTGAAATTAAACAAAAAAATAAACTCCTTTAGCAGTATACCATTTCAGGTATGGATTTGAAATTGGTCTTTGCCATAAACGGAAAAGTCATAAACAGAAAAGTCATAAACAGAAAAGTCGTAATCTCCAATTTCGTATGAGAAAATAAGTTCTGCAAGCTCAACCATAATGCTTCAAAATCCTGTTTATTGTTCGAGCATATAAATAATAATTATGTTTATGCAAGGTTTTCATTGAATTGTTTGCGTTAAGCATACGCACACACGCACACACGCAAACACGCAAACACGCCAACACACACACACGCACTCGCATTTTGGAGGTCTGTTTGGCTTAGCCAAACAATATCTATCTCATATTTTTTTAGTACACTTAAATCCGATATATATTTTCCGGTCACTTTGCTAGTTCGGCATACAGACTGCGGGTAAAAAATCCATCAAGTCATAAAAAAAAACATAAAAATTGAGTGTTGCACTTGAGATTAAGAGTGAGCTCAGATTGAAAATAAACGGTTGCTGGCTGACGGCTGGCATTTAAAATTAGATGCTCGCTTGATGCAACGTATAAATTGAACGTTGTATGAACCTCAATTGGATTGTGCCCCATGAAGATGCGCGTCCACGAAGCATGAGAGGGGTACGCCTTACAAAATGCCTCAGATTTCTTGCGGCTGTATTTGATCGCTTTAATGTTTTGTTGTTTGGTCTCACTCTGTTACCCCTCTCCTGTCTGCCCGCGGGCAGCTTCTCCACCTTATTTCCACTGTCCGCACATGAACGCTAATCAAATAAACAAACAGCTCAGAAAACTATTTAGTCTACAAAAACTGACGAGCTACGAGCTGTGTTGTGTTTCATTGCTTCGACTTTGATCGGTTCGAGGTGGGGGATACAGATATTGGATTGTGTTGAGTTTGTTTAGTTAGCAATCTCAACATTTGTAAAATGTACGCATTTTTATCATCTAATGCTCATCAGCACCTTTCCCCTCTGATCCCTCCTTTGCAGCAGCTCTCTGACTCATCACGACAGGTGCTTAGAGTCGAGCGGTCAATTTCTGTTGAAATTCTCTTACCTCTTTACTGCGAATTCGAGTTATGCAACTGGCTATTACCGGATAGCTCGAACGGTTTACTTATCAGCACCTGTTTGTGTGTGTGTGTGTGTGTGTATTTCGGATTTGCTTTAAGTATTAGACAATGGCTATATATGTATATATATATAAATAATCTCTAATGAACAAAACTTGTAAAGTGTTAGAACTTTATTTTAACTTGGTTGTTGGAGTTGTTGGAGACAAATATGCAATTAAGATGACCTCGCTTCAAATGGGACTCTAAACAAAACTTGCGAAGTACTTTGATTTCAAAATACAGAACTTAATATATAAATTTCCAATATCCGAATTTTTTTCAAATTTAGTAAATTTATTTTAAAAGAAAATAAAAAAAAATCATACTAGTTCCATTATACATAAGGAAGTATCTCAACAAAATTAGATTAAGTGAAACTTATTATATACAGTGAACTAAAGGAACTATCCTGAATGAAATTGATTACGTGCTTATTTAATAAAAAGAAGAGCACATAAGCAGATTAAGTGTACATATATAACTATTGTGTGTAATTGGCTTAATATACACTTAAGCTGTTGCTTATGTTATTTGGTCCACTGAAAGTGAAATACCCTTCAACAAAATACACTCACGTGTTGTTCGCGTTTGTTGCCTTTTGTGTTGTTGCCACCAATCCGAAACGATGTGCAGTGCCAACCAGATTAAGGCTGGTGCCAGCCGATTAAGGTTTGTGCTTTGTCAGTTATCTCTTGTGGGTTGATAATTTTGCACAATTGGCACGTAAAAATCGGGACAGGGACGGAGACGCAAACGTAGATGGAGGGCACAGGAAAGAGTGCGACGACCGGACGGATAAGCAAGTATCTGTTGGCTACGTCTACAACGCTGAGGCAATGTGAGTGTCGCAAGCTCGATTGTGTGTTGGTCGACAGACACTGGGCAGGAAATGTGAGACTGACACTGACACACACACACACACACACACGCACAAGCACGAATGAGCGCGCGAAATTCGAGAAAAATGCGAATTTGAAGCGAATCGAAATTGCTTTTTGCAGACCCAACAAATGTTTGTTAAATAGTGCATATAAATGTTGAATAATTTGCAGCTGGGAAACACAAAAACGACTGTTTTTAATTATACAGCGTTGTGGCAATTAATGTGCTGGGCTTTCAACTTCAACACCGATGCAAAGCCAACACACACACACGCGCGCACAGAGACACACGTTCGCAGAGTAAGTGAAACAAACATGCGCTGTTTAATTATTATTTTTAGCTGATGTTGTTTTATTGCCGCTGTTACGACGATAAGTTCGCAAAGGTCGATCCACAAAACATATAGCAGCAACTTGTTATGTACACTTTTCAATTTTTTTCAATTTTAATTTAGTTTTTCTTTGAAAATATTTAAATTATGAATTTCGGTAATGTCATACACAAAATAACAGAAGAAAATAAAGAAAAAATTAATTTTGCGGCTCGTTTGGAGATTTGTTGGTTGGTGGTTGTGTATGCGTGTATGCAACAAGAACAAACGTCAAAAATCGCTGAATTCCGTTGAAGAACTAACCGAGCGAGCGGACTGCTGAGTCGGCGGCCGGTGCTCCGTTTACCCAACTTGGCCTCTGAGAGAGCCACAGACAAGACAAAAATTTACTGAGCCGAAAGAGAGAGAGAGAGAGAGAGAGACATGGCTGGTTGCGGCTGCTACCATTGCTGCAAAAGTAACTCTCAGACACGACGCTCACCAGCTGTGTGTGTGCGTGTGTGTGCGTGCGAGATCTACGTAGCTGCTAGCAACAGTCGGCGGAGGGAGCGCGATACAAAAGCACCACACACTTCATTCTTTCACGCAACGTGCCTGCCCCTGCAGCTGCCGCAGCGCGTCCATGTGTTGTCATCGTGCCATCGACGCACATCGACGTCAAATGTTCATGGGCAACATGTGGCTCAATCTGAATCAGAGACAGGTCGGAGTCATTTGTCTGCCACTGCTTATAGTTCGCAGAATCATCAAACAATACATCATTAAAAGTTGATAAGCGGCACAGTTATGGACGCGATTCCAACAAAAGATGAACTCCATGAGGCTTATTATGTACTTAGCTAGGGTTTTTTCACAACAAACAATTTCCCAGAAGTTGTATATAACATTTACTGCTTTCATTTCATTTAAACAGTTCTTAAGTGCTCTTATTTTTTGTTTCTTAACATTCAAGTATCCAAAATATTACATTTTTTCAGTTTAAAAAATGGATCATAAAACTCAATGAGTTCATTTTCGTTAAGGGTTCTTGTCTCGGCTACGCTTGAGAAATACAAAAAAGAAAATGATTACAGTCTTTTCGGCGTTTCTTATATTCCATTCCTTTTATGTAAATGTTTGAAATGAATTTTAATTAATTCAAAATCAATTTAAATTCAAATATGTTGCTCTTAGGAAAGTTTAAATCACATCAAATTCATTGCTCGTAAGTCAGCATAATTAGGATATTGGTGCTGCCAGACTTTTGAGAGAGTAGAAGCGAGATGGCAACGCAGGCAAGAAACGGTAAATTTCGTAAATAGAAGAAATGTGTTCACGTGTTGATTGTTAATATTGTAATTAATTGCAAGTAATTGTTTTGTGGTACTGTGTATAAAAAGCAATAACATGAAATTGCTTCTCTTCCTGCTGTTCTATACGACATGCAACTGCAGAGACTCACAATCCCCGCCCATCTCCACGGAAGCACGCCGTGCGGAGATCAAAAAGCTGCGCACCGAAATAAACGCAGCATTTCAGGCGGAAAATGGAGCTCCGGTAAGTGGAAAGCCAAATTTTGAAGCAAATTTGAGAACTGGCATCATCTATTTACAGGAAGGCGTTATAGTGCAGCCGGCATGGACAATACAGGAGCATAAAGACAATCTCAAGCCCAACAAGGTGCTAATCACACAATCTGCACTGAGTGCAACAAAGGCTCTACGTTTGGAGATCAATAAGGCGGTAGCCACGCAGGGTCACACAGAGGAAGTGCGGCAACTTGAGGCGGCCATCAAAGCGAAAACAGGCGGTATACAGGATCACACCGTTGCTGGCAATGCACATGAGAAAATGCTGGGCAGCAGTAAGCAGGCTGCTACAAATGTGATGGAAGTCAATGTGGTAGATGCCATTCCACTGGACATTGATCTGGCGCAGCTAAAACAACTGGAGCTAACCAAGCGGCGCACACGTGAAATGCTTGTGCTCAGTCGCATCGTAGAGGATCTGCAGTTTACGCTCGGCTCGGATGTATCGCATTGGCATCAGCTGCAACAGAACGGGAGCGTCTATTTTGTGGGTCGACGCAACGACAATTTGTTGCTATGGAAGCAACGACAAATTCCCGTCAATGGCACCGATTTTCCAAGCTATGAACCATTGCAACCATTGCCAGTGATAAGGGGCATTGATGCGACACATAGCTACGAGCGCTGGAATGCAAGGGCGCAGCTTCAAGAGAGTCTGCTACTCCTGGCCACACAGCAGCAGTTGAACTGGTATCGACTGGACACTGATACGGGCCTGACACAGTTCTGGCACTGGCCGCTCGGCAGCCACATTAGCAAGCTGTTGGCATTTGCTATCGAGAATCGCGAGTATCTGGTACAGATGCACAATCGAACGCTTAGCATTTATGCCTTCGATGTGGATGTGCTGGAGTTCTGGATTGTGCAGCGGCTGCAGCTGGAGCAGACGATTTCGGCGCTAGCTGTGCTAGATACGGGTCGCGATTTACTACTGGCCGTGGGCCTGTCAAATGAGGCGCTTATTTATGCGCATAACATGCGTGAATTGTCGCCGGATGCGGGCCTGCAGCTACAGCTGCGTCAACGTTTGGATGCACCACAGATCACTGACATTGCCGCTTTCCAAATGGGTGGGATCAGCTATCTGGCGTTGGGCGGATTACGGCCACAGATACTCAGCTATGTGCAAGGCCAACTGGTCCCCAAGACGCTGCTGGGTCAGAACTATAAACTGGTGGAGATGTTTCTGCCAGTGCCGGTGCGCAGCTATCGGGATGATCTGCTGCTGCTTGTGCAACATCGAGTGTTCTTCGACACGCACTCTCTGCTACAGTTGGAGGTGCTGGTCTGGAATGGTGTGGCCTTCGAGGCGAGCCTGCCGGCCCCTTGTGAGCTTGGCACCCAGACACGGTATGGCGCCGGCTGCATTTTGGATGAGCAGCGGGACGCGGGCTTGGCGGGTGCGGTGCTGATTCGCCAAATGCAGCCGCCACTGCTGCTAGTTCCCCGCCTTGCGGCGCCCTCAGGTCTGTTTCGACTACACACACAACTGCTACCGCGGAATTCAGAGCTGCACGATCTGCAAGAGATACAGAATTTTATGTACGACTGGGTGGCGGAGCAGGACAAGCTCCTAGCGCTCGGCGCCGATCAGCTCCTTCAAGCAACAGCTGCGCCAGAGCTAAGCCATTACGATGAGCTCAACACGCCGCTAGTCATCAATGATGACGCCGTTCTGGAGTCCCTGCTTGTAAATGAGGAACCTTGGACCGCGGCGGATACTGCCATGGATCTGCATGAGCTGCTGCGGCACATACGTGCATTGAAGCAAGAGCTGGAAGGTTACGACAGTCGTCGCTCCAAGCGCCAGCCGCAGCTCTTCAGCTATGACTATGAGCAGCTGGACTTTGATGTCGTCCAAGTGCAGGAACTGAACATCGATATGCTGAACCATGTGCCCTTCTACGTACAGAATGCCACACTGAAGTTCAACGGTTCGATCAATGCGCAACGACTGGAGCTGCTGCAACCGAAGATCATTGAGCAACTCGAATCCTTGCCCTCCAGCACGCAACAGCGCTTGGACCAAGCCGGCGATCTAAGCTGTGAATTCATCAATGGCTTGAAGTGGACGCAATTCATACAGGATTTGGTCTGGCGTCAAAAGCCGCTTCACCTCTCGCATCTGCAGGTGCATGGCGTAAGTTCATATTTACCACATAATTCCGTTGGCGCAGTAATTACATATAAATCACATTCTCATAACCCGTTGCAGGCTGTTGTCTTTGAGGACTCGCTGCATTTGAGTGCACTGAATGAGCTTAACTTTCCGGATGATTATCTTTGGTCTCAGGGCAGTTCCACGAGCATCATTCACTCACCCAAACAGTTCACCCAGACACTGTGTAGGTTGTGTCAGATATAATGAATAACTGCGCCAAGCTTCATATGCATCTCTGTCTATTTCTAGCCGCGAATATGGTCGACACTGCCGGCAGTATTAATGGAGTCGATCCCTCGAATGTGGTTACATTGAGCGAAAGCGAAGACTGGCCGGGTTGGGTCACTTTCACACAACTGGAAGTTTCCGAGGAGCTAGAGGTGATTACATAATTGGTTTGCATTCAACTCCATTCCAATAAAGAAAATCCCGTTTCCAAAATGCGCAAATAAGGAAATTTGGGAAATAAGAATCTTCATTTTCGATGAATCCAATGTTTCTGACCTCAAGATTGTAATTGAATGCTCATCAATTCACAGCTCCAGGGCAGCGCTCAGGGTCGCCAATTCGAAGAGGCGCCACTGAATCCCATGTTGACCGAGTCGCATCATATCCATGCCGCTTGCCACTTTGCCCAGCTGATTGTGAACGGAGAATTGCAGTTGCGTGGGCTGCTGGACAAAAGCAGCTACGATTCGCTGCTGGGTGATCTGGCGCAGCGAAGTGGAGATGCCAACGAGGAGCTGCTCATACCATCGGCTAAGCAAGTGCAGCACCTGGCGCTACCAATGGACACACATGTGACAGATGCCACCGTAGGCGCCATTCCCATCGAACGTTTTGTGACCAAGCACACAGAGCAGACGCTGCATAAGCTGAGCACTCTTGCGGGCAATGTATACATCCATCAGCTACAGCTCAGCGGTGTCTACGACGGCGTCCAGCTTGAGCAGCTATTGGGCCAAGCATTGCGTATCGATGCACCGCTGCTGGCGCCAACGACACGACTTCGCTTTGCCAACGATCCACAGCTATCAGAGCTGCAGGTGACACACGTTCTGAACGATGTGCCTCTATCCAGCGGATATCAGACGCTCCACGAGCCGATGCACCTCAGCCAGGCGCACTTTGATCACCTGCAGGCCAATCAACTCGATGTGACGCACAATGTGACGGGCACCGGTCGCCTAAATGGACTTAATCTCACCAGCGTACTGTCGACGCCACCGAAATTGGACACTTTGCAGGTGGAGGACTTGATACTGCCGATGGGTGCGTATGCACTGCAACTGCAGGGCCTCAGGGCCGAATTGCTGTTGGACTTCCTTCGTCAGTTTGATGAACTGCCGCTGCTCATACTCAATGGCCAGCTGCAGGTGCAACAGATTGCGGTCAGTGGCGCTATACAAGTGTTGGCCACACTCAACGGTCGCGATCTGGCCCAGCTGCAGCACGATGTCGTCTGGCTGGATCAGCGCAATGAGCTGCGCACTCGATGGCGTTTCCAGCAGTCGCCCATATTTGCCAGCGATCTTGTGCTTCTGGGCAGTTACAATGAACGTTTGTTACCCGAACTGCTCGACGATATAGTCTTTCGCAGCGATGAGCACCAGGAACTACTGATTGTGGGCACCAAGAGTTTTGGGGCTCCTGTTAGTGTCCTTGATGTCTTGCAGCTGCAGGCACTAAATGGAGTGCCCTTCGAGAGAATTGCCAACAAGCTGCAGCCGCTGGACTTTGCCGGTGATATAAACTTGGAGGGGCGCTTGCATTTGTCCCATTTACAGCTGCATGGCCAACTGAATGGCGACGAAGCTAATCAGCTAGAGGAGCAGCTACGCTGGGATCCGCAGCTAGGCGCCTTCGTGCAGCGTGGCCTGGTACGATTACCAGCCCAAAACCAACTGCACCAGTTGACGGTTCTGGGCCACCTGGGCAATCGCAGTCTGGAGCCGCTACGTGAATTTTTTGATAATCTACTCGACAAGCGACAGCCTCAACTGAGCCTTCAAGGCCACAAAATCTTTACGGGTCGCGTAAGTATTCTAGGTGACACCCATATTACCAACCTAAATGGCATCCAGTTGGAGGAGCTACTGCAGCAACTCATCTTCATCAATGTCGTCGGCAACGAAGTGACGATACAAACGCCGGTGCACTTCGAGGCTGCTGTGCAGATGGAAGAGCTGCATGTGGATGACTTGGTGGTTCAAGGTGAACGCATCAATGGCTGCAATGTCAGCGAATGGATTCACGACACGCTGCGTGTTGATCGCAACTGGCAAGCAGAACGTAAATATAATTCATACACCACTTGTGCAAGACTTACTTTTGTGCATCTATTCCCCAGAACCGGTCAGATTTGCTGAAGGCGCACTGGACACCAATGCGCTGCACGTCGGTCAGCTCAATGGATTGAATCTCTCGCGCGTGGTTACTCTGCATACGCCGCAAAACTTTAGTTTCCCCTTCATTGCCAAGGAACTGCATCTGGATGACGGGCAAGTGCAACTGCATGGCCTCGTCAATGGACACAATCTAACTGAGGAATATGCCAATACCTTGCTGGTAAGTTGGACGAGTCCTCGCAGAATGATATAAGGCGATCTATACCATTCTGCCTATCTGATTTTTATATAAGCACATGTTCGCTTTTCTATTTTAGATCAATGCGCCGCATGAGCAGCGTGTGGAAACACCGCTGGTGATGCAGTCAGTGGACGTAACTGGCTCCTTGCTGGCCAACTGGCCCATCAACGGGGATCCCAATCTCAATTTAAGTGATGTTGCCACGCTGCACGAGGACCAGCTCCGACTGCAGACACCGCTCAACTTTGCCACTCTGCATGCGCCAGAGTTGCGCACGCGCCTGTACCTTAATGGATTCAACTACAGTGCCTGGCATGAGAAGAGCTTGTGGGCGCAGGGTCGGGCGACGCAAGTCATCAGTGGCAATTGGAGGGTGCGCTGGTTGCACCTGAAATTGCCACAGCAAACGGAGCAGCCAGCACATGATGTCTATCGCCGCCAGATTACAGCATTGGCCGATCGCACGCAGAAGTTATGCGCTGGAATGGCCAAACTTTTTGGTCTCCTGCGTCTGCCGTATCAGGTGAAGCTATTGCGACGCCGCTTTTCATTGAACCAGGCTAAGGATCAGGGGGATGTGCGTCGCGTCTTTGCACTGCAGTCACAGGCAGGGGATGCACAGAACTATTTATTGATCAACGAGCTGGGCTGCTGGACGCGCATCTATCGCTGGAATGGCACACACTACGACAGCGCTGGTGGCTTCGAGAGCGGACCCGTTGATGACGTAGCTGTGCTGCAGCTGGGGAACGCAACAAATGACCAGTTCAGCTTTATGACCAGCTATGACCTAAGCGAGGAACAGCTTGAACATAACTGGAACTGTAGCAGCCTGGCGAATCTGAAAAGCTGGCGGACCAGCGCCAAAGTTGATATTGAGCCGATGGATGTACCAGGTCCGATGCTGCAGCAGCTGCACGACACACAACAAAAGCAACGCAATGGCCCAACCTATCAAGAAGCCATCAAGTATTTAAGCCGGCCCAGCATTGAATCGCAGTTGCGGCCACATCTCGATGCATCGCATACGCTCAGTCAGCAGCAGTACGAATCGTTGCGGGAACGCCTGCTGGAGCATCTCAGCTTTCGTCTGCAAACCGAGGTGAACATCACACAACTGAGCATACCCGAGAGCGATCTGTACGATGATGAGCTACTTGTGGAAGACTTTCTGCACCTAATGCGTCAGCTGCACCTGGCTTCCAAATCGAAATCTAAGTTGTTTGCATCACTGCCAACTGATACTCTCCCATTGCCGAATACGCCGGCAAGCGTGTTGGCTGCTCGCAGTGCCCAGTTGATTTGGGCAGCACTGGAGGAGCTAAGGGCGCTGCATGCGCGCCTCAGGGGACAGGAAGAGCAGCAGCAGCAGCAGCAGCAGCAGCAGCAGCAGCAGCAGCATCATCATCATCATCAAGATCTGGTGCTTTATCTGGAGCAAGCTATTAATGATGTGCTGATGTTGGCTAACACTGATAGCAGGCCTGAGGAAACCTCCCATGTCGATGATGAAGACACGCTGCGACTGCATGCGGTGATTGAGCGATTGCGTCAGCTGCAGCAGCAGCTGCAAGCGGACGAGCAGCAGCAGCGTTACCAAAACATTGATACTGCCAGCAGCAGCATGCATGCCATGCTATTGCCGCATCCAGCTGAGCAGCCGCACCCTCAACCTGTGGAAACTATACGACTACATGTTGGGCCATCAAAGCGTGCCAAACTGCTTTATGCGCGTCTGAGCATAGTCGCTTCGGATGACCCGCCCTTGGTGCCGTCGACTGCGCCAGCGGCTCACATCCAGCTGCATCATGCGAATGGTAGCCTATTCCAGTCGCTGGCCGCCAATATTGGTGCCCGCCAGTTGACTGCGATGCGGGTGCGAGACGACGAGACGCTGCTGGCCTTCGTTGACGGCTGTTGTCGTGTGCGCGTCTTTATCTATCGCGGCATTGAGGGCTTTGTGCCATTCGCCCAGTTCCACGCCAAGGCGCAGTCTGAAACGGTGCAGCCGTATGTGCTGCAATTGCTGGCATTGCAACTGCCCTTGCAGCGATCACCGGGCGCTCTCTATATGCTGGCTGTAGTCCAGGCACGCCATTCGACCTTCTATGAGCTGGTCATGCCAGGATTCTTTGAAACTTGGCTACGTTGTAAATAATGTACGAATACGGAACGTATTCGTATGCACAGATGTACATTTGAATTTGAACTGTTAATAAACATTAATATTTAATCAAAGTCGCACGGTTTGCAGCACTAAATTAATAATTTTAATTATGGATATTTATGTTTGCTCAGAGTGCACAGGTTTGAACCGCTCAATTATAGATATGCATCAGCTGTCCCAAGTTGTTTTAGGTTTGACATTGATGAGTTGCACAAGATTATACTTAACTATTGCCTAACATGCATTTAAATGTAGTCTTTTTTATGGCGACTCCCAATGTTGTGTGTGCGTGTGTGTGTGTGTTGTTTTTGAGTTGTGTTTGCGTTTGTTGTCGTTTCGTTTCCAGCTTCGGCCAGCTAATATATAATTTGGGTTTTATAGTCTCGTGCTGACAATCTTGCAACTTTCTCGCTGTTTGTATCTTTAAGCTATTTCCCATACATATATTTCCATTAATAAATAATATTAACTACAACGAATACACTCACAATGCACTCACGACCATATTCAATCGTTAATCTCATACAATTTGGATATAAATATTAATTGGGAATACATACACACTTAGATACATCAATACAGTTATTTGCATAATTTACCTATGTACAAATTACACATACATATGTATAATTACTATTGAACGCCTAAAAAAAATGGCTTAATTTAATTTATGCAAAAATAATCGAAATTATAATTTAATTACTACATTTTCCCTTAATTTAAAAACTTGTTCGTCGCATATCTATTCAAGGAAAATATCTGATTTTGACCAGCTGTACGCTCTGCAAATGCATACTAACAAAGGTGAACAGGTTTATGTTTATGTTCGGTTTTACTGTTTTATTATTATTGTTACTATATTTTTATATTTTTTTTTTATTCACAGCTTTAGCTTTTGGCAATGACAGCGCATATCATCAGATCAGCAGCCACACGTCGGGAATGCCGTTGAGCCGAACTGAAGTTAATGGCTTTGGATGTGGTCGACTGGCTGCGATCACCTCTAACTTGGATACATAATTCAACTGACCACAACAGCTGTTGGGCAGAGCAATCTTTTCACATGACATGTAGGTTGAGGAGGTGTCGAAGTCGCTTTGTATGCCGAATTTGGCATTTGGCTTATCAGCTGAAGCCGCAGGGGGGCGCGACATGATTGTTACCAATTTCGCTGCTGATGGGTAGCAAATTTGATTCGGAGCGAAACTATTACAACATCGGGCGTTTGCAGGCCACTCAAATATCGATCTGACAACTAGTCTTTCAAATATGAATTACAACCCAAAAAACTGTCATACATATAATTATCACATCATTTTTCTTGATGTGGGCACTTCTAGTTGTATCCATGTTAGCACTCTCCTCCACTTATCCGACAGTCTTTTTCCGTAACGCTTCTCCACATGATATTTGCAACTATTTAGATTCACAGACCCAATAAATGTTTTAATAAGATTAACATTGCCGATGCATTCAGAGCGTTTCACTATTCAAATTATTGTTGGTATTTCAAAAACCAAAAATGTTTTGCATTTTTTTAAGCATGCGAAAGTTGCAGCTCAATAAATAATATATTTGTTTTAGATGAAAGTGCTTAAGTAGCAGTTATTCTTAATTTTACATTTTACATTTTTCAAAAACTTTCTAGCATAATTAATAAACAACAAGTTGGCTCAATTCCCATTCGTATATCTAATTAAAATCGTCGATGCGATGCGTCGGTGTTGAACTTATATGGGAGAGAGTCATTGCCTATATTCAAAATAACCGCAGATTTCAAAACATACATTCCATTAGCTGTGGCTGCCATTAAAGATCAGACTTTTATACCACTACCATTCACTTTTATAATTAAAAGTCTTTTATATAGGTATGTATGTATGTATATGGTGCTCCAGCGAATGATATATGCATTGATAATGTGGCTTAAGCCCATTAAACAAATATTGAATAACTTACGGACTGGCTTTGAACTTCTTTTCGGGTTCACTGCAGCTACGCTGACGTTGCCGTCAGCGTTAGCGTTGATGTCAAATGGCTTTATTGTTGTTGTTGTAGTTAATTGGGCCATTTCTCTTTGGGCAGCAATTTTCTTGATGCTCTTTGGATCGGGATCGCGGATCGCGTATAAATAGCGGCCAACGAACGTACCATCAATATTAGTAACTGATAAAGCTTCAAGGCTTCACATCGTCTGACAAGCGCTAAGAGCTGAACCTAAGCAGAACCGACAACAAAATGAAGGTAAGATTTCGAGAAGAAAAACTAAATCATCTCCTTTGCTGAAACTCCACTTTTGTCCAGGTATTCGTTTGTCTGATTGCCTGTCTGAGCCTAGCCCAAGCTGGCTTTATTGGTGGTGGTGGCGGCGGCTACGGTGGTGGTGGCGGCTACGGTGGTGGTGGCGGCTACTCTGGCGGTGGTGGCGGTGGTGGCGGTGGTGCTCCCACCATTGTCAAAGTGATCCATGAGGAAGGCCATGGACATGGCGGCGGCGGTGGTGGCGGCCATGGACATGGACATGGTGCCGAAGTCAAGATTGTCAAAGTTATTCACGAGGAGAGCCATGGCCATGGACACGGTGGACACGGTGGACACGGTGGACACGGCGCACCTGAGGTTAAGATCATCAAACTCATCCAAGATGGCGGACATGGGCACGGCGGTCACGGCGGCGGCGGCTACGGCGGCGGCGGCCACGGCGGCGGCGGCCACGGCGGCGGCGAAGTGAAAATTGTCAAGGTTATTCACGAAGCTGGCGGCCACGGTGACCACGGCCACGGTGGACACTTTGAGGCTGATCATGGACACCACGTAGCGGATGTGAAAGTCGTGAGCGTCATCAGTGAAGGCGGCGGCGGAGGTGGTGGTGGTGGCTGGCAATCCGGCGGTGGTGGTGGCTGGCAAGCCGGCGGCGGTGGTGGCTGGGATTAATTTAAATCTCAATTCCCATGCCCATTCCCACATAGCCATGTTAAGTGCCAGGCATTCGACTCGCATGTTTCTGTTGTCCGAGTTGAGCAAGGGCATTGGCCTTGTCGATGTTGTTACTATATCTTTAAGATGGCACACATATCGTGTGCCTGCTGTTTATTTCTTAAGCTTTTTTTTTTCGTCTGTTAAATAGTTAACTAAATGTACAAAGCGTTTTCAACTATGTTGAAATTCGAAAAATACAAAATAAAAAAATATTAAACAAAAAGCTATTAAACATTTTCTTTGACGTGCTGCACTGTGCGCGGGAGGAGACCCCATGCTACATATCAATACCAAATCAGCAGTTGGGAAACAAATTTTCCTACAGGGGTGCCTAATTATGCCCATAAGAATAATTGTGAGCGACAATCATCATTAGCTTCTCATGTTATCGGATGATGCTGCTGCTGCAACTAAATCAGGCTACTTGGCTGTTGGGATACACGACTCCATTCCTCTACATAGATATGTACATACGTTCATCAATACATATGTACATACATACATTCATACATACATAGACACATACCTCAATACATACATACATACATAGATACAATTGTGAGCGACAATCATCATTAGCTTCTCATGTTATCGGATGATGCTGCTGCTGCAACTAAATCAGGCTACTTGGCTGTTGGGATACACGACTCCATTCCTCTCCATAGATATGTACATACGTTCATCAATACATACATACATACATACATACATAGATACAACTATATTAGTACGTAGTGAAATGCGTCGTCATATAACCCAGAAATGGGTCAAGATAATTCACGCATACCCACAACCGACTTTTACTGAGACAGATGTTGTTGAACTTTTTTCATTAGTTTTATTTATATTAAGTAACTTAAATGAGCTTCACTTTTTTTTTACTTTTTTTATATGTCTTCGTTTTATTGTGTTGCAGAAAAATTGCAGAAAACGACAACAACAATACGACCAAAAATTAAAAACATATTTGTCACTCTGCTCGAGCGATGATTTGCCAGAAAGGAAACTTGACAAACATCATGAGAGGATTATTTCGTCACGCTTCCGTAATTGATACAATGCTATACAATAGGTACAAGTAGTGCAGTTTGGAAAGAAACAATTAAATGAGGGGGTTCACCCAGAGATCTCTATCTGAACGACTTGAAGCTGTGCTGAATGTTTTCTCCAGTTGTTGCATGTTGGACTGAACAAATCTAAAAAAAAAAATGCGATATAAAATTTTCCAAAACCAAAGACATAATTTATGATTTTGTACAAATTTAAAGTATTGATTAGCTTTAGGGAAATGCTAATGATTGCGAACAGCTCTTATGGACGTGCATAATTTGAATGTTGCATAATGATTTGAAACAAACAAAATGTTACAAGAAATCAATTCGTGTGTTCCTACGAATGTGATTATGTAAATATATATATTTATGCAGATATGCATTTAATATGTATATGTATGTTGAAAATATGCAAGATGATGTAAATTAGAAACCAGTTTGCCACCAAACAAGCCTTCATCGCAAGCCACAGAGGCCAGCAGCAGCCCTGAATTGATATTATACTTGCACATAAATTGTTCAAATTTTCAAATAGCTGGCAATGTTGGACTGTCATGGTCTTAAATTTATTTATTAAATATTATATAGATGCTGTTCATAATCGCCGACCAATTATTGGACGGACCCCCGTTAAAAACCAGCGAGTTGTCGTGACTGCGTGGGATTCGTGCGCTTCCGCAATGTCTGAGTAGAAGATGTGGCAATTAACGTATCGCAACACTGGAAAACTATTTGCCATCTATCAAGTGCCGATCCCAAGGTTCCTCTACCAACCCGATTCATTTTGTGGGGGCCAACAATTAATAAGCGTACCGGTTGACCCCATCGACCAGCATTGATGGTTGTGCACTTTTTCAAATTAAGACTAAATGAACAGCAGGCGGCGTCGCAAAGCCGATGTTAGAATACCCTTCCACTTGAAACAGGTCCAGGGCAAGGCATCCTCTATGATGCTACTAGCGATCTTCAGAAATAAAACTTATAATATGAAACATATATATATATATTTAAACATACATTTTATGGCATCAAAGTAAGCTCAAAATCATAAAAAATTAACCAAAACTAAACTAAACAGTTATTTTTGAAACTAATTCGTAATCTAAACACATACTTGAAAAAATCCGTATGGAACTCAAATTATATATACAATTATATATGTATGTATACTTTGTGTGAGCGGAGATAATTGTTTTAATGGGGTGCCCATGTGCAGGGTAAGCTGGCATAACCCTTTGATAGTTCAGTTGCGAAGGTGGAGTTTGATTCGAAGTTGGATTTATAGTTGGAGTTGAATTTGGAGTGTTAAAACGCGCTACTTAATCGCCTTTGTTTTGTTCCGTTAATGCCTTTGTGCAACTTTTTTTTGATGAATTGCATAACGAGCCAATAAAGAGCGGCGGCAGTTAAGACCCGGTCGACACTGAATCGAGCTGAATGGAGTTACGGCCACTGTGAAGACGGCGGCGGTCAGCGAAATGATGGGATGGCCACGCTGACCAAGACACTGGCCAGAGCCAGAGACACAGAGACACCCCACGCTTGTCTTGCTTGATGATGGCATAATCCGGTAAGAGCATAACGTGGACAAGCAATTAGAGTGCCATACATTAGCATACAGCTGCGGTCAGCTATTTGCTTTTTTTTTGTTTTTCTTTTTTTTTGGCCAGCAGCTCTGGTTTTGGCTGCCGCTCTGGTTTTGGGCTCTCAGCTGTTAGGTTGGGCCGTGGCCCATAAAAGCATCGGCTGGTGCAGTGTTGAGGCACAGTTGAAGCTTAGCTCTCGTCGTAGTCGCAATCCAATCAACTCCTAACTCCTAACTCCACACATACACACAGCCAACATGAAGGTGCGTCCCGCCTGGCGGCTCAGCTCGAAATCTCGTAGCCAGGATTAACGAATTTTCGAGCAACTTTTTTTTTCAATATTTTTTTTGTTGTTTGTGCCGTGTTGTGAAATTTTTGTTGTTAATGTGCCTGTTTCTCTTCCACGAAAGGTATTCGTTTGTCTGCTTGCTGTATGCAGCATGGCCCAAGCGGGCTTCCTTGGCGGCGGCCTTAGCTCCGGCGGCGGAGGCGGCGGCGGCGGCGGCTGGGGTGGCGGTGGCGGCGGCGGCGGCTATGGTGGCGGCCACGGCGGCGGTGGTGGCGGTGGCATTAAAATCATCAAGGTGATTTCTGATGGCGGCCATGGAGGCGGCGGTGGCGGCTATGGTGGCGGCGGCGGTGGCGGATGGGGCGGCGGCGGCGGCGGCTATGGCGGCGGCGGCGGCGGCTATGGCGGCGGTGGCGGCCATGGCGGCGGTGTCAGCGCTATCAAAATCGTCAAGGTCATCTCTGAGGGAGGAGGCGGCGGCGGCTACGGTGGCGGTCATGGTGGCGGCTATGGCGGCGGCGGCGGCTACGGAGGCGGTCATGGCGGCGGCTATGGCGGCGGTGGCGGTGGCGGTCATGGTGGCGCTGTTAAAATCATTAAGGTCATCTCCGAAGGAGGCGGCGGCGGCGGAGGCGGTGGCGGCGGCTGGGCACCTCAGGGTGGCTGGGCCCAGGGCGGCTGGTAAACAACAGTCCACACTCGGTCCGAACGCGCTCCCCCGATACCTTGTGGCTAGGTTGTGACATTTGTGCCCATGTAGGAGTTTGGGCATGCAATTGGAACGCAACCCTTTCACAATTTTGTTGAATTTTTTTTTTTATTCTCGTTTTCGTTGCGGCGAACACTCGAATTGTAAATACTCATTACATTAAAAATAATAAAACCGAAAACAAACAAATGTTGCTTACTTTCTGCCATTAATCACGCGAAGGTTCACTTCAAACCGACTGACATTTCCGGTGGCGACCCTCTCCGGAGACACGCGACCGAATTCGTTTTCACTTTTCAGCACTCGATTCGCTTTTTGCTGAACCATTTAATATGCTGCAAGTTGTACTGTGGCACCAGACAGACCTACAAATACTCTGACATAGAGCATTGCATAATGTTAGACGATCTCAACTTTAGCACATGCTACATGTATCTCAAGAGACACGCCTCTCATCCTGCTGTCCAAGTTGCCACATCCAAATGGATGGAAGCATTCACATGTGGCACACACATTACAATCTAATTGTCATCCAAACACTTGCAAAATTGATAATGAGATTATATAAGCCGAAAACAAACATTAAGTTTACCGGATGCTTATCTCTAGATTGTTTCCCACTGGCAGCACCTCAGGGCTACAAATTTGGTCCCAACTATTAATTTACAGTATGTGTGTACGTATGTATGTATAATATATATGTATATACATATATATATTTATCAATTTGATTGTGTTGTGTTTGCACAACTTGTTGATGGGAGTTTTCATTAAATAGTGTGTGGAATGTGTGTGGAAACTCAAGATGATTGATGACTGCTCGAATGGTGCACATCAAATGGATATCAAGGCGTAGCTGAACTAAAATCTGGCAAATTAAAACGCAATATTTTTGGACCAGCTCTTTAGCATGATGAACAAATGTAGTTAGTCTCTAGGTTGCAGCCATCCCCTGCAGGACGGAAACGGAAATGATTTTTGTGTAACCAAAGTTTAGCCATGAAAATTGATTGGCCATCTAGGCCAGGTAGAAAAGTTGAGTTCCTCCAAAACGAATGTGGCACACAGGCATAAAGGACATCTGCACACATGCAGCTGCAACATGCAGCTTGCATCTACCCAACCTATTGAGCATTGGTGGTGGCACAGTTGCCAACATCTTTTAATTTGCCATAATGAAGCAGCGTAATAATTATCGTCATTTATTATTTGTTAGCCTTTTTGCCCTCTCTCTCTTTCTCTCTTTCGCTCTTTCTGTCTCTGTCTAGGTATTTATCACCAGCATGCCGACACAATTTGGATGGCGTTTAAATTAATCATATAAATAACAATTAATAAAGTTCCCCCCATTGAGAAGAAACAATGCAACATTTCAAAAATGATGTTGTTCATGAGTTGGGCTGTCGGCCAGCGACATACAAAAAACCAGCTGAACCAATCGTAACTTATTTATTTAATTAACATGTATATATATATATATATATATATATATATATTTGTGTAAGCTTATATATATGTATGTGTATATATAGATATTTATATATAAATTCAAAATCCTGCTTCATTTCCACATTCGATTCTTCTGTACATATGTCAATATATAAATGTATTCGTAGAACTCCGTCCGGAACTTATTACGCTGGATGGCGACACGTAATTTGCTGAATGTGTGTGCGTGTGTGTGTGTGTGTGTGCTTCAAAATAATAGTGGTGTTAATGACTCATTTTATGGAGACAAAATCGAGCAAAATCACTTCAAAATCTTCAAAATGAATGGAAAATTCAATTCTGCAAAGCAAAAAAGTTTTCTTTCCCATCTGCGTATATACAAAAATACTGTTATTAATTAATATTACTAACACCTAATACTAAGTGCAGTAAAATAACACCCACCACCCATTATCAGTCATAGAAGTTTAGAAACTTGATTTAGCCACAGGCAAAGCTGAGAAAACTTCAGTAGTATTGAAATTGTATTACTAATGTAACAAAAACAGTTATAAATCTTGTTCCATTTAAGAACTTTCCATTTTTTGTTAATAATTTGATGGCTATGACAACTTGTAATGTTTACATACATACATACATGTTGTGCATTAATTGCTTGTGCTTAAATGAAATTTGCCTCATCTTAAGTGTTTTTTTTTTTAAACTTTTTCCAAAACACATACATACATACATACATATATATTATTTTGACTGCAGCTTGTTTATCGACTGATTTTTGATTTTTTTCCTTTTATTTTTCTTTTGTGTTTAATTTTTGCGAGCAACAAATAATTCACTCTCGATTTGTATGGAGGCCTAAACAAAAGATAAGTCGATGACAAGTGGGGCACCCACATGGGGGACACCTCAACTGTCGCTATTGTTCCAGCGTAAATGGGGTCGGCAGGTGGAGGCAGGCGCGTGGTGCATCGCAAGCTATAAATACCGCTCAAGCATCGAAAAAAAAACAACAAAACGCGAACAAAAAGAAGAAGAATGCGCCCAGTCACCCAATCAGGCCAGGATACTTTGGTGGTGTTGGTGCTGCTGCTGTTGCTGCAGCTACTTCATTTGGCTTTGGCGCAAAACTTCTGCGATCGGTCACTTTGTCCAAGTGGCACGCATATCGCCTGTGGTCATAGCGGCGTAAGTGAAACATTGCCAAACATTTGCAGCAAACATTGACTCTGCCGTTAACTTTTAACGCTTTAGCGTTTTGCCGACGGCTGCCGCGGTGAATTTGTCAACCTAGATGGGCACAGAGCTTTAATCCTGAGAGCACAATGAGCGCCGGAATTAAATTGCGGGAGTTGGAATGAGCGGCTTCCGCAGTGCGGTGCGCATGGGGAGCATGTTGTGGGACCCGACACTGGCCCGCCTTGCCGCATACAATGTGCAGCAGTGCCGCATGGCACACGATCAATGCCGCAATACGAACGTTTATCGCTTCTCCGGCCAGAATCTGAGCGTGCTCTTCACGCGTAACGTTGACACCGCCCAGGTTCTGAGGCAGCGCATCGCAGACTGGTTCAACGAGTATCGTTTTGCGACTAGAGCTGATATAGAACGCTATTCGTCACGTGGCGGACCGTAAATAAAAAGCTAAAATGATCTCTCTCCTTTCTCTCTCACTCTCTCTCCCACACTCTCTCAGCGCAATCGTATCGGTTGCGCCGTTGCCCGTTATACGAGTGCATCTGGCAGCAGCGGCACACTGCTCGCCTGCAACTATGCGGTAACGAATATGATCAACAATCCCGTTTATCGGCCCGGAGCAACGGCATCCCAGTGCACCAGCGGCCGCGATCGTCAATACACTAATTTGTGTGCTGCCAATGAGGGATATAATTACAATAACTGGTCGGGTTGATTTCCCTGCCAATTCTCCTCTTCAAAATTGCCAATGAGTAAATTTACCGTTATTTGTAAGCTAGCACACTGTCCCAAAGTAGGGGAAAGTAATTTCCACAAACGTTTCCAAGCTTTTAGCACTGGGAAATTAAAATTGATATGTGGTACTTGCAATATCGTAAGTGTGTCCCTACTATCTGTTTGTTATCCGTAATCCTTCCTATAAATATTTGTCTCAGCTCAATTGGGAAATACTTATTAGTTTTGGTTGAATATAGCAGTGCCAGGTTTACGTATCCACTTAACGAACAAAATCGGGTTGTGTCTTGGATAAAAATAGGCAAGGACAAGGAAAGACAAGAAATTTCCCAGCCAAGCAACACTGCATACTTTCAGGCTCAACAAATATTCTTTATCAGATCTCTTTGCATTTCTCGAACATTTATTTTGTAAATAATAATTCATAAATAATTGTTGTTAAACAAACTTAATTTCGATCAGAATTTGACATATTTTGTATTACAGAAGCATTTTGAAACCTATGGATCGGATTTTTCTGACTCAAGGATGCGACCGAAGATGGGTAAATCCTCGATCTTGGTGGGATTTGTGGTCGTGGGTGTCAATTGTTCTGAAAGGCACTCGGCTTTCAATTGTGACCATTTGCGCGTTTTGATAAAATCCTGAAAGAGCATCTCTCTGCTTGGTATAGTGCGATCCAAATAGAAACACATTCGCTGCCAAATGTGGCCCGGATTCTGATCGTCGTCCATCAGCCAGTAGTTTGGGATTAGCAGGCATTGGACTGTCGTGCGGGCCATAACAACACGATGCTCCCACTTCTCGCCAATGCCGAATACGCCACCCAAGCCCAACGTGCCAACGTCAATAAAATGCGACTCATAGTTGTCCTTCTTGCTCTGCAGGAGAATATGCAGTGTAATTAGGAACAGATACTGATTACAGACATTCAAAGATATGCACGAAATATACTCGCTGTTTTGCCGACCATCCAAGTGAGGTGCTCGAAGAGTAAGACGATGACGAAGCTGTAAATATTTCCCACTCTTCAGATTCCGCTTCCTGGCTCAAATAGTTGTGCACTTTCCATGATTTCCTCTGCATGTGTTCAGGCCAAGTTACACGAATTTTGTTCAAATCATCGTCGTCACATGATGGATACTCAATATCATCTTCGTAGTCTTCCATCTGCTCATCTTCCCAAAAATGCTTCACAACTTTGGTTCCCTTCTTATGATGCCGATGACGATGATGATGATCATGATCTTGTTGATCATTTTGTTGATAAAAATGATAATTCGATGGATTATCACCAACAGTTACTGGTTTCCGATTCATCAGTTCACAGTTTGCCACGATTGTCGCCAATTCCTTCTTGCGTTTCTGCATTTCAAAAATTGCACACAAATTGTGTTTAATTTCGTTTCAGTTTGAATTGAATTGAATTGAGTTGAATTGAATTGAATTAATTGCGTACCACTTTCTTTCGGATATGTTTGTCCTCCCCAAGCGATGAGCTTGAAAGCAACAGTTCCGAAACATCAAACGGATCCGTTTGATCTTCATCCTCATCACTCTTACGGGCCTCCTGCGACACATTGATTAGTTTATACTTTGCCTCCCCGTTCACATATGAGATCTGCGTATGCCTCAACTGTAGTCTTTATAGATATAGATGAATAGTATATTATACCGTCATGTGGAGGCACTGCAGTAAAACGCATTCGCCGCTTAACATGAAATACACATAGTTGTTATCCTTATCTTCCGGATATATCGTGCTTAACGGTTCAAACTGCCGTAAAATTCCGAACCTGCAGGCGCTCACAACCTGTGAATAAATGAATCAATCCATTAGCGGTATTCCACAGTTTTGGAGTTCCGTTTCAATCGCTATCAAATCGAAATTGATCAAAATTGATTTCATTCAATTTTTAAGTTACTTTTTGACTAATTGTGAATGCAATAATTCAAATCGAAATCAATCAATTTTGATTTTGGTTTTTGACTAATTATTTAGCACCTGTGCTTTGGTCATGAATTTCAGGTAACTGATGGAGGCAATTGCTTCTTTCTTCTCAGCCCAAACTTTGATCATATGCGGCTTCAGCAGAGCATCGAAGTGAAAGTCGTTGAGTATCAGAATTTCCGAATTAACTGCGATCACAATATCAATTAAGACCATTTACAGAACGGAATTATTGCTATCATCAACCTGTGGCTATATACGTATTTAACCTGAGTCTATCCTCTAGCAGCTCAACCTCACCAACCCAGTCGCAAGGTCCCAAAAATACCTCCGGCTGCTGCTCGAATTCGTGGCTAACCTGCAATGGACAACCTAGTGTTATGGACTAATATCTATATATATATATATATATATATATATGGATATATGTATATGTTTCATGCCTTGTTAAATATTTTCCTTGACATCTCGACGCCACCGCTAATTATAAAATAAACAGCAGTCGGCGGATCGCCTTCCTTCATCAAGATGCGACCCGCTCTGATCTGCATGAAATGCAAATGTGGCATCAATCGAGCACGGATTTTCTAAAAATATATACAAAATACGTGCAACAATTCAGGCGATTTTTGCTTTTTGCTTACCGGTGGTATTTCCGCAAAGCAGCCGAGATCGGCAACAATGCTGCACAGTTGCTTTCTCTCTGCTAGGGATCGTGTGTGGTGCGCTGTGGCTAGCAAGGCTTTTTGCTGCAACACGCACACACGCACACCATGTGTGCGTTAGACATGTATGTATACCATATGTGCATGTATGTGCATATGTCTACTTACGGCGAAGGTGAGAATGCCTCCCTTGTGCTGCTTGCGTATTAGAAATGCAACATTCTTCTTAATATTCAACGAGAACTGCTGTTCATCCATTTCGGCTATCCAATCATTGTTGGCAAACGCAACTCGAATCAATCTCTTGAAGAGCAATTGCGCTTTCTGGCGGCGTAGCGCCTCAGCCTGCTGCTTAAGGATGCGCTTCGACATTGCCGCTTACATATGTATGTGTATACATACGTATGTGTATCTTTATATGTGTGTGTAGGATGTTGTCTGAAACAAGTTTCTGTTTCAATCGAAATATATTTGCGATAATTTATGTTGTGCTTCGTGCTCTGTGTAAACTCTGTTTGTGTTGACTGACAGTGGCATGAAAAGGCTGGGCTGGCTGCGTTCATCACAATTACAAATAAATTGAAAATCTACTCAGTTTTTGCTCTGATTGTGTGTTTGTTTATTTTCATTTTTTCTCTCTTTAGTACTGAAAAATGTAGTTTGCTGCAAGATATGTGCAACGAGCGATGCTCAATTGTTGTTGCATTGTTTTGCGTGTTGCCCCTATTAGCGTGCCATATGTTTGGTTCATTGTTTCACACTTTAATGAGCGTCTCTAATTCGCTCACCTACATTTTTGGCAGCGACAAATTATGGTCAGCCAAATGGAGTTTTTGAGTGAACGCGAATGTAATTGAGTGGGGAAAACTTTACCCCTTGAGCGGGTGCTCAATGTACCCCTATGTCTGCACAGAGCACACAGCATCAGCTTTGGGACACATATGCAATCCACGCTTGGGACAAGTCAACTTGGCTGCGGTGAGTTGAGAGCGAGTGACACGCTGTGTGTGTCAGCTGGAGAGGGATGATGATGTGTGTGCAGCCAGAGAGAAGCAGAGAGCGCGTAGGATAGCGAGAGCTTTCACTCAAAGCGAATCGAGCTGTTCATTTGGATGATTCGCAATGTGTTGTATTTTTGCCAAAGACAGTTCATTACTGTTTTCAAGGATAAGCGAAGTCCACGTGCTGCCCGTGCTGGCAAAACATCAAATTCAATTGTCGTCTTTGCGTTTTATCCACTTTGTCGGCTGTTGTGGTCGTCTCGCTGTCGTCAATTACTCAGTAAGAATAAGAATAAACAGAAAATTGCCGGAATTTGTGCTTGCTTGCCCAAAAGCAACTAGATGTACAAAAAAAAAGATCCAAAAGAGACAAAACAAATAATAACGCAAAGAAACTAGTTGAAATGCACAACACCAAAACAAATCAAGTTTCGGGCGAATAATATACAAGATCTGTTTGTTTTTTTTTTGTTGTTTTTTTGTTGCTGTTGTTGTTTTTTTTTTTGTTGTTCTGCTTCACATGGAATGCATACAAGTGCCAGTGATGTGATGTGCCCAACATAACAACAAAAAGGATAATATAAAATTCGCCACAACTCGCGCGTAAGCGAGGATATTAGGAATATGACTCACACGAACCATTTAACGCAGTGTAAGTGAAAGTTTCTCAAAGTTTGTAACAATTTTCCAAAATTAGAAAAGCTAGTTGGCGAACAACACTTCAATGACGCGGAGATTTATCCACTTGCTGCACTTGCCGTACTTGCTGCACTTGCCGCACTTGCCGCATCCGTGTGCAATTCCACTCAACAGCAGCTTATTCAACTTAAGCCCATTTCCTTTGCCACAAACTTGGGCCAGATATTTAGCCTGGTGTCGCCAGCCCAGCACCTGAGGCCTATTCAATAAAAATAAATAATATATGTATAAATTTATGTACATACACAGAGATAACTGGTTTTCATGCATACATTTAGATCTCAAGTCTCATGTGATTAAATTCAGCACAGAATTTTGATTTGCATACTTTGAATGTCCCATATAGCAGCAAGAGGAGGGAGGAAAGCACAACGATGCCTGCTCATGCTAGAGCCATATTGCGCTGAAGAAACGGATCAAGCTCCGACACATACTAATTGGGTATGGTGAAAGTACGTTGTATAGGAACCACGGCTGTATATCTTAAAGTTTAAGGAATACGGAATTAAATGGGTCATAGCATTAGAGGCACTCAAACAAGGACGAATGCTTCTCATACTCTATTTACCACACTCTCTTTCTGTTAATCAACATCTTCTTGTTCTCTCTCTCTCTCTTTCTTTCACACACACTCTCTGTCTCAATCTCTCCCGATCCCTTATATCTCTAACTCCCATTGCCTATCAAAGTTTAAGGATCTGAATTGCAATCGAATTTGTTTGTATCATAATATCCAGTTGTTTTTTCTTTTTTTTGCTTATTAGTTTCCTTAAATAATACAAATCACTAGAAATAATTTAAACATAACAAATTACAAAATTGCAACAAACAAAATGTAGCTGAAAAAATGGTTTGAAAGTCTAATTGGATTTTTGTGAGGCAAAGGTACATAAAAGAAAACAACAAATATTTAATTGAGGACATTGCTACATTTATTTAAATAAATAAAATAAAAAAATACATCAAAGGAGACTGAATTTAATTCGTAGCACGCACAGATCCCAAATGTTTTACTCTTTATACCTAAACAAACACCCCTCAGCAAAAATTGCATAAATGTTTGAATGGAATCGAATTTACATAAATCAAGCAAACGAAGCAATTAATATTTTTTGGTTGCAAATCAATTGACAATAATGAAGGAGTAATTACTTTTTGATTATAAATGTTATTTTGAGAGGCATAAAGAAACCAAATCAACCAAATTAATTTCTATTCTTAAAATGGATACGCCTTATGCTCGACTAGGAGATACCCTATGCAAACGGCACAGATGCCAATTGTTTACAGTTTACAAATAATATTGGAAGTGAATGTGAAAAGGAGGCGAGTCTTGGCTCCAACCCAACCTCACAAACTGAACATAAAAGTGGGAGACGGCTGCCTTAAGGGCGAGAGAAAGGAATTTGAAATTTACTTGAAGATATTTGCGGCTTTATTGCAATATAATTTGCGCAAAGGGGTACCAAGCAAATTGAAAGGCTATATCTTATTGTGGCCATTTGGATTGTTCCAGACCGGATGAATGTAATCCAAGTTGGATTCAAAGTTTCCAAATTCAGACCAAGGAACGGAAGAGATGAGAATTGCACAAAATGAGTTGTGGTGCTTGTTATCCACTTGGGAACAGAGTATAAAAACTGTCAGTGTGACCAGAAGCTAACTTTGTGATTGTAAAATAAATGACCCAATCGGGTCAAAAAAGTATGAAAACTTTCATTTCAGCAGCTTGCATCCCTTTTTGAACCTTGAAAACGGATTTGGTAAACAAATTTTAAAATCACGTTGCTCATATTTGTTATGTGTACGCTGGAAAATGACAGACAAATATGTTGCATGCACTGGTTTCTCTGCCATTAAACAGGCTTAATGATCAAACTTCCCAAGCAAAATGTGAAATTTCAAATTTTCAGCTCAATTAAGTGTACAGACATCAATCTCTATCTATAGACAGCACTGGCTGCCAGCCAACACAACATTTATTCAATGCCGAAATCTGAAATCTGAAATCCAATACGAAAAGCAAAGCCGCAATCTAGTTATTCAGTTGACCGTTTACGCAAAAGAGTAGTTGGGTGGGTGGGTGTGCGTGTGTGCGTGTGTGCGTGTGTGTGCGTGTGTGTCAGTAGCAAGCACGTCTGAAAGGAGTCAAAAAAAAGTTGGCGAGTTGGAAAAGCCAGTCGGCACAGTCATAATCCCAAGATGTCAACCAGCCATCGCAGCCTGAAGAACTTTCTAATCTGAATATACGCCAAGGAGTAGAATTTGGTGTAATAAACTCAGCAGGGATAGCTAAAATGTGTACAGGACTTACTTTGTAAGGCGCGTGAAACAAAACAAAGCACGTTTTGCACTCAATGGGGCACAGCAGGTGCTGTACTCTAGATATATATATATATATATATATATATATACATATGTATATGTATAGGTATGCGAGTAAAAACACACATCCAGATTCAGAGGGATGAGTTACTACGAGTACTAGGAGCTGCCGAGTGTTATGAGCTAGTTAGTCAAAGTCAGGTAAAGGAAGCGAATGGCGACGATGTCCTGGGCCTGTGCCTATGCCTTTTTGCTTTTTGCCTTTCCCTTTAGCATAGCGTGAGCATGGAATTGGGATTGTGCAAATAAAAGAAAGCGCTGCAAGGACGTGACGGTTTGCAACAGGAGCTCACTTGTTGTTTTTGGACGCTGTTGTTTTTATTCTACAATTTCCTAGATAATAACTATGTTATTGCTGATAATGTTGAGAGTGAAGAGCGGCGAGCAGAAAGAATTTCATAAAATTAAATTTCACCCGACAAGCGTCGCTTTTACGGCTGCTGCTATTTTATGAGAATATTCTGTTCGCCTGGTCGACGGGTCACCCTTGAAGTGCAATTATAATACGCAACGCCTTGAGGCTTCCATCCGCTTGTTATCATTGTTTATGTAAATAGTTTCAGGCAGGGAGCCCCTATAAACAAATGTTGCAGTGAATAGCGAAATCAAATGTACAAAAAAGAAAGGGGACAAATTATAAAAGGCTTGCGACTAAACGCGACAACAGAACAAGCAACAACAGCAAAAAAAAAAACAAAAGAAAAATAAAAAAAATTTAAAAAAAAAGAGACACAAATGAGAATATCAGCAAAAACCAGAACAGGAACAGGAACAACAACAACTTCACTAATATAATATTTATTACGGTGATTATGGCTTGAGCCAAGGGCAAACGCTAGCGCCCCGAAGACTATAGGATATAGAATGGAAATGGAAGTGGAAGTGGAAGTGGAAGTTGAGAGAAATGTAATAAGCAAGCATGTTTTGGGGCAAGGACATAAACTATGATGGACGAACGATGATGATGGCGATGCTGATGAAAAGACAGAAACTTATCAGAAGAATCTTTTGCCGTGGTCATAAACTTTAATTCATTTTATTCATCTGCACGATACCAATAAAAATTCGCTTTAAAGTGGTTAGCTGTAGGCAAATGCCACAAATCACAAGACGTTAGAGTTTTGTGTTTTTTTTTAACCAGGCAATCAAGATTCTCAATTTAATATACTCTAGAAGGTATTTTAGGGCTGCGCACGAGTCCATTGAAAAAGTAGTCCAAATTCAACTGTGCGTCTATGTGATATGCCAAGAATCAGCTTAGAATCATTTACAATCGTATGATGAGCGGCGAAAACCATTCAAAGTAAAGTTCGCAGAAAAAAATACATTTTTAATTCGTTTACGTTTTGAAAACAACAAAATTATTCCAAATAATATTTGGGGCCTTGGAAATTTTCGGATATTTCCATTTCGGCTGGCTGTGTTTATTTGCTTATATAACCTGAACCCGATGGAAATGGGTACAAAAAAGTATAATGAAGTTGTATATGCGGAATGTGACTGACGGACGCATTAATTATATGCTTAATTACGAAGCAGCATTAGTGGGAAATTAACAGTAAGAAAGAACATTTGTCTTTGCTGCTCTCTCATCTAAATGTGTGTCACAGATGTCTGCCTCAATGCGTTACACACTTCCCGACAAGATGATGATACCCTTTGCAAGCATCAAAAGCGCAAAAATGTGTTGTTTTAGCCCAACAGCAAAAAATAAAGTTTCATATAGATGATGTAGCCTACGGGCGAAACAAAAAAAAAAAAAAACATTGAAAACGTACTGCAGTGGGAAATGGCTTCTAGCCTAGATACACGCTTTTGTTGGGTCAAAAACAATTTTCATACCTTTGCAACTTGTTAAATTGTTTTTAAAATTAAGTTGCTGGGTCACAACATATTTTGCATTTACAAGTTTCGATTCGATTTAAGAATGCTGTTTTCTTGCTGCAGGGATTCGCAATAATATAATTTGAATGTATAATTTCAGTAATTCAATATTCATAACTAAATAGGCCGGCAAGTTGGGAATAATCGGTGAATGTTGCTGCCTCTTGCTGCTGGAGAAGTCGAGGCCAGCTAAGCATTGAGAATAAAATGAAGATTTCTGATTACCACGGACCAGCTTATCAAAGTCACGTCATCCCGTGCAAAGGATGAGGCGTTCAAGAGTTAATAGCGCATCATTAGCATCAGCATCAATCGAGGCCCACCCGCTCCGACTGAAACCACATCAACAGAATATTGCGGGCCTGAACCGGAGCCTGAGCCTGAGCCTGAGCCAGAGCCTTATTTGGGCGCTTGCCGCTGTCTCCATAATTGGATCACAAGTGCTTTGTGTTCGTGGTAAGTAGGCGAAAACATGGATTATTTAAATCCCAATTGGAATAAAATGCATTGAAAACTTCAATTCAATATTCAATAAAATATAATATTTGGAGGAAAACTGAATTGTAGTTGTGTGTTTAGCTAATATATATATATATATATATGTCTGTGTGTATCAATTAAAGTCGATCTGTTCATATTTCTTGTATGCTATCCAGGCACAACAGCAGCATCCACCACTGACTCAATATCGACGATTGGAAGCAAACCGAATACCAGCACAGAGAATAATTTTTATTTTGATGAACAGTATACCACCAAATCGTTATCACTTAGTGCCGCCGATACGGCAGCCACAACATCTGACGTCTCCCCAATGCTAGACGGGATACCAACGACGGCATCTAAAACTCAACTGGAACACATTGGACTGGGCAGTGAGGCATCTATGAAGATAGAAGCTGAGAGCGAATGGATTGCGAATAGCACAACAGTTAAAAATTATAGCACTGCTGCTGCTGGTGTTGAGTTGGCGTCCACGAGACACGCAGCGGCAACGGCTACAACGACCAAGAATGCTAGAAGCACCATTAAGCAACCCATCGACTCGGCACGCTCCAGGAATCACTGGAGCGCTGGCAACTCCGTAGATGCCGAGCGATCCCGCACATTTCGCAGCAAGTATCATCATGAGAACCATTATGGACCCTTCTTTGAGGAGCCATCGAATTTAATTGATCCGGGCAAGACATTGGAGTCCTCAGTCCATCTATTTACGGCAGCGGTGCTTAATTGTCGCGTCGGCATGCTCAAGGATAAAACGGTATGTTCCGTTACAAATAATGAAATACATCTAAGTTTACGGGAAATGTGTCTTAAATTATAGGTAATGTGGGTGAGGCGAACAACTGAGAAGGTCTCACTGCTCACCGTTGGCAATGTGACACATAGCGGTGATCCTCGCATTAGTGTCAAGTTTCAGTATCCAAACAATTGGCGTCTGATAATTAATCCCACGCATAGGGAAGATGCTGGCATTTATATGTGCCAGGTTTCAACACATCCTCCGCGTGTGTTTACCACAAATCTCACCATATTGGGTAAGCTATTCATTTATTAACTGAGCTGCTGGCTATGTAAATTGTGAGATGTCATTCGTTCAGAGCCACCCTTAAGGATAATTGATGAGCATGACCGCGATGTGGGTGATCGGTATTATAAGTCGGGCAGCACTGTGGATCTCCAATGTCAAATATCTCGGAGTTTCTTTCAAAAGGAACGCCACAATATTACGGAATCGGGTAGCTCCAACTCTAAACTAAATGATACGGCCAGTGAACTAAATCTGATCAGCTATACCAATCAAACTCATGACACATTCTCTAGCCAAGAATTGGAGAAATATTTTATTAATTTCATTACATGGGCCAAGGACGAGGAGCCTCTTCAAGCACAGACCAATAGACGTTTTAGGTATAACTGAGAAAGAAACAAACCAAATATTTACTATCGATTTGAATAATAATGGGATTTATATACATATATTTCGCAGTGTTTCCGATAAATGGCTCAACAGTCGAATTTCTATACCAGATGCCAAAATCTCAGATAGTGGAAATTATTCCTGCTCACTGGGTAGACTATTTACTGTACTTGTACACGTTCAAGTACTTACAGGTAATGTCCACAATTTACAACACATACGTTGCCAAAGAAAATTAATACTAATGTATTTCAGGAGAGTTACCCGCTGCTGTGCAACACAACTTAGCACAAAGATCTGCCGGCTGCTTTCTATTATCATGGAGTCTTATCATCATTGTGATTTGTTTTCATATTTACAGGAGCCATTCGTCCCAGTTACATAACATTCAAATAATGATAGCGAATTAATGACAAGGAATTGTTCTTAGCATTGAATCCTGAACCGTACAACAACATACAAGAACCAGTGCCATTGAATAGTATTGCATAAAACATTTCGAGCAAATTAAAAAAATGTGAATGTGAATGTGGTATGCTTCATGCTGTGCAACTGCTAAACAGATTAACTTGTCCAACAAAAATTCGATTAAATCCATTACGTATATACATACGTGCAAACAAGCAGACACACGTAATTACATATATGTATACATAGAATTTTCTATATCAATTTACACGACTTTTATTGATATTCTTCTTAATGAAATAAAGTCGAAAACTGGGTCGTATAGTTCAGAAAATCAGTTGAAATATTCCGAAAAGAACTTGCCCATAATTTATATAAATACTAATACATACATATGTTATATTACAAAGAAATTTAAGAAATTTCTAAAAACAAAGTGGAAAATCAAATAAAATTTGTTAATATATTTGGTTATCAGTGTAAGTACAAGTTTAACTATCACTTACATGAGTTCGGGACATTTAATTGTGTGTTTTGGCAATTATTATGTTTGTAAATATTGTAAAATGACAGACGATAGGGTTTTACCCTATCTGAAATACATACATACATAAATATTCTAAATCCTTATTCTGATAGCCCAATTGTATAGTTAATCTATTAAATTGAAATTGATTTGTATACATCACTTAGTTAATGGTAATCTATGCGGGTGGATTAAGGAAGAACCCACATCCACCAATATTGTTAAATTGCTATAATTGTGTATTGTCATGTTCATTCATGCTATATTATGACTAAATCAAAATACATACTTTCAAATATAAGATAAATATAAATTGGTTTTCTTAATGTTATGTATCAAGTTACCCACCGGCCAAATTTTTGCTTGCAATTTTCGTGTTCATCGCTACGATTAATTTGGTAAGGCTACTGACACCTGTGAACGACCTTATGCACCTGTGAACGACCTTAATTTGATGTGTGTGTAGCATTCGGTAGATGTCACCCCCGAAATGGAAATGGTTATCAATAGTAATTATAGTGTATACCATGATTTGCGAACTCCGATAGTTTTTATTTTATTATAAATATAATAAAATTGCATTCATCCGATAAACATATGCGATATTCTTGCAAGCTGCATAATATAGGGTTGCTTCCCAACTATCGATTGAGCTCGAGCATTTTATCGCAGAACAGCAATCGATATTAATACAGCCTATCGCATACTTATTTCTAGCACGAATTTGTTAAATTCTTTTGTTTAAATACATAACAACATTAACATTGCATTTCAAATAAATAAAAGTGTAATTTGAAGAAAAAAAAGACTGCAACGCATTAAAAGTAGGTCTACAAGTTGTCACAGCATAAGAGAACTGTGTCTTAAATATTTGCATTGGCCAGTGATAAGACGCACGCACATATTCACATATGGTTGTATTTCTTCATACATATGTACATATTATACTAAGGAATAATATTTGAATGCAGCTTCCAATAAAATTGTAAAAATAGAACATTTTTATAGAAGTTTATAGAACGGCAAAGTTATTCCAATTGTGGGTGGACCGTAGATAACAGACAATATTTACAATCGATGGAGAAAAATTATTCCTTGTGCCACTTGTTTGTCTGACTCTGACTTCACCTTGACTAAAGTACAAGGGGGCAATGCAAAAAAAAAAACAATTTAAAAACAAAAATCGGCTGGAATGATAACAGTAGCACAAATAACATGCAAATGATTTCCCACAGCTACCATCCAAGCATCGTGAATTGTCAAAGCGAAAATGTTAAAACTACGTAACATCTTGTCTGTGGGCAATATCACCGGCCCTATCACTTTCCGGTAAGTAGCAATTCTAATGCGAAATATATATATTAACGCAATAATACCATTAATTGGAAAAATGCCATATCGTACTTACGTACACTTTTTTTTTGTTAGAACCCGCTGAAATCGTTTTAGTGCCTTAGTTAACCGTACCTTATTATTTTTGTATACATTCAGATCAGTTTCAACAACCTCCAGCTGCAAGGAATCAGAATCATGGTTTTCCAAGTTACTGGTGCGAAAAATCGAGCCTACCAAGGAGTCGCACAGTCGCATGCTGAGCGATAAGGAAATTATATATGCCCTGCATACACATAACGTGCGCCCCGATTCGATGGGCAACTATCTGAATAACTAGTGAGTGACTTATCAAATCATATAAGTTTTCAATTAAATTAATGAATTTTCATTTTTTTTTTAGCAAAAATACTGTGGGCCTGATCAATGAAAAGAAGACGAGCTTGTCGTGCAATTTGGTTGCATCATGGACTGTCCAAGTCGGCGATATGGATCAATGTTTACATTTATGGAAATACACGGGAGGTTTCGAGAAAATTGATCAGGCCAAAGAGGATCTGTGGAACGATCCTGAGTATCTTAAACTAATGAGCGAACGTTCCAAATTTCTTCGCTCACGTCACCTGCAATACTTGTTGGCCTTCAGCTATTGGCCTCAAATCGCGAGCCGATCTGGCAAAAACATCTACGAAATGCGGCAAGCAAAAAATTTCAATTAATTCGATATAATAGTAGTAGTCGCTCAAAAATTACAATCTCCAGATATTCGTAATCCAGAAATTGCAGACTGCAACATTCGTGTTTTTTGAGAATGTTTATTAATCTTTCATAATTGGGTTAAAGAAATTTCAAACAATACCTTTCCTTTATTGTATAGAAAAACATTGTTATTTATCCGAGACATTTCAATTTTTGAAGCGATCACTATATTAGTTCGAAAATATTTAATTATAACAACGGTATTTGTGAACAGATCGTACCGACTAACCCCAGGCACCATGATCGAATGGGGCAATAACTGGGCGCGTGCCATTAACTTCCGCAAGCACAACAATGAAGCCTTCGCTGGATTCTTCTCACAAATTGGTCGACTTTATAATGTCCATCACATTTGGTGTAAGTGACAGCTGGGAATCATTCTCAATTTTACCATCTACATAGCACATCAAATTGATTATGATTCTTTGTTGTTCAGGTTACAAGTCGCTGCAGGATCGCAAAGAGACCAGAGAGGCGGCTTGGCGTTCACCCGGCTGGGATGAGTGCGTTGCGTACACTGTGCCGCTGATTCGCGAAATGCATTGCCGCGTCCTGTCGCCCACCGAGTTCTCGCCCTCGCAGTAAAAGCAATTACATATGTACGGCGTACGGACTCTGTCTAAAAATTTGATTTGATATGCTGTGAAACATTGAGTAGCGCTATAATGATAACCGCTCCTAACCCCCTCCCCATTTCCTACTGAAAACTTGTAAATAATGCCAGCATTCAAATGCTATCATTTTAGCTCTTACTTTTAAAGATAAAAGTGCATTTTTTAGTCAAACACTTATATGACTCCTAAGAGATTTGAACTACGTCTATTGTGGATTAGCATAGACAAAAAAAAAAAACACTAAACTTGAAATCAAAATAATCAGAAAAGATTAAAGAGAAAGAAAAACAAAAAAAAAATGTTTTATGTTGTTATGTACGAGTAATAAAATGTGAATGAAATGCATTTAGTCAATTTTGGTTAACGTATTTTATTATAGTCAAGCATTTCTTATACAAATGTATTTTGTATACCCTTGCAGAGAGTATTGAATTGTCGCGAATTTTGTAACGCCCTAATGGAGACGTCTGTGACTTCATAAAGTCTATATGTTCTTGATCAGCATCACTAGTCGAATCGAAATAGCTATGCCCGTCCGCCTGTCTGTTCCAACGCGAACTAATTCCTCAGTTATTAAGCTACCTTGAGGAAGCTAGGAATATCTCCGTGTTTCTGCTGCAGGCAGTACATAAGTCGGAGCTGCCATATGTCACACAGCTGCCATAAAAAGTATCAGTCGAAAGATGAGTTCTTGTGTGAAAAACTTGTTTGTTTTCAGGTGGACTCCGGTCTGCAAGGGTACGTAAACTTCGTTGTGCCTAAGATATCTGTTCATTTTCGGTATTTTAATGAAAAATCGCATCTGCATTCTGACGCACAGTCTTCAGATGCCTCTTGCCCTGAAGATGCTGTTGCAATATGAATATATGATTCATGGCCTTATTGCAAAGTTTGCAGTAGTACGAGCCGGAAGGTGTTCGATACATGGATAGTTCCCCATCAACATCAGTGACAACCGGAGCTGATGTACTTAATGAGTGCTCAGGCTCTCCACACACAGCAGTCGTTGTTGCCTCATCCTCCAGGCTCTGTTTGCGTAGATTCTTTTGGTGCTTTGCACCGTCCAAATGCATTTTAATTTGCGATACGGATGTGACGCTAATCTTGCATATTTTACATGTGAGACTTTCGTCTGGAGCGGGAGTCTTAGATTCCAGCTGCTGGTCTCCATTACAATTGGTTTCAAATATTTCTGGTGAAATGTCCTGCAGTTCTGCAACAGCCGCCGCTTTTACAAAGAGTTCGCCAATGCCAAATCTACCGTCGTCGGCGATAACCTCCGCTTTTGTGCCAGTGCGCACCCAATTACCTTCAGCATTGTAGAAACCAGCACCAGACGGTCTCGAGCGCCTCTGCTCTACCAATTGATGCTTGCGCCCCGCATAGTGCTGGCGGGCATGAGTCATCGATGTGAGGGCCAGGTCGCATAGATTACAGTGGAATGCATTTGGACCAGTTGGGCCCTGTTTCACCAAACGCTTAACTGGTGGCGTCTGCAAGCCCACCTCAGTGTAGTTTTTCGCCAGCCAGGCGCTAATATGACGATCGTGTGCCTTGGATTCATAGTGGTCCTTGGCGCTTTTCATGGAGGTCATCTGTGCCTTGCATAATTGACAGGACAGGGGCAGTATCAATTTGTTCAGCTCTTCTGGATAGCTTTCGTCTCGACCTTGAAATATAACAAAACTGTTGGCCTCGGACGGATCGCAGATTTTCCTTTTAAGATTACGCTGTGATGATATTGTGGGAATTTCCTTAATATCCTGCATCATTTCAATTGTATCTTTCCCGGGTGGTAAAAAGCGATTCGAGCTCATTGTCGACTCCGGCGCATCAGCACTCAAGCACTAAATTGCAATACGAACAGCCTCACAGACTGCGGTTCTGTTGTATTTATGTTTGCAATTATATGATAACCACATAAATATTCGGAAGGCATTTGTCCAGAACATTAAACGAAAAGCAACTTTAAATCTATTTAAAACAGAGCTAGTGATGTGCACAACTTGATTGTGCATCACAGCGCAGACTCCAAAGTTATCGCCACTTAGTCCATCCCTCAATATTCGATGTGGTATTTGTGCATTTATACAAGCAAAATGTGTTCAAATGTGTTCGCCAATTTTTTGCTTTAGTATCGTCGTAGGCATATATCGTATCCATGCTACTATTATCATTACTAGAACATTGGGCTAACCTCATCAAAACACCACTCGCAAGGCAAAATAAACATGAAATAAAAGAGTTAAAACTCCATGCATACAATTTTAAAGGGTTTTTATTTCAAATGTCCGATTTACAAAATTATATCTCCTTTTCATTGTTTAATTATCGGGCAAAGACCTGATGATGTCCGAATCTCCAGGATCGGTAATGGACATCGTGCACACACGGAAGTATTTACCACAAGCGGTGCCCAGCTCAATGTTAGTGCCACTGTAGTGCTGAACTTCAGTTTTGGCCAACATGGCATAGTACTCAATCTCGGACTTCCTGCAATTGTCATAATACCAAATTGTTAATTGTTAAAAACGGTGCTTGAGAATGTCCTCTAATCTCTATTGCAAGTATTCACAACATTCAGAAAGAGTCTCTAGTAATAAAATTCGTCAGGGCGATCGGAATTACAAAAATCATCATATATGTTGTGTGTAGCTTTAAATTAAGATAAGCTGAAATCGAATGAGACGACGTCCTTACCCCAAGCATCCTTGCACGAATTGTCGTTACTGGAACCATTTGGAGCCATGCGAATCAGAGCAATCTGAAATTATATCACTATTGCTCTCTCTTGCGCATATGTGCAGTTGCGGCTCGTTGAGACAATACTACTCCATAGTTTCCATCAACATTATTCGATTGTGGAATCATATTTCTCAGTCCGCAATCAAGAAGACTCCATATGGTTCCAACAACAACAACTCTACAACAACTTAACATTGTTGTTCGTACTTGGGCGTAATGGAAATCTACTTCTCAGTAGTATATTCTTTCAATTCCACTATGGCGAAACATTTTCGCTCTCACCTCAAAGCAGGCGTGTTGCTGGCGATGAGCACCAGTTTGGCCTTGCCATGACGTAGGGTCTTCAGCGTCTGCTTGTATCCCAGGCAATATTTGCCGGATTTCATAACCAGCGCCAAACGAGCATTGGTGCTTTCCAAGGCCTTTTTCTGCAATTAAAACACAAAACGTTGGTGTCAATGATATACTTTATGCGTACTCGATCTATGTACCTGTTTCTTTACGGCAACCATATTGAACGTTTAAGTCACAAAAACAACTATATGCAACGAGGATAACAATATTAGCCAAATAAAAAATTTCGGCGAGAGCAATCGACCTACCTTTGTCGGTCGACGATGTTAAAAAGGCAGATAGGCAAGCAAAACGGAAACACGATGCTCGTGCCAGGGCCGGCAAAAATATTTCAATACATGTATCGTAGCCCTAACGTCAATAACACACGGTACGATTATGCACGACAGAGGTGCATTTATATATTTATCGGCTATATTTTGTTTACTTTGAATATTTATGTAGATCAAGGGTGATATATGTAAGGTTGGTACAATATGTGTTCGATTGGCAGAAATATTGTTCCTGTACCAATGTTATATATATCTTAGCTAAAATTAATTAAATATTAATGTGATATTCAATACGATTGCACGACAGATGTGCATTTATACATTTATCGGCTATATCTTGTTTACTTTGAATATTTATGTAGATCAAGGGTGATATATGTAAGGTTGGTACAATATGTGTTCGATTGGCAGAAATATTGTTCCTGTACCAATGTTATATATAACTTAACTAAAATTAATTAAATATTAAATTGATATTCAATACGAAACGTTAATTTTTGTTTACATATAGGCAGAATTTAATTAGCTCAAAATATACAATTACGATAACAAAATCGGTTAATTTGTATGCCATTTTATGAACTGACGTCATGCAATTTTAAGTCTGACGTCGTCAAAATGGCGACTTGAAGGCGTTGGAATATACCTCACATGGTGCCTGTCAATGTTTGTGTATCTTAAATAGTTGGGCATTAAGCGAGTATAAACATGCATCGTAGGAAGACCGCAAAATCGGTCAGTAATCCACCACCAATTCAGTCGGTGCCCAAGAAACCCGCATTCGATGGGGAAAGCGATATACAATTCGAGCTGGAACTCTGTTGGTGCGTTCAGCACCTCCAAACCGCTTTAAACACCGGCAAACTGAGCCAAAAAATTGGTAAACTAAATTACACCTTAACGTATATTTGTATGTATATATGTAAATAAAAGACATTTCTACTCACAGCGGAAGATACGGCTAAAAACTTAAAAACTTTAACGAGCCAAACGGCGCCTCTCATAAAAAAGCGTCAGGTTATGAAGATTGCCCTGGGCGATTACCGGTCCAAAATGCAACAGGAGGAAAAGAAAATGCTGCTAGGTAAGACACCGCGGCTAACTGATTTATTTAAATATTACCCATGTAGTTTATAAGACAAAATCTATTTAACTCCTGGGTCAACAAATTGCTTACGATTAGTACTAATAGTTTAATAATTATGGCATAAGCTTAAGTGGAATAAAGCTGGAAAGTGAAATTTACATATATTGTGTAAGTAAGAATGGATGGTAATAGTATTCATAAGGAATAGATTGTTGGCAACAGAATCGACGCATTTATATGTAAATTATATTTATGCTATCCGTTAGTGTTCCCTCTTCATCGCTCGATCTCTTTCTAATACGTGCTAGAAAGAGATTGAGCAACGATGGACTTATATGAAATTAATTTACTTCCCAGCATGTCTTGCTGAATAAATTAATGTATTCTTTTTTATTTATTTATTTGCAGCTTCGAAACAAATCAAATTTACGTCCGCGACTGATGCAAATAAAAAGTCCAGCTTCGTCAAAAAATCAGCCGTTTTAACTTCCGGAAAGGATTTTCGTTTTGACTTTGCAGTGCCCACTGACAACGATACTGATTCCAATGCAACTCCACCAATTGCCCAGCCAGCGACATCTGTGTCTGAATCTGAGGTCTCCTCGCTGACAACAAGCCAGCTTACAAGCAATGGAACCCAGTTCAAATTTAACTTTGCCATTGATAATGCACCCAACGATATTAATTTCAAGGGTTTATTGATAAATAGCTAGCCATAAAAACAGATAAAAAATAAATAATTATATAGTTAGTATATATATGCAAAACATTATTTTACTTTTGAAAGTAAAAGAAGGAAAAAAGATAGCAGTAAGTACATATACAGATAAGGATATGGATTCATCGGCATGCATATAAGTGCATAAGGTTAGATCCTTATCTCAAAAATTCAATGGGTTTTCTAAACTGTAGCCTCACTGCATAGATAATGTTAATATTCATAATAATCTAGTCAAAAACTATAGAGGCAATGTGTTCGCGAAGATGACATTTAGGTCTTACTTAAATGCTTGTTACTTATTCAATTCAAATGTGCACAGTAAAATTAATTTGTTGTATCAAAGAGGTAGTAGCAATCAGGCAGTTTGCTGCTGGTAAACTCCTACCATGCCGTATTGATCTCATTGATAGGCTGTCCATCGAGTCGAAAGCGCATTACTTGCAATGATAGACCCTAGGAAACAACAACATTATTAAATTAATTAATATATGCACACTCATCACCTATGTACATATAATGGTAGTAAAACTTACTGTTCACTAATATTAGAAATACAGATCCTGACAGAAAATGACTTCTGTCTCAATTATTAAGCAGACAACACAATATTGTATTGGTTATATTTAGGGGTTTACTCTCTTCTAACACTGTTAAAATTGGTTATTGTTGTTTATTATTGACAGATTGCTATTGTGGCGCGAGTTATTTCTTACCTCAGATATGTACACCGTCTTTTCGCATTGCTTTACTAAAATTAATGAGTTCGCGTACAATATTAAAAAAAATAACGATAACATAATACCATTTTTTCTCATTAAAATCTGAAATGAATTAAGTTTGCAACCATTCAAATATCAACGTTAAATTTAACAGTTTGAATTTGAAATCTTAGCTCCGGCTTGGGGATTAGCATTTTATTTTTCAATTAGCTAATGATGCAAAGCATTTAATTAAATACAATTATTTTGCCGGTAAATGTATTTCGTAAAGTCAGCTTTTAACTGTTTGAAAATGATATTCATACAATTATTGTTATATCTTACTGTACAGTGTGGCAATAAAAACGGTAGAAGCGATTAAAGGTTTTCATTTAAAAAATCTCGTAGAACATAATAAAAAATCGACTAAAATAATCAAAATTTTACTTGAAATTTGACCAAATTCGGGCATACAAGTTGAAAATTGTCAATTTTTGAAATGTTTCGTCTGCAGACAGTTTTTCGATTATAAGAACTTATATTTCGACCGATAGCTCGCATGATAGCTATTTTAGGTATTCATATGATGCGTGCACCTATAACATATGAATTGCGTTAGCAAACTGATGGATTTTATATATACTCATACCTCGACTCGACACGAAACTTGGCCGCAAAGCGAAAAGCCATATAAGGATTCAATTATTCTAATAAAAATCCAATCAGATCGCTTCCAAATTTATTATCATTCAAAATTCATTTTATGTTTTTATTCCATTTAAATCAAGAATACATAAATAGTAAGTGCATACATTTGTACATAAATTAATAATAGACTCCAAAATCCAACAATAATCTAAAAACAAAAATGAAGCAACTTCATGTCACATAATATTTGTGTTATGTATGTGTACGTACATAATATTTGTTTAAATGGATTTAATCTGAAGACGATGAAGAAATGGTATCCTGTAGATCACTGTCGTCATCATATTTCGCTAGTAAGGATGTCCTGGCTTCAAAAATTGTCCAACGTTGTTTGTCTTGCCTTCTTGTCTATTTCGTGGCTGAGTTAATTCCTCGAGAAACTTTTGCGCTTCGGCCGACGTCAGGATCGTTTTAGGCCGTGAATCGAAAACGTGCCTTAATTGAAGAGGGCCGTTGCAGAAAAATGCCGTATAAGGAGCGGCCGCACAGCGAGTTATGGGTGTATATGCATTTATATATCTAAAGTTGCGTTAAGATAGCTTTAAAACTGTGTATTATGAATAGGGCATAATAACAATGCTTCGCAATACATTAGTAATATCAAATATTAAAATTGGTACAAAAATTACAAATTTAAACATATTTTAATTGTATACATATATACATTAACATATAGTTATGCTCTACAGGCATTGTACTTAAATCAATTTTATTGTGTTTTTGTGTTAGGTAATACAGATTTATCTTCATCTATATTCTATATAGCGAGCTCATCTTTCGCCCGAGAGATTATATGGCAGCTTATAACGTTAAAATTGAGATTAGATTACATAGACACCAACAGACGGACACGGATATATCTATTCGGCTAATGATGCTGATCAAGAATATATATATTTAATGATCAAGAATATATACATTTAATGCGGTACGATGCACACTTTACGACAAATCATATGACCGCTGCAGGGGTTTTATAAATATGAATTGTAAAATTGCACAGGTCACTTTTCTTGAATATTTTCGTTAACGTTAAGGGGTTTTTGCCGAATGCTTGAGCTTGTTGTCTTGCCCAGAAGTCTTCTGGGGATACAATAAAATCATAAGCAGTATATCCTCCATAATATGATATACAGTGGCTTACAGCTTAATGCGAGCAGTGTCAAGTAATGTAATTGCCTGCCATAAACTAATTATACATTATTTTTCAAAAATTCCAAAGACCTATGGTAGGTACACATATTAACCAGTAAAATTACTTGATACTGCTCGCATTAAGCTGTAAGCCGCTGTAAATATACTTCACTTTCGAGGCTTGTTTTTAACAAAACAAAAATTACTTACCGTATCTTGGGCAAATACATTGAAAATTATGTTTCTTGAGAATCAAATTATTTTAGCCATTTCAGCCCAAAAATCCGAAGATCCTATTTTAACTTAACAGCATGTGCGATTCATCTGACCAGTACTCAAAAAAAAAACAAATAGTTCAAACATAATTCAAAAACAAGAAAGAACTATTTTAAAAAAAAATTGTATAATTATGTTTTCTGTTTTACGACTCGCTTCCAAATGAATATTCCACAGTTGACTGGAAGCGAGTGAGTTGTACCGACTACATCGATGTGGTACAAACTTCACGAAAAACTTACAATACAGTGGTATAATAATGAACATTTAAACAATAGTAATTAATAATTAAAATGGTAAATACCAAAAGACGCGATTGACATGCAATTACTAACTGAATAAAAAATGTGGTAAACACATATACAAAAATGAGCTAGGCAAAATAATTGTAGTAACATAGAAGTACACCTTTCTGTTTAATATTTCAAAAAATTATATATGATGTACTTATGTATTACAATAGGTTTAGTATTTAGTTGGAAAATTGATTTGATTTATACAATTCTTAAACATACTTTACATATTAGTGCTGCTAATACCTATTTCAAAAATATGTTCTTTATTTTAATATTTTGTTTTCTTTTTTTTTACAATTTTTCGCTTTCTTCAAATGGATAAGTGAACATTAATTTTGTTTCTCAAAATTCAAGGAGCGCGGCATCAAGTCGAGATTCTGAAGACATGCATGTGCCGCCTCCTCCATAAACATTTGATCTTTGGTTTTGCCGCAAGCCACTTGAGCCCACTTTGGGTCCAACAGATTATTGCTGGATAGACCACGAAACCTTTGACCGTATGGTCTATTTTCTTTTTTGCCCTCATCGAACAGCAAATCCTCTTCACTGCATAGCGTCTCCTTCATTATGTTGCTGGGGGAGAAAGGTGTCAGCGATTGTCCTGAAGTCAGAAATTTGCTTGGTGTCTCTGTTTCAAACGGTTGCATTTTTCTTCCAGAGTGCAAAATGTTTACGTTCCAACTGGGAAGCAATGATTTCTTGGCCCGATTTGGTACAGGTGAATGCACACTTATGCTTGCAAGAGTATTTGAATACTCAGCGTCTGACAGGCCATCGCGATCATTCTCACCACCACCTTTGCTGAAATTGGCGTCGAGTTCATTCTTTTGCTCCTCGCCTATGATTTCAGCTAGATCCCCAGTAATACTCGTATGGCTTGATGATAGGAAAGACCGACAGCCTCGGTTTCTACCAACTGCCTCGAGTGCATTTTTAAGTGGAGTTGGAGTGCGTGGGCCAACTAAACCTATCGAAGAACACAAATTAAAAAATGTGTTTGATGAGCAACAGGACGGATCTTACTCTTATGTGGCGTTTCTATTGATGACGTTTCCAATTCCTTAATTTCCATTCCGAAGCGGTTAAAAACTTTGACGACTGGCGTACTTGCTCTCAAGTTCATATCCTGAAATGTTGTGAAGCAAGGCGATTTTAAGAATTGACTCGGCGAGAAGGGTAGCGCTTTAATTGGTGTAATTTCTGGGGATTCGGGCAGCTTTGTACTTATTTCGCTTTTCGATACATCCGTACTGTTAAGACCATTCGATAAATCAGGACTGTGTTTGCGGGATCGCTTAAGTATGTTAGGCGACGGCCTACTAAGCTTAACTTCAGGGTATTGCGAAAGTGGATCTTGTGGCGCTGGATTGCATTTCGCAGACCCACTCCCACTTTGGGCATCAAAATCTGAGAAGCGAGTCGCTGTTTCGTATGGTTCGCCGCTCAATTCTTCTTTTATTTTGCCAGTGCTCATCTCGCTGCCAGACGACACCTTACGATGCAAGTCTACTGTTGCCATCATTTCTGTTTTATTTGAATTGGCAACATGTCCGTTTAATGGGGCCAATTTGCCATTGGCAACTTGTGGGAACCTGCCGCTACCACCGGTTTTGATTAATTCGATCAGACGATTGCGTGAGCTCTTTAAATCACCGCCACCTACGGTACAAACTCTACGTTGAACATCGTATTTACGGCGCATTGTTGAATTCCAGTGGTTTTTGATTGCATTGTCTGTGCGTCCAGGCAGTAGTTTTGCTATTTTAGCCCATTGGTTTCCAAGATTAATGTGAGCATTATAAATTATTTTGTCCTCTTCCTCGGTCCAAGCCGTTTTCTTAATCACTGGGTTAAGGTGATTGTGCCAACGTTCACGGCACTGTTTCCCAATCCGTCCATTCAAATACCGAGCAATCAATGTCCACTTCTTTGGGCCAAAATTTTTGACCAGTCCAATAACTTTCTCATCTTCGTCGCGTGTCCAAGGCCCCTTAATAAGCGCAGGGTTCAATACTTTTGCCCAACGCTGTTGTACTTGCTGTTCAAGTCTGTCTTTGAAGCTTGGCCCAATAATATCCCAGCGTTCACCATGTCTCTCAACTAGCTCCTTTAGTAAAGCGTCCTCTGATTTTGACCAACGCTTTCCAAAACCATAGTTTGGATTCCCGGTTATCGTTTTGGCGTTATTCTGATTTTGCAGTGTAACCGCCAGGCCGCTTTCTCCATCTTGTTTGCCCAATTGTAATGAAGTTTGTGAGCCCACACTGAGCTTCTTATTTGTAGAAGCTTTGGTGGTCGCCTCGGATTTATAATTGATTGATGCTTCATCATCGGGGGTGCCGCCATCTTCGGAATCTTGATCACAATATTCAGAAGCTTCGGATTCTTCAGATATTTGGTCAGAATTCTCTTCGGCAAAATCAGTACAAGCATTTTCCATGTTTACGATTTTTTACGCCGCAGATGTATTTGCCTCTTTGGATTGTTTTCGTGGTGAACAGTAGTGAAAAACTTCTGGACTCACTTTTCCCGGTTGTAAATAGTAATAAACGCTTCCGCTGCAATACAAGCACTTTGTATTACTCTGTGGATGCCGATAAAGTAAATAATGCGCACAAATGTCGCTAAATGAATTGTTTTGAAATTGTCCGTTACATCCAAGACACTGCGTGAAGTATATTAAATGCTGATCAGTACGCAATAATGGGTGTGTTGCATCTCTTTCGGATCGTTCGATATTAATTCGTTCTTCTAAATGTATATTGCACGTACTTTCGGATCGGTCGATATTAATTCGTTCTTCTAAATGTATATTGCACGTACTTTTTGAATATAAATCGTTACAGAGCTGCTGATTTAAATGCAAGTGCCGATCCATTTAAACAATTATAGGCTTGCACGCTTTTATATATCTTCCCATGCATGAAAATAAACATGTGTCTGTACATATGCCTATTGTATATTTTCGTTTATTTCCAAATTTTTTGACCTTTATTTTAATTAGTACATGCATGTGTGCATTATTCCCGGTCAGAGTGTACATATGTAATCCAAGTATCCTTTTTTAATTATTTACAATTACTGGAAAAACACACATTGTTTTGTTTACTATTACTATTTACAATTACAGGCAATTGCAGGCAAATATTCGCCAATTAACAAATGATTGCTATGAGCACAAAGAATGTGTTTTGATATACTATTGTACAATTCTGTTGCCATACGGCGCCATTACGGCGTCGATTCCTTTTTTTAATCGAATAACCGCATTCCATTCCATTTTATTTCAGATATTTCTTCGAACAATTTGAAACATGGAATTAGAGCAGGAACCACTTTCAAATATATATTCAATTAGGTAAACATACATTTTAATTTGGCTCTCCAAATAGTTTTTGCTTTCAATGTGATACGTAAATGTGTATTGATATCTAATAAAAGAACACCACATTTTTTTCTTGCGATTTTATTACGAATGCAATGAAATCCAATTATATATCACGATTTCATACACTTGTTTTTGGATGGACTCTCTTTGCGTAAACGTGAAATCTAATTTATTTTGAAATGTCATAATATTCGATGCCGATTTGAAAACCTCATCGATATGAGCTACACCCTCGTTAAAAACAAATAAATAACGCCAGCATTTTATTCGTTAGTCGCAATGATTTTATTTCGAACTTATCGTAAATTAATTCCCAAACCATCTATTTCACGTAATTATATTTTTTATTATTATTATATGTACTCAAGCGATAAGAATCAGCCTAAGGCTTTGTGTTATGTATTAAAAATAATTAGTTAATCTTGCAGGCAACTGCAGATCTTTCTTGAACTAATTTAAGTACAAATTTCGATGAAATATTGTATTTCCTGTATATTAAAGCCATTTAAAAGATATTGGGGTAAATCTCACAAAATTTAACATTTGTATTTAGCAGCACTAATTTTGAAATCAGGTTTCAATGGGAGTACAATTCTTACACGTATTTTGGCAAGCAAAAATCGCATACTCCAATGACCGCCCAGATTATACTGAAAAAAATATAAAATATGAAAAATACACATTATAGGCTCAATGCAAACGTGCAAACGTACTATTCATATTCATATAGCTGTGCGATACATCGATTACTTCAATTAGTCGATATTTGTAATGCAAGTCTGGGCTACTTCTAGGTGTTGGCTACCAATTGTAAAGTGCAAATGAGGAGTTGTGTTAAGATTGATATACTGTGAAAAAGTTGTCGAAGATACGGGTGATTAGTTGACGGGTTTTAATATCTATATACAGAGTTAAATCCATGCAGCTGTTGAACTGATTGTTTTTAAAATAATCTCGTTACTTAAAGGCATCAGTAAAGTAACTTATTAAGTTCTGAAAGACCGCGACTACGGTAGCCAGGTGTGTGTTCACTATTGAAATTTATATATACATATGTAGCTCAGTCATTGAAATATATATATATATGTATTTATATATATGTTAATATATATATATATATATACCACTTATATATATATATTTATTCATATGTATGTACATAAATTTTTAAATACAAATTCGATCTCAGCGGCTAAATATATTTCGAGCTAATGTATATATTTATGTGCAACTTATTCATAGTTTATATTATTTTAAATAATTGTTATCTCGAATATTTTAGTATTTAAAATTGATTTTTCTCTTGTATTTCTTTCTCGCTCGGTCAATTTCATGAAACGTCACTTTTGGTTGGTGCGAATGGGATAAACCGTCACTCCCATTTTACTATGCTTGTCGCGCCGAACTCTGCGGTCACATTCGAACCTGCTCTCGCTGCCGTACATACCAATACTCGTCATTATGAAACACTGGTTGTACTGCTTGCTCCTATTAACTTGCTCACTTTTAGCAGCGGTGGTGCAAAAATTACAATTTTGGTGTACCAAAAAAGCGAATTGAGTAGCTGAGGGAAGGCAGCAGCACGGGTGAAAACAGGCGGACCAATCGAGCGGCCAACAGCAAAAGAGAAAATTATTTCATTAGGGACAGTTCAATTTATGGTTAAATGTTGCACGAGTGTAAACACAAATCTGAAATTAACTAAAAAAGAGTGGAATAATATGTGCTGCATAAATTAAAAAGTTGACGTACAATAAGCTGAACAAGAGGAACTCTGTGAGCAAATTTCATCCAACACCGTCGAATTTAATAACTAAAATATATCTTCTGAATTACAAATTGTGGATAAAAGGAGCAAGGAGGAGAGAGGTTCACAGTCAACTGAAAGAACAGTAAAAAGGCAGTCGGTGCAGACAGACAATTTGTGAAACGGAATACCATAAGTGACAAATACCACCGTTTTGGTACACTGTTCTATTTAATCGAACGAACGTTCTCTCACGCGGATTGAACACAAGAAGCACGCTACATACATACATAAACTCAATAACTACAGCCGGCCAAGGGAAGTAAGTTTTATGAAAAGAAAAAAAATTAATTTAAGCTCAACTAACAGGAAGATACATATAAGAGGTGTATTTTAAATATTCCAAAGGCACGGAAGAAAATTGTACCCTTCGACGTGGAAAGCAAGTCAACTTGAAGTGGCAACAACCATTCTATAACCGGTGAATGTACTGTTAATATCACATTGCTTGTATGCAGGCGTACTTGAAGCGACGGCAGTCAGGCGAACAGAAATCAACAGGACACGCTGCAAAAAATACTTCAATCAAAATATATAGAAACGTGAGTTTGCTGCTTTTAGCATTTGAATAGCAAAAAATATATTTCAAACTAATTCAAAGTATACATTTAGCTTTGAAACCAGTAACCAGTAGAGACCAGCAAGTCAACCAGTTCAGTTTCAAACGTCTTTTTGACAAGCCTTAGGGACGCTACGAGTGGGAAAGAGCAAAAACATCTGAAGAAAGAGGCAATCTCAAAAAATATAAAATGAATGAACTAGACAGTCTAAGACAAGAAGCCGAATCTCTAAAGAATGCTATTCGAGATGCACGAAAGGCTGCGTGCGATACGTCTCTGTTGCAGGCAGCCACTTTGTTGGAACCAATTGGACGTATACAAATGCGCACGCGACGTACGTTGCGCGGTCATCTGGCCAAAATTTATGCCATGCATTGGGGCAATGACTCCAGGAACCTCGTATCAGCTTCACAAGATGGTAAACTGATCGTTTGGGACTCGCACACCACGAACAAAGTGCATGCTATACCGCTGCGCTCATCGTGGGTGATGACATGTGCATACGCTCCATCGGGAAGCTACGTCGCCTGCGGTGGCCTCGACAACATGTGTTCAATCTATAACTTAAAGACACGCGAAGGTAACGTGCGTGTCTCCCGTGAGCTGCCGGGTCATGGTGGCTATCTATCATGCTGCCGTTTCCTGGACGACAATCAGATTGTGACAAGCTCAGGTGATATGTCGTGCGGCCTTTGGGACATCGAAACTGGCTTGCAGGTTACCTCGTTTCTTGGCCATACTGGAGATGTGATGGCCCTATCCCTGGCACCGCAATGCAAAACGTTTGTATCGGGTGCATGTGACGCGTCTGCCAAGTTGTGGGACATCCGAGAAGGTGTTTGCAAACAAACGTTCCCCGGGCATGAATCTGATATCAACGCAGTCACCTTTTTCCCGAATGGACAAGCCTTCGCGACAGGGTCCGACGATGCAACCTGCCGCCTCTTTGATATACGCGCTGATCAAGAATTGGCCATGTATTCGCATGACAACATAATTTGTGGTATCACCTCCGTAGCGTTCTCAAAAAGCGGCCGTCTGCTATTAGCGGGGTATGATGATTTCAACTGTAATGTATGGGACACAATGAAAGCAGAGCGCTCTGGCATTCTTGCTGGCCACGATAACAGAGTTTCATGTTTGGGGGTCACCGAAAATGGTATGGCAGTAGCAACAGGATCGTGGGACTCGTTCTTACGCGTGTGGAACTAAGTGTCGTGCACAATGCGTATTAATGGGTGGGGTAGGGTCAACGTGGCGGTGGTTGCGCGCAGTCAGCGTTTAGCAGCAGCGACAATAACAACAGAACGGCAGCAACAAAAGCGACATCCCCTCAAACATAGGTGTAGATACATGCATATAAATATACATATGTCGCACCAATATCATTTTTGTGCTCTGATGTCAGTGGTTCTTTGTTACTGTTCTGGGCTAAAACAGTGACAGAGGAGTATGTTTCAAAATGCTTGACGTGTAGTGCAATAGCAACAGCGAAAATGAGGATGGAAAACGGCGTTGGCTGCAACGTAGACCACAGCAAAAACAAGAACTTTATATACAAATTATTTATATTGCTATATACTTATTATACTTATACAACAAACCAAAACACAGACATACACAGCAACATACAACTAGACATACACACATACAAGTATATTATTAGTGTAAATGAAAAATTCGAAACAAAACCTATGATGAGCTGTCGCTGATAGTCAGTTGTTTAGTCAGAATTTCGGCAACAGCAACAGTTTAAAGTACGTAAAGTTAGTTCAAATCGTATAAAAGTCATTTGGGCGGAGACTCTCGCTATATAGTAATAAAAAAAAAATTGAGTGCGCACACTATGTTGATTACTATGATAGCACGATAGTTATGGTAATTATACTGTAATATCCGTACATATGTATGTGTTTGAACAACGGGTGACGCGTCAGTCTCATTTGTCAAACATCAAAAGTAAAATCCTGACTTCACATATATACAGAAAGTTCGTCATAATGAAGCAAAGTCAAATAAAATTAAAGCATTTACAAAAAAAAAAAAAAAACTTAAAAAAAAAAACAAGAAAAAAACCAAAAAAAAAAAACAAAATTCACAGATAGAAACTAAAAAGGCAAAGATTATATTGCGTAAATTACAAAATTTAATGTAATGATGAAATGAAAAAAAAAGAAATCAGTAAACAATACACTTTATAAAACATTTTTCTTATAACGTTTAAGTCCTTAATTTATATACAAACAAAAATAAGAATGATTTAAATAACATACTTATTAGTGAAAAAAAACTATTTACATATATAATTGACGGCCATATAAGCTACAACAATAAATGGAAAAATTAACTTTAAAACCTAAAAAAAATTTATAAATGTTTAACGAAATCTTAACATATAGACTAACAGAAGTAACGATCGTGAAAGTACAACTCACATGCATACCAAGTAGCAACAACGTGTATGAGAATATTCAGACCTCGTGACCGGCACATTAACTTTATCAATTGTTACAGAATAAGTGTATTCGAGAGTTCTTCATACTTAGCTTTACCCCCAAAGTGGAAAGGGTTGCAATTTTATATGTAGTTTGGTTATTGTTTGATCATAAGACACGTATGAGCTTCTAAATTATGTATACCCAAAAATTTCAACTGTATTATGTTCATACATACATGCAATACCCGCAAAAGCCAACTAAAAGAAAAAAAAAGCCATTCGTATATAAAACGCTCAACGAGGATAGATAAATACGTCAATAAAAGAGCACTTAATTTTTATACTTATTAAATTCTTTAATTATTTTTTTTTTTAATATAGCTGGGACGGAAAAGCTTGCACGCCGACACATACACACAATGCTACGCTTTTATAAATTTTAAGAACTGGTCCGCACAAGTATTACCGAACAAAAAACATATAAACATAATCCTTTGAATAATAAATGCTAAAGCAACCGAATTATAAGTTGACTAATAATACATATTAAATTGTAACATCGTTCAGGGGTTTATTTGAAATAACATCTCACAATCAGACAAACAATTAGCTCAATGGCAAGAACACGGGAAATTTATAGATAAACTCTATTTTCTTAAATATCACAGTTCTATTGTTGTGTGTGCATGGGAATCAAAACATAATTTCAAAGTTGAGAGTTCATTTGGTGAATATGTATTGAACAGAAGTGGCATTGTGTAAAATGGTCTCATCTTTTTTTATATGCATACCAGTCATACAGTTCATAAATTCCATTTTATGTTCACAAAAAAATAAAATAAATTTAAAACCAACAAAAAACAAAAACAAAAAAAAAAAAACAAAATACAAGTGTAATATGAATCAAATTTGATACGTCAAATTTTGATAATGCGTAAAACTAAAGGTAATGCTTAACGATAAAAGCTACTCTGAATGTTTTGTGGTTAATATGAACGCATCACTAGAAGCAACCATTAAAGTTATGTTAATTTCTGAATCTTTATACATACATATTTATATGTTTATATGTAAATTTAAATCTACTGTATACATACATGCAATACATTCTTACTTATGTTTATATGTATATGCCACAAAATCACACATAAATACGTACAATATTGTACTTTTATTATGATTTTTTATGTACAATTTATACCTAAATCAAAAGTAATAAATAAAATTAATGTCTGTAATTAGCTGAATTCATCAACAAAGAAAGTAACCCAATAACCAAATGCTTATGGTATTATCAATAAACAAATAGATAACGAAACGAAAATACATGTTCATGTTAAAATTACATTAAAAACTCAAAATTACATTTTGCTTACATATGTACTACTTATATTGAATTCGTTAAATCGGAATTTTCAAACAATCCGCAATGGATGGAACATATGAATCCTATTTACCGCTTGAGAGTTATTTAAGTTACATTTTTGTAGTCGAACAACGAGGATACGGATCTGAATATCAGGTGAGAGTATGGATGCCGTTATGTCTTAGCCGATAGCGTGATGACTTATTAAAAAGTTTTGATTGAGTGCTCGAAAGAAATATCCCATACGATATATTAATGGGCAGAATGAGGATTTACGAAGTATATGACTCATATAGGTATTCAAAGTAATAAAATCACACTGTAATGTGATAAGCAATATGCATTTGTGAACTCCATGTGGTCTCCTGTTTAGTAGGTACGACATAAGTACAGATATATGCAGATATGTACGGAAACACTTCTAGTATAGCTGGTCCAAAACATTTACAACTAATCTCTGTAAAATATCAAATAGATCATTATATTTGCGAATGTATATGTTTGTTGACTAATTGGTGCCCGAAACCTCGTTTGCATAGCGCTCTCACGTCACAAGCTCTCTAATCTCTTCATTTTGTTTGTAGTTGAAAAACATTATTTCATTATTTTTTTTTTCAAAATTTGTTTGGAAACAATTTTTGATATCCTCTTTCGGCCGTTGAACCAGCGGGTTGCAGTTGCCTGGTGGAGGTTGATACTTTATAAGGGCATAGTGAGTTGAATGGCTTGAAACTTTTCAATGCCATTTTATTTCTGCTCTGTAGACACAATCACTTAAAACTTTATGTGGATTATAACGGACTCAGAGAGCAGTTTGGAGGACGAGTTTTTTGTATAGATATTTCAGAATCGATGCGGGCGCTTGTCTTTTCAGATATGCCTCGTAGACTTGCGACGTCCATATCCAACACAATGTTTTGCTACGGTACATAACTTTCACATAACATATATAACCAAATTACAACATCAAATACACAAACATAGGCTTAAATTACCTTATCAGATCGGTAAGTAGCATAGATGATGATAGATGTGCCATCAGCATTGGACAATCGGTTGCTGGAGTTTACCTGGCGATTTATTGTCTGACAGCATCTATCGACTTTTTTAGCTGTCGGAAGAAGATTGATCTCTCCCTGATTTTGATATAGTTATAACGGATAAATGGCAAGTTGCCTAGTTTTATTAAAGTAATGGATAAACAATGTATAAAATTATGAGACATTTAACTTATATCAACTATCAGAATTTGATAAATATTTAATTATTCTGATTTGCCCGACCTACGTAATAAACTTTTATACTTGATTAACTTATGGACATCCTTTACACCTCGTTTCTCCTTTTTTGACATCTTTTCAGCCGATGCTTTGGGAGCTGATGAATCTCGCCCGGCGTTGTACAACTCCAGGCTTTGTTTGATGCTCTGTAAATATTATTTATTGAAATATACTGGCGATTTAAAATAATATAATTTATATCCATTACCAAGTCTTCCTCAGCTTCGCGAAGACGATCTATTTCTAAACAATCGATGACTTTGTTGCGTAATTCAACAATCTCAACAAGCCGTCCTATTAAAGTCTCTTCACGTAATTTATCCGAATCGGTTTTGTTACGCTCGGGCTGACTAATCAGTATTCGGATTTCAGATTCAATATCAGCATGCTCCTGCTCTAATCGCTGTTGTCTTCGGCTAGTCACAAAATAAACAACAAAGAAAGGTCAAAGATTTTAAAATTTTTTTCGTATAAGCGAAATTAATGAGTTTTGCAAACGGAATGCAAAAATTCAACGCTTACATCCATCAAGTCGGCCAAATGGTACTTACATATGTGTTAACTCAGCTTGTCGCCGGAACAACTCATTTTTCTCGTTTACCAGTTCAAAGAGTTGCAAAATTAGGTCCTCCACCTCTTTACAATTTTTCGTGGAAGCTTCGGATGTGACAGCAGTCAATGTGGATGATAGGTCACCAGTTGTTGGCACATCTCTCCCGGATCCTTCGCACCGTTCTCGTATCATTCTTTCCAGAACGACGCCCTGTTTCTCAAGGCCCTGCTGTTGCACTTCAATAATTTCCAACTCATGGCGTATTTCTTGTAGTGGAATCATCTGTAGTGCTTTGCGTGATGTTATAGGTATTGCAGGTGCGGGCCCCTTCCGGTGCTTCCATTTACCATGTGATGATTTGTTATCAGAACAGGATTCACCGCTAACATTCATATCCACACCTCTGATTATTGGATCATTGTGTTTATCCATCTCATTATCTTGAAGCTTTTCAGGTTTGTGAGTGAAGAGTTGCCCAGCAATGGGATCTAAATCAAATTTAGGAGAGTCAAGCGCGGGAGGCATTAGTATGCGGCGATAATAATCATCAGAATCCTTGTAGGTGCTTTGCTGATTTTGATGTTCAGAATGGCTATTCAATTCCAAGTTATCTTGCGCTAGAAGACTCTGGTCCAGTGGTATCAGCCGCCGTTTTGCGGAACTGCGAAGTTCCTGTACTTGTTCAGAATCTTGAGAAATCAACAATGCCTTGTCCTTCTCATCAATTGTTTTTAAAGTACTTGCATTAAGACGTTCTGGTTTTGGCGGCGCTGGTGCCGGGCGTTTATTGTATTTCAAATGCTTTTTGTTGCGCGAATCATTAGAAATTGGCGAATTTGACCTAAACGTAAAAAAGAAATTGATCAGTTACATGGAACTTTTCGAGGCTAAGTCCAAGTTAAGTTTAATTACTTACCTAGGTGAGGATATTTTCACCTCGGCGTTGTGTTCGTCAAACTGAGCTTTTAGGGTTAGCCGTGGTGATGGGATAGGAACTCTGGCATTAATAAGTTTTTCTTCATGGGATTGGTAAAGAGGTTTAGCTAACTCAATTTCGTCATCAGAACTATCAAATGGATTACAACTTATATCTGATTTGGACTTATTTTTTACGTGCGTTGGCATCGTCTCCACACTGATATCTTGCTGGTCGTCTGAAGTATGCCCATCGTCATCACTGTCAGCAAATGGATTAAGATTATTGCTGCTGCTTTCCTTAACTGATTTAATTTCGACAATGTCCTCAACATAGTCTAATTTTTCCGTAGAAGTTGTGATGGAATGTTCGGGTTGTAAACTAGGTACATCAGTATCCTCCAGGTCTAAACTGTCGCTCTTTTCCTTATCATTATGTTTGTCTTGTACTTCTAATGTAGGCTCTTCTGATATTTGTTGATTTGTTTCTGCTACAGATGGTGTCTCCGAATTTGGCTCTGTTTCGGGGCCTTCTTTTATTGACGAATCTGTAGATTTGTTTGATAGGGCATCAATGTTGTCGATGGAATTACAGCTCGACAACTTAATATCATTTAATATAAAATAGTTTTCATTTGTTCTTTCTTTCTCCAAGCTTGATTCATCTTCTTTTTTATTTGGCGTACGGATTTTGGAAACTATCTCGATACGCTGTAATTCTTTAAGATTATCTGTATCATAGGGTATAGTTTCGTGTTCGTGGTCACTACGATTTAAATGCTGACTATTAGCATTCAAACATTTATCGGAACAATACATATTTTGCATGTCATCAAACAGGATGTTTGGAGACAGTTGCACGGAACACTGCTTACATTTAAGGCAAGTTCGGTGATATACATGCTTCTCAATAAACACGCGCTCTGCTAAAAATACAGGGAACTGACATTTCTGGCAGGAGTCACGTCGAACTCCGACAACTTTCTGGCCAATCTGAAATTCCATAAAAATATATAAATATATGTCTATATAAACTGGGGAAATATGTTTACTACTAGAGCCTTACTAGTGGTTATTATATCTTACCTGCGGCTGCGGAGAAAGTTCAACGAACTTGGAACTTTCTTCGACCTTTTCGATTTTTGGACGTGTGTACTTCAAAGGACTATTGTTTTCGGCATCTGAAAAAATCATTTACAAAATTCATATATTAACAAGCAAATAAAAATATTTGTTAAGTGCAAAATTATAATGCAGCCCATGTTAGGCATTTTGCATTAGTCCCTATGGATCATAGGTAATCCAAACTCTAGAAAATCCTTAACATTCTTAAATGCATATATTTCCGGAAAGTACAATCATTTTATATACTGCTGTACAACAGCCATCATTACACTACTTATTTTATACATTTTTAAAAACATTTTGAAAAGGTACTCACTTTGTTCACGACCAGCTTTTCGAGTGAATACGTGATAAAACTGCGATAAATATGTAAGTACGGATAATCTGTCAGGTACAGCATTGGCAACCATATCCTCAGCATCAAGTAGGGGAGGAATGCCAAGATATTTCGCAGCTGTTGTGAAAGCTAAATCGTTATTATAATAAATATCTGTTTTTTTGAGTTCGTCAAAGTCACTGCAAGTAAATAAATAATAATATACAATTAAAAACCATTTTATATCCTCAAATGAGCTTGACGGACTGGTCCAAAAGCTACAAACTAAAATGTTGACAGTTGCTTCCTTTTAATACGTAAGTGAGCCGAAATTTTGGAAGGTTCGATGCACAAGCTCAGAAAATGTGGAAATTCTATGCATAATATTAAAAACGTAGTACACATAACGAAAATTACTTATACTAACATTAAATCTGGCCGATAATAGTGTATAAGCGCACAAAAGCCAAGTCCATCACGCCACGATGTTGTCATATTTTCAATTTTAACGTTGTCATATCCTTTAGTCGTGCGCTGACACCAAAATTCCAGTGCTTTGGTACCGCGAAGCTCCGACATTGTGCTAAAAAAGTTGAACGGAATTTAGTATTAAAGTTATTTAAGTATTACAATTCTTTCAATGCAGCCAATGGGCTGTACTTTTTCCATACATTTTAACCTAAGACCCATTGTAAAGGGGAGCGAAAATGCTGCAGTTGCCCCTGCAGCTCTTCAAAAGTATAAGTTAAGTTAAATTTAAATTGTTGGGAATATTAAGGTTTTACTGTTATCGGAGCGTATATAATCGCGTTTACTACCATACATCTACCATCGGTATTAGAGCAAGAGGTAAATAAAATTCTGACAAGGGACATACATGCCCGAGTCTTTTAATATGGCCTGATGCAGGCAGAATACTAAATACAGATACAGACAGTACAAAAGAATACAGATAACGTGATTCATAGCTCCCAAACCTGCCTTACTGCATATACTAACACAGCGATAACCACCAGAGCTGACTGGGCAGAGAAACAGGATCGATACAAGATGAACAGAGCAATGTCACAATTAAAATGGAACTGTCCTATTCATCTGCCAAAATAATGATGTAAATGCCTACATCGACTGGGCTTCTAATTTTGATCGTGAATACATATTGTAATGCCTTATCCTGTTGTTCCTTTGAGCAACTTTATTACACCTGTAGCATACATTTTCATTGGCCACGGGATACTAGGAGCAAGAGACGGTGATCTTTAATGCTGTTAATAGCGCAATGCAATTGCCTGAGATGACGAGGTTTTCCCCATTATGTATTTCTATAAGTTGTATTAATCTGATTAGGTATTTTGTGGTAACTTTTATTGTCTCACGTTTATGTATGTGTGCGTGCATTATTCATACTTCCAATATTCATGTTTTTATCTCTTATTTGAATTTATCGAAAAGAATTGTTGCATACAGATGCTACATTTATATATTTGGGAGTTACATCCTAGTAGTAACTGAAAAGTTTTCCATCAAAACAATACGTACACAGAATTGTAATAAAATAAAAATCTGAAGCAGCAATAAAACAAACCAAAAAACAAATACTGCCGTCGCGTCACTTAAATAGTGATGTAAGAAACTACAGAAAGATCGATGTATCGATTCTTGTATAAAAGCTTTTATTCGATTTTAAGTCGATGTTTTCAAATTCCTGCCATAAGCAGTTATTTTACCGATAAGAAATACATGCAATCAGTTTTGTATATAAAATTCATATTTGTAACACATTCATCGAAAATTGCATACAAATTTAAGAGTAACGGAAATATTTATGTAATTGCGCAACAGAGTGGCTATGTTAACTCATTATCTGCGCAATCTAAATTATCACATTCCTGTATTCTGCGTGCACTTGTCGCCAGAATGTTTTTTGGATGAGAGGTGCTTTTGTCTTTCTGCGCCAAACTATCGATTAGGGCCATCGATACAATCAATACTATCGTTATACAATCAAATTATCTGCAGCTCTAACCAAATGATTTTAACATATGTTTGGTTTAAATACGGCAACTAAAATGAAGAGTTACAATTTTAATTTATAAACTGTGGTCGTCATATCGAAACGATAGTCGAGCTATCGCGGATCGGATCTTGTGAAATAGATAATTCGCGTGCCCATCAATGCAACGCTGACCGCGCGTTGCAAATTAATTGCATGAAAAAACGCAAAACAAATGCAATTGTAGAGTTTATATTTTGAGTTAGAAACCATCGCGCGTGAGGACATCGCGTCGCAAGTCTGATTCATGCGAATATCACACACATCATACTCTCAGCAACCTAACACATACAAAAATTTGCTCCTCGTCTGTTTTGCGCAGCGCGGTCGGGCAACAACGACGACCACCAAACAAAAACACTTGCATTTCGTAGTATCGGTGACGAAGTAATAAAATCGCAAGTGGAGGCGTTTGTTGTTGGTGTTATCTTTTCTTTTTTTTTCGTATTGCAACTGTCGAGGTGCAGGTAAACGCAATTGAGAAGCCTTACATTGCAAATAAAATAAAATCAAGCTGAGAATTGACAATCAAACTTGTTGATTACTGCAGTGGCTGGGCGTCTACAGCAGAGCATTGTGAAATTCAATTTGACCAACCAAAGCAATCCATTGAAAAACATCTCCGTCAAACTGGAGAAGTGGAAGAGAACTCGCCATTCCACTAAAAAGATGGACAAGCGCCAGCCTAGTCCATCGGGCACTCCCACCCCTGCAATCGTCAATAGGCCAACAGTTCTAGAAGGTATATTCAAATTGTTATTCTAATTGGAATTATCTATATATGCATGCATCTGTGCAGTACGGACGTACGTACGTGCGTATCTATCTGTAAGGATGACTCACCAACCGATATTCTTATACAGAAGTGTATGTATGTATATTATACATACAAATATACCTAAGGGCGAATTATGTGGTTTTTTCGCGCTTCGTTTGCTTTAATCAGCCGCATAGCAGAGCTCGACGACCAGTCAGACTTTCAACAGTTTGTTTCAGTGTCTTGCCACCAGCAAGTCTATAAATATTTACGCATTAGCTGCTCTCGTAGCCACAAAAGGATACACACACGTGTGTGCGAGTGTATGTGCATATGTGCGACCTGTTGATTAATAGCTCGTGTGTATGTGTGTATGCAACCCATCAATAATTGTAGCCCGACTTTGTTTTTAAGCTACATGAAAGGCTGGCAATTTGATTTTGAAGCAACCTCCCCCATAAACAGACATACATAAATACAAACACACGCACATACATAAACACATATGTACATGCTTATAGATAAAATGGTGTGGCGTTAGTTAAGCTATAATAATTTGTCGATATAGTGTATATATATATATGTAATGGCAAACAAACGAATTGATAGAATGGGGGCCTTACTATAAGTATTTATAATTTTATTAATTCATTAAAAATTTTTTTTTAACGTCCATTTTTGCGAAATGAACAAAGAACCTGAAAATGTTAAGGAGTGCGTGTTAGAAGAGTTTTACTTCTTTAACGCCAATGTTAGCATCTCTTTAATATTTGTGCTCTTTGCAGGCGTGATGTTAAACATATTTGATGGTCTGACGGATAAGGATGAGCAGGTGCGTGAAGCCATGGAGCAAGCGATTGTTAAGATTCTGGAGACACATCCATTGCGGGCCACGCTTATACTGACCGATTGGCGCGCTAATAACCCTAAGCTTAGCGAACAAACTGTGGCCATGCTGTTGGAGTGAGTACACCTTGATTAATAAGTTTGTTCCTAACTTTAGTTTCACCCTTTTTTCGTTTTGTTCAGTTGTATTCATCGGGTGGTTGGAGCGGATACACCATTGCCAACGGAGGTCAATGAGAAACTGATAGTCATGGCTCTGAAGGAGCTGACGCGAAGCGTGGATCAGCATGTGCCGTTAATACAGAATCCTGCATTGCACATACTGGTGTCAATTGGATGCACCGAAGACTGTACGTTAGTCGTTGAGTCGCTGCTGGCCCACAATGGCCCATCGAGCACCATGCCGCACTTTATGCTGATGCAATGCCTCGGCCAGTTGGCTTTGGCAAATACGGCTGGACTGGTGCCGCACATCAAGGCAATACTATCACACTGTTTACCACATTTAGGTGGCATCAAGCAGGATCACATGAAGCTGGCATACGCCTTTGCAATCGGACGCTTTAGCGAGGCTTTGCTGGAGCATGGCAGCAATGCGCCTACAGATGAAATGAAGGCGGCCACAAATTGCACTACTGAAATCAGTGTTGCCTATGATGTGCTTTTCAATCAGTGGCTGCAGTCGCGGGAGCCCAAGGTGTGCATGGAAATATTACAGGCACTGTCGTGCATGTATCCACTGTTACCAAGCGATCGGATTTTAGATCAGGCACCGCGACTGGTGCCCCAAATACTGACGCTCTATCGGCGCAGTGTTGACCGCAATGCAGTTACACAATTCTTGTGTTCCGTATTGAAAACGAATCTCATGCTGCACGCCCAGGTTCTAGATGGTGTCATCGATTCCCTCATATCGCATCTGTTTGACTTGGTCTGCGTCTATCCGGACTACGAGAAGCCACAAACAGTCAAGGGTCATTACGAGGTGTTGCGCTGCTTTAATCTGCTAGCGGGAAATTACGCTGCGAAAATTATGGACACGCTGCTTATCCATTTGCGCAACAATAGCGAGCGGGAACGTATTAAATCTCTACTCATACTGACGCATCTGCTCAACACCTGTGCTGTGCACATAGAGAGCCGTCTGCATGCGCTCATCGATTGCCTCAAGCAGTTGATAGTTGCCGAGCGCGGCGTAAAGATGAAGCTAACACTGCTGAAGACGATTGTGGCCCTGGCGCAAAAGTCGTTGATACGGGACAAGGAGTTTGTGTGGTTTGTGGTGCGTCACAGCTGCAAGTACAGCAAGATTAGTCAGGACCATGGCACACTGGAAGAGCATGCCACACTTGCGCTTAGCTGCGAGAATGCGCTTTTTATGCTCGCCTCAACGGTGAACACTTTGGATGAGCTGCTCAAGCGCGAGTTGCTCAACTATTTTGTACTATTGGACTATACGGATATTTGTGGAAATCAAGCCAAATGTTTGGCCAGTCTGTTTGCCAAATCGCCGCACATTGAGTACGATGTAGCCAGCGATGATGAGCAACACCCAGCATTAGCATCAGCATCAGCTGTGGCATCCGTCGGAGAAGTGTCGGCAGCCGGTGGTGAATGTCGAGGCACCACGGTTAAGCGCGGCAAGGTGATCGTGCCCAGCGCCGAAAGCATATATGCCCGCTGCCTGGCGCTGCTGGGCAATCAGCAGTGCATCAAGCGCTCGTCGAATATACTTAGCTTTCTGAAGTACTATTATCCGCAACTAAATCCAGCATTGGATGAGCTCTGGGAACGTCGCATTTCCGACATGCTGTTGAACATTAACAAACCGCAAGCCTATATGCAACAGCTGCAGGACTTTGTGCTGGAGACCAACGAGTTTCTGTCCACGCGTGATGAACACTTTGCTCAGCGCTTGGCCAGCAAGCTGGCCGATCAAATGTATTTGTATCCGATGCAATTGCCGCACTCAGAATGGCAGCTGCCGGATCTGAGCGCCGAGCGAGGTATGCTGCTGCAGTCGATGGCACTAACGCTCTACCAGGTGACCGACATGGCCTGCATTCATACCAAAATCGATTTGATTGTGACGACGGCACGACAGGAGCGTCTGGACAAGCATGTAAAGCACGCCGAATATGATCGCCGCATTGAGCCATGCGCTCGGGCACTCGGCTATATTGCGCGACAGCATTTGGGGCATGTGATTAAAAAGTTGTCGGAATTGGCGCAGATGGGCGGACGCAAACATTCGACAGGCTTCTTTAGTAATCTACATTTTATAAAAGATACCCATAAGGCGCTTGATAATTACAAAACCAATCTGCTAGTGGTAAAGGCGTTTGGCCGCATCATGGACGAGGCGGATCCGTTGCAGTCGCTGCAGCATTTGGATTTTGATATGCTTAACTTCTTAATGATAGAACTGGCCGGTCACAAGGATCAGACCATCATGTCGGCCATACTACAAACGCTGCTCAGCATTTGCAACCAGCTTATTGTTACCAAAGAGCAACTGCCAACGCCGCTCAAGCTTCGCAAGCAGATCATGGAAACCGTATTTAGCATACCCATTGAAGCACCCTTCCACGATTTGCCACTGTTACCGACTATCTTAAAGCTTGGCACGGATTTCATACGCATCGGTGAGTAATGAGTAGACACAAGCAAACAACAAACGACAGATTCTGCTTCCTATGGCTATGATTGATTTGAATCTTTTCATCTGTTGTTTACTTGAATTGTATTCCTGTTAATTACTGTCTTAATGATGAAATGATTTTTACAGGCGGTTGTGATAATATTAGCTCTGATTGTGTGGAGGGCAGTGTCATCTTTGAAATTGCATGTAAAAACTTTTTTGGCTGCGCCAAGCACTTGAAAATGAAATTCGACTCGCAGGAAGAGGATGAGCACAACAGTTTCTTGGCCAAGCATTTGAACGATTCGCTACCCCAGCTGAATGCACTGGTACGTGCCATTGTCGAACTGGATGCATCGCCGTCGACCCTAGATCTGATCATTGGCATACTCGAGTGCTGGATGCGTGACAAGAACTCCGAGGTGCGCATCTGTGCAAGCCATGTGCTGAACAACACGCTCGAGGTATACATCAAGTCAATGAAAATTGGCGGCTGCGAGGCACCCTCGAAATTTAATCAAACGGGCCAGATGCTTGGCAAAATTGTGCCCCGCTGCATCGACTCGAATGGCACCGTGCGTCAGGTGTCTGTGGAAATACTGCAAAAGACGCTTGAAATCGCCTGTATCTATGAGACGCTGACCATAGCCAGTATTGACAGCAGTGCCGAATGGCTTAAGGAGATTGAATCTATCAAGGAGAATATCATAACGGATGAGCCAAAGCAGATCTACAATCTCGCAGGCGATATTGCCAAAATTATTGCGAAACGCATCTCAACCTTTCAGTATTTGCAATTTTGGTAAGTAGAAATCAACTATTTTAGGATTGACATCAAAAGCAGACATTTCTCATGTATTTGCTTGTGTGCTAAGCAAATAACAAGATAACCGACTTTAGCTCTAAAATTGTAGGCGGAAGACACATCGTTTTATCTATCTTTCAAGTTGCCAGTTATCTACCTTCTAAGACTTGGAAATTTTGAATGATAATGCAAAAACGAAAATTCGAAAATTGTACTTTAGAATCTAAACTTTAGACATAATTATAAAAAGTATGTATGTTTCATTTAGTTGTTTTGCTTTATGATTCAGATTGAAATGACAATCATTTCTGCCAGTAAACCGCATGCTTCACCGCTCCAGCTAATGGATTATTTTATTTCCGTCTCTCGCAATCTCATGTGCACATCAAATACAGATTTTTTTATGATGAAAAAAAAAAAAATATAGAAAAAAAAGATACAACTAAATTTGTTTGACGATTCCGCGGCAATAAACTTTTCACATATCATAAAATTGTAGGCGATATAATTTAATAGTTGAATGCGTATAATATATATAATATGATAATAAATATAATATAAATAATATAATATATAATATAACAATACAACACAATAATGAAAACGGTATCCAATTTGTTTATTTTTATTCATTTTTAGTAAAACATTGTTGCAATCGCTACGCGATCCGGAACCGAGCTCCACCATTGGGTCGAGTGTTGTGTTGAAGTTTTTCATACAGCAAAAGGGCTCAGAGCTGTTCCATGCTATACCCGATCTCGTCAAGGACAGTCTGCTGGCACTGCAGGTGTGCGATGTGCCGCGTGCCAAGTCTGGTGTACTTAAGGCCTTGGTGGCATTAACCAAGCACCATCCGAAGCTCGTCTGCGCGGAGATGTTGCAACAACAGCTGCCTTATGATGAGCATGTTGTCGAGTATTGGCATTTGGTGTGCAATGATACAGAGCTCACCGGCACCATGTTTGACAACTTTCTGCAGCTGCTTAGCGGCGCCAGTTTGCAGGAGCCACATGATGGAAATGGCTTGTCAAACGATCGCCAGAAAGTGGCCAGCGTTCAGCCTTTCGCGATATTCTGTGCGCTTCACGAGATGATGCCCTGCAAGGACATACACGACGTGAGTAGCCAATGGTCGTATTTCGGGCTGTGTCCTTTGACTAATAAGAAATTTAATTTCAGCAACTGTCGGAGAGATTTGCGGATATATTCAGTATGCTATTAACTTCACTGTCCAGCTATACAAATTTGGCCGCACCCATGTCACCACTAGCACCGCCTGCAAGTCCCAACCAACCAAATAAAGCGTCTAGCAAGTTCGGCTTTGTGCCCAACAAGGAGCTTACCAAACTAAATCCCTGCCAAATAGCACTTGAAACATTTCAGTCGTTTCTTAATAATCTAGAAATGGAGCAAATTGCCGCCGTGCTAACGATTAATCCGCAACTGGCTGCCAGCACGGATTGGCACAGCTACATTGAGCTGCTGACCCCAATGGCCATTGGTATGGCCAATCAGCTGCAGCTTAGCAGCCCGTCTATGCGGCAGTTGGTCAATGCATTGAGCAAGTATGTTGCCTCGCCATATGATGGCCAGCGGGTTGCGGTCGTCGGGTTCTACTCACGCCTGGTGCCACTCAAACCAAGCGGCGAGCTTGCGAGCCTTATAATGTTGCACCTCAGCGCCGCTCTAAGCGATCCCAATGCCGTGGTGCGAGGCCTCAGCCTACAAGGGATGGGCTACGTGGGTCACCTGAGCGAGCATGAGTCGGCGCGGTTTTCGGAACTGGCTATACAAGCGTTACTTAAGGGAGTCGATGACAACGTCGGCGATTGCCTTATCAACATACCGCTGGAGAGTATGCGTGGACTCTCGCGCATTCTTCAGGCTCTCCCCAGTGAACGAGTCGAACCATTCCACGTGTCCCTGGCCATACGCATACGACCCTTCTTTGGCAGCTATTCGATGGAGATGCGCGAGGCGGCCATTATTCTGTTTGGGGATCTGTGCGAATCCAAGCATGATGACGGCAGCAGTTCGCCCACTTCATCGATGGAGGCGCTACGCGAACAGCTCTTTGCCAATCTCTTTCCGCTGCTGCTGCATATGAGCGAAATTGAGCCAACTATTGTCACAGCCTGCAAGAGCACACTACGATGTGTCTGTCAATTGCTGCGCGCGGTGCGCGTCAACGAAATTGCCCAGCAGCAGCTCAGCATTGATGCGGATCAGCTGAATCAACTTAACTACAACAGCTTCGTCGTGGATTTTGTCAAAGTCATTGTGAGTCATTCTGCGGTCCCGCATTTTCTTTCCCTCAAACTAATGTTGCACGTATTTGCATTCATAGGCAATGGAGTTGACGGAGCATATCCAGGACTTTATAGACTCGTGCATGCCCCAGCTGCGCAGCCAGTGGCCGGAGGTGCGTGGTAGTGCCGCTATTGTTATCGGTATGTGTCCATCTACTGAATCTACACATAGATTCATATACATACATATACATATTGTCGAAATTCATTAACAATTACTTGTAACCCTTAGGTATATTGAACAATTTCCTAAGCGAGCAGAACGCACAAACCGAATCGGTGGCCTGTAAGATTGCAGTGCTGCTCAAGGATGAGCAGACGATGGTGCGCGTGCGTGCTGCTCAGGCGCTGGGCCATTTCTTTGGGGACATCTAATCAAGAGTCGTTGGGCACTGGGACCAATAGAAACGGAACTCAAAATCTTTACTACGTATAGAGAGCAGTCTTAATAACATAAAATGTTTGTCAGATTTTAATTAGTATTTATCCAAGTGTGATCCTGCATATAAATAGCATGGGTGTAACCATTATATATCCTTATTATGTTTGATAACCATTTAGCTGTTTTGTTATGTTTTATATATACATTTATATATATATAGACACATATATTTATAATTTTGTAAGTCGTTATATATTTTTGAGTGAGGTATATGTTTATAATATGTATGTTAAAAATATATATGTGTACGGTCATTATTAGAGAAATATTTGAAATTGCGACATTTTTGATCTTGTGCTCGACCAAGCGTTAACTTAACCAAAAGTAACAAATTGATACAACCTTAATAAAACCAATTTCGAAACACGCAAACGTTGTAGACCATATCCGAGCTTGTGCTTTGTCAATTATTTATTCGAGGAAAAATATTTGTAGAATCTCGCACATTATCAGAAGCTGTTCTGTACCCGATTTGTCATTTCAATTCCAATTCTAATAATGTAATTTGTGTACGTTTATTAACGCTAATAAGAACCAAGTACATCCAAATAAATATTATTACAAACAATTTGGAGGCAATTAATCAATCCAAGACACAAAACTGTATCCGACCGCCTGACCAGCCAATCGTCAGCATGGATCGATCGTTATCCGTGTTCAATGGCTGAGAGCAAATGTAGCTAGGATACTCGTCCGCCGATTCACCGCTGAAATAGTGACCTTCCGATATTTCGAAATCGTACTTCTCAATGTACGTGCGGAAAACGAAAATAGAATTGATTTAAAGGTGATTGCCAGATATTTGCCAAGCGGCTCCATTGCCAGCTGTTGGGCTGGGCCGCCGATGAGCGTCTTGCTGCTGTCGTTTAGGTCGCAGGCATTCAGATTGGCAATTGGCAGCGCTTCCTTATCATCGAGCTGAAATCCGTTGGCTATGCCAGCGTCGGATTTATTGTAACGCATGCCTGGAGCCAAACAAAACAAAATCGTGAAACTCACCCAGCTGGTAGCTAAAAGAAAAACTTCGCTGAAAGGTTTACCCGTTGACCAATCGAGTTGGGTAAACAAATACGAATTGTATAACATTTAGATGTATATTCCACTCGCACACAAAACCAACTAGAAACATAACATTAAATACGAATACATTTACAAATATTTGTTTATATATAACACATTAGCATCCTGTCAATATAGATATATATATATATATATTGTACGCATGGCCTCGCATACCTTCAGCTATGTACATTTATTGACGAATCAGAACAGAACAAAAATGAAAGGCATTCCATTGTGTTGGTTCACTTCTTGAAGCAGATCTTGAGAACGCGTATGACTGGAGCCTCGAACAGGGCGGAGATGACAAATGCGGAGCAGAATGAGACAACAGCATTGCCCAGAAATGTGGTCAATATCATCGGATTGTTCAGATGCACCGTGCCGCTCATATGCGACGAGCAGATGAACATGATGATCGGATGGATGAGATAGGCACAATAGGTGAGGCGCGACAGAGGCCACCATACCCGATACGATAATATCGCATTGACTGTGGGTGCCAGGCCCCAAAAGCAGGAGAGCACAATCCAGATGAGGCCGCATCCAAACGCCGTGTGCCCAACGCCCACATAGAAGGCGGTATTCAACACGCTCAGCTCGCCCGGCCAGACACCAAAGATGACAACGAATAAAATGCATAGGCTGCAGGTCCACAGACCAAGATTGAGCCGTCTCGAGATTTGGGGCGGTGTCTTAAACTTGAACAACGCATAGCCAGAAAACATGCCTGTGTGGATACAGCATACAGTGAGTGCGATTCTCGGGTAGATGTCGTTGTGCAACTTACCTACTATGTAGGGACCGACACGCTGCCAGGGTTTATCATAGAGAAAATCAAAGGACTCGAAGGGTAGCGCCACCTTATGGGTATACTGATGCTGCAGCGATATGATGCCCGCAATGCTCCACGAGCTGAGCAGGAACACAATCAGAGTCACTGCCACAATCCTGAAGTATCTGAAATGTGAACAACAATGGAGCGTTAAAGTTATAGTCTTCCAAGGCAAGGGATGTTCAGGATGATCAATCTTTCAATGGTAAGATAGAAAGGGAGAACTCTTATCAAGAAGATAGGTAAAGACGTGACAACAGTTCTCCCAAATTCTCCTTTGAGATAATATTTTTTAAGCAGCATTACTACCTAAGACGCTATAGTGGCCAAGGATGGAACTCATTACTAAGAAACACTCTGCCCAACATTGAAGAACCCCGCAATTTGAGAGATTTCCTTTAAATTCCCATTCGATTTTTAACTTTAGCCAAGTTTTGTTTCAGAGCATTATGATAAAGTTTAATATATGGATTATTCAATCTTAGGAAAAGACGTGAACAGACACATACGCGTTACCAATCGTGAACGTAATAAAACCTTCCGCGATAAGAGTTCTACTAACTAATAGGATAATGAGTATAGACAAGGTTGCAGCAGAAAATATGTACCTCGATAATGTCCTAAGTAGAATAAGAATAATTGCGGATAGCTTTAAGATAATTTAGAAGTTTTCCAGCAGTCCATATTCGATATATTAACAATAAATGGCTTGTTATAAGTATATAGCTTACTTTCTGGAGAATGCGAGTAAAACTGTTGACATGATATAGAACTGCATATCGTTGGCCATGTACCAGCTCCACATCATGCACATCTCGTGCTGCGGAAAGAAGTTGTTGATGTAGAGTATGTTGCGCCACCAATATATGCGGCAGGTGTTGTGCTCAATCTTGGCCGGCTGAAAGACAGAGGAGTCCAGACCCTGCCGCACCGCAAAGTCATTGAACAACACCACAAAGAGGTAGACGGGCGTGAGGCGTAGATAGCGATAGACCACCATCATGAGCGTGTCCAGGATGCTGCGTCTAAAGAAGCCACTGGGTGGCGCCTGATGCTTGCGCTCCTGCTTCACATAGAGCAGGGTGACCAGCAGGCCGCTGATAAAGAAGAATGAGTCCACGGAGAAGGTGGCATTGCCAATGATCTGATACCAAAACGAACGCTCCGTAATCACGCGCTCAAACTAGATGATGATGGTGATGAAGATGATGAAGAGTAAGAAGCAGAAGAAGAAGAAGATGATGAAGTTGCTTAAGGTTATTCAGTTAATATCGACCTTATTCTCGCCTATGGCAAACATTTGCAGATACGTGTGCACCATCATGGTCCAGAGCACGGAGAAGACGCGCAGCCCATGCAGACAGGATGTGTGCGACTGTGAGTGGGAACGAGATGATAAGGAAGTGGATGTACAGCGAGTGTAACTGGGTGCAGGCCACACTTACCTCCTTGGTCTTGTCTATGTTCAATATGGCCTTGGCGTTTGTTTGCAGGGCAAAGCACAGCAACAGCTGCTGATGCAGAGCTGCAACAAAGTTGACAAATATTTTCGTAACTAACATTTTTGGCTTGGTTCTCAATGAGTATCACCTATTGGCTGCTCGGCCTCGTAGGTGCCTTGCACACCTGTACAGCTGCCGGTCTCCACCTGGTAGTCCGTCATCTCAGTCTTTTCTGGTTGCTTGCCCAACACGCTACCCAGCGATGTGGACGCTGCGGTGTCTCCAATCACTGCCTCTGCTGGATTAGCAGCGGCATCTGTATGCCGCATCTGTTGCCTGTTGCCATTCATGTCCACGTGTGCGTCCAGTGGGGTATCTGTGGCCACAATCCCATTGCTGCCCAACGGACGCATTTGGAACAGCTCAAACGGTTTGCCATAGTAGGCGTTCTCGTAATCTCCACCCTTGGTGGAGGCATCGCATTTGGCGCTTATCGCTGGGATTGGTGCCGCAACCAGCCGACGATCATCGATCTTCATCTGGTAATATGTGGCCACTATCATCACCAGCAGCAGCGTTAGCAGAAAACTTCTACAATGTTTTTCAGATTCGAATTTTAAGAGAAATTGCTGCAAATTGTTTACTGTGTACTCACATGAATACCTGGAATTTGAGCTGCCGCCAGTGGCTGTAGAGGCCGGGTACGGTGCGGACACGTAGTACTTGCAACGCCGGCTGCTGTACACTGGTCACATTATGTGCTCCCAGCATAGTCAGCATGCGGGCATAGGGATCGAGGGACAGTATGGACTGGACATCGTGTGCCGAGCATGACTTGGGCAGACATTCGCCCAGGCTCAACGCTTGCTGCTGTGTTCAAGAGAAGGTGAATGTTAGAAATTACTGTCTGTCCGAGGTGCCAATCATCATACCGATCGATTGAGACGCGGCAAATGGAGACTGATGTCTGCCACAAAGAACTCCAGCTCGAAGTGTTTTCGGTCCACATTGGACTGCTGCCGGTTGAGCTCCAAGCAAAAGGACAGCTGTCCCAGCCACTTGTCATTGCCGAACAGTAACTGACCACGATACCGTCCCGATGCATCATACGCTGCAATCAGAGAACAGTTTAGATAGCGACTTGAAGAGTTATCTGGTGATCTGTAGAAGTCCACTAAGCTGGAAATTTTTCTAATTAATTTATCAGCTCAGATTTGTAAGATTCGAAAACTACAAGGATATAGAAACGGATTATGCAATGAATATGAGTTGAGTACATAAATTGAATATTGAGAAATAATTTAAAGGTTATGGATTGCTTTACGAAAACAAATATAAATATAAATTCTCAAATTTCTCCTACTTATTGAATGGAAGACTGTGAAACAGGGTCGCAAAAGATCGCTAAAATCCGGCACTAACAGTGCCAGAGAATTGAAATATTGAAATACTAGAAAGTCTGTTAGCCATCATTAATTCTTGCAGAGAACAGCTAACAGTGAGTATTTTTACAATCAGAGACAACTAGGTGAATATTGAAAAACCCTAGAGATCGTTTGAGGTTTCTTAAAAAGTATTGAAATGTAAGAATTAATTTCATTCATAATTTTTTTTTTTTTATATGTGCTTAATATTGGGAATATTGATGGAGCTATTGAAAGGCTAAACAACATTGATGCCCATCTATGGCATATTAACCTAAACAATTCCCAGTTCGTAGCTCCACATGGGTGGACTGACCTTTCTGTGCCCACTCGTAGCTGGAGTGAAGTGCGGTTAAATATGCCTGCATCTCTAGCCCGCATCCGGTGCGGACATTTGTGCGTATCTCGGAGATTTGCCAGTAGAAATGATCGTACAGATTGGTCATTATCTGAAAATAGTTGGCCGTGCCATAGAGGCTGTCGGCCATGGCGCTTCCAGTGGCATTTCCGGTGACGTTGCTGCCCAGATATCGACTGATGCTATTGATGGTGCTGCCTAGGGTCTTAAGCTGCATATCATCATCGATCTGTTTGAGCAGCTCGCGACCCTTTTTGGTGGATGGCTTATTTCGGAGTATCTTTAATATGTGTGTGCCGGATGTGCTTGTTGTGGTTGCTGTTGTTGTTGTAGCCTGCACTGCTGCTGCTGTTACCGCTGTAGCTGTTGTTGTTGTTGTTGTTGTGGGCTGTGTGGAGCTAGACTCGGGCAACTCGGATATATTCACATCGACTGTGTCATTATCATCGGGATTTGTGGGCGTGTAACTGAGTCCGGGTGCATTGCCATTGCTGAGGACGTGCTGCTCCTCACTGCTGAGATCACCCTTCTTGATGACCTCATGCTCCAGATCCTCCAGGTCACCCAGATTGAAATCAAATGTGACCGGATGCAGTTCGTATTCCTTGAGCGTATGCGGTTGTTTCACATACTCAATGCTGGGCAGCACCTTCTCCAGCGGCAAATAGGGTTTCTTCTTTAGCGGCTTCAGCGGCAGCACCTCGTGTGTGTTGAGTATTAACGGTGCCACCGCCTCCTCCTCAGTCTCATTGTCCACGTTGACCTCATGCAATACGGTAACGTTATCCCTGCTCGTGAAACGATGCACAGCAGCAAAGTGATCACGTCTCGCTGTGGAAGCCAGCGCCTTGACATCATCCGAACTGGTTGCTGTTGAAGTAATTTTGGTTTGATTTGTTGCGTTTGCAACGGCATCGCCTTGGCTTGTGAGGATCAGGATCAAGATCACGAAACCGAACACAATTCCCCAAAGTGCATCCCATAGCCTGGATGACCTTGACATAGTGTCGCTAGATACTGTGCGTCTTCAACTACAGCTGCTTCTGCTCCTCGTAGCAACTAGGCTATTTGACGGACTCCTCCTTGTCGTGCCGGGACTGTCGCTTGAGTGTTCAGCAATTCGGAGGGAACTCTCTCTAATCGCTTGCCTGCATTTTGCTTATCATTTAATACTTGTGGTCTTCGTTAGTTTGCGATTCTCACTTCTTGCTGACATCGTGTCCTTCCTCCTAGCTTTAGTTCATATGGTCATTGGACGGGTACGTATATCCTGCATATATATTATTGAATTTAATTTTTTCCAATTCTTAATCAACACCCCCATTCCCCTAATGCACACTCTGTTTAAGCAGTTGTTTATGATCAGATTTTGTTGTGGTTGCTGCAGTTGCTTGTACATTTATGTCTTTAATTGTTTCTAGGCGGTCGCAGGTTGCTGCAGATTGCCACAGCCTGGCGCAGCTGCTGTGCTGCTGTGAAAGCAAGCAACAAGAGAAAAATTACAAAATTTCCTGGTTAAACTTGTTAAACTTGTTGTTGTGACCACCGACCGCTGCAAAGCCGAATGCCAAATGCTGATAGCTGGAAAATGCTGCTGCTGCTGCTGCATCGATTGAGCCTTTCTTACATAACTTCCGCATCGCGCCATCAATTCGCATTCAGCTTTGATGATGATCTTCGCCACTGCATTCGCAGTTTTCACCTTATTATGCAATTTCTATGTTGTGATCTCAATTGATCGTTCATGCGCCCCAAAAACACGGTTTGGACATGCCAATAATTGATGGAGTGTTAATTGAGGTGACTCCACCTAGTCGTTAGTCCATTATCTCTCTCGCTCTTTGCATGATTTGAGAACCCAATTGGAATGTATCTCGAATGAAGGTTACTTGAACTTCCACACATTAAGATGATTAATCATCTGTAAGCTAATTCAAATCTGGCACACACGTAATCCATTTCGATACGGACATTTTCCTTAGCTTGTGAAAATATTTTAGTTATTGGCAAACTTTTATCTGGCATCCCTGTGTATTTATGTCAATAGATAAGTGTTATCAATTCAATTATATTTCCAAATAGAGATTATTCAAAATGCATATAACTTTAATGAAGGTGCTACCATAGTTATAAGTTGCTTAAATACAGAACCTAACCTTCAAATTTGTCCTAATGTTATCCAACAAAATACATCAATTTTGTTTGTTTCAAACTTTTTTCAGACTCCAACTTTAAAGTTAACTTTTATACTTAATCAGCACCAAAAAAATTAAACTCATGCGTTAAACTCCATATTATTGAGAACTGCAAAAGTTTTTCTATATTTGAAGCTTACATTTGCCTGATCCACTTCCACTTGAAACTAACCACTTTGAATTCCTTCACTTAAAGCAAAAACTTTACCCATTTAATCTTGACAACAAGGAAGACAGGAAAATCAACTCTAAACGAATTATTATTTCATACTTTTAAGTTGATTGAATTAAACTTGTCTTTCAGAGAGTATCCTTTCCACCAACAACAAAATACAGTTCAGATTGTGTCTTAGGGCCTAAATATCTGCAGAGTAAGCAAAGGCCTGTCCATCTGTAGTGTGTTTTTCTTCGTGGCAACTAACTCGAGCCGGAAATTACTCAAACAATAAAGTGGATGACTTAGCTTATTGTAGACTATGTGAAATGACTGACTTGGAGTTAAGATCTAATGGAGCCACTGATTGCTCACACACAGAGCCATTAGCGTGTCAGAGCCTTTGGGCAAATTGCCCATTCACTGGCCACAATGCAGCAGCGTCCACTTGAGATGTGGGTGGGTTTTTGCCATCGAATGTGGTGCAACATATTGCAATTCAATTGTGTGGCAATCGGAGTAGCAGCAACAACAGATATATGGACAGTATAACAATAGTAGAGCCACGCAATGTTGCAGATGGGTTGGGTGGTGTTAGGGGGGGGGGAGGGGAGGGTGGTGCGATTTGTGCGCATTGGGTGGTAATTGGAGTGGTAAACAATAACAAACAACAGAGTAATGAACAACAAAATAACACTTGAAAAAAAAGAGGTACAAAACTGCTAGTTGGACACAAAGTCCACCTTGTTATTTATGGTTTGTTTTTGTTTATTTTGATTTATTTTATTTTTTTGTTTTCTGTAACTTTAAGATGACGACCAATGTTCAACCGAACCGATGAAAGTAAAAACCGCAACTGATCAGGCGCCGCAAAAGCTGGCAGCGTTGCAAGCCAATGGACGGCCACAAAACCATAGCCGAGGTTACTCGCGAACCAAGCCGAGCCTTGGCTGAGCTGAGCTGAGTTGAGTTGAGTTGAGTTTAGTTTAGTTGAGGTGTGCAAATACCCGCAGTCGTGCATATGCAGAAGGGACGATGCAAGACAGGTGGAGGCAGAGACGCAAATGCAGTTGCAAGTGCAAGAGTCCGCCTTTGTGCAACTCTGGGTATGCGTGTGCCTGTGTGTGTGTGTGTGTGTCTCTCTCTGTGTGTGTGTATGTGTCTGTGTGTGTGCGAACGAGTGTGAGCATGTGGAAATGCACAATAAAGTAAACAAGCAAAAGTCATAATATACACTAAAAACCAGGCGAATGCAATTGCCATGGAGGCCATAAGCTGGTCCAAAGCTGACTTTTTTTGCAGCTATCCCAAATGAAAACGAATTGTATGGATGCAGTTTCTTATAGATAAAGAGACATGCCGAGAGGAATGGGGGGGGGGGGGGCAGGCATAAGAGCGTGATAGACACGATCCAGACTCCAAACAAACAAAAAAAGGCACGAACTGAGCGCACTGACTAGCCAGTCAGTCAGCGAGTCAGCCAGTCAGCCAGTCACCCAGCTAGCTCCAGGTGCAATGAGCCATTGCCATTCGCTATACCCCCGGCTACCCACCATCCCTCATCTGCTCGCCTCTTGGTCAACTAGCAGAACTAGCTGGTGTCCAACAAATAGAAAAACATGTTGCAATTCAGCAAAAATGGTAACAAATGTTTCACGATTTTTGCACAAATCAACAAATACAAAAAGAGTTCAGTGGCAGCCACACAATAAACCAACTTTCAACAGCCACAGCCCCTTAAGGCCACTGCCTGAATGCGAATTGTTTAAACATATAATCATTATTTGTATGTTTGCATATTATATATTTACATTTATGTATTTGATATTAACAAAACAAATTTTGTTGGTTTGATTTACGATTCGAGCGAATGTCTCAGCCGGGTTTTTCCAGGGTTTTTCCAGGTCTCCAGGTTTGACGTATGTATTAAATAATGGAAGTTATGTAATTTTACACTTTCATTATAAGATATATGATTTTATGTTGCTTAATTAAGAAATATGATATTATTGAAATAATAAACTCCTTGAATAACGCTAATAGTCTTATTTTGCTACCAAACCATATTTATAAATTGGATGGCTTAAATATATTATGATATTAAGAAATATATCAAGATATAATATATTTATCCTGTATTCAAATATTCAAAATTGAAGCCAACGTCTGTATATGATTTACGAATATGTTGAGAACATGTATGCATAAATGATTATTATATTTTTCAATGCTGATCCATGATAATCATTGTTGTGTTTTCGTAACCCCAACCTCAGTTTCAGCTCTGTTAATGAAATCGACCGAGCTGCATATAATTTGCAAATGCGTTACAAGTTTTTGTCATGCCATAACTCAAAGATACAAAATATGGTTATTATGCCTAACGCCTCAGACTAGTGTGCCAGAAGATGTTGTTGCATGAACGAGTTGAGCCTTGAACACTGGCGGGTTAAGACCGTGTGGCAAAACTTGTTCGTGTCTTTACATAATCAAGTGCATCGAATGTGCTTTAGAGTTGGGTACGCTATCGATACAGATACACTTACAGGTACAGATTTTGCCATGGTCATATATCTGCAATGGATGACTAATTGCTCTGCCCTCGAAATATGCTTAAAGTAGAGTTCAAGTCGGCTCAGAATAGCTCCCAACCCCTCTACACCCCTCACATATTTGAGGCCAAACACAATCTGCACCGAGTAGCCAACAATATAATATTTAAGGAAAGCGACTTGCTCGTGTGTTTGTGGGAAAACACTCGAGGCAGGCACTGCTTCCACCTGTAACGGGCGTTATCATTTGAAAGCAAAAGGGGGGCGAAAGCAATTACTGGCAGTACCTATTTTAAGTGCAGCTGCAGCCCTATTGGCCATGCCTCTGCTTCGTGTGGCACGAGCCATTAACCAGGCTGCAAATGCTTGCAATACTCTGTACCCAATGCGATAAACGAGTGTATTGCGTATGAGCAGATCGACTTCTCAAATGTATCTAAAGCAAGCTTTAATTTTTGATTTATTTAATTTTTATTTTCATTTTATATAAATTGAATCCGATGAAAGTTTTTAATCGTAAATTCACTTATAAAACGTCGGAAAGGCTGATAAAGTGGACGGTTAATTTTCTTTTTTACAATCTTCTTTTTCTCTGTTTCAGAATTAACACTTAACACAATTTGACTCATGATGATATCCTTCAAAAATGTTGTCTAAGCAAGAAATCAAAGCGAATCGTATTTCAGATCCCATTCCGGCTGTGCATCTGACTTTCAATCGGTTTATTTTGGTTACTCGCTAATCCTACAGTTAAATAGCCAAACCTATTTCTGTAGTTGTTGCACTGGGAACAGAGTATTGTGCAGTCGATTACGTTTCTTTTTTTTTTGTAATACATATATATATATATATATATATACATATATATTGTGGCAAGCGCGTCCGTTCCAATGACGGGGCACAACGGGCGTCGAGGCAAGCGAAACTTGCTACCATGAAATGAAGTGAGTGTGTGAATGTTTGAGTGTGTGAATGTTTGAGTGTGTGAGTGTGTTCGAGTGTGTACTGTGTATTGGCTAACCGGCAGTGTGATGCAATTTGGCAGACACTCAGCGATTACGATAGCCATCGTGGTAGCCAGTTAGTCAGTTAGTCAGTTAGCCAGGCGCTGATGGCGGGAACAATGCTTTCGCATATTGAATGTTTTAGAGAGTGTTGGCTTCATTGCCGATTGCCCCAATGCGCAGACGACACGAATTCCACTGGGTCGACATGGACACCACAGTTAGTAAGAGCTGATTGTGGTTTCACCTGTTAGGGCTGCGTTGTCTCCCAAATGTACTCGTACATGTCATGCAACGTGTAACAGAATTTTGCAATGCTTTTGTGTGGCATTTAGTAAGTTTTGTTTGTATTTGCCATCGAACTCATAAATTGATTCATTTGGCTATTTTCAGTTCATCACTGATTTATTTCCAACTATTGCATACTTATGATAACTTGAGCTTTGTGTTGCATACTTTCAGGCGGACGGTTTAAACTCATTTGCGTTTTCTATTTGTTGCTGTGCGCTTTTCAGAGTTTTGCTTTGATTGCCTGCTGATCAAAAGCTTTTTCAAAAGCGTTGTAATATAATTTGATGTCCTATATACTGGGTTGTGTCCGAATATCTTTTAACGGTCTCCATAAGAAAACATTTTGTGTGTTTCAAACGAAAAAGCATTTGGAAATCGTATTACTTTTGACATAGTTATGACTACGGAAAGTTTGGAGCCTTTCCTGCATTTTTGTCAGTATAGTTTTAAAATGAATTTTGATCTAAAATTATGTATTAAAACTTAATAGTAGTATTATTCTAGGAATCAAGCCATGACCAAAACGGTAGGCATATAAAAATTTGATCAGTTTTGTCCAAGTTATGACTGTGAAAAGTTGCGATCCATCCATCAAATTCATATGTAACCATATTAACAGACTTTATAAATAGCCTCAAGGGAACTCCAAAATTGTAAGGCAAAAGGTAAGAAAGCAGAAGCATAAAAGCTAAAATAAACAGCTGAAAGCAATAACAACAAAATGCCTATTTAGTTGTTGCTGCTGCAAATGCATATATATATATACAGTATATATATATATTTCATTTGTTGCTTTTGACGCACTGAAACACTCTCCAAATTGGTTGCGTTTTAACATGTATAAAAGGCTTAATAGGTTTCTAATAAGTTTTATTTCTTGTATTTTTATTTGTGGTCTAAAGTGTAAAGTGAAAAAATTAATATGTTGTTGCTGCAATTAAATAAGATCTTATGAGAGAGTAAGCTGTCTTTTCTGTTTTGCCTCTTGTTGCGCAACAGGTGTTTTATATATATATATATATATATATAATATATATATATGTATAAGTTTTTTTTTCTTGGTAAAGTGTAAAGTGAAAGATATTGATCTATTGTTGCTGCTTACAACGGTGAGTGCATTATTTGAAATTTTCTCTTGATTCAATTTTATAATTACGCTCATACACAGCAACATCCAATATGAAAATGGTCTTGTTTGAAATGACTGAAGATGGTATCATAAGATCATATGCAATTGCTTTGTACTCGTACTGTAACTGTAATTCTCATACAAATTGACGAGGCACTTTTTGGGCGAAGACCTTAACGGCTTCAGGCACTGCGGCTGTTGATTGCCCAATTGCCCATATTTTTTGCGGTAGCTCAAATTGAAAATTGAATGAATTAAAATTAAACGTGCTGGCTAATTTTGAGTACTCTAAAAAGATGGGAAATTTCTGGCAAATTCCCAGTGCTGCCAGCTGTGCTGTGCGTGTTGGCTGTGGCCACACTTTGTTGACTTTGTCGATCAGCGGGCGAGCGCGAATTATGATCGCTTTAGCGCCTAACGACTAACGGTACATGCTCCATTAGGAATGTGGCAAGAACAATCATCATCAGACCAAACCGTACGCAAAACTACTTACAAATCATCCAATGCGGTGCGGGGGATTGGGGATATACGAGTGCTAGCAAATGAACTGCAAAATATAATCAAGCATCTTAATGACAAGAATTTTTGATTTGATCATGTTGAAATTGCGGCAAAAGAAGTCTAAAGAAACAATGCCAAGTCATTATTGCTATACTTAAGGTTAGCGGGTCAATGCCCAATGCGGCTAATAACTCTTAAGTATAAGCTCTGACAGCTCTACAACTTTCCCTCTCCTTTTTGGCAGCAGTACCAGCTGGCAGAAAAATGAGCACTAAAGCGATATTAAGAAATTATTAATTTGCCTGGTGTGGAACATAAGTAAAAACAAAGCTTAACTATCAAGTTCATAAATGTTTCACATGCGGTGTGCTAGTTTTTTTTTTTTATTGTTATATCTTAAGCCATGAGCGTAGCCAGTTATGACAAGGGCTTGTAGAGACGGTTTAAAACTTCGCCGAGCCATAATTTTATTAAAAGCGATTCGATTTTAAAAAATCAATAATTGGGGATCATGATCAAACAATTTTTTTTACGAAAACCCCTTGGCTCAGGGTATATGCTAGTCAAGTTGACTCGAACAGAGCATTCTAAATCGTCAATAATAATTAAATTCTAACTTTGCTTTGGCAACTAAAACCTTACAATAACTTAAAGCCAGCAATATATGTGTATGTATTCACATCAGAGTTAAAAACGGCGACACGAATCGTTAGGAAACCGTATGGAACGATGCAATCGTGGGCAGCGATCATGTCCACCTTGTGTCTGTCCTCACAATGGTCATTTGCATTTTGGCGAAGCTGGCGCAGGGCCAAAGCCAACAAACAAGAATTTCTGCTTGAGATTGGGCTTGATGGAAAAGGTCAATTCGTCAATGGGAAAAGAGTTGGAGAAAAGACTTTTTTCCTCTTGTGTTTATGGTAACATAACGGTTCTATTCTCGTTCCTTGACCAGAAATTCTCATGAGTTCTTCTTCTTCTTCTTCTTCTTGTTCGTTTCGTGTATTTCTTCCTCCTCTTCTGGATTGTTAAAGAGCCATCAACAGACACTGCAACAATTTGTAGCTGTGGATTGTCCCTACGGTTCTTTGGGCACTGACATCTACAATTAGCCATCTACAAGTGAAAACGATGCGAAGATGATTGTTTGCGACACAGGTGTTTCATCTACACACACACACACACACACACACACACACACACACACACACACACACACAAACACAGTGCTTAACCGTCAATTTGTGTTTAGTTAGTTACGGTCAGTGGTTAACTGGCTAACTTATCGAATGGGCAACTGTTATATTGTAATACCCTTGCAGTGATCACTTTGACTTTGCCTTGAAATGAGTAACGCATTAAGAACGTATCCTTATTTTTAATAATAATAACTTATATTCGCGATGTAGTCGATATGGCTATGTCTGCTTCTGAGCGAGCTAGTCTCTCTGAGGCTTGAAGCTCAAACTTGCTGTAGACAGTACATAATTTGGAGCCGACGGGATCGGTTCATACCTGTCATGGTAACTATGCGTCTTGTGTGAACCACTTTTGTTTTGCAAGATTTTAATCAAATGTCGCAATGCAGTAGTCGCTATACAATCTTTCTTTATTATATTTATTAATAGTGTATCAATAATTTAATTAATTATAATCAAAATTATAAAAATAGGTTAAGCACTGTATTATTTAGAATTCAATTTTGGCAAAGATTCTATTTTGAAATGTCTCCATGTTTATTTCGTCTTTGGCACAGCAATATAATTTGTTTCTCTTCTTGTTTGAATAGGTTTTAAAAAGTTTCTGTCATGGCCTAATTAGTTCTGCCTTTATAATTAAGTTTGCCCTGGCTATAAGACTTGTCCAATCAGATCTTTTTTTTAATATCACTTTATTACTCCAGATATGAGCATTTTTCTACTACTTAAACTTTTACTTTCTCCTTAAGTACTTAAATGTAGCTTGAGCCACATAACAAATTACGTCTGCAGAATCATTTCTGTGTTCTTTTAACCCACATTTTTAAAAATATTTTTTATTATTACTTTTTTTTTTTTTTTTTTTTAGGAATTTTAAGCATTTCATTTCCCAAGAGCTGATTTCATTTTCAACAAAAAGCTTGTAATTTGCACTGATTGCTCTCGGTGGCCAACTGCCCCCATCATTTTGGGGCAATCGGCATAGATATCTTTAGGCGACTAACGATCTACATGGCTCTGTACACACATCGTGTGTATGATGGTTTATTTTTTTGTATGCTCTTTGTTGTGGGAATCGATGATTTTTATTGAGAATGTGGGCAAGCTGGAGATTAATATCGCTCCTACAGCGTTTTATGCAATTTGTGGGTCATTAGAACAACGCTCTTAAACGCTCTTTAATTTATATAATTAAGCCCCGGTCCAAGCATTTGGACGTTTATAAACACGCCAAAACGAGTAGGTTCCACTTCAGTTACAGCTTCAGCTATCAATTGGGAATATGCACAACATGCAACCCAGGGCTGGCTGTTGTGATCTCAATCTTGAAACTACTCTTTGCTTTCGCTGGATTTGTTTGGTCTTGTTTGTATTATACTTGATTCGTTAACGTTTAAATTGAATTTATCATCGACTTGAATGGTATTGAAAAAATCTATACACTTCTGTTTAAAGTCCGGCAAACATATATAATAATAATAGCTGATTAAAATTATATTTATAGCCGCAATTGTAAGCTGATTATAATAAAAAAAATTATGATATAAATAGTACTCGGTGTTAACTGAGCGGGCGAACCACATTCGAATTGAATCTGTGTGCGTTATTTTTTGAAATCAATCAAGTTTTTATGCTGAATATTGAAAGAAATTTCCGAAGGTAATATTTTGATAAGTTGTTATCAAAAGCATTAACCGGCTATCAAATTAAATATAAAGTTAAGGGGGACTTAAGTTATGATGGAATGTGTTTTATTCCAAAGTAATTAAAGTAATAATCACATATGAAGTACAACTTTCATTGGCACAGGCTTGCAGGAATGTTTGGAGGAGGCCGATCAATGGACTTTATAATTGAGCAATTTATTTAATGGCTATGGACATGCACGTACTATGTAGTTATATGTATGTATGTACCTGAATGTACGTATGGAAAAGTGGTGCAAGGTAAACCAAGACATTAATTTAATTAACCAGCCATCCTAATCAGCGATCCCTAGATTTTCGATGCTCTGTTGTTGCCTTTTGGAATTGTTTTGTTGTTTTTGTTTTTTGGTTGTCTTTGAGTTCTGGTTGTGTGGAGCCAGCACGCCATTTATCTTTGACCTTTTTATTTATTTATTTATTTTTTTTTTTTTTGTGGTGTGTGTGTTTTGGTATTGTGGCTAAATGGGTCATTCGTCAAGGTAACTTTCATTTAGACTGGAAAACTCAGCGAACGTGGAGCACTTAATCATAATTTCATTCTCTCGCTTTGCTACGTTTTGTTCTTGTCATTGTTTGCCGTTTTCTACGGGTGGTTAAAACGATGAATTCACTAACAAGCCTGCCCTAGGAGAAACGGAACGCGTCTAACTAATTGGATCGCAGTTTCAACCTCTCTTGATGGGGGGTTGGGGGCAATGGTTTTCCATTTTGTGGGTTGTATCAACTGTCAACTGGGCGTCCAAGCGTGCTCCATCCGAACAAAGGATGTAAGGCTGCCAACTTACAACGGTAAATTGAGCTGGCACCTTCTTGGCCAGCGGCCCATTAGCCCGGCAAATGCCCAAGAGGGTCAATGCTAATTTCAACCTTTTGACAACTCAACCAGCTTAGCCCCCAACTTAACTCAACTCAACTCGCAACAACAAAAACCAGCTCAGATCAGCTCAGCTCAGCATAGCTCAGCAAACTGTGATGAGTGAGGAAATTGCGCTTGGAGGTCGTTTTCGAGTCGAGCTGGCTTTTGCCGGAGGCCATTCATTCTTGGCCTGCGAATCACTTTCCTGGCATTAAGATTGTAATTTGAATTGAACTTTCATGCTGGTCAAAGCAAAGCGACGCGACGCCTCTCAACGTCTCATCCCCTATTCATTGAGAGAGCCCATCAGCGGCAGCTCTAATGAGCCTGCCTTGCCACATCCGTCAGCCACAGTAATGGTGCTGTTGCTGCTGCTGGTGGACGTGGTCGTAGTCGTTGCTGTGTCTCTGTTTTGGCTGTGAATGCTTTGCTAGCCACATATTATTAAAACTGCAATTCCGGCAACTCTTGCATTTCACCAATTCATTTAAATCACTTATTTTTAATGATTTGGCAAAAGCCAAAAATAACTAAACTAGAAAAATTAAATTAATTTGCAAAATGTTTTCACTTAATTAGTGCATTGGAAAGTCTTAACGGTTACTTCAAAGGTATCCATCTTAAACTGATCGTAGATATTATACAAATTGTAGCAGTCTATATGTCTAGATACAGATTTCATTTGATATTTCAAACTAAAATGCAAATATTATATGTAATAATAATAATATTGTATTGAATACAGTCCCAACTGATCTTCCATAATTAATGTATTGTATTTCTTGAATAATAAAATGCTTATTCTTTAATACAATTTTCCTATGTTATGTGTTAATTTACTAATTTAATTGAAGTTAATTGGCTATGTCGAAATGCAACGTAAAACAGTCTGAAAAATTCAACGTCCAACCCATTTCAAAGAAGCAGGCTAAAAATTAACTCGTAAAATTCATAAAAAATAAATAAATTTAATGAGTTTGTTTTCGCTGCCTCTCTCTTGCTCTCTCAGTCGTCACGTTTTCCCATTTATCTCTGTTGGCCATACGAATCGTATCTATAGGTATGCTTACCTGCTCTTAGAAGAAGCTGCAAGGTGCAAGTGTGTTCGGAAATTGCTGCCCATCGATAAAGCTGAGATGGCTGAAGGCATCTTTAGGTGCGTGGGCTGATCCCTGCTCCCTCTTTTGAGCTATTCTTGGTGCAGTGATTCAGCATTTGAGGCGTTTGTTTGTTGATTGTTGTTGGCGGCTTTCGTCGCGCCGCCAACGCCTGTTCAAGCCAAGGCTCAACCAACATGTTAATCATTTCGCGCGTCAAGCGCTGTCAAATAGCTCAGCTGCCTGTTTGCCCAGGCACTCGCTGAGATAGATATAGAACCAGGCCCAAGACTAAGACCAAGCCCAAATCCAGCTACATCTATAGCTGGAGCTGAGTGCGCCGCGGGCGCTTGTTACAAATTTTGATGGACGTCTTGGGCTCGGAATTGATTGGCTTTAATGGTAATGGCAAATGCCGTAGCCGCTAGCCAGAGGAAGATGGCTGCTCTAATGGAAATGGAAATGCGTATGGATGGGGTGCAAGTGTTGCCAGCATCTGACAGCATCCAAAACTATCAAGTACATTTTGGATGGGCAGACAATTTGGCTCACAGTAGTCCAGCAAACATCACTGTTGATGATGATGTTGATGGCAATGGAGATGGAGCTGCGGATGATGTTGTCTGAGCCAGGGATGATTCCTTTTGGGCCAAGTTCAAGGCCAAGTTCAAAATTGTTGGCACTCTGACAAGCTCAACTCAAATGGTAGAGCATCAAAAAAAAAAAAAAAAAATGGAAGAAATATATAATGAAACTAAGAGGGTCAGAAACGACAGTAACAACAAGTGTTGCCACTCATAATCGAAACTAATAATGCTAAGAATGTATGCAATTAACGACTGCCAGATACTCTGCTTGTGCATTACATTTAAGAAGGTATATTTAATCATGTAGATGATTAATGGGGCAGAAGTGAACGTGACAGAAACGTTATTAATCACATCGTTTAAGAAGTTGAAAAAATTGTATTTAATCTGTTTGGATACAGATTGTAATGACTTCTACTAATTATAAATTTAAAAACCGGAATTTCTTATTTTTGAGACATTTTTTCTAAAATCTCCTGTTCTGAACCACTTACCAATATGGCCATCCGACGCCTCCTTAGAAATATGTATATCTAAGGAATTTGCTAATCATTCATTTATAATTTTTCGTACTGGACTTTTAAAAATTTGAACTTAATTTACAAGACATATGTATACATAGGATGTATAGGAACGACATTAAAGTAATGATATTTTGAATGAATAAACATTTTTCCCTTTACACTTGACACTGGACAATTCCAACCCTATATACCTTATCTCTGATAGCGAACAGAATATAATGATTTCTAAGCTGCAGCACCAGCAGCAGCAGCGGCAGCAGATTATGACGATGATTATATATATATATAAGCATGTGTATATATTTATGATGACTGCGCTCAACTGACTTTGATGAAGGATGCCCAAATGCCACAAAATGCAATTTCTTTTGTTTGCCATTGTTGTTGTTGGCATAACGAGCATTTTTATGGGTCGACATGGTCAGGTTTTCTCTCTCTCCTACATGCTAGTCAGAGATGTAGCTGCCGCCGTCGTCTTGTGATGTCGTCAATGTCCATTTCCTGGGCCACTCACAGAGACCGCAATCTGTTGCGTTTAGCTATGTCTTGGGCCAGGTTTCTACGACTTGTATATGTATATGTGTGTGTCCGTTTTGTGTGTGTGTGTGTGTGTGTATGCGTGAATGTTTCTGCATAATTTGCAAAATTATGGGAATCGAAATTCAAGTACGCTAGAGACGCGGCCGTCTGCAAATGCCAGTTAACCAGTGAAGCCGCAACGTCACATCGTCTCTGCCATTTCCCTACCGAGCCCCACACCCCCATCCGCCCACCGCACCCCTCAATCCCGCACAAACCCCGTACCCCTTTTGTCATCTAACCTGCAGGCGCAATGGCTATGTATAGTGACTCCTACTCTAGGGTAAACACGATTGCCCAGCCAACTTGATCTGCGGTTTTCGACTTTCACAAACAGGCAACTGGCAACTGGTTGAAGAATTTACTTGCAACGCAGTTAGTTGCTGGCAATGACAATGAGCCACTCAGAATGCTCATGATGATGATGTTGCTGCCGCTGCAGTTATTGTTGTTGTTGTTGTTGGTGTTGCCATTTTATGCTTCATTAGGCCAAAAATTATATAGTGGCATCAAAAGCCTCACTGCCAGCTAAGTGACAGACAAGCAACAGCCACTCTGCAGCTAAACTGGCAACTAAATGAGCCAAGCAGCAGCAACTTAATGTTCCCCCCACGTCGGGTGAGCAGGGGCATCAATTGAAAAAGGGTGACTGGAAAAACGGGGGAGGGTTGGGGCATAAATTCAGAGAATAAACGGGTCGCTGCTGCACTAAACTAGGCGCTGGTGGTATAATGCTTAGATTTTACTTTGCCAATTTTGCCAATTCCATTAACAACAGCAACACCAACACCAACATCAACACCAACATCTCCATCATCATCTTCATCATCAGCAGACCAAACACCCATTTCGCAATTTCTTCGTATAGTTTTAAGTTTTCAAATTGATGAGGTTGCTGATGGAATCTGCCCAGGCGCTGTCCATGTGTTAACGCCGCTTATAACAACAAATTAATAAAAAAAATATAAAAAAAAACCAAGGAAACTTGATGGGTTTTTTTTTTTGTATTTTGTATTCTAAAGGAGTGAATAAAGTGATAAATACCTCAATTAACTTCAGAAATTTGTTAGCGATTAGAAAAATCAACGATTCGATTCCATGAAGATTCGGTTTTAATACAACACAAATATGATTTTAGGAGGACATCAATTACATAGACCGAACACTTAATATCTATCAAATAGCAGAAGTGTTCGTCAAGGAAATTATGTTTTGGTTCTAAATGCATATTTTTATGCATTTCTCATTGAACGCACAAAACTGCTGAAGTAAACACAAATCGACATATTTATTATCAAATTTCTCATAACTTTACACGTTCGATGGATGTATGTATTTTCCACTGAGCCGAAAAATCCGAATACTTTTGAAGACTGGCAAGATATGTTATCGTCCTTGCCACCACTCGAAGTGCATTCGGAAACGACGCTTTGGACGCCAACACAGAACTGGCGCCAAATCGAAAGCTCCAACGGCATCTACTGTATCTGGTTGCCCAATTCGTCGCAAGATTCGTGTCATTTGTATAAACCAATAAAGGGGGAGACAGAGAAAATCCCATCCTTGTTGTCGTGGTAGTTTTCGTTTCAAATCCAAGATTCTTTGCCAGTGACCAATTGAACGATGGCAGAGGCCAAAATAAATGTGCAGCGGCAAAACACACATTTCTCCCATAAATCAATGTGTAAGTTGTGAACGAATGTGTAGGAATGGAAGCGTTTGTTGAATTGTCACTCACATGTTAACGTTGTCAATTCGAGAATGTGTTGAATGACGTTAATTCCACAGGTATGTACATAGTCTACAATAAATGAATGTGTGGAAATGTTTGCTGCTCGGAAGCTATTTTTTTTTTTATTTGGATTTGTCATTCACATGTTAACGATTAACATAGCTTAAGATTGGCATGCTGTTGGCCAGTGGAATTCAGCTATTAACTTCTAGTAAATTTTGTATGATTGGTCGGTGAATATAATTTGCAAATTTATTATCTGTTTAAAAAGCAAGATTATTTCTAGGGTAAGAAGGTGTCGCGTTGACTTTAGGTTGCACTTGCATACACGTTTTGCCATCGGCTATTGTTGCCCGCAGAGTATCTTGTAATGTTTTGGCATTGGCTTGGACCACCGCACGCACCCGCATCACGATCATCGATTCCATCCACATAGCTGCTGGCTGGGACTGGACTTGAGCCGGGACTGTGTTAATCTATGTAGATCTTTGAGAACATTCACGCGTATTCTGCTGGCGTGTCTGGTCGATAGAGCTGCTCAAGATTCGATCGTTTGCAAATGAAGCCAGAAAAAAAGAAGTCTTGTAACTATGAATGCAGACACTAAAAGCCTCGGGAGTGCAGTCTGAGCGAACGACTGACTGACTGACTAACTGACTGATGAACAGATTGATGCACTGATTCAAGTGTGAGCAGAATCGCAGTCGGAATCGCAATGCTCACCGCCTGTCAGCGAACATCAGCGAAGCGACAAATGAGCAAAAGAGACTAGAAATGCGGACGAGCAAATATGCTGCAAATCAACTTGGATGGAAATGGGCTAAGAGATGGGCTGCCATGCCATTCGGATGGGATGTGATGCGGTGCGATGGGATGGGATGGGATTGGATGGGATGGGAACCACAGCACGTCTGACACTAAGCATATCTCCTGCTGTTGCTGCCCAACTGCCCGCCTGCTCGCTCTTTCTCCATCTTTCGTATTGGAATCTATTGCGAAAATGGAACCGCTGCTCGTTGCATGTGCAACTCAAGTGGCACCAGCTTCGTCCACGCTCGAGTGTCCAACATGATTTCCAAAGTACCAGCCAAGTGTATATAGCTGCATTCAAGCACTTCATGTACTTATCACATGCTATATCAATCATCTTTCTGGTCATATCCGCATTTAGTAGACCTGTTACCAATGCACCAATGCAAATAATTGATAAGTTCATCAAAGTTGCTACGACTTAGTTTCAAAAGGGCGCCAGTTCTCGCTGGAGACGTCAGGCGAAATGACTAAAAATTGTCAACAATTTTGTGAATACGAGAATGTAAAAATTGTCTATTACATTATTATATTATATTATTATGTTTATGTTTGTGAAAAATCATGATTTTTAGTTTTGCATAATATTAAGATTTTTACAAAATCCTAATTTTTATGTTAATTATAAACTTAATTTGCAATTATGATTTATTTAAGAAATTTCCTTAAAAAAGTATGGGAATAAAAGTAAAAAGTTCACCTACTTGCAGTTATTTGTTTTACCTATCAGTGCTGCTCGCTCATAATGATAAGATAAATACCTCAATTAACTTCAAGAATTTGTGAACGATTAGAAAAATCAACGATTGGATTCCATGAACAAAAATATGATTTTAGGAGGACATAAATTACATAGACCGAACACTTAATATCTATCAAATAGCAGAAGTGTTCGTCAAGGAAATTATGTTTTGGTTCTAAATGCATATTTTTATGCATTTCTCATTGAACGCACAAAACTGCTGAAGTAAACACAAATCGACATATTTATTATCAAATTTCTCATAATTTTACACGTTCGATGGATGTATGTATTTTCCACTGAGCCGAAAAATCCGAATACTTTTGAAGACTGGCAAGATATGTTATCGTCCTTGCCACCACTCGAAGCGCATTCGGAAACGACGCTTTGGACGCCAACACAGAACTGGCGCCAAATCGAAAGCTCCAACGGCATCTACTGTATCTGGTTGCCCAATTCGTCGCAAGATTCGTGTCATTTGTATAAACCAATAAAGGGGGAGACAGAGAAAATCCCATCCTTGTTGTCGTGGTAGTTTTCGTTTCAAATCCAAGATTCTTTGCCAGTGACCAATTGAACGATGGCAGAGGCCAAAATAAATGTGCAGCGGCAAAACACACATTTCTCCCATAAATCAATGTGTAAGTTGTGAACGAATGTGTAGGAATGGAAGCGTTTGTTGAATTGTCACTCACATGTTAACGTTGTCAATTCGAGAATGTGTTGAATGACGTTAATTCCACAGGTATGTACATAGTCTACAATAAATGAATGTGTGGAAATGTTTGCTGCTCGGAAGCTATTTTTTTATTTTATTTGGATTTGTCATTCGCTTGTTAACGATTAACATATCTTAAGATTGGCATTGCTGTCGGCCAGTGGAATTCAGCTATTAACTTCTAGTAAATTTTGTATGATTGGTCGGTGAATATAATTTGCAAATTTATTATCTGTTTAAAAAGCAAAATTATTTCTAGGGTAAGAAGGAAGTATGGGAATAAAAGTAAAAAGTTCATCTACTTGCAGTTATTTGTTTTACCTATCAGTGCTGCTCGCTCATAATGATAAGATAACTTTAAGTGTTTGTGGTATTAACTATTTGCCATGTCGTTATGCTATGCTTCAATCAGGCGCACATATGTATTCATTCATATGTAGGTCGTGGGCTTGCGTGTCTTGAGGTTCTGGTGCATAATATAATGTCGGTATGAGTCTCATCATGAATGATGCACGAGTGAAGCAGTTAACGGTTCACCGAGCACTCACACAAAGTACTCCAACTCGCTCCAAGTTGCAAAGTAGTAGAAACTGTGACTTAGTTTGTTGCATAAGGAAACATTTACCTCCAACTGACTAACTAACTATTTAGAATGATTTCATCAGAGATGGGCAACAAATTGGCGCATCAACAACAGAATCACAATTCGTTCGTCATGCCTGCCCATCTCTCTCTCTCTCTCTCTCTCTCTCTCTCTCGGTCTCTGTCTGTCTCTATCACTCGCTGTCTGACTAGTAGTGCCATCTTTGCCTATGGCTTGGGCTTATGTCATTTGATTGTCGTTGTGCTCCATTTCTGTCACGCTTGAAGACTGCAATTGAGCCAATTGACTCCTCCAACTGTAGTTGCGGTTGAAGATGCTACAGTCTAGTGTCTTGGTCTCCGCAGTGGGGGCGTGTGAAGAGTGCGGCCCATTAGAAGTGAGCTTGGAAAACAAAGCACAACGAGCTGCACCGGGCTATAGAGAATAAGTACAATATCAAAACGAGAGCAGCGACAAACGGCGACAACAATGGCGCGGGAGGCGCTCCAGGAAAATGACTAATTATGCAGCAGGCAGAGGCAGGCTGGCAGGCCATTGCCATGGGCGGTGCGGTGTGTGGCAAGCAGCTGATGGCGGAAGGCGGTGATGGCAAGCAACCACATTAGCGGCAACGGGGCGCGCTTTGCGTTGGTAGCGGTGAATGGTAATTGCGAACCGTTATAATGCGAGAGCGCGCACATAATAAGAGCAAATGGAGACGGTCATGAAGTTGGCCAAGTAAAGCTGGAGCGGAATGCTTAGTGGAGTAAAAGGGGTGGGGGGTGGCTGGCCGGCAGGCAGGCAGGCAGGCAGGTTGACTGTTGGCAGCCCTCGCGCGCACATTTGCTCCAGTTCCGCGAGGTAAATGTGACACTCGTTCACGCGTATTGAAGCTAAGGCGACAGCAACAACAACAACAACAACAACAACAACAATCAACTAGCACTCACAAAAAAACACACATACAGAAAACCGTAGGCTGCGTGTGCTTCTGTGTGTGTGTTTATGCTGCATATTTGCCTACACTCATAAAATCGCTCTGAACCAGCAAGAATGCAGAGGAAACCCGGCGGGATTCGAAATATATCGAAGTATATAAAAAAAAACCAATGAAAATAATATTTAAGATTTTTCTTCTTTCTAGAAATAATTTCTAAATATACGAAACAATTTTTTTAAAATTAAATATCAATCAATCCATAAAATTTGGTGTTTTCTTTACAATGTTTGAGAAATATATTTCTTAAATGTATTTTAATTTTCAACGAAAAAACCTGGTTTTCCCAAAGATACAATCTATTTGTTTAAAATAAGCTAAACTAAAAGAATGGTCAATTTATTTTTTCTAAGTGTAACTACAAATCGGGCATTGATGTAATGACAGCAGCAGCGTTGCTGACCCAGTTGCGTGCTAGCCGCAAACCTTTGCGCCGCGTTTGTTGTGTGCTGCGCATCCAGGCTGTGGACGACGCTGGGGCAGCGCGCATCTTTTGTTGCACATAACTGTGTCAGTGGTGGTGATGCCAAAGTGGTGTCGATTTCGCAGACAATGCCAAATGTTGCACTGGCATAGTTGCAGCAAATGCAGCAAATGCTGCGTCCGCTGCTGCAGTTGCTGCAAAAGGTGTCGCAGACATTTGCCATATTTGGTTACCATAGAACCAAGCAAGCTGACAATCAGGCAACCAGGCAACCAGGCAGCCCGGTGTTGCAAGTGGACCACAGCCTGCCGGTGCCCCAAGCGGTGCATTTGACTGCATTCGAATATGTACGATTTGCAGGCACTAACCCATTCTGATGACTTGACAATGCTTAATGATTCTCAGCCGCTGCCACTTCCCTTATTGCACATAAGCATTCCCTCCTCCTCCCAGCAACTGCATGATTGATGAAGCCGACCGTCTGCACATTGTACTTAATCATAAGCCCACAACTCTTTTTTTGGGTATTACCAAATCGGGCAACCTTTATTAAATTGCATTATTTGTTTCTAATTCTCTTTCCAAGATCTTGTGTCTTTAGAGTGTACTTATGGTAATGGATCTAAAATTGGTTTGCTTTTGGGCTAGAATTGAATCTACTTCAATTCGTTAAGAATTTTATTTCAATTCATCATTTGTGAAATAAGTCGATTGAAACTGATTTTAATTGAACTTTGATCCCATTATTCAATGTGACATCTTCATAAATAGAAAATAAAAATATGTCATAAATTTGGCATGGTCGATAGTAAATGTGTGAGATTGAAGAGGTCACTCTTCAGACTTTTGCTAGTTGTACCTTTGGTTGACACATTATAATTTAATGAGTAGTATATATATTTAACATATCTAATAACAGTTGTTTTGTTTGGCAGCTCATAGCAAGTACTCGCTTAAACATTAGCTGGTACATATGAAGTAGTACTTGATTGTCTTTAGATTTGATCGGCTGAGCACTGGAATTGGTTCCAGAACCTTGCTTTGGGTAATACGAACAGATGTGCGGCTACAGCCACAGATTTGTTGCTCCGATTTAGTTTGTTAACTCTAACAGTTAATGAACACATACAAATCTAAGCTGAAGCAGACCAAATGTATGTGCATTTGTGGAATGTTCATCTTCATGCTTCGCAGCTAGATAAGTGTATTCGATGTCAATGTCTTTGCGATGGTTGTTATTGTTTTTGTTATTGTGCTTAATCACAGATCGCTTGGTTTCGAGTCAAGGCCTACGAAAATTGCCACAGAATGTTTGCTTAGCTAATGGCAATCTGCAGATACTTACAGCACTTCCAGCAACTGGCACTCTATACTTATATATGAGTTAGTTCTGGCACTGGGCTTGATGACATCATAACGTCTGTTGCAGATCTTTGTATGCTACTACTACAACTAGTAGTACTACTTATTCTTCTTCTTGTTATACCCTGAACCCACTGACAATGGGTAAACAGACTTTAAAGAAGTGGCAAGAGTCAAAGACTTCAAATTTGGAAATTTACTTTAAGATTAAGTTTATTTTATTTTGTCCATAACTTTCTGCGAGAAACGATAACCGATAGCAATAAAAGTCAGAATTTTAAATATAGACGTAATAGACGTAATATTGATTATCTGTCAAATTTGAATTTGTTTTATTTTTTAGTACATACATAGACACGCATACAAACACACATTTCGTGGGTGTACTCAAATTCTGCGTCATGTCAATTTGAATATCTGACGTGACGTGAGTTACTTCTAGGTAAGGACCTGGACCTGGGTTCAGGGTATCTTGTAGTCGAGCTCTCTCGACTGGAGTATTCTTACTTAATCTTTTCTGCTTCTTCTTCTTCTTCGGTTTTTTGTTCTTATGATTCCTAACTGAACAAAACGCATTTAACTGTCAATTGTCACAGCACGTTCCATGCATTTGCTCGCTTGGGTGCTGGTTCCGCTTCTACAGTTCATAAATCAAATGCCCGAAAGCCCCAACAAATGATGACTTTTATCTCCGACTGGTTGTTGCGTGCTACAGTAGCAGCAGTTGCTGCAACAATATCTGTTGCAGTTGCAATTACAATTGCTTACCCATTGCATTTGACCGGAGCTTAGAATGGTTCCTATAGCCTGCTTTTTAGCAAATTCCGAAAATAATAAGACAAAATTGTTTATTGAGTTCGTGTCAGCACCAGCGGTGTCTTTCACTGACCGCCAATTACCAGAAATCACTTTCTTCCCTCAAGAGGCAGATGATCTGGCTGCGGCTGTGGGCTCTGGCTCACATTTCGACTCAAAGTTGGTCACAGGCTCAGGTTGTGCTCATTTTGTGCGGTGTTAGGAAAATGTTGGCAAATGTGTGAACAACGAGTAAGATTGGTGTCAATCTCAGTAGACGACTAACGGATACTCTGTAGTTAGGGTGGAACTCTTCCACTCGACTCACTCCCCTATACTAAATAGATTTATGAAATCGGTATGAAATTTTCACAAGTTGGCAACAGTTTTCGAAACGCTATTGAGAGGAAGTTCGCTTTGATTGGTTGCATACAGCTTGAAGCATTCTAAAACATCTGTTTGAACAGGGTATTCAAATCAGAAACTAAGAAACGTGAGCCCCACAGCCATCAATCGAGCTGTGGAATAAATCGATACGAAAATCGAACAAATTTTTCACAGCCTTTTCGCCAGGTTCAAGTCAAAGATGCCTGAGCCCGCCAACGGCGACAAATGCACTTAGAATCATTTTGTTGTTTTCTTTTTTTCATCTATTGCTTTTTTATTTTCGTTATTACCGAAGAAAGTTTTTCGCCAGGCCCCACAATGTTCGACATTTTAAGTTGGTTTTAGGGCTCTTGTTTTGTTTTGTATTTTTTTGTTGTTTTTTTTTTTTTTGTTTAGCGTTTTGCTTCGTTTGGCTTTTGGTGTCTTCATCCAAGCCTGGGTATCTATTATTTTGTTGCCGTGTGTTTGGGATTTTGTCTTTTGTTCTAGCTGCTGTATGTGGAAAATGCTATCTAACGGCATCAGTTACACTACATAACTGTTCTCACTTTCTTGACAACGCCGCTGCCGCCGCCGCGTTAAATTTATTGTTGTTTTGTCTCTCTTGCCGCATATCCGGTGCCACAGATGGTGTCCGCAGCCATTACGATTACTTAGAGCGCATTACACGACAAAGAGCCAAAGAACTGAAACAACAAACACAGCGAAAAATAGAGAACCATAAGCAGCCAGCACCAGAATCAGAATCAAAAATAATACTTAAGTTACAATTTGAATCATAAACACTATTAGTTAACAGCTGAGAATCTCTTGGCGCTCTAAATTCAAAAATACCGCCACAAATTGCATATCTGTGAAGGGGAAGGGCCGCACGTGTGTTTCGGTTAGCTAACGGGGCATAATCGTTTAAATTAGTGGTTCTATTGGCTGCTGAGATTGCATCATTTGCATAATGTCTCAATTTATAAGGCCTCGTTCCAGATTGAGGGCATTAAAGGTATTCATTTATAAGCAGTATGTAGGTTGAAGCTGCAACTAGCTTTCTGTACATATGTATAAGAAATCTCCGTTATAAATCGCTGTTATGTATGTAAAAATAAGTCCAGTTAATGAATACTTTAAAAGATTTTAAACTCTTTCTAAATTCCTATTTTTGTATACATGACTTGGACACATCGGCTTTAACCAAAGATATCACAACTATTTTCTTCTAAACTGCACAACAACCTGCTGTTTTGCGGAGCAGCAAGTCCAATGCCGAAACCGAAGCCGATCCGTATCCGATGTCATTTGTTTTCGGCTTACCACTTTCACCCGTCGAACCAGATTACGACCCAAAGAGTTGCGGCTGTCTGCGTGGTTTCGTGAGGCATTTATTATGCAGCTGCATACATCGAATAAATCAAATGCAAGGGTTATTCATATATCGATTGACTCTATTCAAATGCACAATCAACGATACATACTTTTCATTTCATACAAAAAGCATGCGAAGAATTTCCAATTAATATCTTTAGATTTTGTTGGTGAAGAAGACTTATAGAAGATTGTAGACTGATTATATATGGTAGAAGAGTGTTAATTAATTATAGATCGAAATGCTATTGATATGTGTAATCACCAATTGAAATTCCACAATGCATTAAAGAACTGTTATAGATTTTTGTAGTATAACTGTTATTATTATGTATAGTGTTTCCTATCTAGATGATAAAAAGTAGGAGTGTGGTGTAGAAGCAAAACCAAATATAAAGGAAAGGAATTTATTCTGGTTAACTATTAAAAATGTTTGCAGAAACTCTTCCGACTTGCAACCACAAACACGAGAGGCAATGATATGCTCAGACGTATGGGTTCCCACACAACACAAGAATAGACAATAAAAAACAAGGCAAGACAAGACAAGACAAGACACACGCACACACACACACACACACACTTTTAATTTGGCTTGTGTAAATTGTTTCATTGGGGCCGGTGAGTGAAATCAACGATAGTGGCGACAACTGCCTCTGGACACACATTTGTCAAAAATTGTAATGAAAGTAAAACCCATTAGATTCAATGAGTGGCGATGACCATGACAAGAAAGCAGACGTGCGACACGTGTAGACCCAAAACCCCACAGCTTTACGAGTGTACTGTGTGTGTGTGTGTGTTGTGTATAAACAATGCCCGAAAGCAGAAAAAAAGGCAATCTGGCCAGAAATGCGTCTAGTTAAGTTGGCTACTTGTAGCCGGTGCAGCGGCTACACATTAAAATAAAATCAACTTAACACGAAAATTGTAAAAACGAAACGAAACGAAAGAAAGGCAACATCTAAAAATAAAAGTCGGTCTTCGTCTAAATAATAGAAACACAGAGCGACAATCTTCCGCCCAGTTTTAGTTTTATTTCCACTCAGTTGAGCCCGGTTCGGTTCAGTTTGGTTCAGTTCAGTTCATTTTAGTTGAGTTGAGTTTGGTTCAACGATGTTTGCCATCGACTGCGACGTCAAGATCGGCGGAAGCGCTGTTGTGCCGACATTTGTGCCCTTTCTTTGAAGTGAAATTTTTGCCTCAATGCCACAACGTCTACAATGCGCCACATGAAAAGCCAGCCAACGTTTTCAAGAGATATGGAAACCAAACTTTATGAACAATGCACTGCGATGCTTGAATACTCTTTCACTGTATGAATATAAATGGAATATAAAATGGAAATTGGGAAATGATATATGATTAGATAAATGCAATAAATTATAAGTAAATACAAAAATAAAATAGAAAACGAATAAGGCGGAGGATCTGAAACAGAATGAATATAATTGAAAGATGCCAATCTGAAATGGTTTGCAGCAGAGCGTTACAAGCTCAGTCGCCTAGCTAATCAGATGTCAAATGGGACTTTTGGAATTTAATAGAGATGACATTCGCTGGAGACGGGTTAGGGGACAAGCGGACACAGTGGCGGCGACAACGGCGACGACGAAGGTCGGACACGGGTAATGAAAAGTGCGTAGATCATTACTTGTTTTCCGCTTTTATCATATTCTATGCGTCTGTGCACCGCTTCGTTGGAGGGACAGCTGTGTGAACGTTGGAAGAGGGTTCGGTGAGGGCGGCAAGTTTGGCTATTGTATTGTTGTTGACTGCATTTTAAAACACAATTTATTTCGCGTTTAATTGCTATAATTGTGAAATTAATTTCGTTTTCAATTTCGTTGACCAGTGAAATCTTCTTTAGTTTTCTTCTCTCTCTCAATATTCGGCTGGCTGTCGGCTCTTTCTGAAGTTGAATGATTGAGATCACCCAGGCAGACCAGCGTCTAACTGGTCAGCAGTTTAATAAGCCATGTACTTACCGATCTTCATATGTAACCGTGCCCATGCCGCGAGAGAAACTAAACATGAAATGCATTTTACCAGTAGAAAACTCATTATTCTATGAAAGTAATTTCTTCTTTTTTTTCTTTAAGTGATGTCATAAGAGTTCAAAAACTTAACAGGCTTTACTTAATTAATCAAATCATCTTGACCAATATTAAAGAACCAATTTAATTAATCTGTTTTTGCTATGTCCAATAACAAAAATCGAGAGCATTGCTTAATAATATTTCCCTACTTTGGGGAGAACGTACGGAGCATATGGGAAGAATGCTACCTAGAGAGGTCCATGATTGCAGAGAAGTCGAAAGAGTTATGCTTATCTTGTGATTTACATGCTGTTTACTCAATGAATAATAAATATATTTACTATTTATTATTTTTATAGGTTTGTGTTTAGGTTTTTTTTTTTGTTTGTAGATTATTTTGCTGTATAAAATCAGAAGAACCTTTTTATTTTGCAGTTCTTATTCAACTGTCGTTAACCACCAAATATTGTATTTATTTAATATATTTCGATTAATATATGCCCACATAGCAATTGTATCATTGTTTCTATTTTCAATATTTACTTGCATCGACAGCAATGAGTTCAACTATCAGCGAGCACTTTACTTATAATCACTGAACTCAATCAAGAACTGTTTGCATTAGCAAATAGAAAACGAAAAAAATACTTGCAAAAACAGCCAACGAACCGCTCATTCAATATTAGCTGACTAAACATGGCCAAGAAGAGACAGTTGAGACCGACAGAGCCGCCAGCCAAAAGCAACAGTAAAATGGAATAAAGTCGAATGCTATCTGACTACTCCCAGCCACAAAAAGAAGCAAGGCAAAAACACATCTATACAGTGATGAATTTTACTAACCGAAAATTATGCGAGTAAATATCGTGAGTAAAGAGGAGCTGTTGTGGGATAGATAGGCGTAGGGGTAGGGGAAGCGGAAGGGGAAGGGGAAGTAAGCTGAAGTTGGAAGCCACTGGCAGAGACACAACGTGAGACAGATTTGAGTTTCAAATTAAAAAGCTAATGAAAAGGTTATAAATGCCGTTATTGCATGCATGCTGACAGAGAGCATAAAAGCCAGAAATTATGCCAATACAGAAACGAGAAGGAATATAAATAGGAATAGTAATGGCAGAGACAGAGACAGAGACAGAGGCAGAGGTAGAGTTGAGGCCGAGTTGGGTCTATTCTAATTTCTAGCTTAAGAGCCCCAAACCAAAACCAAAACCGAAACCAAACCAAACGAAACGAAATGAATCTGAATTCGACTCTGCAGTGGAATGCTAAACATGCAACAGCAGCAGCAGCAACCACAGCAGAAGCAACAGCAGCAGACAGGCCAAGAGCTTGTTTCAGATAGTAGACGTCTTTGGATTTGGCCAAGTTCGCTTCACACGCTGACTGGCGATGCATCAAGCGGGCGAATTGATGCCGCCGATGATGAGGTGCCACTGCCACTGCCAAAGCCAAAGCCAAAGCCAAAGCCACTGCCAAAGTCAGCAGCGGCAGCCAGGTATAATGAGTGTTGCCAGCTGCGACTGCGACGCCAGCTGTGGGTCTGCAAACGCTGAGATTATGCTAATAAGTTGGCGCTGGAGTTGCCAGCAAAACGGTATTGGTAACCAAAGTCATGGAACGCAAACGCCACAGCCTCAGCAGCTAGCAGTCAGCAACTCTAAGCGCTGCAAGCGGCGACATATATAACACAGAGAGAATAGAACACAGAATAGAACAACAACAACAACAACAACAACAACATTAGCTGGCAGCAGCCGAGCTAGCGACAGCTTGCACAACGGCAATGTTAGGGGCAACAGAGACAACAGTAAAAGCTAAAGCTGCATTCTAGGTCAGTGACTACCACTAGGAGCTATGTTGCTGGTGCTGCTGCTGCTGCTGCTGTTCAGTTGGTTATGGTGTTGGTCAACGTCTCTCATTCATTTATCAGCGGTCTTTGTTAGCAGGAGCAGGCCATGGAAATCGGTCAATTGTTGCCTGGTCAACTGTCAGTAAACTGCTTTTGGTTTTTCTACCATCTTATCTCTGTACAATATTTATTTTTCTTTTTCTATTTTTTTTCTGCGGCATATTACGAGTATGTTGGCCTAAATGGGTATTTGGGAATTGCAATTGATTTGGTTTTACTGGCGCAAAGTGGGAGTCAGTAGTTATGGTGCAATTGGTCTGTGGATTTGGTGGTGTACTTCGAATTGAGCTCAAGTGAGCTACGACGCCCACGCTAAATGACCTTCAGCCAAATAGACAGTTGGCCGGAATAGCTGAAAGGACTGATTATCTATAGGCAAGAAATACAAAGTTGGCGTTCAGTTTTGTATTCCTATTGAAGTTTCAAAGCTTTACAGATTGAGATTTATGGCAAAATTGATTTCACAAAATCAATTGTCCGACACGAAAGGAATAAGAACAAGGCAAGCAGGTAGAAACTATATAAGCTTAAGATATTTAAGTTTTGAAATTTCGAACTGTTATTTCTTCGCCAATAGTTATGCAAAAATTATGCAAAATACTTTCAACTTTATAATATATATAAGTTCTGCAACAAAAGTTAAAAATACGTAATTCTTTTGACAGTAGATACTAAAATAGGTCAATCTGAGAAGTTATTTGCCATGACGGGATATTCGTATCTGCCAGATAGCCACACCAGAAAAAAATGCAAATTGATGGCAAAAAAAAATCAAATTGACAAAAAACTGTCAGCGAAGAGTCAACGTCAATTCAGTTCATTCATGGAAATTGTATCTGTAACTTGAAATTTAGCTGTATCTATATCTGTATCTGTTGAGCTTTACAGTTCTTTTTGCGCCGTTGTCGTGATCGTTATTGTTGTTGTTGTTGTTGTTGTCATCGCGCTTTTGTTGTTGAGCGAATGCTAATGTCAATGCTAATGATAATGATAATGGCCGCTCACATGCGATAATGATGGCCAAGAGACAACATTCAACTGTCCGCTAACTGGATAGACTAAAACTCTAACAGACCACCAGTCTGATAGATGAACTCGGGCGGGGCGTCACTTCTTATACACATAGATGGATAAACATTTGAGCAAATTGCAATTAAAATGAGTGACAATTCAGTGATTAGCTTAATGCGAATTATGGCTACATAATACTAGTGTTCACAGGCCTCGCAAGAAATGAAATGGAAACACGAATGAAATACTTGGCAGATGATCAATCAGTTGGCACAAAAATTAGAAAGAAGAAAGAAATACGTTTAGCTTTCATCATTTTGGTTGGACCATTTTTTTTTTCTTTTTTGGAAATTAGCTTTATTAGCAACTGACTCATGACGCTAGCAAAACGCCCACAGTTCCAGCTTCCACCACTGCTTGCTGTCCATTCTTATGGAAATTAAAAAACATTCTTTTTGGCAGTGTGGATTTGATTCGATTCGATTTGGATTCATAGGTGGGCGGGGTCGTGTAGCAGATCTGTGCTCTGTGGGTCTCTGGGTCGCGTATCACTTTCATATTGATAATCGCAATAAATCACAAAGTGGTTTTATTATTTTTATGGCAGTTTGATTCGCATGTGCGTGGCCAGCAGCCGTTTACACATCAAATAAAGTTCTTTCATTCGTTTTGACTGTTATTTGTGTTGCTTTTGCTGCTGTTGTTGTCGGAAAAAAAATAATAATAAAATAACAGGCAACAGCAGAATTAGAAATAATGACAACAACAGCGACATACAGCAAAATGTTGACCCAGTAAAAGAAAAAGTTTATTTTTTTTTATAAGTTTTGCTGCCCCTTCCTCCGTATTTTATTTATTTTTTTATTTTTTTTGCACTCTTTTGCTTTGTGGTTGCTGATATATTCTGCAAATTTGTTGGCCAAAAAACTTTGCATAGTTATTAATTCTTAACGGTTTTTACTTTCACGTTAGAACAATATGGAAAGAGGCGATAATTATTTCGAAAGATGCCGCAACCTCGAGCACCCGTCGCATCCCATCGCTTCGCGTTGCGTCGCGTCGCGTTCGTTGCTTAAGTCTTTTGTTTGCCCTTCCGCTGGTCGCTTTAGTTGCCCCGCTATCCGTTGTCCGCTGTCCGCCGTCCGTCGTCCGTCGTCCGTCGTCTGCTGCGGCCTGTCTAGCCCAAATATGTTATTTAGATATACTTATATATGGCCAACTAACGGTCCGAGAATGACGAGCAAACTTTGCACTATTTGTAGAAGTTTAAAGTCATTTATGTTTCCAACTTTTTTTGTTTTGTTGTATTTTCAAATTCGTATTTGTATTTCTTTTTGTATTCAAAAACAAAAGCAAATAGAAAATTTAAAAGGCAAAAATGAAAAGCAAATATATACACAGTAATGGAAACTAGAACATTATGCAAATTACACTGGACAATGGCCAAAGAGGTTACCCCGGCCCTGTCCAAAAAGCGAGGTGAAACCTCCAGATCAAACACTCTCTTTGTTTGATATATACAGTCATATTGAAAGTAAATACTCATAAGTATATAGCTTGTATCCGGATTTACAACAAACACTGTGTCTAGTACTTAACGTCTTTCTCTGCTGGGACCAACGATTCACTAAGAGATGGACCCTTAAAGGATTACAATTGAAGATAATTTAATTCATTTAAAATTCATAGCTCATAATTCAAAATGCCACCGAATGTAATATTATTTTTCAATGGGTTGGCTGTTTATTGAGATCACTCGCAAAAGGAGTCTTATATTGGTTAATGACCGTGCTAAGCTAGCTGCAAATTTGGGTCAGACTGATAATGCCATCATCATTATTATCCATAATAACAAGCAGCACATGACATGTTCCTTAGAGATGATCAAGCAATCATCAACAGGCGCATTTAACTCTGTTTCTTCTACATCTGCTTCTTCTTCTTCTTCGACTGTGTCGGTTTTTTTTTTTTTATATTTTTGTTTTAACTGAAGCATTTTTTTGATATTCGTACAACTTTCACATGTGAATGCGACGTCTGATGACTGACATGATCACATGTGCCACTCCCCCACCAGCACCATCAGCACCACCAGCAATAGCGCCCCCCTCTTTAATAAGCAGTCCTCCATAGCTCAGAAAGCTCTTTGAGTTAATGTCTCGAGCGTTTCGTTTATTATGTTTCGTCTTTTGCTTCTGCGTCTTCTTCTACTATTTTTCTCCTTGCAATTTCGCTGCTTTTTTCTAATGGCTATTTGCGGCTGTTGTTGGTGTTGTTGTTGTTGTCGTCGTCGTTGTTGTTGTTATTGTCTTCTTGCTGGCAAGTTACTGCCCAGGCTATAAATTTAATTTCAATGCAAAGTTACAGCTTAATTCTTATGCTCAGCAACGATGGACACGACCAAAACGTAGACGAAGACGAAGACGTTCATCATCATTATCAGCAGCAGCGAGAAAATGAGAATTCCAGCGGCGGCGAATCAACTGCCCTTTGGCTCTCCCTGCCTACAACAACCTCTCCATCCGCCGCCATCCCCTGCCGTTGGCTTGTTGCAAACATTTCACTTTTTTCGTGCCGCAAATGATGATCGATGTGCGCGTCGCATGTCGATGTCGCTGCGGCCTATGTTGAATATTTCGCCTTCGTGTGGCTGCCAGCATTTTGAATTGGCAGAATGCAAATGCCCCTTGCCACTCCCACACCTCCTCGTAAACACGCTTTATTTCAGCTGTCGACAGACGGTGCCAAAAATTATTAAGATATATGCCAGGAATATCTCGGAGTTGTGGAAAAATTAATTAGTGACTAAATGGGCTCGCCTTCCATTATTTTACATTCAGCTGCAACGGAAACTGCAGCTCCAGGTACAGCTTCAGGTACAGGTTCAACTCCAGGCACGACTGCAGTCCTTAACTACAGCAATCCTCGCTAATCACCAAACAGCTGGCTGTTTAGCGTGTTTCGCATGAATCAGCCAGCAAATCAGCATCAGTGCTGCCTAATAAGTGACTACGCACGAGAGTTGTAGCTGCCGCTGTCGACGTCGACGTCGTCGCATCTTGTTGGCTGCATCAAGGCACTAATTAGACGCGTTGTGGCGTTGACGCTTGGGGCTGGCCAAACGACACGACAAGCGAATCGCTACAGACTCGTCGCCTTGGCATCCAGGCACCTTGAATCCAAAGCTCAACAGAAAGAATGGAAGACGGCGAGGGCAGAGCAACTGAAACGGATTGGGTTGAGAAAAAGCCAAAAAAAAAAAGTGGCACCCGCACTTTTGCAGCTCCACAACACCTAATGAGATTCCAGCTACAGCTCCACTCCTCCGTCCCAGCATCAAAACAGAAAAATATAAGAGAGAGAACCTTTTGTGCGAGCGCAGCTAGCAGCGGTATTTCGCTTTGGGCTATTGTGCAGGCTGCAATCCTGCAGCATTGCAGCAACTACATGATAAACACCCTCTATTTAAAGTCGATACTTAATCGAATAATTGCAGTGAATTAACATTTTAAGAATCGTGATACCTCGAGTTATTTTGTTAAGTTTAACTATCTGGAAGGACGCACAAGAGTGGGAAGGGAGGTGGATCACCGATACAACTATTTCTTTATGGTCGGTTCAGTTTTGATAAAATTATAGCTGTGGAAAGTTTGAAGTCACCATTTGAAGTTATCTTTCGACTGGCAGTTCCTATGACAGCTATATTATATAGTGATCTGATCTTTGTCAAAAATATCGATATATTTAATGCAGTCAAGCTAAAGGAATCGATATATATATATATATATATATCCACATCAATAAATCCGAATTATTACTCTGCTTTCGATAAATACGGAAAACTTTTCGTTTCTTTTGCTGCAGTTTGCTTCACATCAGAAAGTTACTTCATACCTGAGAAGCAGACGTGATGATTTCCTCTGATACCTGCATATCCGTCAGCAGATCGTCGACAGCTTTTATGGCTGCTGAGAGACCTGTCTGCCTGCCTGCCTGCCTGCCTGGCCATTATGAATTCCATTTGGCTAAACACAAATTCTGAGTTTCGACGACGATCTACTCGACTACTCGTGTTTAGAATCTGTTTGGATCATCAGCGATCGCTTCGACGACTTCCGGCCACCTTTTGGTTTATTGGTGGTGGCCAACGCTGGCTTTTGTTGTTTGCTGGCCAAATCGAAAACTTGTTAGCCGCATTGGAAAGCTAACGGTTAATGGATAGTTGTGCCGTCTGTGATTAACTGGCATGTATGATAACAACTAATTAACGAGAAATCAAATCGAATCAACAGACAAAACAAACACAAAACAAACAAATATGTACAAATGTACACATGTTTGTTTGTTTGGCCAGGGAAGTGAAAGGTTAGGCTCAGTGTAACGTTTTGTGGCAACGTTTTTGTCGGCCGGCACAGCTGACGGACAAGACCGGAACAGAGTCCACCTAAACCAAGACCAACTCAAGTAAAGTTATCTGAAAAAGTAAAAGCCGGCTTTGAAGCAGTTGAGTAAAAGACAGAACAAACCGAACAAAACCACGCCAAAACTGAGCAAAAAAGAAAGGCTGCCCCGTCTCAGAAATGACCAAAGCCGTGCTGCAAATATTTAGAACAAATCCAAACAAATAGACAACGTCAAAAGCAACAACAAACATCTGTGGACAAACCCGCTGTGTCAGCTGTGAGTTACGATTGTCATAACAGCTGCCTGGAACGCGAGGAAATTCCAGGAGACGTTTTACTCACAGATAGAGTAAGCTAGGAGATGGGTGCGTGGCACGAACACTTACGGCTGGTTGCAACTCAAGATAGAGACGTAATTTGCTCATGAAAATTAATTAAACTAATTTAAATTAAATGATTTCTTCTAACAGTAGATAACAAAAACAAACCACCTCTTGAAACGATCCCATCTCAAGTATGACGTAACCAAAAACTGGCAGCCAAAAAAAAAAGAATGAAAAAAAGTGAACTGCGCTCACAGCAATATGCAGTAATTGCAAGAGAGAACAACGGTGCTTTTTTCATTTTTGCAGCTGTCAAATCGAGCGGGCGGACGGGGCTGATGGGCAGGTGAACGTGCACATGTGGGGGAGTACACTGTCAGTGTACTAAGTAGCGGCACTTTAAGTATGCGGAACCCAAAACGTCAAATGTAATTTTGTTATTTTAAGTGATTTTTTTACGCTTTCGCGGCGGCTTGCTGCTCCAGCTTCAGTTTCAGCAGCGACAGCAACAACTGCGACAGCAACGAACTGCCATTCGTTCCAATCTTAATTATTGTCGCTTGCAGCCAACTCGGGCAGTGCCAAGGCAAGTCTCCACTGCCATCGCCATCGCCATCACCGTCGCCATCGCCATCGCCATCTCCATCTCCATTTTCATCTTTCGGTTCGGCTTCGTGTTTGTCATCGTTGTCGGCTTCAGCTTGAGCCATGGCAATTCATTTTCTGTTATGTCAAGACGATGAGGCCCAGCAGCGAGCTATGCTGAGTTGTTCTGTGCTGGTGCTCAATTGATGCCCGTTCTAATGAATTATGATTAGATTTACGGGTGTCTGGCAACTCTACAAGGCTGCGGCGCTAGCTGCGCTGTTAGTGCCACTGTTAGGACCACTGTTAACATTTTGCGCAGACAGCGCCGTTAGCAGCATGGCAATGACCTGCGACTGCGTAGAGTTTACTTGACTAAATTCTCATTACTCAGCCGTAGTCGCAGCTGCAGCCGCAGCCACAGTCGCTGTCTTGTCTCAGTCGCAGTCTCCTACAAGGCAAACCCCTTACGTCTCCCCACTCCTCCCCGTACTCAGTAGTCGCAGTCGCAGTTTGAGCAAGCGGGCAGCTACTTTAATGTTTGTTTTCTTGATTTCCAGCTAGTTTATTTTGTTGCCAGCCAACTCCGTTAATGTTTAATGCAAATACTCTGTGCTTTAGCTGATATTTTTTTCCTACTTGTTTTTTTTTTGTTATTACAATTTTCTCATTTTAGTTAACATATTTTTAAGGTAAGGGCCGAAGAATTTGTCACCCTCTGCTTTAATTGGCATAAAATCAACAAACTGCTGTAGCCACTTTCTATTCGCATAAATTGCGAGAAAACCAAATAAAACTGTGAAAAAAACCACGACGACTACAATACTTTAAAAGTTAAAAAGCTTGCAAGCTTATTGCTCAATTATGTTGGGGTTTGACTGATGAACCAAATCGGAATACGACCAATACGAAAAAGGATATTTTATATATTTATAGTATATTTAAATAAGGAATTGAACTTCTATATCAGAATTATTCTGGTAGTCTGAAGTTAGAAAACTGGATAAATTTATTAAATAAACCTTATATTAGACATAAATAAATAAATTATTATTATTATTATTAAATAACATTTGAAAACTATAACTAAGCCTACCATCTTTGGCAATCGATTAATTCAAGGCTTAGCAAATAGTTGTTCCTAAGGAGAAATAAATGTGTAATCCCTAATATCAAGCTAAAAACCAATTACAGATGATTTTCTGAGAAGAGGCATTCTTGAAATTATAATTTCATTTGAAAATCATTTACAAGGTGTTTTTGTTTTGAGATTGAGTACACAAACCTAATATATTCATATTTGTTCAACACATTTTCATCACTTTCCGAATGTGGCCCCCCATATTGAGCGCAAGACTGATTGCAGCATGTGCCAGAGTTGCTGTAGTGACTGGGCACAATTCATTAGCATATCTATCAGTCAATAGCAGATCAAGAGCTCTAACAGATTACAAGATTACAAGCGATCCAAGCTAAGCTAATACACTAAGCCCCCAAAACGGTAGCCATGCAAATCGATGCGCTGTAACAGGTGCTGTTGTCCGTTGTCTCAACATGTAAATGAATTCTGTGCGAGCAGAGGAATGGGTTAGGGGAATGGAGATGGGGAGGGGGATGGGGATCGTCAAAGTCAAGCTCAAGACAACTGTTGGCGCTCTGTTGTTCAAGTTCAATGCTACGAGCAGAGGCTGCTGTTAATGTTGTTGCTGCTGTTGCCGCTGTTAAGCTTGAGGTCGCGCTGAGACCAACTCTCCACAGAGAGTGTGTGTGCGCGCGTGCGCTGTAGTTGTTGTAAGTTTGGAGAGTGAGTTCTCCCGTTCTCTCAGCAGTTTGACTCTTTCTTGTTCTGCAGAAGAGGCGCAACGCTCGTTCGACCGTGTCTGTGAGCGTGTGTCTGTGTGTGTCTCTGTGTGTAAAGTAGAAATGGGCTCGCGCTTTTCTTCGCTTTTGCTTCGTGCGTTTGCATTGCTGGTGCCGTCGGTGCATGGCTTTCTTACAACGATGACGACGACGACTACGACGACGACGACGACGACGACGACGACGACGATGATGATGTCGAAGACAACGGCGGCGCCGCTTTCTCTGCCGCTGTTCTTGTGCGCTCTCCCGGCTGGTTCTTCTTCGGTGTGGAGACCTCTGGGAAAAGCATAAAAGTGGCGCACTCGCTGGCCCACCAGCCATTGCGCGTAATGCAATTGAAGTGCTAACAGCGCCGTCGTCGAGTCAGCATCAGTAGCAGCATTAGCAGCAGCAGCAGCAGCATCAGCAGCATCAGCAGCAGCAGCAGCAACAGCACCATTAACAGCAGCGTGGACATACAAACTACAAAAAACTTCTTTTTTTTTTTTTGCCAACAACTCTGTGTGCTCCTAGTGAACTTGAAAGTGTGCAACATTGCAACATTTGGTGGCATTCGGATTCGAGTACAAGCTAACGTACAAGACTCCTCCTTGTGCTCACAACAACAGCCCCCCTTCATCGCCACAAAGTGTCCAAAGTGTGAAAGTGCAAGCATTTTTTTTTCTCCATCCATCATCAAAAACATACGCGAAAGGATTCTCGCAAAATAAATCCAACGAAACGCAATACAAATTCGTCAAAACAACAACTTCAACTGAACAAACTGTAATTGTGCAATAAATTAACATATCGAAGGTAAGCAGAGAATATACATTTACGAATGTTCAATGAATATTTGATTTAAGTTGTGAATTGATCTGAACATAAAGTGCTTCAAAAACTACATTTTTTTTCTAATTTTTTTTGTATGCCATATTTTTAAGAAGTGCTAAAAAAAATTGAACAAATTTCAGTTGAACTAAAGAAAATGCGAAATTTGAATATATGACGCAAAAAAAGTAAATTTCTGTTGAACAGAAAACTAGAAAACATAAATAAATCTGAAAATCAAACAGTTGAAATAAATAATTGGAATTTACAGTTGCTTAGAACATAATGTCATAAAATATTAACATACTTACATATAAATAATACAACAATAAACCATAAGCTTGAAAATCTAACTGTTTTATAAATTATAAATTTTAAATAATTATAAATCGAATATATAAAATTTGAAAAATAATTAAGTTATAATCAATAATAAGATAACATAAACGGATGAATAACAATCTGCCATTTTTATAAATGGAATTTCAAAAGATATCTGAAAACCGATCTTTTCAAATCAGAAATTTCCGATATCGTTTGGAATGAAACAGCTATAAGAAATGTTCTTGATTGTAATCATACTAAAAGGGATTAAATGGTTGAAAAACTCAACCTTTTTGTTAAGCATATTGTATTATTTTATAAACTTAGAGACAAAGACAATTTCAGCGCTTATCTCTGTGTAAACTTTAGATTGCTTGCATTTCGGTTTCGAATGTTAGCGCTAAACGAATGACTTAGGCAACGAACTCGCCCAATGCAATGCATACGCTGTGTGTGTGTACATGTGTATGTGTGTGTGCTAATTTGGTATGATGAGTTGAACATTGACATGCTGTGAGTGCCCGCAGACGACTTTGACTTTGCACAACTTGCGACATTTTCAATTCATTGGAAAATGCAGGCGAGCAGATCCAAACCCGAACACAAACACAACCCCCAAAGACACCCAGTTGGACACGCTCTCTCTTTCTCTCTTACACACAAATACACACACATACAAACGCACATATAATGGCACATTTAATGCTCTTTCTTTTTGTCTACTTTACTTTTTTTTTATTATTTTAATGCTTGCGCTTTATATTTTCTGTTAAAGTCATTAACGCAATTAACCGTTATTACCAGGCCGCCATCGTTGCCAGCGTTGTCGTTGCTGGTCACCCAATTCATTAGGAAAGCATTTAGTGTAAAAGAAAGACACACACACACACACACACACACACACACACACACACACACATACACAGGCACAATAAAACACACAGGCTCGGTGACAAACAGCAGCAAAAAGCAACGGGCCGAGAGCATGAGAAACGCATTAAAAAAATATATAAATATATATATATGTATATGTGTGTATATAAATGTTTTTAAATTGTGTGTAAAAAAAGAGCAGGCAGAAAAAATAACTTCAATGCGGAGCAGCAGCCCCCAAAGAAGTAACTAGCTGCCACAACACTGCACCTACCCACAGGGCCATCCAGGCCGGCGTCTGTTTTTATAGCTTCTCACACACACATACACTCAAGTACACACCCAAGTGGGCACATCTCCTAGTGGACACAGAAGCCAAAAAATGCGAGTTGACTTTGTTGAAATTAAAGTTTATTGTTTTTTTTTTTTATTTGTTCTTGTTGTTAATGTTGTTTAATGTTGCGTAGCCCCGGAAATAACGTAATAATGTTGAATAAAAATGACTTGTTGTTTTATAATCGAATCGTAAAAAGCAAAGAAATAGAAGCAGCCATAAAAGTAAGCTGCCGCCCGGTTTCACATTACCAGAACGGTACGCGTTGCATGCTTCACACAAATCACTTAGACTAGCGGCAGCAACAGCAACAACAATTCCAAAATGAAATGCATTGCCATTAGCTTGAATTACGTTAAAATAGAACTTGCCAAAAAGCCACAAGAGCTGGCAAATTGAAGATAGTTCCTCAAGCGCCAACCCCTCCGCACTCTTTTCCCAGTCTTTCATTACACATCTCAGGCAAGACGTGAGTGCAGCAAATGAATGAAATTTCTCTGTCGTTATCTGTCGTCCATTCTGTTGGCCAGCGACGGCGCCATTTGAACGAGATGCGTGTTCGGCGCTCTGTCTAACACCTGGAAGGGGAGGCAACTACAAAACTGACCCAAATCTGCCAGAGCTGTGCCGTGCGCTAAGAAAGTCAGCAAGACTAACCAAACTACATGAGAAAAAACCAATAGCGACAACAACAATAACAACAATAACAACAACAAAAACAGCAAACAACTTCAACTAAACGTTAAGCGCTAAAAGCTTTTTTCTACTTGGCCCACTTTTCAATGTATTTCACTTCATTTGGTGGCAATCAAGTTGCCAACGTTCCGTAGCGGAAATTGATGAAATCGATTTTGATTAGATTAGAATACAGCTAAAAAAAAAAAAAAAACCTCTAAAACATGTGAGTGACACATTAAAGATCAGCAAACACAGCGCTTGGGCTTGGGAAAACTTGCGAAAAGCCAGAAAAACAGCGAAGATGATTATTATGCTGCGAGAGATGAAGAGCAAAACTTAAGATGAGGAGAAATTGTGTAGTTAAGGCGATCATTTTGAAGTTAAGCTCATTGGTGACTTAAGTTTTCCTTTTTCTCTCTGTCAATTTTCAAACACTTCATAAAAGTATTTATTCTTCGTTTTTAATTAAGAAATCCACTTGCATATTAAAGGTAATTAAATTGAAAATGCTGATCTCAGATCAGAATATATATGAGCTAGAAACTAAATTTTGAATATTAGTTCTACGCAGATGGAGCTTTATCGTTTTACGAATACCGATGCAAATCGATTTCCGATAGCAATAAAATCGATAAATTATATGCTATGAATGCTGGTATTTCATTTTTTATGGATTTCACAATTCATTTCTTGGATATGCTTAGCCTTTTGCTCCATCGCAGTATGAATGCTGTTTTTCTTCTTAAAAAATGTATTTATTTGAAACTGGCATTTCTTCTTTTTCTGCTCAATTTGGAAATATCTATTTATATGTTTTCCCATAGAATCTCAGCAAATATGCAAAATTCTATGCACTAGTTAGAAGTTGTGTGCAGTTGTTGCGCACTGCAGGTTTCCATGGCTGGTTATGAACTTGTCTACAGCCTACACACACTTGCAACTACCATTACTGCAACTACCAATGCTATAAAAAGAAACATGCAAGGCTTAGCAGCAGAAGCAGCAGCAGCAGCAGCAACAACAACAATATGCTTGTTCATCCTGTCTCACATTTCGGCCATCAGTTTTCTTAGCCATTTGGTGGCTCATTTCGTTTCGGGTTTTGTGCCGCTTCGCTGCGGCAGTTGTAACTGAATGCGCTGTGGCACAGTTTTGTTGTGGCTGTTGTTGTTGTGGTTGCTGGTGGTGGAGTTGTTAGAGTTGCTGTGGCGCTGACCCACATTCAGAAAATGCCTCAGCAGCAGAAGCAGCAGCAGCTGCTGTTAAAGCACTGGACAAATTAAGCCAACGAATACAGCACCTGTTGCGACAATAGATTCGCACCACAATAGCCACCAACAACAAAAACAATATGCGATAAATAACTATATAAATGTAGCAAATAGCTTCCCAAAAAACTCTTGCGTTCATGCAGTACTTGATGTGAATGAACACTCGAATGAGCGCGCGCTGACAAATTCAAGTGGCTGTTCAAATGATCAGCGATACTGAGCGCTGAGTGTTGGGCTGGGTGGTGAGTGAGGGCTGAGTGCGAGTCTGAGTATGAGATTGAGTGTACTCACTCACAAATCGCTTAGAAACCATGATGAGTCCCAACTTCTTAGTTGCCATTTTTTCGCCTGTACCAATTCAGAATTCCATGATAGCAACTTATGAGCAAGCACTTTTATTTTGTGGTTTTTTTTCTATATTATTTTATATTTTGTTTTTTTCTTTTTTTGGTCTGGTTCCAGCTGAAATATTTTCGTTTTCTTTCGGAGTGAAGTGCTTGAGTTTTCGCTGGAATCTGTGCTAGTCAACGGTTGTTTTTGTTATTCTTTTTTTCTCCATTTACAGCACGCCCCACTGACCGCTCGCTCGGCTCTATTCATTGCCATAGATATGTCTGCGCCCTGTAAGCCAAATGAAAGATTTTCTAGTGTTGCCTTTGTTCGCGTTTCCCCATTATGAATTTGATTGTCGCATCTCTGTGTCTGACTCAACTTTCAACGGCGTTTCCAATTAGGCCAACAAATTATTCCGCAGCAGATGAACAAAAATTCTGCTTCAAATGCAAGAAATTGGAACCAAAGGCAGCGAGTTGAGATTACAGAAAAATAAATGGAGGCAGCTCAAGGGGGGACCAAGTTCCCAGAACTTATCTAGCGGGTTGGCTTAAGAATAAAATTTGGGGTGTACAGGATATTTTCCCCACAGTTAACTTAGCTAGGTTTATTGCTGAAGCAATAATGCAATTTCATTTGCATTGGCGCTTGCTAATCGTACATAAAGTTTTCATCGAATATTGTTTAGAATTTGATGAAGAATGTAACAACTCGAAACTAAATGCCTTAACTAATCTCGGTAGCCATAAGATTTCGCTCTTCATACAATGGTCCGGCCTTGTTCACCATTTTGGTAAGTTGTGTTCACATATTTATTGGCATAAGTTTCTAAAATCTTAATATTCTTGCTTTTTAGCATTTTGTGCTCTTACGCTTGTAAGCATCTTTCACTCTTCGTTATGTGGGCAGGCCAATAAATTTGAATAAGCAATCAGTTGAGCTATGTTCGGCTTTCAATTGACACATTTTGATTGAATGATGGCGACACACGGCTGATGTTAGGCATTCATTATATGCGAAAAGAGGGGTTCAACAAAAACTGGCTGAGAGCGAAAGACGAAGAAGAGTCTTAATGGATTAACAAGTCCAGTTCTATACCTGTCCCATTGTCCACAGCAAATGTGTGAAAGTGTTCCCATTTCGAGTGTCAATTCAAGTTGTGCGTCTTTTTGTATTCTTTCTTTTATTTTTATTTTTTATTTTTTGGTTTCAACACGACTGTAAATGATATCATTGCACTTGACGTGGCCAAGCAGCAGAGGGTCCAAACAAACTTCTCAACGCAGTTATGTGTATATGTGTGTGTGTGTGTATGAGTGTCTGCGTGTGTGTGCCCAATTGTTGCTGACCGCCCAGACTTGGGCTGCTTAGCCGCACTTTTAATGAGCAGCGGCGCAGCGTCTGAGGTTTAATTAGACTTGAGGCGCATGCAAATGGGTGTGAGTCTAAAGTATGTTTTGGGAGTGTGCGAATGCCTCTCTCTCTCTCTCTCTCTCTCTCCCTCTCTCTCTTTGTCTTTCTCCTTATCTTTCCCGCTTTCAGTTGGTCTGTTAGCTGATGCGCTCCATAGAATTTTCAGTGGAAATTGGAGCAACTGCAACTGCCGTCGTTTTTTTTTTATTTTAGGATTTTAGTTATTCACACAGCAGCACAATAGCAGCTCAGCGAGGCGTTGCACATTTGCATATAGTTTAATGGAAATGCCGCCCAGCTTGGCCAAGTTTGTGTCTTAAGTCTTTTGTTTTGCAATTCGGTCAAGTAATCAAATAGAAAGCAAACACTTATTGTTATTGTTGTCGCTGCCGCTGTAGCTGTTGTTGTTGTCGTTGTTGTTGTTGCTACTGATTGTTGATTATGGACCGCATTTTTATTCATACATATGTTTTTCTCTTTTTTTTCTTGCTGCTTCCAACTTCTAAGCAATGACGTTCGTTCATGTCTCCAACTCTGTCTGTCTTTTTTTGACTCGTAATCGCTCTCTCTCTCTCGCTCGCTCTCTCTCTCTCTCTCTCTCTCTCTCTCTCTCTCTCTCTCTCTCTCTCTCTCTATCACACACTTTTAATTGTTTGTGCTGTTTTGTGTTGTGGCTGTTACTTTAATTACTCAGCACATTGTTGCTGCTGCTGTCGTCTGCGGTGTTTTTGCCATGCAAATATATCCGTTGCTCCATGTCCCGATCTTAGGGGACCACATGCGGCGCAACAATTTCTTTTTGCACTTTCCACTCGCTGCTGCTGCGCTCGATTGAATGATGACTCGACGACTCAGCGAGTTCAAAAAAAAAAAAAATGAGACGAGTGCACGAGGCGGTGTATCAGGGGCATGGCATAGCATTTTGTTCGTTCTTCTTTTGAGATTTTTTTTTCTCTCAACTAGTCAGTGCATATATCAATAACCCATTAGACAAACTGCGAGCCGAGAGCTGAGAGCTGAAGGCCTGCTACGAGTAGTAGTAGTAGTAGTAGTAGATACCGTTACGCAGCAACTTTTCAGTTAAAGCAAGCTGCTTGGCGGCAATGTTGCGGTGCTGGGGTGTGTAGGCTTGGGTAGCGGGTTACTAGCCAAAGAACTTGTTGTTGCCGCTGCTGGAAACCAGAATGAAGCGACGACCGAGCAACGGCATAATGATCTTAATGATGATGACAATGCCGTTGCCGCTGTCGGCCATGGCCAAATGCTCAAAAACAAACAGCAACAACAACAACAACTACAATAAAACTAACAACACCAACAATAACCGGCAGCTCACAGCTGACCATCAAATAAGTTCAAATATGCATTCAACGCTTCTGCAACGGCAGCTGTTCATCTTCCCCCAACCCTCACAAAAAAGAAAAGAAAGAGAAAAGTAGCTTAAATTAAAAAAAAATATCTTTCCAAAACAAAATCGTTATAAGAACTCGTTTTCTCTATCCGCCCGCCTGTCCGTCTGCCCGTCCCCCGTTGTCCAGCTGCATGTTCGGCAGTAAAGTGCATTTCCCCAAAAGCTGATTGTTATTATGATCAGATTCGGGAATAACTAATAATTAAGGCGCATTGTTTACGCGAAGCGTTGAAAGATGCGGCCACAATGTGGCCGAGTAGCTGATGTTGTGGAAAGCCGCTGAGCAATGGCATGGAAGACATGTTCGCTTAGCGGTCTCGAAAAATAACAGACAGAGAGATGAATTATAGATTAATATTTAAGATCAACTTGTGCTAAGCATTTTAAAAGCCAAACAATTTGAAGTTGCAGCCCAACTTTGTTATTTTTTGATTGATTCACACGGGATTAAAGCGTGAAAACTAGACGCTTGTTCTCGAAAAGTACTCAGAATGATAATTACATTGCCATGTTGGAAATCCTTAACAGACCGATTAGAAGAAAGGCCGATGAACTGATGAAATATCACGTATTATTTTATATTATTATAAGAGTGCGAGAATTAATTCAGATTATATAAAATCCTTAGAAATTGAGTTGTGCTTATGAACAGATAAAACATTTTAAGTATTACAGACATATTATTTCACTGATATGATTTGGAGTGGAGTTTTACGTTTAAAGTTTCTAATCTTTGAAGCTCTAAATTATAATTCAACTTTTTCACTCTCTTTCTTGATCTCTCACTGAGTTATTCTTTAAGCCAGCTTTCCCATGAAACTATATCAGTTAAGCAAATAATTTCAAGTTTAACTAACAAATTGCATATTGTGTTTTGCCTTTTTCTGTTTGCAGTTTTGTACAGCGACAAGTTTTGAGCTGCCAGACAAGAAGGTAAGTTTCAATGCCGGACTCCTGTCACTGTCGAAGAAGAGGAAGCATCGCAGCTGAACAAACTCAGATTTGTGCTTAGTTTAAGATGCAATGATTATGTTTACTAAACGCTTCACTTTAGCGCACAAATCAAAGGCAGGTGGTGACTGTAGAGTTGAGCAGTTGGAAAGTTTAGGTTGAACAACTGAAGTTGACTTGAGTTGCTGTTGTTGTTATTGTTTTTGCTGTTGGGGGCTGGCAGCAGCATCTAATCGCAGTGTGCTCTGCCCAGTGATCTGCTGTGCCTATTTATAAGACTGAACGTTGCGCTGCAATCAGTTGGCAATTAGTCACTCAAACTGACTGACTGGCAGGCTGGCGGGCAGGCTGGGTGAGCTGGCAGCAATGATTGCTGGTGCTGTTGCTGCTGCAACTGTTGCTGACCATACTTCACAATTAGGACTGCGTTGCTGCCGCAGATAAATGTCAGTGGCTTTAGTATCCATCTAATTGACGATCAGAGTCAGCCGCAACTTTTAGCTTTTAGCTTTGGCGGCAGCGTTGGCGGCATACAATGACATTGAGTAATGCGAGCAACACTTTAGCAGCCAAAGCAGCAACTGTTGCTGCCAACTGTCCATTGGACTTTGCTTTTGATTTGCTTCGAGCAGCAGCAACTGGTGACGACTGGCTAACAATTAAGTTCTGTTGTTGTTGCTGACAAAACGAAAATGAATTGCCGCTTTCAACAAAGAAGAAGAAGATGCTGCAGCAGCAGCAGCAACAGCAGAAAGACAAAAGGCAGGCGGCAACAATTTCAGCAAAAGCAACGCCCAACGTTCAAGCCACAAGCCTGCAACTACAGGGCGAGTCTCTCATCCTCTCTCTCTCTCTCTCTCTCTCACTCACTCGCTCACTCTCTAATTTATTATCTGATGCAGCTGTAGATGCATCTTCATGGCAAAGGAACCAAGATGCCAAGATGCGTTTAGCTGTCGCCGCCGCGCCCCGTTTTCCGCAGCAGCAGCAACCATTGGCATTGCTGCCCATCGCAATTAATTTCTATGTCTATTTTTAATTCGCCTTTTGATTATTGTACAGGCGGCCCGAGTTGAAGGCAGTTGCTGTAACGGTGCTTACGTCTGTGGATTGTGGATGGTGGATGGTAGATGGTGGAGCAGTGGATTGTGTTGCATTGTGTCGCACCACAATATTTATGGCTTTAACAACAAAAGACTAAGGCATCGAACGTGCCACTATTTTGACAAAAGCACTTGATTTTGATTGGATGTTATCTTATTACAAAAGACTTAGACAACGAACTTATCAATAGCTTAGTGAAAGACTTAGACAACGAACTTCTCAATATCTTAGTAAAAGACTTAGACAACGAACTTGTCCATATTTTAATAAAGGCTTAGACAACGAACTAGCTACTATTTGTATACAAAAATTTGAAAATGGACAAAAGACATCACTTTTACTATTTTGGCATGAGCAATAAAAGAAATAGGTAACGGACATATGTGAAGGCTATACTGTGAATGCTATACTGTGATTGCTGACTGTGATCTTGGATTCTAACAGCTGCACTTGAACATCTTGATGGCAGCTTTGGGAACGAACTCGCACTATTATGATACCATTAGAAATATAAACAAAAGCCTTAGGCAACGAATTAGCCAGAATGGTGCACTAATTAAGCAATGCACTTGCCACAGTCGCCACCTGGCCTACTGGGAAGTGATGCCTGGCAGCTACTGGTATGAGGAAGTTGTTACTGCCACAAACTGCGCCTATCGTTCGCTCGTATCTCGCAACTTTGGTCGCATGTGTGTGTGTACCATTCATTGACCATTCTTCGTGCGCGCCTCAATTAACTTCGTTTTGTTTGGTTTTTGTTAGTAATTTAGCTGCGCTTTAATCGCGCTTATCGTCTTGAATGTATCCATTTCCGGCTGGCAAAAAGATGTACTTTGCTTTGCAGCCACTGCATTTGTGGCCAGCGATTCTGTAGCTCGATTCGATTCGTGCTTCCTCGAGCTAAGCAGAAAAGATTCTTTTCAATCGCTGTTCCATTTCGCTGTATTGCTGTTCGTTAACGCTAATCGTTAATCGTTGAAGCCATCGGCCTGATCCCCGTCCCCATCATTGTCATCCCCATTAATCGAATGATGTCAACGATTTTTCATGCCATATCATTTTAAGCATCTCCGATAACTGTCATATTGATTTATCATCGGCATGTGGAAAGTATACAATTTGAGGCACACTTTTTATTGCAATTAGCGCATTTAATCCATTTTTTCTCAATTTTTTCTCATTGATAATTGATAAATGATTAATTATCAATAATTGATAAAGTTAGTTGATTCAATTTTACATTTTATTTGTCTGCTTGGCTAGCAATATTTTTTTCATTTTCTTTTTCTGCTGCTATCTTACTATATTTATGTGCTGGCCATTCTCAGGATACTTCATTTAAATCGAAATTCAATTTCCCATTTTATTGTTGTTGCCTGCGTGTTCGCTTATTCGCTTGGCTTATTGGTCATTTCTCATCGGTCGAGTGATAATGCTGCTATGCTGCCCTTAATTAGAGTCTACGTCATGATCGACTTCCCAATGATCGTGATCATTATCATCATTTAGAAGTGGCAATTGTTAATTTATTGTTTTTGGCTGCCCGCAAGCGTTTATTGATTCAGCTTGCCAATTATTGTGCAAATAAATTCCAAATTGCGTGCGGCAACAACAACAACAACAGTAACACATGCACCAACAAGTACACCGATTGCGGCAAACTTGGCCAACGACAAAGTGTTCGCTTCATGAACTTGACTCCATGTTTTTGTGGTTGAGCTTGATGTTGTGTTGTTTGTTGCTGTTGCTGTTGCTGTGGTCATTGCCAGTGGCCAACCACATACATTTCTGTACTTTATGGGCACTTTTGAGCGTCCAACAACCAACAAGAACAAATGGCCAACAGCGGCTTTTTAAAGAGCCAAGTAACAGATACAGTTACCACGCTTTGGCAAGAGTGGTTGGGGAGGGGGCGTGATGCCCATGAGAAGGGGGCGGCTAAGAATTTTGTTAACAATGCGTTCCATTGTATGGTACAAATTGTCACAAAAAGTTTGCTGTTCCAGCTGCTGCTGCTAATAAGCTCAGCACGAGCTAAGGTAGGTTTTCTCTAAGACGAACTGATCGCCCATAATAAATGGGATGCATGTTATTCTAAAAATGAATTCTATGAAAGAATTCGAAAAAGTTAGAACAGATGATGCAGTAAGAATTTAAAACCAGTGTTAAGAAAGGAGTGGAGGCTGAAAATGGGGAGTAGACTTTACTTAACTGATTGGGCAGCAGCTGAACCATTTATAAAACCAGGGTATGAAGAAGAAGGTCAAGAATGATTTAAATCAGAAGAAGTTTTATTAGCAGTTGAAGTATTAAACTAAGCAGAAATGAATGCCAACGATGATGTTCAAGACGGCGCTACAAATGCAAAAGGAGTTGCAAAAACGTGTTAAAAGAGGAGTTTGGGCAGGAGTTTAAAGAAGAGATGATACAAGAGCTAAGGTAGAATATGGAGCTGGAGTTGAAGGAATAGAAATTGAAGGCAGGAAAAAATAGAAAAACAGCCAAGGAAGTCGGAGCTTGTCATTTGTTTGCTGACTTTATGAAACTGCCAGTTTGCCAAGGTGAATGCTGGCAGGCTGCTAGAAATGCCAACTTCATCTTCGTCTGCAGCAGTAGCAGCACCAGCAGCAGCAGCAGCAGCAACCACAAACAACAAAAAACAATAACAGTAACAGTAACAATAACTTGGCCCGCAGCTGATGGTGCAGCTCCGACGGCTGCTGCTGCTGTTGGCGAGGCACCTTCTGGCAAACTGACTGACAGACATTGAGATTAGCATTAAACATCAGCCACAACCCATCAATGCCACTAGCGAATGGCCAAAAAAAAAAAAAAACAACAGAAAAAAATCCAAAGCCAAAGTCAAAAGACAAAGACAAAAAAGACGCCGATGCTCAGCTAGATGGAGCTGAACGTGAGGCTGGCCAGAAGTAGTCGACAGTGGCTCAGTGGTTCAGTGCCTGAATGCGAATGTTATGCAATTTTAGCTACTTAATGCCCATCAGTCAATCAGTCCAAATGTCTGTCATCGCATTTTGTTCCTCTTTTCGTTGACAGCCGAGTCACATTTCACTTCACACACACACACATACACCCGTTTTTGGGCCATGTTAAGATTTGCTTATGCAGTTTAAGGCCTTCTCTAATTAGCTAACATAACGTACAATCAGCAAACAGGTCACTGATAATTTAAATGTGTATAAATGCGTATTAAGGTTTATTTCCAGCTTAATATCTTTACTAATGTTAATTGGCAATTCGACTTGATAGTTGGTAATTTACAAGCTGTCAATTTTATGACTGATGCAATAATAAGCGAAAACTTGCCTCTATAGGCAAGCGTTCCAAAGATTTGCAGGCTGAGATGAAAAACAAAAATGAAATAACTGCGAATTCTAAGTTCTCTTGGATACAATTAATTAAAGATTTGCCATTTGGCCAACTTTATAATAACAAGGGGCTGGGAAAACTCTGGCATTTCTGCTAGCAGCTCTTTATTAACTCAATACATTTTGTAGTTAACAATGCCTGCTGGCAGAAGTATTCACTTTTTAAGTCCGAAGCGTATGTATAATCGACAGAATTACGCCTTACCAACATCTAACGATCAAAACTTATAAATCATATGGTGCTCATACATACATAAAAACGTTCTCTGAACAATTCAGCGAAGCAAATGATATTTAATGGTTTGTTGAGTGCACTTTTTTTTTTATTATCTATGCCAAGCAGCTGCTGCGATTCGTTATGGCAAGATTTGCACACTTCAGGGACCATTTTCGGCTTAGCTTTCCATTTGGACAACGTTAAAATAGTACCGTAAGAAAACTGGGCAATTTGGTAGGAGCAAATATACAAAAAACAAAAACGAAAAAAAAAAAATAATAATGAAAACTTCACCGCAATTGGGCAACTGAATTGGGCAAGAAAACCGAAACCAAAAATTTCATTGGCTAAGGAGTGATTTCCATTAGCGACAGCAACCACATTAGCCTTGCAGCTTTGGTAAATGGTAGCTGCTAACTGCTATATAGTGGATGCTAGATGGTAAATGTTAAATTTGGCCAAGAGGCTTCCAGAGAGATGCGAGAGAGAGAGAGAGAGAGAGAGAGAGAGAGAGAGACTGGCTTGCAGTAAGAACTCCATCATTGGCGAGAAAGTTTCACCAGCAGCCATCGATCAATTGATTCTAAATCGATGCGATAACAACCCAAAGCAGCCGATTCAACCAAATTTAGCAAATTTAGCCATAAATGAAAGACCAAATTGCAGAGAGTTTGCCCAATGCTCACTTGCCCAGTTGGCAGCCATTGGCAATTGCCTGATGGCTGTCTGACGGGCAGTTTAGGGCTCATTAAAAACGCCCCAAATGCACCCGCTATGGCATTGACTATTCGGACTCCGACAGAGGCTCTAACTGCAGCTCTAACTCCACCTTCAGTGCCAGCTCCAGCTCCAACTCCAGCTTTGGCTTTGGATGAGCGACGCAGATATCTGTCTGGTGTCTGACTAGTGGCTTCATTATTGAATGGCGCTCATAAAATATGAGAAATAATTGCAATTATTGAATATAAGCAACCAAATGCAACGCGGCCTCAGATCTTTTACGTACACTGAAACAAAACTGATGCAGCAATATGAGAGAATTTAGAATAACTATTAGAATAACACTTACAATACCGATTACAACTTTCAACTGATAACCGAACTTTATAACTAATAGTTAATTCAACAATTTGAAGGTTCAAGATTGAAAAGTGCAAAATTGCTCAAATACTTTAGTTATATTTTTCGCTGAGTGTGCGGCATTTGTGCTGCTTAAGTAAAGGAGTGCAACCATTTGTGGCACATGCAGCGCCCACGCGGCCATATGCTCAGCCAGCTGAGGTTCAGTATCTCGGCGCACTCTGTCTGGTGTCCAATGCTCCATGGCATTTTCTATGCATGTATTTGCATTTTTCATTTTTCACCCCGCAACGTATTTAAGCAAAGTGTACGAGCTCTGCGAACTGTGGACGTGGATTGTGGACATGGATGTGGATGTGGATGTGGATATGGATGTGGTGCGCTGCAAATGCTCGAGATGTGGATGTGAACATAGTTGTGGCCGTGGCCAAGGCTGGCACTGAGACTGAGACTGGGACTGTGACTGTGCCTGTTGCTTTGGTTTAGTTTGTTTGTCAGACTCATTTGAATGCAGTCGCTATTTATGTTTTATGCTAAAGGCAGCCCAAGAGATAACACGCAACCGACAACACCAAATGGCTACGAGTTCAGCTCACGTCTCTCAGTTCGGCAGCTCTTCTGTTAGCCAGTTAAGGCAATGCCAAACTAGGCTGGGCTGGCCAGTTAAGATTGTTACCTTTTGTTTGCCTCAGCTTCTCTCAGTGCGACTCTCGCACGGTCAGCCTTTTAAGGTGCGCTATATACATACATATATAAGCACATTAATATATGCAAATAGATTTGGGCAGCCCTTGCCTCAACCCCTGACCCTGACTTGTAGCATCGTTCTGGCCAAAAGTGTCGGAGCTGGCTTATTGAGTGATCCGTTCGAACCGGTGTTTATAAATCAAGAGGGGAGAAACGCACTTAGCGCACCTCCTACCAACTACCTGACTGGCTGAATGCGAGACTGACTTTCAAGACTGAGTAAATGCGTTGAGGAATCTGTTAATCAATTTTGAGAATGGTCGAGGCACGAACAAATGTTTACTTCTAGAAACAGATTATGATCTTAAGTTATATTGTTAGCTACAACCTGTCCACAACGTTAGCGGGCTAATTTTTCATTGAGGCTTATACAGAATCAATAAAATCGAAATGAGATCGAATAGATTTGAATACAACTTTATATAGCGGCACATAGTACTAAATACCATAATGATAAGAATGTGAGTAGACTTAAATGAATTACAATAGAATTAAATCAAAATGTTTATAAAAGATTCAAAGCCAATTTAAATTGAAATAGAAGTAAACGCAGAACAAAGAGTTCAAATACAATGGAATTGATGGAATTCGAAATTATGATTAGATTTCTAAAAGAAAATTATAAAAGCGTATAACATGACAAGAATAAAGAAAAAATGAATAATATTAATAATAACTTTAGTAAAACTCCACAAAAGCACAGAGAATCGAATATATCCAATAACAGTTAAACAGAATATAAAGAAGGCTATCCAAAATTCAGAAACAAACCCTATTGATTCCCACACAGTTCAGCACCGTATAAGCAATTTGTTCCACTGTACTCTTACCATTCATGGCCATCATTATTTCCGTTAACCAACTGGACAAGAGCAATTTCAAAATTGTATCAAATTGTTAACATTATTTCACGTTGCCAACAACAACAACAACAACAAAATTGCAACTGTCACACGCATTGAAAGGCCTGCAGTTGGCTTATCCTCAACGATATTGAATGCAGCCAAAAAAGGAAATTACGTTTAGAAGACGTCAACAGCTGAAGCTGCCATTTCTTTCTGCCAGACAGCAGCTCAAAAGTTGTCACAAACACACACACACACACACACATAAAAGCACACATAATGGGAACATTTCAAATGTAGCCTGCCAATTCGGCGCTGGCATCTCATTTGCATATAATTTCTGTATATATCTATATATATACATGTATGTTTATAAGTATGTGTGTTTGCCAGTGTATATAAGGCATTTTATTGACTGTCTGCTGGTGGCCAAGGTTCTATTTAGCTGAGCTGCCAACATGGCATTAACGAGATGAACGGACAGCGATAGATAAATTCAATGTCAGTCTGAGGGCAGCTTGTGATAGGGCGCGACGCGGCGGGATGGGGCGCAGCTTTACAACAGCAACGTTAACATTTGCATCGTTAAGTCGCTGATCTAGCAGCACTAACAGATCAGTTGCTGTTGCAGTTGTTGCTTGTTGCTTCATTAGACGAAATAAAATCTTTGATGTTTAATAAGGATGCTCAAGTCAATCAGCGGCAGCAACATGAACAAAAAACAATAAATGCAACTGAAAAACAGCAACAAATGCTGCGGCAGTAGTTAGCCAAAATGCCATCTTGTGGCAACTATAAACCGGTCAAAATTAACCTACTTAGCCACAATGCCAACTGCTGCCGCTGTTGCCCCATTGCCTTTCCCCAAAAAAAGCAACAAAAATAAATAAAAAATAACCCAAAACAAATCTTTTGTACGTGCCTCGCTGGTCAAAAGCCAAAAAAAGAAAAGAAACAAATCTGATGAAGATGCAGTTGGCATCAGTTGAGACAATGCCGAACTTACTTAAGTTTTTACTTATAGTAATTTACCACATTCAAATCATAATTCTCTATAATGCATTTTTCGTGTGTTTAGATGAATTTTCGTGCCTGCTCACGAGCTCAGCGCTGACTTCAAACCACTGAAGTTGAAAGTCAAATCGTACACGAAAATGAAATATGACTTTAAGAAAGAAAAGCTAAAAGCTACAACGCCCACAGCTCCGCCCAAAAAAAAAAAAAAACGCCCAGTGCTTTGTCAAAGTTGATCAAAACTCTTTTTTTTTTCTTTTTTCAATCAATTGATTGATTGATTGAAAATGTTATAAACTTTTCCCATGTATTCTAAGGATAGATATGAATGCTTTCATAACAATTTGCGGTTTGTAAGGTGATCTGCTTGGCTTGGATCATGTGGAAATAAGTTTCTTACGATTTCTCTTGCAAGAGACACGACATTTATATAATGATTATAATGCGAACACTATTCTGTATTGTATCGTGTAACTGACATCAAAACCTAACCTTATATGCTAAAAACAAAAGAAGAACCAGTAGACGAATGATTGTGTTTCTCAAGCAATCTCTTGTTGGTGGCTGGTCGCTCTCTGCTGGCATAGATTGTTAGATAGATTCCTCTATGCGCTGTTAATGGGGAGCTGTGTTTTGAGGTTAACCGCGATGCGAAATTGAAAATTGCGAATGGGCCCATGCAAGAAGCAACAAAAAAAAAGTAGATAAAAAACCGCAATCAGCTCTAAAGAAAGAACCTCAAAACCCCAAACGCAAAGCGAAGCGTAAATACATCGCGCTCGCACATCAGACAACAGGCAACAGACAGCAGGCAGCAGGCAACAGACAACAGGCATCAGGAGGCAAGGGGCAAGGGGCAAGTTGATATCGAATCAACTTCAGTTCCTATTGCCGGTTTGGGTAACAGCTTTAGTTGCAGCCTGCGCCTGCCTGGCGACTGACTGACCATTTGACCAGGGTTAATTGATTATCAAAGCAAGGCTTTGCCAACTGTTGTGCTGATGGCGTCGCCGCCGTAATTTGCCTCCAAGCCCCTGTTCCATTGCTGTTGAGGCGCAAATGAAGATCAGCGTCCGTTTTCAACCGCAATGACAAGCGTCACGAGATCAAAGCATAAGGAACCAAATTAGAATTTGCCATAGGCCATGTCCAAATGTTGCTACTCCTCTATCCCGCCGCCTGTGCTTTGGCTAACAAGCTGCTTGTGTTGCATTTGGAACAGAGATACGTAGAGTGGTAGCAATAGCAGCTAACAGCATTGCCCCAACCCCCACTGGAAAATAGTGGACGTGACTCTGGCATCTCTCTGGCTTTGGCATTGGCAATGCCATTGGCATTGGCTTTAGCTTTTAGGTGTAGCTCGAGGATTGTCTTCGTGTGGCAGAGTCAACACCAAAAACAGGCCGGCAAATGGCTACAAAATCAAGTGATTACTGTCTAGCATCACGAGTAATGAAACGTGACTCAAATCGTAGTTGAACACCCCAGCGACACACACACACATATATATGTATATATATACAACACAACATACACACGCAAACCCAAATCCCCAAACAGAACGAGCTAAAACACGAGGCAAACAGCAATTAGAACAGACCAAACAACAGCAACAACAAGCTAGCAAACAAGACCAAAACTCGCAGATTGGCAACTGAGGAGGAGCTGCCTCCAGCTGCACCTGAGTTGTAGGAAAAGGAGGTAGGCAGAGGCAGCAACCTGGTCACTGGATAGAAAACTACATCATCAATGTCGTTGCATGTCAGCCATTTGGATAATGGCGACCATTTGGTGTTTGCCAGTGTCGAGTTGCTCTTGCTCCTGCAACAGGATGTTTTTTTTTTGTTCTTAGTAGTATTAGTTGCTATTTCTTGTTGTTGTCTGCTTAGTTTTGGATGTGCAACAAGACCACTGCTTGGGCGTGTATATCTATCTCTCTTTCTCTCGCTCTCAAGTTTTCTCTCTCTGTCTCTCTCTCTGTATGTGGAAAAGGGTTTGCTTAGCCTAGCAACTGGTTGGTTGACTGGAGCAGGGTCACTCAATTGAACCTTTGGCAGGAACACACACACAACACAAGTTGAGTTATCTATAGATTAAAAAAGAATACATTAAAGCTTAAGATGCCTTCGCATATATTAAAACGAGCATTAATAGCGAGCATGAGGTGCACGCATTTGAGATACGTCCGTGGTGTTAATGGCGATTTGCACTCCCTTCGACATGGGTACTTGAACAAGCTCTGGAAACACTTGAATAGATCTTTAAAAATGTTTTATGATAAGGCATAAGATGAAAGACAAGTTCAATGCAAAGCGATTGCTTGCACAGAAAAATAGTCATATATAAAGTTGCTGTAGTAATAAAACTAAGATGGATTAGGTGGTCTACCTCTTTGAGGGAGAATTCGGACTATACAATACAGCATTTTAAATAACATCTCAATAATTATACAAATTTTTAACTAGAATTATAATTCCAGAGCTCAAGATCGAAATAGCTTCAATTTATAGTTATTTTATGAATTCCATTTTTAAAGAAATGGAATTTTTTTGCAGCTCGGTGAGTGCAGTATCGACAGTTACACTTGTGTGCCTGTGGCATTCTGCTGTGGTTCATAGCAGTATCAGAACGCTATAAATGGTAATAACCGCAGTGTCCATATCCGTTGGGCGATGTCCATGAATTTTTCTAGAAATTTGCATACGTTGTGGCAAAGGTAACCGAATACGTTGGGGTCGGTAAAAGGTTGGACCCGTTAGGCCCCAACGAAAAACTATGCAAATCTTCTGAGCGCTTCCACGCCCAACTGCCAACTGGAACTGCAACTGCAGCTTCAACTGCAGGGCACACGTGTGTGTGTTTTGGCCATGTTTCGCTCTGTTTACAGATGCAAAACTGACACTGCAACACCAGGCGGCGGCAACTTGCCACTTGGTATGGCTGCCAGGCAGGAAGGAGAATAGCTCGCTGAAACTTTTAGGGCCTTGGATATCATCACACACACACACACACAGATACACAGACACACACACTAACACTTATATATATATAACCTGGTGTTTAAAATATTTCACTTTTGGTTCTGGCCCTGCCGCCCACTGTTGTTGCTGTGGTCACTGTTGTTGTTGTTGCTTTTGCTAGCAACAACAATGGCCAGTCCACAGCTGAGGATGATTTCTCGGATTCCGTGGCTTCATGGCCGGCACAAAACGCCGCAACGGCAAATGTAATTCATGGCATTAAAAACACAAGGCAGAGGCTTCAAAATGGAAAATTGCCATGCATAACAATTTTTTTCTTTCCCTGTTTTGTTTTTTTGTTGATTATAAAGAGCTGTAAAGTGCTCGCTGGAGGGTAGCAGCAGGAGCCGAGCCGAGTGGCGGGGTCAACAATTTATGCGGAGCGAACGCAATTCGGTTACAGATTTCAAAGTTACCGTGAAACTGCTGCGGTTAGATCTGCCAGCGTTGATTATGCGTTCAACATTGTTAAGTTTGAGCATTTATATTTACAAAGCCGTTAGATAAGTTGAAGCAAAGGGACAGCTGACAGCCAGAACCGGAATTTATTGCTTGGAATATAATATTGGCAGAACGGCTAGAAGAGATCGGGTACAGCAGAACAGCAGAGTTAAGAATTTATTACAACTAGAACTACCAAAAGATTTAAGAGGAAAGGATTTTCATCTAAGGCATGGGCGGCACGCTGTTGCTTGAGATATTCCTTATATCGCCAATGTAATTAAAAAGGATCTGGTCAGAATTATGCCCGAGAAGTGACAGCAGGACTTTGCTGCCTGTGAATCTACTGCGACATAATAATTCCAGCAGCAAAATTACAGTAACACGGAACTACATTGAGATTAAGTCTTGATAATGCCAGATGTTCTGAGCTAACTCGCAAAATATTTCTGCTACATCTATCACTGATAATGTCAGCAGAGCTGAGCCTGATTTAGATGCATGCACGAACTTATCGTCTCGACTGAACTGGATCTGGTTATGTTGCTTAGTGGAGCGTAGTTCATCAGCGTTGTTTTTTGTTGTAGTATGATGGCTAACTATTGAGATGGTAGACTGTCAGATGCCTGCCCGCCTGCCTGACTGCCTGCCTGCTGCAGACGAGACTCATACATTGAGTTGGCGGGCTGCCTGCTGGCTGCCTTATTCAATTAACTTTCACTATGCGCAGCTCCATTAGGATTCTGGTCTTCAGTTTCAGCGTCAGCTTCTAGCCGCAAGTTCAGCTGATTTTGTTTTGGCTCTGAGGCTTATCTCATTGCTTAGGTCTGCAGCACGTTTGAAGCGGGCCAGCCCCTTTACTTCTCCTTCCCTCCACTCTACCCTAACTGCACAGCTATGTTCTGGTACGTGTCGTGTGTCATTAAGTAACGGTAATTTACCACGACACCGACGCGATATGCCGCCTTTTGTTGTTGTTGTTGTTGCTGCTGCTGCCCCGGGGCACGTGTAACTACTGAGCACAAGAAGACGCGGGTTTTGCCTTAATGTCATGCCCATGCTTTTATTACGCCAATTTTCTGTTGTTTTCCATTTTATGTTTTATTAGAGCTGAAGATGCCGCTGCCATGCTAAGCAAAATATTACAGCGACAACAAAAAGTAGTACACCAAAAAAAAAAAAAAAAAAAAAACAAAAGACTTAAGCGGCAAACGAGCCGTTCAACATATGCCGCCAGCTGAATATCATTTATCAAATATGTAAGACAATTTTTTGTTTTTATGATATCGGACAGCATAGTAAAAATTAACGTATATTCTTAGTTATGAGCATATAGTTAAGATCTGCCATAAATCGTTTTACTCCGATTCTGTTATTACCGTAGATAATCAAATTATGTTTAATTTCTTTTTTTTTAACTCATCATCATGTTAATAACTTGCTTCACAACTTTTGCTTTTACTTTCAGATTCTACAACGAAAGCAAATTTTGTGCAAAATAAAAGGTAAATTTCCGAAAAAAAAAAATTTAAAAAAACTTGTTCAGCTTTTTGTTATTCTATCGTGTTTCTCATGTCGTTTTCATTTTGCTTTCAACAATTTCTTTGTGCGAAATATTGATGGACATCACTTACTTGTCGACAATTAATTGGACACCAATACAAATTTTTGATTGACTTATGTCGTACAAGTATAAAGTATAATATATATATACATATATATATATATATATATATATAAAGAAATGTATTTTTATGCCCCGATAAGTACGTGTTGTTAGACGGCGCGCATTTTTGCTATAAAAGCTGAGAAAGCATGGGAAATCGTTAAAAAGACAGAAATAAAAACTAAGCTATGCTAAATTTGTATGGGTGTTGCGAAGAATTGGGCTGGGAGAGGAGAGTGGGTGTTGGGGCGTTGGGATATTTTGGAGCTGTATTGGCCATTAGCTGCGACACGACTTCTGGCTCGCTTGTGGCTCATCTTGGCTGTGTTCTATGCCCGCTTCGCTTTCACCGAATTCATTTTATTTATTGAATTCTGTGCATGTCGAGCACGTTTGCACGAATGAACAACAGACGGACATGCAGACAAACGGACGGGCAAACGGACGTACTTTGAGTCACTGCGACATTTGGAATATGTTCGCGAATATGTATAGGAAAAAGTTGCGATTGTCAAGGAACAGCAGCAGCAGTAGCAGTAGCAGCAATAGCAACAGAAGCAGCAAAAACAACATCAGCCAAGTGCTAAATAAAACAGAGGCGGGCTTGCGGCGCAGGGGACAACGTACATATGACAACGGCCGGAGCAGCACATGTTGGCATGCCAACGAATTTAAAGCCACGACTCCGGCCAATGTTGTTGCCAGCCCCGATCCGCCCCTCCTTGCAAACCTGAGTGGCATGTGAATGAGACGCCATCGAAACCCACTAAAAAAAAAAAAAAAAAAAAAGAATTTGGTACACAGCGCTGTATTTTGTGGCCAGAAATTGTCTTAGGTCGTGCCAACAACGACGCGCATTATAAATGTACAATAACAACAAAAACAACCAGAACAACAACAACAACAACAACAGCGACAACCACTATGAAAATGAAAATGAAAAGTTCTCATGCGACAGAAAAGTTTCAAAATAAATGTGAGTCGCAAGCGAGACAAACACAAAAACCTTTGACAGCGCACGTCGCACTTGATGCACTCAATTGAGAATAGAGGAGCGAAAGAGAGAGTCAACGAGTGAGATAGCTGCATAGGTTAAAATGTTGCTTTGCTCTACATAAGAAGCAATAACAACAACAATAAAGGAAAACAAAAAGAAGCGACAAATTTACAATCAAAAAAAAATAAATAAAATGGGGAAAACAAAAACTCTTGGCAATTAGAGTCTAAAAAGAAAATAAAAGAAAACTAAGCTACAGAAAATCCAACTGAAGTGAAAACCAGAGCAAAGAGAAAAACGATTGTCTTTAACCAGAGAATGCGTTCAGGGCAGGGGCAGCCGAAGCAAAATGTTAAGGTGACTGCACAAATTGAATGACCGCAATTGGGTTGTAAAAATAAGCATTTGTTTCTACACTTCAGCAAAAGTCGGGTCGAGTTTCTATTTGAAAGATCGTCAGACATCAAAAACTAATCGTTATAAAAATGGTTTTGAATTGAAAATCATACCAATAATCGAACAATCTATATACACGCTGCAGATTTATAATTTATCTATTGATTAAAATTCACAAATGATGCCATAAAAGAAAAATTAATCAAATATAAACAATTTAAGAGAATATATCGATAAGGGCATACACATCACTAGTTGGAATTGAACACGGCCGCGACTGACTTCAAAAACTCATTTGTTGCCGGACTGGCAAGAAATGCGGTAAGGGCAGTGAGGGTGGGTGGGTAAAAGGGAACCGCACCATTGCATGTGGCACTTCAAAACTGGCTTGATTTGGTGGCCAAGATCGCAAATCATGAGTTGCCAAAAATGCACTCTTATATCCGGCTGACCCACAAACACTTGAGAAATTGCTTGAGTCGGCAAGCCGATGTGGTTAAGAGTTAACTGCTGCATCCGAATCATAAAATATAAAACCAGCAAAAGCAGCAACAAGATCTTTATATCTGTATGTGGTGTGTGTTTGTGTGTGTGTGTGTGTGTGTGTCTGAGGGACTTGGCGACGCCGGCACAGAACTTGGCCCACTTCCAGCTGATATGACCGCTTTTGGTAGCTTGTTGCTGTGTGTGTTGCCACAGTTGGCATAGCGTTCGTTTCTAATCGATGCAACTGCATCAGGCTGTCAATAAAAAGAGAAAGAGTCAACAGCCAACAGCCAACTGGCAACTGGCAACAGGTAAAGCGGCAGTTGGCTGTTGCACTCTCCAGCCAACGCACTTTCCCAACGATCAATCGTTGCCAACTTGACACCTGTGCAGGCACAGGCAGGGGACTCGTTGACATTGCGTTAATTTATCGATAAATGCGTTGCGTTGAGTTTAATGCTAAATTTACTTAAATGTCGTTAGCAAGTAAACTAAAAAAGCTCAACAAAATTGAAAGTGTCATTCTTGCACAAGCTAATACCGAATGGGAAATCATTACGCCTTTGACTCTAAAAACTGGGGTCTGGATCCAACCTGCTATCTGCAATGTTCCCATATTTCCAATGTTGCCGTCTGCAATCGTGCATCATTACCATGCTGAATTTTTCTCGATGTTGTCGTTGTTATTATTGGGAATCGCATCACGAGCATTGATCAAACAAATTGCAAAGTTCATTAGCATTAAGCCCTAATCAAATCATGATGATGATGATGTTCATCCGACTAATGACAGCCCTGGAAGTCGCGTTCATCCATTTATTCCCAGCGGACAGCAGCAATGGTTGCTGTTGCAGCTACGTGCGTAGCATTTGGCGATGACTGTTGCGGATTATGTGGTGACCTTTAGTGAGCCGCCCATCTGACGGGCAAAAAGGCAACACGGCAACACGGCAACAGGGCAACATCTTTGTGCTGACCAAAATGCCCAATTCAAATCAAAGTGGCCCATTGTGATGGGTAATCGGGCAACAGCAGCAACAACAACAACTTATTTAACTACAACTACAGCTACAACAACTGCATCTATCGCGTTTCTGATCTGTTGTCTGCTCTCAACTTGGCTGAGACTGCGACTGAGTTATGCAGTCATTTCTCAAAGATCGTCGGTTGCTGTTGCTGCTGTTGTTGCTATTGTTGCTGTTGTTGTTGTGCTTGATTTCCGTTGCTTTTGTTGTTGGTGTATTCTAACGCTTATCTCAGGCTGTTAACCAGGTCAACTAACGGCAACGGCCGCAAGCTGTTAAACCCAACTTAAACAAATAACACTCATTCATTCAGACTCGCAATATCTCTCCCGCTCTCTCGTTCTCTTCCGTTGGCTTTTACCACACGCTTGCGCTCTGCCCGCATCTCTTGCCACGTTCTTAACACTCGCTATCTCTCACTCTCTCTAACTCTATCTCTTTCTGTCTCTCTCGGGCAATTTACGCATATTACGAGCACATTCAATTTTCTTTTTGGGTTTTCCCGCTTTCTTTCAATTCAATTTTTGTGCGCCAGTTGAAATCCACCAAACAGGTCAGGGGCCAAAATCAACCAGAATGATAGGGAAAGGGGGCGGCAGACTGGGACTGAAAGAGATTCAGGGTCAGGAGCAGGGGCGGGGCGTGGGCGGGGGCAGGGGCAGGGGCAGGGTATTCGATTCATTGATAATGGCAAATAATTGTTACAAATGCCAGCAATATCGTTCTCAGCATTTTCAATGGCAGAGCACATTGGCTGTGGCTTTCTAAGCCGATTTGGCTAATGGCCCATCCAGTTTGCGAACAACAGCATAACAGCAACAACAGTGCCACAAAGCCACTAAAGCCAGCTACCTGCTTAAGCCATCTTTTTGTCCGACTGTGCCATTACCAGCTAATAGCTGCCTAATGAATCAACAGCAGCAGCAATTTACATTTGATTGTAATAAATGATGAGCAGCAGCGCCAGTAGCAGCAACAAAGTTGCTGTGCCTCTCACAGCATTTGGCATGCAAAAAATATAAATCAGCTTTCGTTTGCCACCAGCAGCCGCACCTGGAGTGTTTTTTATTAATGTTTGGGCAAACTCATTGGCAACATTGGAGCTGCTATCAATCATGCCACAGTTTCATTCTTCCTGTTGTTGCATACACTAAAGTTACCCTGTATATGTAAGGATATATATATCAATTGGCATGCTAAGGAAGACACAATCCAAATTGAAAAGATCAACTTATGAAGATAAATAATAAGCTGATAAAGGAGATTCTCTAGATTGATAATATAATATCATATAACTATATAATTTGTCAGATGACATGTGCAAGCCGAACACTTTTGGCCACCTTATGAAGCAGTATGCTGCTGTTGCATTCTCAGATTTGACTCGATCAAGTGCATGACGCATGCTTCTGGCTAATGTGTCTCTCTTTCCCGCTCGCTCTGCGTTGTTGCGTGCCGCATTAAAGCTTCAAATGAAAAGGGTGTGTGTGCGGCGTTTGTTTGTGTATGTAAAATGCCATCAAAATCACATACAGCATAATTCTTAACAAACACAACACAACAGAAAACATGCACAATCATTCAGCATGCAACATGGCATACCATTCCGTTGCCAGTTGCAACGTCACGTGCGGCATCTGTGTTTCACCCTGAAACTCCCCTCCCTCTAACGAAACAGCTCACCCTCTATCCCGCTGTGGTTTAATTAAATGCTGGTTTTTAAAATTGCACTTGCAAAATGAGCCACAATGGGCCACTTAGGAGCACACACACCTATACATACGCACCTATACGTATACACACACACATACACACACAGTTGGCAAGTGACCGCATTTGCTTATCGAGCCGGTTGCTGCTGCTTGCTGTGGCATGTTGCCATGTAGCAAGCAAATTGGTCATCTTCATGTGGCATCTTTAGCAATGCCAATGTTGTTGTTGTTAGTAGCAAGCTCCGCTTCTGTCTTTCTCTCTGGCCAGGCGCATTCAATTATTTCCATGTCCTGATTGTCTTGTCGTGCGGCCGCGCGAGTTTTGTATTTAAAAATAGGCCGCCACAAGTTTAAATTGCAACGATTTTTAATGAGCTGCTGCTGCTGTTGTGGCTGCTGCTGCTGCTGCTGCTGTGGCTGCTGCCGTTGTATTTGTTTTTGCTGTTGCTGTTGTTGCCACAGCGAATCTCTAGCGCCAGTTGCAGATGGTAAAGTGTCAGTCCTCCTGTAATGAGGCAATGTCTTGGCTAAAAATACATGCATACCGCAGCAGCACACAGTACAACCCAACTGTCAGACTAATATGATAAGTTTGTTGCTCGAGAACAGCAAGAATCTATCATAACAAGCTGTCATGTTCACCTTAACAATCCGTACAATCCGATATTAGTTCACAATTTATGCGATCATCATTGTAATATGGCAAGCTGCAAATAAAAATAAATTGTATAACAAGCTTCGCATGTAGAAAGAAGTAACCAATTTGAGAGTGGCACCACTTATGTTAAGTGACACTTAATGTAAGCACTTAACTCTGAGTAAAAAATCAACGACTTGATGTTGGTAAGTATAATATTTATAGTGCTGTTATTTAGTACAGTGTTATAGAACACTGAGGAAAAACTATTAATACTCCTATAATAATGCAATTTACTCTTCTACAATTAGACACTGAAAATTATGATACTCTTATAGCCTTGGATGTTCGACACCAGAGTTGAATAGGACTGCGAAGTACTTTCCTAATTACATCTTGTAATTCCCGCTAATCACTTTCATTTTGCTGGAGATCGGTGTGCATAATGTATCAATAGATTGCAATGCTTGTCATAACATGTGGTTAAAGCAAATGAGTTTCACTTGTTGATCAAATGGTTGGGCAACCACAATCTTAATGCACATGGCCAGGGTCTGAAATAGAATGGGAATGGATGGGGATGAGGTGTGGGGCCATGAGGTAGGTGAGGTCAGCACTTGCAATTAATTGTAATTTGTGGGGCGCATTGAAGCAACGTCATCATCATAATTGCCATAGATCATGCAACGCTGCACTTGCCACTAGATGTGGCATCTACTACGATCGGTTGAGCTGCTCCGTTTGCCTGCTGAGCTGCAACAACTGCTCATCTCTTTTGTGTCTGCTCGTCTTCTTTTCCTATTTTTGTTCTTCTTCTTCGTCTGTTTGTCTTTTATCCGCCACATTCCGCAACTCAAATGCGCTCTAATGACTCCTGTTCTTTGTTGCCATCGCTTGCTGCTAGCTGCTGGCTGCTGCTAGCTGCTGGCTAATGGCTTTTTGTGGCATAACTTCCGCGTAGCCAGGTTGGCCACGCCACCAGTCGAGAAGTCAAAGAGGAGGAGTCGTGTCGGTCGCTGCTTCTAGGAACCACAGCCACAGCCCACACAGCTGATCGAAATCGAGTTGCCAAACATGAGCCCAAGCAATTGAACGATCGATTGCTTACTATTCCACTCCTACAATAAACGCTCTCCCCATCTGTCTCTCTCTCTCTCTCTCGCTCTCTCTCTCTCGCGCTCTCTCTCTCTCTCTCTCTCTCTCTCTCTCTCTGAATCTTTCTGTCTTACTATTGACAGCTGCATTTGAATGGTGCAGTCAATGTGTTAGCCATTCCAAGAAGAATTTATGAAACGTGTGGAGCCATGTGACCCGTCACAGTCCCAGCAAACAATGTGAAAACCCCTCACAGTGATCGATTCAAAATGTGATGGATTTATAATAATAAATTTAAGCTTTAGCAATTTAATAACCTTTCAAATTATCAGTGTTCGCAATATACATGTATTATTTATTTAAAAAAGAGAAAAAACTTTGCATTTATATTGTGTTCATTAATTGTGCGTGGCAATCATTAATTGTGACTTTCACAAGAAATATTCGCAAATTACCAGATCAACTGGAGCCGTTTTCATTTTCGAGTGACCACTGTACGCATTCGCAGGCCCAAGCCCAAGCCCAATCTCAGCGTGGGCAACACCACACCCGTTTTCTTCTTCCTTCATTTTGGGTCCCGCATATCTTGCGCCTGCATCAACTGGCAGCCAGCTTGCCAGCCAGCCAGCCAGCCAGTCGAACGAGAGATGCACTTTCAAATATATTTTTACGACACCCCTGTCCCCTTCTTGCCCCTTTTGTATGTGTCTGTAGATGGGCTTAAAGTGTTGCCAAACAACCTTGAGGCAGTCGAACTGGCCAACTGAGCAATCTGAACTGAGCCTGCGACTTAAGCTAACCGCATCCTCGGCTATCAGGCTGTAATCATGTGATATCGCCGCGTTCAACTTGTTATGCAATAAATTTCCGGTTCTGAGTAACATCAACAACCACAACATACACAGATTGCAGCAAGCAATCAGACATAAAGGCAACCAGGCAACAACAGCGCCTTTCTCTGGCCACTTTATTCCGGCCAGTTTTTGTTCCGATTTACGCGTTAGTTCTGCGCTTTAAATTTAACATGCGCAACGATGGCGTCGGCACTTAAATTAAATGGCATCCTTTTGCGTACTGACAACTCCGTAACTCCAACTGCCACTACTGTATCCGCAACACCTGTGGCACATCACCGACCAAGTCAGGCAGGCAGCTAGCCTGATTCAATCATAACGCATGCAAACTGGCGCGCGCTGTCTGCTTCGACTCGTTTGAGAGTTTATTTTAAGTGGGTGTCATCCTTACAAATTAGTAACGGTATTTAATAGCAGCGACATAGATTCGTTTATATATATATCATTATAAATGCAGTGGAAGCTGAATAAGATTGTGTTCCAAGTCTTTTGTTTTGCCTGCACATGCAAATCGAATTAAATCCATTTGTGTCTTAACTTTAAAGCAAATTATTAATTATACCCATTGAAAGACATTAAAAATCGAAGTTGATTTTATTTTAACTTACAAGACTCAGATTCAATTATTTGTAAGCATCGAATCCTGTGATGGGATAAAAGATAAAAGGCAAGTGGGAAGACATGCCACCGCTTGGTAACACCATCAGCAGCACCTGGTAAATGGCCTGAATCCAACAGAGCAGCCAGTGGCAAAGTCACAGCCTTGGCTCAGTTCTCAATTCCCAATTCTCTGCACACAGTCAGTTTAGGATGCAGTTTGCAGCACCAAATGAAAAGGCTGCCACATATCAATGTTAATATAATTTGCCAGTCATTATTTTGTAGCCGCCTCTCCTTGCCTCTCCCAGTTCAACTGGGATTTCGCCATGCGTTGCATTTAATTTGTGTAAAGCGTTTTACACTGCATTTTTCTTCTAATATGCCAAGTCACCAGAAGCCCCTCCAGATGCTCCTTGATGCTTGTGTTCCATGAGAAATGTACGAGCAGCAAGATGGGGTTGGAGTATAGAAAAATTTGCCATTAGATGAAGGCCGCTTCATGTTGGTTGCCTTCCTCACGCCTAACTACATTATTATTTTTTGTAATTATAACTTTTAATATTCTCTCACACACACACACACACGCACGTACAATCAGATGGAATAGAGAAAAGCCAAAGCGTGTTTGTTGCATGCAGCTGGCAACTTGGGAAACTCGGGCAACCGGCAACTGGCAACTGGCAACTGGCAACTGGCAACTGGCAACTTGGCAGCTCTTCTCTGCCTTGACATGTTTTGCGGTTCTCCATTGTTCGATAGCAATTATTGCATCGCACTTCTATTGCAATGCAAAACTGGGACTTGGTGCACATACAGCTAAAAGACACGCACAACAATATACACACACACTCACTCACATGAGCATACTCACGCACGCCTTGTAGCAGGTGCTTCAACTTGAACGGTTGCACGTTGCGCATCTTTAAACTGCGATGATTGAAAATTGCATAATTGCAGTAAGCAGATAAACACAAACAGAGAGTGTAGAGAGAGTCCGAATGAGTGAGACAGAGAGAGAGGGTGAGAGAGAAAGAGAGAGAAAGAGAGAGACAGCTACTCGCACTCGCACTCATTTACTTAGACACTCGCGTGTTGTGACAACAAATTGCAAATATGAAAAGGCCTCCATTTCCGCCGATGATCAAGTGGACAGACAGATAGATGGACAAACTGACTGACAGACACACCGACGTGGCGAACTGATTGCAATACCAAAGCTGTAAGGCATAGACATCCGTTTCGAGTGCCTCGCACACTCAGACACACAACACTCATGAGTGCGGCCAGAACTCCTTCCATGTTCGACGCATCTCGACTTTCAAGGGGTGAGAGTTTTACAGACAGAGAAAGGAAATGAGTTAGCTGGAAATCAGCAGCTTGCCGATTTTCTATATGATTTGCTTTGCCAACTCAGGTCAGTGTTAATGTTCGAATCATTTTAGCGACTGCACTGTGAATTAAATAATTAATTCTGATTACATCTCCGAGGTGTTGCTTACCAAATTATACTTAATTCAAATTCAGGCCTAGGAATTGTGTGGAACGTTAATAGAAAGTCTGTTGTATGATCATTTCTGACACTTCAATCGATTTTTATGGGTAAATCTATTTTCGAGTTTTCTAAATCATTAGATCAAATTGCCAATTTTAGATACGATTTTAATCGATATTCTGAGCAACTTTATGTATTATTCCTATTGAATTACCATAATTCTTATAGATAAATCACTTTCTTCAGAAACATTCCACGTTGCTTTCAGTTGTGTATGGACTTAACTCAAACGTCACTCAACTTGTTGCCCCTTTCACAACCATACATCATTCTCAAAATTATACAGTAAGGTAGATAATAGAGCTGTCACTTCGACTAATTAAAACTCGAACTTCTTTTGTTAAATAAATAGCATATCGACTACTGTTTTCTGTTTTCTGTTTTCTGTTTTGTGTTTTCTGTTTCTGTTTCTGTTTCTGCGTTTCGCCTTTCCACAAGCTATAAATTTCGCTTCCTCTGACCAATGTTTGACAACGAAACGAAATGACAAGAAGGAAAACAAGAAAGCAAATAATAAAATACAAAAAAAAAAAAAATTGCCGTTGGCTGTGGAGTGTAGTAATTTCATCTGGTTGTTTAATGGGTTTCTTTTGACTTTGGGATGGACGTCTCTCATTTCTTTTTAATTGACTTAATTGCATATTATTACTTTCACTGTTTTGTCCAACTTGCTTTGTGTCTGTATTGTCACCGTTATATTGTTTGCTATCTAATTTCCAGTTCTATATCATTTCTAATTTATTTCTCTCTCTTCCTTTTGCTCAGTGTTTGGCATTATTTCTGAACTGTTTGCGTTGCGCTTTCGTGCATAAATTCGTCTTAATTATGAACTAGAGGAAAAAAAACTAATTTGTTGTTTTTCTTTTGTTTAATCTTTTTGTTGCTATTGGGCGCTTTTCTCTCTGATTGGAGTAACGGTATGACCTTTGAAAGGTTTTCTTTTGCGTCTTGCTTTTGATATATCTGTTTCTTCTTTTTTCCTCTTTCTACGTCTTCTTCTACTTCATCTGCTGTTGCTCATCTAATGTTGCTCGTGTGCTGTGCTACAGGAACTTTTTCTATCTTTGGCTGGTTGTGGCATTCACTTGCTCACTTGCCTCATAATTAGAGGCCGTACGCGAAGAGGAAGTAAACGTGCCTAATGATAACCTTTAGCTTGTTGCCTGCTGCTCAGCCACAGGGCGTCCAGGCCGCAGCAAGCGCGAAGAGCGAGAGGAACTGCTTCAGTCTCAGTCTGAACCTAAAACAAAAAGGCAATCCAAGCCAACAATCCTCCCCCATTCTCCTACCCTTCTCCCATAACATTCCCGACCATTCTGTTGGGGGCAAGCGTACAATTTTCTTGATTGCCGGTTACCCAGCGCGCTGCATCATCTATCTCACTAAGTACGCGCCACTGACCAGCAAAGCAGCAAAGCAGCCAGCAGCTATGTAGCAAGCAACGGCTAACTCTGCCACCAGCAGATTGGGATGAGTATACTCAAGCTCTTGCACGTACCCATGCTTAGATTCAGATTCAGACTCAGATTCCAAGCAGTGCATATTGCACCAATTTTTCTTCTTATATCCTCTAGCCTAAATACAAATATATGCCAGACAGTAATAGTATATACACGATCAGCTATACACATATAATTTGTTATAGCCCACCATATCTCTGAAAATCTATAAAAAACTATACCAAACTCAACATTTTTTTTAAATTAAGCGCATATCAATTTTAATTACAATTTGAACCCTCGTCTATTATATGCAGATCAATATTATTTTGAATTCTTAATATTTCCTTCAATTTCACCAACGTAGATATATATGTATATAGATATATACATTATGGGCTCATGTTTTCGGAGTAGTGAGTCCTCCGTACACGTACAATTTGTAAGGTGTCGAACTGTTCTGGCTGCAGGATATCTTCTAGTCGGCCACTCTCGATTAGGACATGTTACTTTTATCAGCTGATATTGCTTATGCATTGATTGAGCGCCCTGGGTATTATTTGGTTAACGCCCACCAGACTTTCGATATTTATGTAGTGGGCGTTGCGACTAACACAAAGTTGCAACAGCAGCAGCAACACCAAGCAGTAACATTGTGTTGAAACAGCAGCATCGACATCATCAATAGTTGAGTTTGGCTGTGCTGTTGAGTGGCGCCACATGTGTGAACTGCTGCAGCACCAGCTGCCGTTTCCTGTTAGCCATCGGCGACATTTAGCAGCTGATTCCAGCTAGCCGAGGCAACTAAGACAACGCTCTCAATTACACACAAAAGCAATTGCAATAGAAACCGAAATGCGGCATTAGAATTGCCCGTTGCTGGCCAAATGAGAAGGGTGCTGCGCTTAAGCCAAGGACGCTCCAAAAATAAACGCAATTTGGCTAAAAATAAAATTAATCGCGAGCAAGATGCCAGCAAAACTTGGACCACTTGCAACAAGGGCAACACGCGGTGGCAATGACGTCAAATTCGAATGCGAACGAATGCGTTTCACGTTTTGCGTTTTATCTCAGCAGGCAGATCGCTCGACTGTGCCCATGTAATTGGCTTACTTCCCCACCCTCGCTTCTCTCTCCCTATCTCTCTCTCTCTCTATCGCTCTCTCACTCTCTCGCTCTCACACCGACCAATCCCCTTCGCACTCGCCTAGCTATCCAAACGCATTTAATTTCCAGCTGCAGCTGGAGTTCGACCTGGAACTGAACCTGGAGCTGGAATCGGGACTGGGACTGTGCCTGAGACTGTGCCTAGGACAGGGACTGGGACAGGGATTGCTGATGTGCACTCCCATGCAGATTGGCAATTGTAGAACACGAACTCACAGAGTCCGAGCTACAAGCTAGAAAATGAACAAGTACAAAAAGTTAGCTTCAGTGGGCCGATAACTAAATACCCTTTGTGCCAGATTTTGTATAGACATACTTGGATATTTGCTGAATATCATTTCTATTTAATTCTATATGACATGACAGTTGCAACTAATCGATATATATATATAATATATATATATATATATATATACATATACATAGTTTGAAGATGTCTTCGTTCTAAGGCGTCACATATTTTGTAATGAAATTTGAACGCCCTTTGCAAGGGTATAAAAAGTTACAACGGCTCCCTGCGATGCTGGTGGTGGCTATTTTTTTGCTGTTGTTGTGGTTGTTGTTGTTGTTGTTATTGTTGCTGCTGTCGCTTTGGTTGAGAACACGCTACACATTCCGCTGACTGTGTTTGCCACCTATTTCATACATTCTGGCTACATTTGTTGTCGCTGCTGTTCCTGTTGCTGTTGGTATTGTCGTTGTCAATGTTGTTCATGTTGCTGTTGATGTTAATGTTGCTGTTGCCAGTTGTAGCATCGTTTTTTGCTGCTGCTGTGGCTGCTGCTGTTGTGGCTGCTACAATTGGCAACGGCAGCAACGGTTGCTTGAATTCGAAGCGCGCATTTCGCGATTCGCGCTGGCAACCTGTGAGTTAATATTGTTTGTAATAGCCACGTTCCGAGCACTGCAATCATTTAAAAGCCACCACCCCTCCGTCTCCATCTCTATCGCAGTCACTCGCTCTCTCCCTCTGTATCTCACTCTATCTCTCTTTCTCTCTGTTTGATTTTGGTTTTCTTGTACTTTGTTGCATTCAGCCCAGAGGCCAGTGCAGTCTAGTACTAGTACTAGTACTAGTAATAATACTAGTACAACTTATAAATACGTTCGGATAAATAATTGCGGTATGCAAGCAACAGGCAACAAACAACAAGCAACATACAGCAAGCAACAAGTAACAAGAAAGAAGCTCTGCATGCTGGCTGCCCACTTGCCTGGGACAGTTCAGCAAACAAATTGAATTGAATATGTAAATATAATTGCATAGCGGAGTCACAATGCAGCCAACTAGGCAAGTACTTGCTCACAGTCCCCAACTCACTGCTTTGTGGGCGTTTAAAAATCCATAAATTGAAGCCTTAATGCCGCTCTAAACGCAACTGCAGTTGGTTATCGGTATCGCTATATAGCTATACATATAGATAGCTATAGTTATAGCCATAGCTATCGGTATCGTTTCGTATGCACTCATACACATATATGGCAACGCTGGCAAAGACTTCCGCATGGCATTGGCCATTTGCAGGCACTCATTATGCACTCAAATGCAAATGAGTACAGTTAGCGAATAGTTAATGTCTATGTATGAATTGAGACGAGTGTCAGAAAGAAGCATGAATAAAAAGTGTACTGCCAACGATACAAATAACATTATGTATATGTACAAAATATTGAAATGAATGAGTTGAGTGTGGCACTAATGAGTACATTTACACCCACTCGTTATTATACCTATACCGGATGCTACAACCTTTGGATTATATTTTATTTTCTTGAATTAACTAACATTCCTAAACGAAACGCATTTTATTAGATTTTTAGCACCACCTATCATAAACATGATTTCTCAATCAGGTAAGGGCTAGCAAACCTCTGTTTAAGATGCAGTTATGCATCTTATATTACATCCATGATAGATGGATGGATGGACAGGTAGACTATGCCTGTTGTTAGATAGCTGGATAGATTAAACGCATCGTTGTTGACATTAAGCCAACTCATGGCTGATAAATGCTGGAGTGAGTGCAGGATTGAATACATTGAATTGAGATACTATTCATTCGCATTTGCAATAAATTGACAGCTCTGTTTGGCCCTTGATTGATTCACCAAGCGAGTGTCAAGTGCTGAGCGCTGAGTGCGGAGTACTGAATGGTGATAATAATGTGAGTGCGCACTTGAATCATTCATGCCCCAGACTCATGAATTGTGCGCTATTAATATGAATGAGTTGGCAACTGATTTCAGACGAGAGCCAAATAGAATCAAGCTTTCGCTTTTCAATTGCTGCTGTGCCGGGCTGGGGATAGGGTCTGGGACCGGTAACGGGGCCTGCACCTTTTGGGTCGATTTTTGCCCCCGCATGCGCCCAATTTGGGGTCAGCCACTAATTAAGGCATCCACAAACGCAGCTGCTTGAACGCAAAAAACCAATTTGCAGCATGCTCAACTCAAAGCCACAAGAATGCAAACTCTATAGCTGCTTGGCTTCAGTCGCAGCATTAAGTTTGGGCTTTGTGTCTGGGTTTAGGTTTAGGCTTAGGTTTGGGGAGTTGGAAACGCGTCCATTAGAATCTCAAACCGCAGATCGTCTATAAAAGTCGACAATGGCGCGCAAGTAGAACGCTACTTCAGCTTCAGCCCATTGTAATTTCTGCCGGCTAGCTCATTAAACTCTTAGCAAATTCAGCCAACGAACTTGCTTCCTCTCCAGCCAGCGGCAGGGGGGAGACAGGTAGGCTGAGGGGTGTTGAAATAGTTCTTATTGGTTCGCTGGTTTGCTGTGGGCTCAGTTAAGCGTGTAATGGAGCGGATGTCTGTATAGCCGCAGCTCCCCCAGCTTTCCAGTTTCTCAGTTTCCCAGTTTTCTAGTTTCATTTGCTGTCATCGTTTGCAATTAGCAAAATGCCTGTAGCCATCTGACGGCCAATATATGCAATCTCAAAATACATTTTTTAATTCCTAAATATTGAAATTTTATTGAAAATTACATTCTGGGAGGATTTATGATAAATTGTCTCTGGTATACACTTAATCCTTTTTGCCAGCCTCAACTGAGGCACTAACAATTTTGTATTTTATTTTTTATTACAATATATAATTACGTATACACAACTCATTACAATAATAATAATAATATTCATAAGCTATGGCAAATGTGGGAAAATGGGAATAAGGCAAAGTCGATATGCTCATCCAGGAAATGAGCTCGTCGCTCTCTGCGCCCACATCGTAAATTATGAATATTGGACACATTAATTAAAGAAATTAAACGAGGCAGGAAACAACACATATAAAGTGTTGTGATTGTTTATCATCATCTTCTGCTCTCTCAAATGCATGTTTAATCGAGTACATGAGCGGACCACGCAGCTCCGAGCGCAGCGCGATTTTGTGGAACTTGTTCGACTTATACTTGTTAAAAATGGCCCTCAATTTGGAAAAGGGCGCATCGCCTGCCAATTTCGCCATATGCCGCGTAATCGGACGCATTTCGCCATTTCGCTTTGAAATGGAAATTCGAATGAGTCTTGTTGACGAGGGCCCGCATCTCATACGACACCTCCAACTGATGTTTCAAGTGATACGGGTAGATGGGCTGCTGCTCCTCCACCTCGTACAGATAGTCGTAAATATCGCTCACGTATTCAGAGGTCACAGACAGATTCTTTCGATCATCCGCATCAATGTCCTCCACATCTGCCAGACGACGACTGGACAGGGTTACTCTTGTTACAGCTGCTGTTGCCTGTGGCACGCTGTTGTGCAAGCTTGGCAGCCTGACCAAGTCCAACTTTTCCCCATCGGCTGTGGATTTTTGTTTGGATACTGCTGCTGCTGCTGCTGTTGCAGCTTTTAAATTATATTTATCAAGGATTGCTGCTTTAGTCAGAATTTTTGTTTGAGTGCTGCGAACATTTAGAGTTTGTCTCTCTCTCTCCCCCTATCTCCCTCTCTCTCTCCCTTTCTCTCTTGTTTGCTTGCATTAGTATATTTTTGTTAAAATGTCTGTTCACATGTAGAACTGTCTTTAGAATACAAGTTTCTCGGACAAAAGTTGTCTACCATAAAAAATGCAGAAAATATAAAAAAGAGAAGAGAAAAACTGCAACCAGAACTAACCATTTACTTGTTTTTCTTCCACTTGCAGATGCAAAACGCAGCAAATAGAAGCAGTAGCCGGCGCAATCGTAGCAGAATAGAACAGGAACAACAAGAAGGAAGACGGGCATCGACGAGGACAACGATCTCTGGCGGCGGCGGCGGCGGCATGTTGCTGATCTCGCTCGGATTGGCCATGCTGATGGTGTTGCCGGCGCAGGTCTCCGCACGCATGGCCTTTGAGAAGCTGACAGATTTCGATTTTGCCGGGACCACGTACTACAGCGTCAAGAATCTGTCGCTGTACGAGTGCCAGGGATGGTGTCGCGAGGAGGCCGACTGCCAGGCGGCGGCATTCAGTTTCGTTGTGAATCCACTGTCGCCGTCGCAGGAGACACACTGCCAGCTGCAGAACGATTCGTCGGCGGCCAATCCGTCGGCGGCGCCACAGCGTTCCGCCAACATGTACTACATGGTGAAGCTGCAGTTGCGCAGCGAGAATGTCTGCCATCGCCCGTGGTCGTTCGAGCGTGTCCCCAATAAGATAATCCGTGGCCTCGACAATGCCCTCATCTACACCAGCACCAAGGAGGCCTGCCTCTCTGCATGCTTGAACGAGAAACGCTTCATCTGCCGCTCAGTGGAATACGACTACAATAACATGAAGTGCGTGCTGAGCGATTCGGATCGACGCAGCTCCGGCCAGTTTGTGCAGCTGGTCGATGCCCAGGGCACCGACTACTTTGAGAATCTCTGCCTGAAGCCGACGCAGGCCTGTAAGAATACACGCTCGTTTGCCAACGCCCGCATGGGCGTCTCTGAGGAGAAGGTGGCCCAGTATGTTGGCCTGCACTACTATACGGACAAGGAGCTGCAGGTGACCTCCGAGTCCGCCTGCCGTCTTGCCTGCGAGATTGAGTCCGAGTTCCTCTGCCGCTCCTTCCTGTATCTGGGGCAGCCGCAGGGCGCCCAATACAACTGCCGCCTGTATCACTTGGATCACAAGACTCTGCCCGATGGCCCATCCACCTATTTGAATCATGAGCGTCCCCTGATCGATCATGGTGAACCCATTGGCCAGTACTTTGAGAATCAGTGCGAGAAATCTGCCGGTGCCGGCAGCAACTCACCGCCCGGCACTTTGGATAAGATTGACACGCTGCCCGTCAGCTTGGACACCATCGAGGATCCCACTCTGACCAACATGACGCGCAATGATGTCAACTGCGACAAGACTGGCACCTGCTATGACGGTAAGGATTACACCAGTAACCAAACAGTTCACTCATTGCGGCTATTCATTAATGGGATTCATTTCAATTTTATTTTAAAAAAATATTCAAAAATGTTTTCCAAAGTTAAATTTAATTTTTAATTCAATGTTAGTTTATACTTCACGTAAAATAATCTTTGCTCAGTAATTGAAATAATTGATAATGTGGCAAAAACTTATGTTGCATGTGTGTTGAGTAGGATTGTGACTAACCCGTGCATCCTGTTTCAGTTTCTGTGCACTGCAAGGATACCCGCATTGCTGTGCAGGTGCGCACCAACAAGCCGTTCAATGGTCGCATCTACGCTTTGGGCCGCTCGGAGACGTGCAACATCGATGTGATCAACTCGGATGCGTTCCGCTTGGACCTGACCATGACTGGACAGGATTGCAATACACAGAGCGTGGTAAATAACCAAACGCAATAAACTTATAGCAGCTAATAACTATCTGCAATTGCCATTCACAGACGGGCGTCTACTCGAATACGGTGGTCCTGCAGCACCACAGCGTCGTGATGACCAAGGCGGACAAGATCTACAAGGTGAAGTGCACATATGACATGAGCTCCAAGAACATCACCTTCGGCATGATGCCCATACGCGATCCTGAGATGATACACATCAACTCGTCGCCGGAGGCACCGCCACCAAGGATTCGCATTCTGGATACACGCCAACGCGAGGTGGAAACTGTGCGCATCGGCGATCGCCTCAACTTCCGCATTGAGATACCCGAAGATAGTGCGTAAAATTAATCCCTTTTAGTTCCAAGAAACAACTGCTAATCCTCTGCATCTGTCTCCCTCCATTCTGTTTGCAGCTCCATATGGTATCTTTGCACGCAGCTGCGTCGCTATGGCAAAGGATGCACGCACCAGCTTCAAGATCATTGACGACTTGGGCTGCCCCACAGACCCCACCATCTTCCCCGGCTTCACCGCCGACGGCAATGCGCTGCAGTCGACCTACGAGGCATTCCGCTTTACCGAAAGCTACGGCGTGATCTTCCAGTGCAATGTCAAATACTGTCTGGGTCCCTGTGAGCCGGCTGTCTGCGAATGGAACATGGAATCATTCGAATCCCTGGGCAGAAGGCGTCGTCGCTCCATTGAGGCGTGAGTGTCCCTTTACTGAATTAAACCAATGCTTGAATATGATCAAAACTTATTCTATTTTAGCAATGAGACCAAGAGCAAGGATGAGATGAACATCTCCCAGGAGATTCTCGTCTTGGACTTTGGCGATGAGAAGCGTGAATTCTTCAAGGCAGATCCAAGCACAGACTTTGCCAAAGGTAAGAGCTACCAATCAATACAAATCAATCTGCAAAGTTGCACAGGCATTAAATCCTCAATTGATATACAAAAATAATTGATGAGAAAATCTTGTTATATCAAGAAAATTGCCATTGCCTGCGGCTGATAGATCAGTCATCTTTTGACTGAACTGACTATATATATGTATATATACATATATCATTTATGTTGAAGAAAATCATTCAACTCACTCCCATTCGCTATCGTTCGCACTTGCAGACAAGACTGTCACCATCATCGAGCCGTGCCCGACGAAGACGTCCGTGCTGGCGCTGGCCGTAACCTGTGCGCTCATGATACTTCTCTATATCTCCACGCTGTTCTGCTACTACATGAAGAAATGGATGCAGCCCCACAAAATCGTAGCATAAGTTTAGGCGCGACACAAGAACAACAACAACAGCAGCAAAAAGAACAAGAACAACGGCTGCAACACAGAAAAAAAGTGAAGCAAAACAGATAAGAGAAAAAGAAAAGGAAAACAAAAACCATACACACAACACAAATTGTCACCAACACCAACTCCCGCACACACACACACACACACACAGACACACATGCACGCACGCGCACAATTCTCTCTCTGTCACGCGCTATTTCTATCTCTCTTTGGCGTATGGCGCCCATCTTAAGTGCAACAACGTCCACGCTTGTCAGCGCTCTCACGAGAGAGAAACTGGCAATGAGAGCAGCAGCGCAGTTAATCATGAAACGGTTTGTAATAGAAAACGTGAGAAGAATTAGAAGAAGCATAAAATCAAGTGGATGTATTCCAAAACCAAATCCGAACTCAATTTTGATCACAATCAGAGCACACACACACACACACACACTTATACACACATACAGAGCAGCTGCCTGACAAGCGTGTATTTTTTGTTTTTTTTTTTTTTAAATAATTACTATATATACAATTTATTTATTTATATTTATTTAGATTTAGAGCGTGAGTTAACTTCCAGAAATTGATTTGGCGAATGCGTTAACTGTGTTCGCCTGCCCTTAGCCTATTTTTTATAACTTATTTTCTAACATTTAGTAGACAAAAAAGTAAAAAAAAAAGGAAGTAACAAGCAAAAAGCAAAAGAGCAAAAAGCGAATAAGCTTCAAGCGAGGCGAACTGCACATTTACATTTACATTTACATTTACATATGCGAGCATTAATTTAAATTTTTAAAATCGAAGGAAACGAAACGAAAGAAAGAAAGAGAAGGACGAACGACGATAAGAAGCGCATATTGAAAACTGCGAGCGCGTACTTTCTATAAAGTTACAAAAGAGGCAACCAAACGAATGGCATGGAATGAAATGGAAGGAAAGAGATCGAGAGTGCAGGAGGAAGAGAAAAAGTCGATAGATAGATAAATACAAAGATTGAGTAACGAGCTTAAAGCTCCGTCGATCGATCTCTTTTGTAACTTGTATAGAGACTGCAGCCGCAGATGCACACACACACACTCTTACACACCCTGCTAATTTCCCTCCACGCCAAATCCAACACACACACACACACACACACACGCACATACTCACATTTATTTAATTTAAAAGGAAAAAAAAGAAAAAAGCTAACATGGTAATTAACTGCAAACAGAAGCAACTTTCAAAAGAAAATAAGAATCAAGAAGCAACAAAAACAAATAATGAGCGATCAGAAATAAAGCGAAACAAATTTCATAGTGTGTACAATGAAATTGTGCTTAATTGTATTGCATTTATTTAATTTAAATCTATTTATGATAATAAAGAATGATAACACAAACGAATATGCCATTTGAATTTTTCGTGGGTGCTGAGAAGACTCCAAAGACTCCAAGATTTCATCATTTTGTCCCAGTCGGAAATCTACAAGGATGCTGCCGAGTTCGAGCCGTTTTCTCTGTCTCATGAGTGTGCCACACCAAAGCAAAGAGAATGCTTTGGACGAATTTGGTCGAATTTGCAAAGTGAACTTTATTTACACTATGTCAAGAAATTATTTGGACACAGGAAAAAATTCATCGTTTCTCTTTTCGTTTGCAAAAATATGTATTTTATTGTTGACTTTTATTTTGTTTTCAGTTGTTTTGTGAGTCCAGATTAATCCAACTGAAAAGCTGTCGTTTTTATCTTTTTTTTTTGCAAATATGATCGTAGACAGCGGTTGTCCACACACATTCTCGACAGTCCAAAGAGTGGATATTTTTGTTACTTAAATTTAAAAAAAATTTCAGTTAATGAATCTTGTTAATTGTTGCTCTAACTAGTTTTAAGGACTCCACTTAACAGTAAAAGAAATTGGAAAAAAGGTCCATAATATAAAAATATATATGCATTTCTTCCTATGTCCAAAAACTTTCTTGACAGAGTATATTTCGCAACCGAATCAATTTTGCAAAATTTTGGATCAGCATCTTGCCACTCAACTAGCCGGGCAGATTTATTTGGATCAATTCAAAGCGGATACATTTATGAAAATGAAATTATTATTGTTAAGCTGCATAATATTATAAGCTGTTAAATAAAAGTTAATGTTAATTCAGGCATAGTTTGAAATCGGTAATCAGCAATCAGTAATTAGTTATCGGTATATATAACATAAGTCAAGCTGTACGCTTTTCTGTGTACTCTTCTATCTTAAGTCTAAGGACGAACGTTGCCAACTTGCACATGGAATGCTTAAGCCTAATAAGCCTTAGTCTAGATGTTACGCAAGGATGCGGAAACTGGACGGCAGAGCAGGTGAAAGAGAAAGACAAATCGAAAGCGATCTGCGGTCATCTCAGCCTGAGTGGTTGTATGTGAGCGACTCCATGGTCCGGCGCCGGAGATCTAACGGTAGCCAGGCAGGTCTGCTTAAGGGATTTGCCCGGCGGCCGTTTGATGCACTCGTCAAAGTAACACTTCTCCACATTGTGCAGAAACTCGACCAGCAGCTTGGCATCGCCACCATTCGGACCAGCAAAGAATTCGCACTCGTAGCCATGGGACTTGAGGTCGCGCACACAACAGTCGAGGAACTCGGCATTGGCCGAGTACCAATTGTTGTGCCGCTGGAGCGGAATGCCGAGGCGTGTTCGCACAATTCCTGTTAGCCAGGTGTCGTCTATCCAGAAGATGGGCACACGCTCCGCCTCCGCCACAAGGCGTGCGGCAGTTGGCACATTGGTAATGTACAACCAGCCGGACAGGTAGGCCGGATAAAGGGCGTCCGCATATTCGTGGCGTGTGACGAACCACTTGTTCGCCTGCAGGCGAATGGGTGGCTTGGCGTCCAGCACAAATCCCGCCAGCAGCGTGCTGCTGCTGGTCAGCGCCGGCTGGCTGAGCTCCAGCGACTCCAGATAGCGTCGCAAATGGAATATATCGTAGATGATGTCATCGTCCATTTTAATGATAAACTTGGCACGCTGCCGACACTCGCCTGATGCCCAGCGCAGACCCATCACATGCTTGTAGCTCAGATTACGATAGTCCTCGACAAAGTTGCCCTGCAGCAGATCCCCGAATCGCGCCTGCTCGCTGACCAACTGCGCCTGGTTGATGAATTGTTCGCGGGCCGGCAGCGCAGCCAGCAGAAAGACCCGCTGCAGCCCCATCTCGGCCAGCTTGCTCTGCGCTATCGCCTGACGGTGGGCGGCCCGCAGTGCATCGTGTCCCGCATACGAGGTCACAATGAGTACAGCTGTTAGGGATTACGGATGACGCATTAGTTTCGGATTGTACTGAGGAGTCAGGTATGTGAGTGTAAACAACAAAATCCAAATCAAACCCAAACTCAAATGTCGATTTTCAATTATGCTGTTTACACTCTCAAATTGATTTTTTTTCTTTGTGGAGGAGGGCAACTCACCGAGCAGCTCCCGCTCAGCGCGTCGACACACATCGCTAGCGAGCAGATAATCAAAATCTGTCAGATTCAGCAGCGGACCAGGTTTCAGTGCAGCTCCCATTCCCATTCCAATTTTAGATTGAGCTGCGCTTTGCTGCTTTGCTGCCAGTCGTGCGTTGAGTTGAACTGTTGTTGTTTGCTTGTCTTCGTCGCTGGTCGTTGGCAGTAGCACCAGAAACTCATCTCTGCTCTCACGCAGCGGATGAGAAGGAGAATTGGGTGGAGTCGCCATGTAACTGATGCACAATATTATGATTACGATTAGCGCGATGGCAATTGGTAGCAATCTGCGGCCGCGCATGCGCATCTTCAAACATTCTATTGTTGTTAGGCGTGTGAGTGTTTGAGTGTTGAATGTGTGAGTATTGAGTGTTGAGTGTTTGTGTAACGTTATTGGGCTTATTTTGAATAAAAACAAATGCACAAATGATTCAAATACAACACAAGCACACACTCACACTCGCACGCACGCATCAGCCATAAATAATACTTTGTGTGTAACTATCGATATAACGATATATCGATAGGCTGCTGCCAAGCTACAGCAATAGTATCCAAATAGAGAAGATTGAGAAGTGACATCGATATCGATGAATATAGCTTGTGACGTCATGCGACAGACTACCAATATAGGTCCACACACTTGAAGCGAGTCCTTTGAAAATCTGTAAGGATTTCGACGAGTCGTAGCTACTTGCGTTTGCAAAGTGTTCAAAAATGTCAAAAATCTAAAAATCAGGCTTGGTTTGGCCGTTTTAAGCAATGAAATCACTGCGAATGCTGGCGAATTCTATGCCAAACATTTCTTTTTTGATTAGTGCTAAGAACTGGCCATGGAACATTCTAATCGTCCTTGTAGTTACCAAAAAATGAAGAATTTTGTATTTGCAGCCGTTTTATCTCATTGCCCCTAAAAGTATGCCGTAGTTTTGTCCATTTGTAATTTAGCCAATGCCACACCCCAAAATGAAATCGAATTAGATTTTTGGTACATGAAAGATTTGTTTATTTGTAAGATATTTTGTGTGTAAGCAGACAATGCAAATTAACAATTTGAATTGCAGCACTATAACTATAATAATAATTTAATATTCGATATTATATCAAGTACCAGCTGAACTAAACATAAGAAATATTGGCAATATTGGACAATGATGTGCCATTTTCAAAGCGAGATTCTTTTCTAGCAGTGTAAATGCAACTAAACTGTTGTTTATATTTACCGCTATTTTCATTTCTTTTTATTGCTCGTTCTCTCTCTTTGTGTGCTCTCTTCTGGACTGTTCTTTTTGGCGGACTCCGTTCAGTTCGCAGAGTGAAGTCGCCAAAGTTTGCCTGGCTTGAATTTAAATTTTAGTGCATTGAATTATTACTGTCAAATTGTATGAAAGCATATTCAAATGAATTATATTTTCTAATCGTCAATCAGTCAAAAATAAACATGAAGCGGTCCGCTTACGAAGTACAACGGGATTTTGCGCTGAGCAGTGGTTTTCACTCGGAAATCATTTGGGACTCGTGAGTTAAAAATGATTGCGGCAAGTGCAGCAGCTGCTAATGAAACGCGCCACTCTTCATTGCAGCCTCGCCCCCGAGCAGGCGGATGTGCTGCGCCAGAAGATTGCCAATCTGATATGCGAGATGGAGGACGAGACGGCCACCAAAGGAGCGAGGAGCAACAAGTTGCTGGCCAAGCAGCGCCAGGATCTGTTCGAGAATGTTTGGAAGCAGCGCATCTACACAAATCGCACGCTGCTCTCGGCGATTATCTACGTGCTGGTCACCGCTGAGACGGATACCACATTGGCGCTGCAATCGACCAGCTACAGCTGCCATCCGGTGATAAGGACGCGCAAATGCGTCCGGGCGGATGGTGGCGGCAACGAGAGTTCCAGCGACGGCTGCTGCATGATCTTCATTGATGAGCACGGACGCGTCTATGCCAACTGGCAGAAGTATGTGCGCAACAATGCCTTGCCTCGTGGCACAATGATAGCGCCTCACAACGGTGTCTACACATTCACCAAGCTCACTGACCAGGATCGGGATCGAGAGCGGGAGCAAGTGCAGTTGATGGTGCTGTCGACACCAGCGTCGTGGCTCAAGCAAAAGGTGCTGCAAGTCAGCGACAAGCTGGTCTCAGTTGGTGGCATCGTGGCCACGGTCCCGGTGGCTGCGACACTGGCTTTGCCTGTCGCCGCACCCATACTGATAGCAGCCACAGTTGTTGGCGTCTCCACGGCTGCCTATTCCACCGTACGTTCCGTGTCGCGGCTCATCGATCGCCGCTGGCACGGCCAGACAGTATCACTGGCGGACAGCGAGGCGCGTTCCAGCTGGCTGGGCGTTGCTGGCGGCGTTGCTGGCCTGGGTGCGACGAGCGCCAATACGGCGCGCAGTATATTCCAGGCGGGACGAGCCGGCCGGGCTGCTCAACTGGCGATGCACGGCTGCAACGTGTCCTCAGTGGTGATCGCCGGCACCGGTGTTGTTAGCGGCGTCTACGATCTGTATCTCAAGATTAGCGACGAGCAATCGCTGAGCGGTTACGATGCAATGCAAATGGCATCCAGTCTGCTAATCTTTACGCATTCGGTGAACAATCTACGCATCGCCGTAAAGGCAACCAACGGCCACAGCCTACGACGCGTGGTGCGCAACCAGGCAAGGAAGGTGTTCAGTCGCATCAGCGAGGAGTCGGCCAAGCTGCACAGCAGCGATACATCCCGCAAACTGGACATTGTGCGCCTCATCAATGACATACCCTACAAAGAGGTGCTGCTCAACTTGCACAAGATTCACACGCATCTGGCGACTGGTGTCACAGTCGCCTCAGTTCTGGGTGCCGTCGGTGCCGCTGGTGTCCAGTTGCCCAGTTTTCTTCAATTGGACGCCGGTGGGGAGCTCAGCCTCGATCTCCCGGAACTGGCCAGCCAGTTGGGCTGCAAGTTTGTCGGCCAGATCGGCAGCCTGGCCAGTTTTATGGACGTGCTCGATGGGATGAGCCGTTACTTTAGCGAGCAGGCGATGCAGTTGCTGCTCCAGCTGACGCGCACCTTTGTGGAGCAGAGCGTGGACGGAATTGATCGTACGCTAAACACTTTTGTCTCCACAGAGCTCGTGCTCTACCGCATGCTGATGCACTGCATCAATAACTACGAGAATTGTGCCGTCGATTTTCTCGAGCAACGTCGTCACGACATCTTGGCCGTCATCGGCAAGTACTTTAAAGCACTGCAGCCTCAACCGGAGCCGGGCCTGAAATGCAATAGGCGCAAGTGTCCCTCCTGCCATGGTGTCTACTATATGAGTCGTCTGTAATGTCTCAATCAAATTTATTTATTATTTTAATGTGATTTATCATGTGATTTTTAATTGTGACTTTTTGTACTGCCAGATTTTATTATGTAAAATTATGATTAATACATTTTTGTAACTTAAAATAGCAATTTGTTCATGACATTCGATATAATTTCTGTGTTTCAAACTCAGTGGCGCGTATATAATTATATACATATATATTCCATATTTGAGATGAGTGAAACCATTTTAGCAAGTCAAATATGTGAGCTAACTCACTAGAACTGATTCGACTCATGAACTTGCGCATATCGATAGTTATCAAATTAGTATATTGCGCATACATCACTGGACAAAAGCTGTCTGCTATTTTGATGAGCTCTGAGCTAACTAATCAGATGGAAATCAGATGAAAAAAAGGTGTTACCGAAAACTTGGCAAAAATTAGGTTTAAATTAATTTAAATAAATAATATGTAATAAATGACATAGAATAATGAAATAAATAACGTATGACGGAATACATATAAATTAATTAACATTTATATTACAAGCAATTATCTACATATAACATTCACTTAAGTACTAGTATTGTGGGCCGGATGTGCAGAAGTAAGAATATATATAAATATAGGAGTTTGGAAAATGTACTTAATTGCTTTCCTGGAATTGGAAGAATGTTAAAGTTGAAAATCCAGAAAAATCCGTTGAAAAGAAGGACCGGCTCGAAGGACCAAAATGTCTTCACAAAAAAAAAAAAAACAATCCTTTTGTTTTCGATAAACTTCACTTCACTTTTATTTTCTTATAAATTGCTTCTGTGCAGGGGTTTCGGGGTTGAATTATAATTGCTCTTATGTTAAGGTTTTAACTAATATAATACTAATAACAGCGTTGAGTGCGTTGAGAGGAGGGAGCATTTTAAAGAGAGGATGCGGATCTTATGTTAATTATGCTAAAATGACACTAGCTGATAAAGCATAGCTTAACATAACTAACATAAACAGTTACCAACTGAATAAATTGCATTTTTCCTGCATTTCATAAATGCTCATGCTTCTTCTTGCACATATATACATATATATATATATATATATATATATATATGAACATATTGGTATTTCGCAGGACAGAGTCGAAAAAACCCTAAAAATGTGTAATGCAATTTGGGTATTCCATTTATTTATTTATAAATACTTTCAACTTATACATGTATATATATATATGCCCTAATACGCCTGATGTAATTCAGTGGTAAGTTTTTCTCATTATTACGTTTACTTGTAGGTATTTTTCTTATTAATTTCATTTATTTGTTATATATTTTGTTGGACTTAAACTCGTTTTGCATTTGACGTTTACTTGGCTTTAACGGTTCAATTCGTTTGTCAAACTTGCCTCACATACCTTTGCTTTATTTATTTATTTATTGCATACATACAAATATTTGCATATTCGGTTTTGCATTCGTTTTCGAATCTCACTTGCGTGTCTGTGTGTGTGTATGCGTGTGTGTGTGTGTGTTTGTATGACCAATATTGGTAAATCTATGTATGAATGTGCTCTGTGTGCCTGCTCGTGTGATTCTGTGTGTGTGTGTGTGTTAAGTTCTCTTGTTGTACAATTCAAAAAAAAAACTGTCTAACTGCATCTTTGTAACGCCAGCGTTACAATTTTTTTTTAAATATATATATAATTGAATATACATATCTCATATCTCTTCTGCCCCAGCATCTTTTTGATCCTTGTTGGATCTATTTTTTTTGTTTTTCAATTTTAGGCCAAACTTTTTCACATTTCAAGCGTTTTCCCTTAACAACCGTCTTTATTTTTCCCATATTCGGTTTTCCTTTGAGTTTTATTTTCGAATTTGGTGTTCAACATTTCATTAAAGTACTAAACATGCCATCGTGTCAAGTAATTACGTTTTCTTGTGACTTTATCTTAAAAACATTTCCCATCATTTAATGCAGCTGTACGGGGCACAAAAAAAAAACAATCCTTTTGTTTTCGATAAATTTCACTTCACTTTTATTTTCTTATAAATTGCTGCTGTGCAGGGGTTTCGGGGTTGAATTATAATTGCTCTTATGTTAAGGTTTTAACTAATATAATACTAATAACCGCGTTGAGTGCGTTGAGAGGAGGGAGCATTTTAAAGAGAGGATGCGGATCTTATGTTAATTATGCTAAAATGACACTAGCTGATAACATAACTAACATAAACAGCAGCGTATTTTATGTTTGCTTGGTATCATATACATATATATATATATATATATATATATGTATATATATATACTATTCTATACATTTATTTATTTATATAAATTGTATGTATTATTTAATTTTGCAATTGACAAAAAAAAACAAAAAAAAAAACTTCCATTTACAGTTAGCATCACGACATTCAAAATAAAAAATATCTAACTAAGCCACAAGTTTCTGCATAGTTTTCAGAAAAATATGGCCGACCTGTCCTAAAATGCTGCTCTAGTAACATGTATCATCTATCATTATATGAAAAGTAATTTACTAGCCAAAAAAAAAAAAAAAAACTTGAGTTTTTATTTACTTCAATTCTGTATGCATATGTATAGGACCTCATATATATATATATATATATATATATATATATAGATATATACACTGATATACTTGACGGTATGTCTCCTCTAATCACTAGAAACACGACGATTAAATGTGAAATGTCACACCTCTTAACTATATGGATATATATATGTATGTGGGTAGTATATGAACTATACGATACTGCAATTTCAGTCAAAACTGGGCAAACACTGGGCCACAGCCATCGAAATTGAGATAGATAGATAGATAGATACGCATATCGGATCATACATGGATACATATGTAATAGACCGAGTGGATTCGAGTTGGAGATTGAGATTGAGACTGATACTGATACTTCTTACTCTTAGATGCAATTAACATTGTTTCTTGGCAATTCTCTAATTAGTAAATATATGTATTCCATAGTTTCTCTTTTTCGTTTATTTATTGTTTTATACGTATGTATATGTATTTATTTAAATTTATTTGTAAATTTAAGTTTATGAATTGCTTTTGGTTTACCAATGCAAGAACTAATGTCGAATGCCATTTATCGGGCTATGTTTCAAAATACATACATTAGATACATATTAAATTCATCAATTACAGTGACACACAAAATACACGTACAACATATGGTTAGATACATACATATATATAGAGAAGTAACTGTATACTTAATACGCATCGGCATATGCACATTTATTATTTTGTTATATAGCATACACATACATATACACATGTATATACATATATATATATGTCTATATGCATATGCATAGATAATAGATGTACGCATATCGGGGGTCTTATTCCTCTAGCTATACACACGTATATATACACACACACACACATATATATATATATATATACACGTATGTATGTAAATATCAGTGTATCTGTATCTATCCTTTTCATATGTTGTGGAGAACTGTTTGCCTGTATATGTGTCTGTGTCTGTGTGTGTGTGTGTGTATGTGTATGTGTGTTTTTGCTTTGGTTTCGCTTATTACACATCTCACTAACATTGAAATTCTTTAGTTTGTAGCCAATTACAATACATCACTTATATATAATATGTACTATATATGTATTTTTAGCAATGTTATAGGTATGCATGAATTGTTATGTAATAGCATGTATAAATAATTGGTATCTCTGCATTTTGTCATTGTTGTAAATTATCGGTTTTTTTTTTTTTTTTGGTAGAGAAAAAAGTCATTTAGTTTTTGTTTGTTTCATTTATTTGTAATTTCATTTCACTCAATTGTTAAAGTAGCTTTCAGTTTGCCATGGACTGTGCCCTGCTTCCAACTATTGTTTGTTTTTTTGTATGTAGTATATTTTAGTAAATTGATTTCTCTTTGACTTATAACTTTTGCTCTTGAATTAATTGCATAATTAGTCATTAATTGCAAAAGTAAATTTGAAGCGCACATTTACAATGCTGCCATAATTGCTATAAAGTATTTATTTGTTGTTGTTTGTTGTTTTTTTGTTGTTGTTCTTGTTGTTGTTCTTGTTGGTTATGCAACTTACAATCTGTTCTTTTTTACTGTTTTCATATTTTTGTTGTCTGGTTTAAACCAACAATTTGACAGTTGCCGTGTTCATACTATTTAACCGGTTTGCTCATTTCAGTTACAACAATTTTCTCAACATGTTCTGCTGCTTAAAGAATATATATATTTTTATGCTGTTTTAATGTATAATATATATAGGTTTTGTATATGTATATATATATATACATATATACGTATATATATATATATATATATACACATATATATTTAATAGTGCATAATAATTTTAATGATATTTTTAGACCATCAAGGTTCATTTTCATTTCATTTTTGTTTTAATATATGTATGTATATAATTATGTAGATATTAAAAAAAAACACAATTTCACGGATCCTGCCCGCTTAAACACAAAATAAAATATATATATATATATATAGCATACAATATGTGTGTGTGTGTGTATGTGTGGAGGGTGGGGGTGGTGGGGAGGGGGGGGGTGGGTGTGTGGGTTAAATATATGTTTGTATATAATATATATATAAATATACATATCATATTAAACAAAATTAATAAATTAATAACAATAAAGGTAATAAATTATGCGCTTTTAGTTTGGCCTGCCACTCTCGATCGATCACGCACCAGCGTGAGCCTGTGACTCAGTAAAAATATAGTGTTTGTAAATATAGTAGCATAGATTCACATACATATATACATATATATATATATGTGTGTATGTATATATATGTATGTATGTGCATAGTTTGTTTTAGTGGTGTTTAGCCAATGACTTTTTTCAATTGAATTTTATTTGGTTTTCGCTTTCGTTTTAAATGAAGAGTTTTCTAGTGCTTGAGCTGGAAAAGTCTTTTGCTTTCATGTGAACTCTGTGTGGACCAAGAAGCATCCCAAATCAATCAAAAAATGTGTTAATTAATGTGGCGTTCGTAGGACAACTTTTGGCAGCCGCGCTCTTAACACACACATTTCGAATTTGTCAGTTGGTTGATTTAACCCTGTTAACATCGCTCTTACTGTTTCTGTTACTTTTTTAATTGTTACTTTAACCGTTAATCATTTTGTTTGCCTACCACTAAAATGATATTTTGCGAAGACAGCGTTTTACTTGGAAGCAACATAAATCAAGAATTTCTTCAGCTTATTGTACAAATTATTATTATTATTATTATTATTATTATAATTGTTTTTTTTTTGTGTTTTCTTTTTTTTTTTTTTTGGTTTTTGTTTTATGTTCAGTTATTTGTTTCAAGCAAATTAAACTTTCATTTTTCTTTTTGGCTTTGTTTCTCATCTTATTTTTGCGTCATTTAGTTTTAGCTGCAAGCATTTGCTGCTTTATTTTAAATTCGAGTCCAACGTTTAAGTTATATACAAATAATTAAAAAAAAAAAAAAAAAAAAAACGTATTTCACGTGTGTGTGTGTGTGTGGTTGTGTATGATTACATATGTATGTATATAGGACTTTACAACTGCAGTCTCAGCTGCAGAATGTACATAAGGTTTTGGGCTTAAGTATGCTTTTTATGTTTCATTTGAATATAGCTTCAATTTGGTTTGCTTTATGCATTTCAATTTAGTTGAATTCACTGGTTTGCTTTTAGGCGGGGTTAGGGGAGGCTTACGCTATGTAATTGCAGTTAGTGCTTCGTGTTTCTTTTTGTTTTTGGTTTTTGTATTTTGTTTTTTGTATTTTGTTTTTTGTTTTTTTTTTTTGTTTATATGTCGTCTCTAAATAAATAAAATTTGAAATGTATACAACAATCAACGCAATCGTTATCAACATAATCATCAACAATGATAATAAATCTTTTAAAATTAATCATTTAAATTTATAATGTATGCATGCACAATATTTTCTTGTTTTGTTAGCTCAAAGCGTTGTTCATTTACAAATTATCTTAAAAAACTTAATGGTAAAATTGTTATTGTTGTTGCAGTAGTTGTTGTTGTTGTTGTCTGTTGTTGCTGTTCTAGTTGCCTTCCTGGCCTTGGTTTGTCAATACAATAAAAATGAAAGCAACAAAATTTGATGCAATGAATATTGAGCTTGATTGCTGTGGTTCAACATTAAAAACTAAAGTTCGGTTGCTTAAAATATATTTAAAACAAAATAAAAACGGATAAAATCGAATAAAATATTGCAACAAAAATCGTCTATGGTTATTGGGATATTTGTTTGTTGTTGTTTTTCTTGTTTTTTTTGTCTGCGATTTTTGTTTAAAGTTTTCTTTGTGTTCATCTTTTGTTTGCCTTTCCGTTTGCAGTGCGCTTTTATCTTGTCTTTAAATTGGGGGATTTTGTTTGGTTTTGTTTTGTTTTGGGGGTTTTCATTCTAGATTAATTGTTATGTGTAATGTTATGTTAATGCTTTGCTTAGCAGCTTTCATTTTTGTTTTCAGTGTATTTCACATCAATCTCAGTTTTCATTAAGTAAATTTCTAATTTCTCATATATATTTTTTTTTCTTTTACTATAAGTTAAACGGTACTTTTGCTATTGCTGTTTGTTTTTATGCTTTAAACATTTGTTTAATTCTTTGTAATTTTTTTTTTTGTAATTTTTTTCTTTTTTTCGTGTCTTTTTGTTTTTTTTTTTTGTTTTTTTTTTCAAAATTTTTGGTTGTGGTTTTTCTCCTTTTATTTTAAATTGTAGTCACTAACGTAGTAGGAAGAAGCTGTGCGCTTTTTCCGTTATTCTCCGATAAATTCTGACGACTCTCCGTCACATTCCACCGCGTTGCGCCTGATTTTGACTCCCTGGCGGATGGCCAGCGCCTGGCGCGCTGGTGGCCATTGTGCCCGTTGTGGTGCTCGAGCCGGCATCTGCCCGGCTTTCGCTCTCGTCGCACTCCTCAAGCTCGGCTAAATTCTCCTGATCGGACTCTTCCAGCGTTATCTGCGATGAGAATGAGTGTTGGAGCATGGAAAATAATCAACATATTGGATGGTGGATTACCTGAAAGCGTATCTTCTCATCCTGCGGTATTTCATCGGCTGCCGATGGCGGCGGCGATGGCGGTATCATGCTCTGATAGTAGTCTCTGTTCTCTTCAAGCGTATCGAGTATATCCTGTGCATCTGGATGAACCAGATCGGCCCAGGTTTCCCACAGCGGATGCACAATATAATCGATGAAGCCCACCTGGGACTTCTCGATGGTAGCATTGTGGCGATCGCACATCGGGCTAATGTCCATGCCCGATTCGCGCTCCTTGTCGCCCTGCAGAAAGAACTCCTCCATTAGCAGCGCCACCCAGCGCTTATACAGCGGCAATGGCTTGGTGGGATTGCTCAGATCAGCGCAGTGCACCAAATTCTCAAGCACCTGTGCCAAAAAACACATAAACCAGAAAGAGACAGATGAGTGTGTGTGTGTGAGAGAGTGAGAAGAGTCTCTCACTTACCTGTATACGATCTGTGTAGTTGTCCAGGAGCAGCACCCCAGAGCCGGCTACCTTCTTGGTCTCCACCATAGTCTTTAGATCGGCCAGCAGACTCATGTGTTTGGACATGTCCGTGGAGAGCACAATATCAATAACCATTTTCCTCAATGTTTGGCGTTGTTTCCTGCAACATCAAGATTGAAAATGAATGAAATAGATGAAGAGATGTGCGCTTAAGGTTCGCTTTATTAATCGGGATTTACTCACTTTTGCATATTACCGAATATATCACATCCTTGATTTTGCAATAATTTGAAGGCAACAGCTAAATGATGATTTTCCAAAACAGATTCGTCATTGTACATTAATGCTAGTTCGGAACCTGCAACAACAAAATAAAACATTCATATTATAATTGATTTTTGGATTTGAGATGTTGCCTTTCATTTCAAGTCATTTCAGTCTTACTTGAATTAACCAAAAACTGATTGGTTAAGCCAGGATGATCAACATCGTGAATACAAGCGGCGAACAGCGCCCCGCCCACTTCGAGGGGCGTGAATACACCCTCCAATGCAGGTGTATTTAGCAGCACATTTGTGCTCTGTGTGACGTCAGCGGCATGCAGCGAATTGTGAAACGGATTGTCTTTGACGTAGTGGTCCTCCAGAGTAGTCATAAAGTTAAGAAAAGTTTTCGGTGGTATCATAAGACTGGTCAGTAATTCTCTACTCTGTAAAAGCAAACAAAACAAAGTACAGCATTAGCTTGTGGTGTTTGAATTAGATACGTTTATCAAGCTGGAATTGACTTACCTGAAATATGGTGTATGCCACACAGGTGAGCGGACGATTGCAGCTCAGATCGCCAATTTTGAATATCTCAATGCCCCACGTATCGAGCTCGGCGAGCAGCGGGCCCAGCTCGTTCTCCCTGGGCGATTCCACGCCAAACGTGGGCAAACGCTCGCCGGTGAAGCTGTTGGTGTGCGAAAGCGGCCGCTTCACGCCGCTGATCTGTGACATGGGCGGACCGCGGGGCGATCGACTGCGCGGATATTGATTGACCGGTTGGGTCGAAGGTTCCGTATTCTCTTCGACGCGCAGCGATGGTAAATCGAACTCTTGTTGCTTGTCTGCAAATGTCCAAATAGACAGCAAATACTTCATTTAGAGTTGGGCATTAACAAGTCACATCAAGTATACCATCAAGTTGTCAACAAATAACACCCATTTTAACATATTCCACACTCGGAACCTTAAGCAACATGAACCCAAATCGCCTGTGCATAAATTAATAATTATTAATGCGAATTGTGTTGAATTTCAATTAGCAATAACAGAAACCATGCTCTACATATACTCTACATTTATCTCAAATTGATTTGACTTGGGAAAAATCTTTGAAATTTGATATTTCAAATATATATACTGTATCTGATTCATAAATAACAAACTAATAATCGTTGCCAATCGGAAAAATATATTACTACTTGTGTAGTTCATTGAGTCAGAGATAACATTTGAAATAAAGCTACTTTTATATTGTTAGGGTATAAAGTGAGATGGTATAAAATATGTTCATTTCCATTTAACAAATATAACATCTCCATGTACATATATTTAATAGGGTCAAATGTATCTAAACAAGATGACTGATATGAATGACAATGTGAAGTTGAAATCGCTTTTGTTGCATCTGAGAGAAATTCATTCAAATGCTTGACAATAAAGCAATTTGAATTGTGGGGATGCATTTGCAAACTTTGCTCTCGCATATCTAATTAAAATATGTAAAGTATTTTAATGTTAGATCTTCGAGATATTATTTGAATATATAAATATTCATGTGATCTACTCTGAAATGACTTATATTAAGTCCCTTTTCGAATGGTAGTTGTGAGTAAGTTTGCGAATCGTTGCGAGTCTGCGACTCGTCTCCATTAAGATCGCCTTGTACTTTGTCAAATCACTAGTTTTATTGTAAATTAAACCAAAGATATTCAATTAATAATCAGAAAATGTTTATGATTGCCAATTTGATGTGTACAATTTCTAATTGCATTGCATTGCATATAAACCTCTGCCTGCTATTCGGTACCTTATTTTTAGGCAAGTCTTTAAAATACACTCAGCATGAAACACTTACACACTTCTCTCACGCACATACACACACACACACACACACACACACACACACACACACACACACACACACACACACATACGAGTACATATGCTATCCATGCCACATCGCCTTCGTGCCCCAAGGCATTAACTCGACGCAGAGCTGTCTCAGCTGCCTGCTGTTTTATGTTTCTTTTTCACTTCTTACTTATTTTTCGCAAGCACACACACACACACACACACACACCCACACACACATACACACACGCAGAGCGATGCAAGCATATGTACATATTTTGCATACGATTTGATTTTGATTTTGAATTTTGAATCTGAAATCCGTTTCAGAGATTTTTTGCTTGCGCGCACAGCGCTCAACGATTTGGCTGATTAACATATGCGACAGCCGCGAGAGACAACTCTTCTTTCTTCATCCTCTCTCTCTCTCACACACACTCTCGCTGTCTCTATATCTATCTATATCTCTGGATACGTTTGTGTTTGCAAAGTCGTTTCAATTAAGCCCACGCCACATGCCTATGCCCATTCCCATTCCCATTCCCATTTGCAGTCGCAATCGCAATCGCAGTTAACGCCACGGGCCATGGACATTACGTATACGCACTGTATCTCTATCTTTTTTTTCTTCTTTTTTCTTTTGGAGAGGAGTCGACTTATCGACTGGGCGACACATTTATGCTGTCCGTCCTGGCTCTGGTTCTGTGTGTGATTTTAGGTTGGGCGAGCGGTGGCCGCTTCTGTTTCAAATGAAGTGTTACAAATGAACATTAGGGTACCGTGTGTGTGAGTGCGTGTGTGTGTGTGCGTGTGTGTGTGTGTGTGTGTGTGTGTGCGTGTGTGTTAGAGTGTAGCTTTAGGTGCTGGCACAACTTGGGCCAAATGCGATTTTATGCTTGATAAACTACAATAAAAACAACAACAATGTGTGGCAGACAACTACCAAAGGCGTAGGCCTAAAAGGAAGCAGATAGAAAAAAAAAAACGGTAGCAACCGCAAAGGTAGGCAGAAAAACGAGTTTAGTCCTGGCCAAGCCGGACCGAGCCAAGCGCATCATTTTAGCCAGTTGGCAACTTGGCCATCAGAGTAGAGTCGAGTCGAGTCGAGTTGAGTTCGAGTTGAGTTCAGCTTTGGGCATTGGCTCAGCTCAGCGAAGCAGAAATATGGACAAATGTGCAAATATGTTGGCCTACCTCATGCTTGGCCACACCCACAGTTTAAGGAGGCGCGCCTACCTCCACCGCCCCCTCTGCGAGTTGCTTTTATTTATTTGACATTCTGTTCTCTCTTCTCTGCTGCGTTTTGTTTTGCTTCAGCTGCGTTGTAACTCTTTCGCGCCTTTGTTTGTCCACATCCTGGGGCAGCGTCAAACGTGGACGTAGTTGTGGTGGCCTCCCTTCCTCCTTCTTTCCCTCCAAACGCACACACATAAGCACCCAGGCTGTATTAGGGATTGAGGCGTGCCATTGGGTTCGTAGGTTAAACAATGAAATTTCCACTTCATCTGTTTTTATGCTGATCTGCATAATTTAATTTTGCACTCTCAATTCGACGGCTTTGGCTTTGGCTTAAGTTTTATTTGGCCAGTTATTTTGACTCCTTTTTTGCAAAGTGGTTTTCTCTATTTCAATTTTGGATTTTACTTACTGCTCTTTTGCACTATAAGTTGGAGTTTCATATTTTACGAAATAGTTTCAAATGTTTTTGTTCTAATTGAGTGTGCGGCTAGAGAGGAGAGGAGAGGGGATTGAAAGAGGAAGCAGACGCTATTTGAAACTTTCCTGTGGCTAATGCGATTTTATTGCATACTTTACTGCGTCGTCGAGCAGCAGCAAACACAATAAAAATAATAAGGACTAGGTCCTGACAGTACTTGAATAACTTTCAGTGGCCTTCTTTGGCTTGAAGAGGAACTTAATTTGAATAAGTGTAATAAGAAAACTATCGATGATATCGATTATATCGATTATATCGATGCTCCACTATCAATATGTACAACTTTATCTAAAACTTGCATTCAGTGAAATTTCTTTCAATGTTAATTGAAAAACTTTACGGCTGACAAATGCATGCCAAATTCTGTGGAAAAAATTAAGTTGCACTTATATCTAGATTTTTGGTACCCCCCCATAAATATTAGATGAGCTTGACTTACCCAAAAATGTTGAACATATATATTCGGAAATTTGATTTCCCGATCTGCTTGACTCACTAAAGTGGGATAGCTCCTTGTTTAACATGCGCTTGAACTGGAGAAGATAGAAAACGATGCAATAAATAATGATGCAATAATTAGTTATCATAATTATCGATAATCGATTGACGATTGACGATAGACGCACCTTAAGCGATGCCATGTCGGAGACACTGCGGTGCGTTTGTATGGTCTCCAACTGATCCAGGCACCAATCCAACTCCTCAATGGTATCGGTGGCTAGGCGAGTGTAGTTCTCCTCGCCCTGTGCTAGTTGGACACCGCTTGCATTTCCGCCACGTCCGGATGATGATTGAGCTGGCCGCCTAGATCTTGTTTGATTAATACATGATTTGCACACGCACAGATACGCACACACACACATACACACGCACACACACACACACACACATACACAAAGATAGTTGGTGAGACAGAGGAGGTGTGAGGGTAACATTGAAATTTTGATAAGGAGGCAGTGGAGAGTGAGAGGAGGTAAAAAGGGGAGTGGGAGAATGGCGTGGGAGTTATTATGATAGGAGCAACAAGAACGATAACGGATGTACATGTACAACAGAACAGAAACAACAACAAACAAACGTGACGACAAACAAGAGTAAAAAAGAAATAGATAAAAAAAAATTGGTAAATTACAAGAAAAATTCAATGAAAATAAAAGAAAAATTGGCAAACGCAAATAAATTTATTGTATTGTGAGGGGGGGGGGGGGGGGCCGCGGGTTTACAGGCAGTATGATGAGGTTATCGGAAAGTTAGACAGAGTTAAGAATTTTTTTTTTTAATATTATTATTAGTATTTTTTTTTTTACAACCACACACAGCGAGAAAAAAAAACGTGTTTACAACATTGATAATCAAGAATCGAGAATATATATGAATATATATATATATATATGTATGTATATATATATATATATATTTATTGTATTGAACAACAACATCAACGATTAAGTTTTGTTTTCGGCGAGTGAGCGAGACACATACATAGACATATATGTACACATATGTATAAAGAAAGAGCAGCAGAGAGAGAGAGAGAGAGAGAGAGAGAGAGAGAGAGAAGAGAGAAAGAGAACGAGAGAAACAAAATATGAACAAAATTGATTTGAAAAATCTGTGGTTTTCAGCACAACAATTAAGAATTATCGGTTAGCTTATGATTAATTGCATACTTATGGACTTATGTTGGATTTTCTCATAGCTAATGAGGCAATGGAACACTTCCGTTGGTAAGGGTATTTCGATTTTTTATTTGTAATAACATACAGACACATCCAGAAAGTAGTGTTATTAGTGCCAATAAGCAACAACAACAACAACAACAACAACAAATAACATAATGTAGGTGAGAAAAGGAATAGAACTTTTCGGGATTCTCTAGTTTTTGCAAGCACATCGCATAGCCGCTCCCAGCTCATGGTGACGGGGACCGGTTCAATGGAACCGACAATGTTTTAAATTTGAGTTCCGTCATATTCGTTGGAAAAAATGTATAAATAAAGTGTGCGATGCGACATATATTCGCGGTATTTTTGGCACGTCAAACCATAAACCCGCCGCCCATCCGGCTCCAGTTCCCGTCTGCGTTGTTGTTTCCATTTCGGTTTAAGTGGGTCTTTACGCTTCTTCAACAGTTGTGTTGTGTGTGTGTGTGTGTGTGTGTGTGTGTGTGTGTATAAGTATGGTGGTTGACTGGGCGGGGGAGCATTACAAATACATACACTTACACATACATATACATGTAGACACAATTATTGTTTGTTGGCAAAGAAGATTAATGCTTTATGCTATGTTGTTGTTGTTGTTGTTGTTTTAATTGTTGCTTGATTAATTAAAGTGTGAGATGACTAAAAGATATTGAGAGACACAGAGTGAGAGAGAGCGAGAGAGAGGGGAGAGCAAGAGAGAGAGAGAGAGAGAGGGGGGAACAGAGAGAGCGAGCAAGGTACATCGACAGGCAGCAAGACAAAGAGTGCAAGAGAATAGGAGTGGGAAGTAGGCGCGAGACAGATTCCGGGAGAATTGTATTGAAATTGTATAGGCAAACAAGTTATCTCCTCACTTTTTTTGTTGTTTTTTTTTGTATTATTAATATTATTATTTTTTTTGTTTGTTAGAGGGTGCTTATGTGGAAAAGTGTTGTTCCAGAATGCGAAATGGAAACCTTGGGTGGTGAATTAGATTTGTTTGCTTGTTTGTCAGGGATCGCGGGGGTCGCGAGCTCAGGCTTAAGTGATTCTGTGGTAGGAGCTCTTTGGGGTTGGGGGTCGGGGGAGTGTCGAAATGTCGAAATCACCACAAAAATAACTTACTTGTTGGATGCTGGTACATTTGTCAGACTTAATAAATTGTTGCGCACTGAACGTAAACTGGCTAAAATTTGGGCAAACGGTGTTACAATCAGATCCTCGCCATGGCTGTAATGAGAGAGAGCAAAATAGATAAGTAAATGTAGATGATGGAGATAATATATAGTTCAAATAGATGTTCAAACGAAGGATACATAAACACGCGTGCATGCAAAATACAAAGTGAGTAAATAGAGCGACAATAACCACGCAGACTTACAGAGGCATATGGAGAGTGAGAGAGACATGCACGTGAGTAGCGAGTGACGAGTGATGAGCGATGAGTGACGAGTAAGTAATCAAAGTGGCGAGTAACAGAAGCAGCAAGAGCACCAAGAGTAGCCATGTAACTTGCAACATAGCATGAACATAGCAACAAAACACTACAGCATTTGTTTAAGTACTATTTGGTTAAATTAAATCAATAAACAAGTGTTTCTCGCATTGCTTCTCGCCATGGCTGGCGCGATTATTGGATTTGAATTCATTAATTACCGTTTATTGCTGTTGAAATCATGAGTGCACATTAATCTACATTTATCGGTTCATAAATTTTGGACATTAAATGAGCTCACGCAACCGTATCGAAACCGTTGAATGCAAATTGGAATTTCGCATGCAATTAATTAAGCGATGTTCCACTTGTTGTTTTCCATATTTAAAACTACAAAACTGTGAGGAGATGTGAACGTTTAAATTTCAAACTGATTTAAATGGCAACGATATAGTGTGTGTGAGTGCCTAACCGAATTGGCTGACAAATCAACTGGAATAAACTCGTAGGTGGCTGAGTTGACGATGATACCAGTTTGACAATCAGGGTCTCCCCCGAGGGCCCCAAAAAGGCTGGCAGCTGTCGGTCGACCGCAAAAGGTCAGCGCGATTGCCACGAATAGACATGCCAAAAACAACACCACGTATGCCAAAACACACAAAGGAAGGCAAAGGAAGGACGCCAAAGGACGTTCAAGTTTGTTGCACCGCACAATTCTGTCCAGGTTGGCCCCAAAAATTCCACAAAAATGCGGAACGAAAAGCGGCCCGCACAATTTGTGGAAATTGTGTGGAAGCTTGTTTCTCGGCACACGAGCCACTTGGCTCGAAATATTTGTGCCGAAAATAAATATTAAATGGCCAAGCGCATAAAAAAAGAAAATATTAAAACACAAAAAAAAAAAAACAATAAAAAAAAAACACGTAAAAAAGTAAATATCCAAGGCACAGGCGAGGCAAGGAGACGAGCACAAAGACGTTGCCGTTCGCGTTCTCGTTCGCGTTGACAAACAAAAAATGGGATAAATTAATATTAATATATTAAAATTAACAAAACATATAAATAAAACAAACAACAACAATTAAGTTATTGGCCCATCTGTGACGTCATAACAGAGCAACGTTGGCGGCGCCAAAATTAAAATTCGCTTTTTAATTTTGTATTTTTATTTTTGTATACCCTGTTCGCTCAGATGGCTCATAAGCTGTATTGGATTGTTACATAGGTATGCAACTGACAGAAGAAGAATTCTGGTCAATATAAAAGGGTATGCATACGCCTGATAGTCCCCAAACAAAACGGAATAACTAACACAAAAATGTGCTCAACCAAACAATTAAGACAACAATCTGAATGTGAATCTGTACATAATAATTATATAGTAATAGATTACAGGGTATACGCAATTCGTGCATGTTTCAATTGGGCTTTATTACTTGTAGATGTACATACATACTTATATGTATGTATTTCTTTGCCATCCATTTAAAGCCTATTGGCTGGCAATAAAAACGCTTGGGAAAATTGAAATTTCCTTACGAAAATCTGAGACTATTTCAAATGTACGTGAGAGAGAGAGAGAGAGTGAGAGAGAGAGACAAAGAGAGATATACATATATATATATATAGAGAGAGAGTGAGCGATATGCAAATTGTGACAGCGATATACGATTAATGATGCCAACTCATTTACAGGTTGCCCCTTCTGCCCCAAGCCCGCCTTCGCTCACTGCTGTGCTCTGTGGTATGTTTGCCTGATTTTTGGCACGTTGCAATATCCCACATAGTATACCAATGTCATTGTGTGTGTGTGTGTGTGTGTGCGTGTGTGTGTGTCGCAACAATTGTACAATACTGTATTGTGTGTGTGTGTACTCACATGCTCGTCCATCCATTTGTCTATCCAAGCACCCATCTTAAGTGGCAACCATAAACAACAACATAAATAACGGCAGGCGGACAGACGCAGCGTAAATGCAACAACAAGATTCACCCACACATTCAACACCCCCCCCTGCACACCGCCCAAATTCTCACACTTCTAATGCCACCTCCATCAAAAATTTGAACTCTTCACTTTTGCCCCCGTCTCGTCTCTAGACGACACTTTGCCACTTTGCAGACAGACAAAATGTTTTTGCTGCTGATTTGTCATTTCCAAGCATATCTCTTCTCTCCTCTTCTTCTATATCCACCTTAGTTTCGCCATTCTTCTGCTCTGTTTCGTTATTCGTTATTCGATTATGAATACTGCGACGCATTTCGCGGCTAGATTCAAAACATGCCAATGACTCATTCACTGCGCTTCGGTCTGAATAATTGTCCGAGGAATCGCCTTGGTATTCTAATGGGGATACTCCTCCAGATATATATATGTATATATGAGTATAAGTATCTACTTATCATATATAGCATAGATTGATTTTGAATGGATTTCAATCAAATGAAATTATTGATTTGTTTACGATTTCATCTCGCTTAAAACTAGTTCATTTCATTCTAAGCAAACTTAAAGCAATTCATATAATATGTTTTCTCCAATTGTTTCCCACATGTTCAACAAATGAATGCCATATTTTGTAAGTTATTTCTTTTAGTAATATTCAAATTCTAATATTGATTGCAATTGGAATGTTAACGAGCAACGTCTTAGCTACAATAATATTTAAATTATATTTCACAGTTCTATTTATAATATTTATTGATAAGATATTCAATATTGAATACATAATGTGTGCTACTCATATAAAATAATTGCATTCAAAAAAAATCAAATAATTGATTAAAAATATAAAAAGATTTTTACTTGCGCAAAAGCAATTTAAAGTTGTGATTTTAATAGTCATTTGACGATGCTGATGAAATGTGAATTATTTTGTGCACAAGCTGATTAAAGTAAATGAAATGCCTAATGAGGAAACTTTAAAACTTCATCTGAAATATCTGGCGTAATTATATATATAAATATTGTTGAAATCATTAGAGAAGTATGTTTTGATGTCTTTGCGAACGTAATTAATTAAGCTGCCAACAGAAGCCGTTTTTTTCTAATTTTTTGTTTTTTGTGTTATTAAAATTAGAATATATGTGAATAAAACGGCAGCATATTAAGGGGGCGGTCAAAGTATAAGCATAAGTAAATATAAAATTTAGATATGGTTGCTTTTTGTCTTTCTTTTTTGGTACCCCCACAGCTTTACCTGCGCTGCGATTTAATGGAGAACATGTTATCCCGATCGGCCATTATGGTGACAGCCAGATCGTCCTGCATTATGGATGGTATCATATTGAAGAAGCTGTGCACACGCGGCAGCGACTGCGACGAGGCTGAATTCTTGTTTAGCATGGTGGCCAATATACACGCACACACACATATACACACACACCAACACCACACACACACACACAGGAAAACAATTAAAAATAAACTTCAAATGTTGGTCATTAGAGCCTTGCTCTCCGGAACCGCCAAAAAACCTGGCTAATGCGATTTGAAAATCAATTTCAATTTCAATTTCACTTTCAATTCCAATGCAAATTTCGATTGCTCTGATTACTAACTATTTTCCGGACTATTTCCAATGACAACAACAACGTGACAGCGACAGTGACAACGACAACGACGACAACGAAAACGAGGCGACACCGCAAATGCTTTTTGAATTTTCCACGAGTACGCGCTGGCCGAGAATGAGCGCGTCCCGCGGCGTGGCCAGCGAAAATACAAAACTCACAACACAACTCACGGCACGCTCAGAAATGAAAAAAGAAGAAAAATTATTGTAGAAAACGACAGCGCAGCGACGCCGGCAGCACCGTTGGCAGCGCAGCAGCCATCAGCTGAGTAGAACGTAACGTAAGAAACAAATTATATTCAACTTAAAAAAAAAATCCCCAAAAAAAAAAAACAAAAATATATAAAAATATAAATAAATAAAATTAAATGTGTGTCTGTATGCGACATTCTATGTGTGTGTGTGTGTGTGCGAGTGTGTGTGTGTATGTGTGTGTGTGTGCGAGTGTGTTACTGTCTATGTGTGTGTCATTTCATTTTCATCATTTGTGTGCTGGTGTTTTTTTTTGGTTTTTGTTTTTCTTTTTTGCGCGCGCGTAAAATTTTTGCTTGCTTCTCATCTTCAACAGCAGGCACAACAACAACAACAATAACAATAACAAGCACGATGAACTGACACAACATGTACAACATTTGCTCAATTGTTGAAATATATACAGGGTGCCACCTTGACACAAATCATTTGATCGATTAGAGGAAAGAATGTCATCGCTTGAAAATCAAGAAATCATTTCCACGTGTGTCAGGAATAAGAAACGAAAAAAACATAAAATTGCAAAAAATTGAATTGAAGAATTTTTAATTTGCAATTAAGAATGCTAAACTCAAATGGCACAATTACTTCAAATACACATTCAACTGTAGAAGCGAAGATCTATTTGAAATTAGACAGTTTTACTGGACTATACTTAAGTGTTTTGTTAATCGTTAGTAACCCAATAAATATGAACTGTAAATGAGACCAACAAAGTATAATTAGAAGTCGACTAATAAATCAAGTGGAAAGACACGTAATAGCTCAAAACAGGGCCAATAAAAATTTGTATTTTGTGTAGTGTTCAAATGAGGCATAATGATGTAGTGGCACAACCCAAAATACAAAACACAAAACACAAATAACAGACGTGGAGACACCCTGTATTTATAATGCCGGCATATATCCGATGTCCGACAGGCAAGCTGGCGTCCTTGCCTGATATAATAATAACAACAACCAACCATAATGACAACATCATTATTATCATGCTTATCATCATCATCTAGCGCAATTTAATGTCTCCACCTGATTGTCTATCTCTGCGCTTACTCAAAATTAATTCCATTCTCATTCTCTTTTCTCCATTTTCTCGCTCCACTCTCTCCACATTGCTATCGCTGTGTCCAACTTGTGTGTTCAGCTTGAGTGTGTGTGTGTGTGTGTGTTTTTTTTTTTTTTAAATTTTTTATACTCTATTTTATTATAGCGTACTTACCTACGCTAATGTTTAATAAATTCTCAACTGAAATTGCCGTTTGGCTGCCTTCAAGCGATCTCCATTTGCCGTTTGTTGTTCGCTTAATGAACGTTCATTACATAAGTACAGTAAACACATAGATCGAGCGGTAGACGCGAGAAACGAGAATGCTAATATGCATATTTATATTTACCTAGTACCGTTAACTACTACCGTTTATTTTGAATGCCTCTCGCAGGTTAGTCGCAAATGAGCAAATGAGCAAATGAGCGCGCGCGTAATTCTAATAATAATTTTCAGCAATTTTTAATTCAGCTAACCCACTTCTGTGTGTCTTCTTCTTCTGCCTCTGTGCTCTGAGCAAATATCAGTCCGAGTGGGATGGAAAGTAAGAGGCGTGGGCATATTACTCATACGCAGCATGAAGCGGCAGCTGCTGAGATTTTAATTTTGATTCCAATTTCAATTTAAATTGCGACTCATGCAATCCCCAATCCACAATTCACAATCCACAATTCACAATCCCCAATCCACAAGCCCCATTCACAAATCCCGATTCTTGATTACGATAATCATTCGCATTCGGACTAGGCCCGCCCACTGCGTCGCGTCGCCCAACCCACAAACGATAAGTGGCGCTGCATTCAATAAACAAAAGTTGTGTACACACATACACATACACACGCACACGCACACATACACACACACACACACACATACACACATACACTCACAACTGGCACTCAAACTCGATAAATAGAAGCAAACATTTCAAGCAACTGTTGGCTCGTGATGGGGCCATTGGGTCAGCATAGACAGCAATCTCGTGACTGCCACTCAAGCGACGTGGGCGCATCGAAGTCGTTTCAAGCGACTGATGAAATTGTTTATAAGCATTTACAAACATTCAACATTATTTAGATATGCCCTGGCTACAGACCAAACTCAACTCAAATTGATGTTGCTTATCCCAAAACTACAAAAACTATCTGCTGGCTTATCTAATTAATGCACAGCTTCTTTTTTTGTGGCATAAAATTACATCTTTTTAGTTTCTAAGATAAAAGGAACAAAATTTGTAATTGGCAGGAATTCAAATGGAGGCAGTGTGTAACATTAAGAGTCGATAGGGTTGTAACTATGCCTAACTTTACTAACTTTTCCCTATTAAAGTTTATATCTACTGATTTTGGCATTTCGTAGGAACTCAAGTTTGCACAATATGTTTTTAAGGATTATAACATTTAATCTGATTGCTGATTGATTAATTTCTTAGCCAATGTGTTGTAAATTTTCCATTCTTTTAAACACGATGAGAAATCCAATCGGGATTACAGAAAATATTTCGATTTTTTTTTGCTTAAGTTTAAAGTTCATAAATGGCGTTGAGTATTTGCAGAATATTGAATGGAACCGAGCATATTTTTTGCGCATTTGGTTTTTTCAGTTTTTTCTGTTTTTTTTTTTTTGCCTGAATGACAAATTTTGTGCGAGATGCATTTTTGTAAAAAGCCCAAGAGGCCACTAAAATCATGAACAAGCACATGTATGCATCTGTGTGTGCCATCGTGTGTGTTTGTGTGTATACACATAACGGCAGCTGGCACACACATATTTGGGTGTGATTTGCATTGGGGCTCTTGGCGACATTTTTGTCCGTTTGGCAGCATCAGCCGCAATTGAGGCGGCAAATTTAATGCGCGAAAAGAACGTATTTCATTTGGTTTGCATTTCTATTTATTTTGCTTCTTTTTTTTGGTTGTTTTTGTTTTTGGTGCCCCCCTTCTCTTTTTGGTGTCACGCTGCGTATGAATAATATGTACGTTACGTATACGACAGCGTAACGTCGCTGCATGTGGCAGGCAACTGGGGCACAGTTTGAACGTAAGGGATGCCATGTGGGCGGAGGCGAAGGCGAAGGCGGCTGTGGTCGCTATAGCTTCTGATTGAATTTTGCCAACGACAACATATCTCTTTGGTCAGCCCCAATCCAACCCAACCCAACCCAAAGACAGCATCAGCTCTTTCACACCCATCCCTTCGCTGAATTTTAGCCTTTTCACATTTTGACCGACCGAATATTGTGTTGGGTTTTCTTTTTCTTTTTTTTTTTGGGTTTCCCCAACATCTTGTTATTCTTCTTGTTTGTCATCTTTGCATTCGCTGCTACAGGAAATAGGAAATGTTTTTCATATTTAAATTGGCTGAACTGACGCTGAAGAAGCGGTTTGCTGTTGTTGTTGTCTTTATGCCGCTGATTTCACATCTTTGGCAGCTTTCATTCAACAACATAGCCCCCACCCAAACCCAAAAACCTAGCACCCTGATCGGTATTTTCGGTCAGCTTTGCGCCTTTAATTGCGACGACGACGACAGCGACAAATGATGACTGGGATACAAATTCACCGAATTGTGCCAGCGACACGCTGAGCATCATGTGAGCTGCTTTCCCCAGAAAAAAAAACACAAACACTCACAGCCATAAACAATGTGACTCACACGAGTGCTCGACACTCATTCATGGGTTATCAACCGAAAAATTTTGAATTAAAATCGACAATTTCAACGAAAACCGGAAGAGATTCAACTCATTCAAGCGAACATTTCTCTAATGAAGAAATCTTAAATTATTCAAAATAAGTATTACAAAAGATTGTGCAGTTTATTTCGAAGCCTTAAGTATAAGTACAAATTACTAACGTAATCTAGTAGAAAAATAAAGATCTCAACATATAATAAAATGTTATAAAAGACAAATGAATATATATATATATATATATATGCATATGTGTGTATATTGCAAGAAGGTTATGCATATAAAATAGCGTCAGATTATTATTATTGCTATAAATATTGTTTCGAATATTACAGAACATTGCGCACACTTAAACTTACAGTGGGCTGAAAGCGAATATGGCAAAAGAAAAGAAATTCAAATAAGGATGGATCTCTTAACAAAACATGCACTTGCAATAATTATGTGTGGGTGTGGGAGGACGTGCAACAAACAACAACAGGAAAACACAACACAGACATTGACATGGACATGCAACAAAAAACTAAGGCAAACATCAAGTGTGGATTTGTCGGTGTGTGCGGATCAAGCAGACAGGCAAATAGGCATGCATTGGACAAATAAAGATAGTGAGATAGATAGAGAGAGAGAGCGAGAGAGAGAGAGAGAGAGAGAGAGAGAGAGAGAGAGAGACAGACAGATGGTGGGAGAGAAAGAACTGGGCATACGTACGATCTGTCAACGAGTATAGAGGCCTCCTGTTCTTTAAACCTGCAAAAGGGTTACAATAATAAACAACGATAATACGAATAACAATCATAAGAGATAGGTAGATAGTAAGCTAAGTAGTAGATGGAGGTAAAACAAGTATAGGATAAGAACAAGGTATCGATTATCAAGTATTGAGTTGCAACACACAACAATTAACATAAAAATAGTACACAAATAAAAGGTGAAAATGAAATTTCATTTCAAGGAATTTCTATTTCTTTATTTCTTCTTATTTTCTTTTCTTTTGTTTTTTTTTTTTTGATTTATTTATTTTTTTAATTTTTATTGGGCGAATTTCCGGATACAAATTTTGTTTGTTTTTAATTTATATATTTCGCAATAATTGACGCTTATTTTATGGTTGAGCTAAATGCAAATGAAAAATCAACATAAATTGTGTAAATGAGTGTGATTGTGTGTGTGTGTGTGTGTGTGTGTGTGTGTGTGTATATGGCGCCCTGAGGGTATGCAATGAAAAGCAAATGGTATCTGAGCTGCTTAAATTGAGACATCACGTGCGATGTGTGTGTGTGTGTGTGTGTCTGAGTGTGAGTGTGAGTAAGAATTGGAATGGTTGGAATGTGCCTTGTTGCATAAGCAAGCGGCTTGTAGACTGCTGACGCAGACAATGCGACGGCAATGACCCCTCGCCAATTGATATATAGATAAGCGAGTCGCTGAATCACGTGGCTATGCCATATGACGTCATTGTGCTGCGCACGTCACAACTGCAACAACAGCAACAATAGCCGCAAGGAGTATAACAGCATGTAAGGCGAAGCTGAAGTGTTGACATTTAAAAATATACCACACACACACACACACACACACTCACACACACACACTCACGCACATTCACATGACAACATTGTCTCTGACTTGCATTTTAAACTTTTCGTAAATGCCAACAGCAAACGCACAAACAGACACAAGCGCCGCCCACTAGCCACAAGCCAGGCCACGCCTTCCAGTAAGTTTGTTTATTTTGGCTTTAAAATTGTTGACGAGGCGGCTGCCACACAGAGCCCTTCAGCTAGTTTGCAAGTAGCAAGTAGCAAGCAGCAAGTTGCAATGTAAAACGTATAAATTTCATTGGCATTTGCATGTGTATTGTCTGTGTGTGTGTGTGTTTGTGTGTGGTTGTGTGCGGTTGTGTGTTCGTATGTATGTTGTGTTGCGGTGTATGCTGCATGTCCAAGAATTGACCTGCCAACACCTGCTCTGCTCTGCTCGGCTGCCCTTTGCCCTCCCTTTGTTCCCCGCACGCATTTGACAGCAGCAACCAGCACAATAACGCCTGGAAAGGCTTCGACTTCGTTGAGCTTTGGATTTTGAATTCGTCCTTTGCACTTTGGCATGTATCCATTAATGGATCCTGCTTGTCAGCTGCTCAATACCAATCGAAGGATTTGAGAGCAATGCTTTTGTAATGCAACTTCTCAACATGCCACACTTACAACTGACAACCGATTGTGGCGCCAGCTTACTTGACTTTGACACCGAATCAAAGATAAACCGAATCAATTGTTTATTGGCGGCTATCTATATATACATATGTATAGATATATACAAATGTATGTCTGCAGTTTTGAACTGATTACTAGCTACTTAGGGCGCACAACTAAGACACAATGATATGAATACTTTTGAGTTAAGGATTTCGAGTAAGATTTCAAATAGTTGTTAACTGAAAACTTAAACAATTCTTTCTCTTTCTTTGGCAATACTTTTCACATCAAATCGAGTACATTTGCCCCATCTAGAATTCAGCGTAGAACAGCTATTCGAGTTGCACTTTCAGCTAGATCGCAACACATTTGTACAGTTTGAATAATGTCTAGTGCTTAAAATGCCAGCGCTATTCAAGTAGTATTCATTTGTTTATCTGGCGCATTCATAGCCGTCAGTGTGATAGTAAATTGAATTGTTATTTTGGTTCGTTTCGTTTTGTTTTGTTTTATTTTGTTTTGTTTCAATTCATTTCGTTGGCCTTGACATTTGCCAGCCGCAGCCAGTCAGCTAATTATTTGTTATTAGTGTTGAAATCTTTATGAAATTTTCACTCAACTTGCTTGTTTTTGGTTGTCATGACAGCTAAGCTGGGACCAGTCACTGCCAGCGTTTAGAGGTGTGTATGTCTGTCTCTCTGTGTATGTGTGTGTGTGTGTGTGCGTGTGTGCAATTGACAGGCTCATCAACAACATTGTTTGAAAGTGGCAGACTGGCAGACGAGGGAACTGCGATATGTCTTACCGAAAATATTCAAGTTGATTGAAAGCAAACGCAGCGAACAAGCCCCGGAATACGTTAAGAAGACGGTCGACAGTCGACAGTCGACAGTCGACGGGTGCTTTGAGGGGTTGCAGTGTAACTAGAAGCCTGCCGAAAACTTTAAAGCAGACCCAAAACTTTTTGGCCTGGCCCAGTCAGGCCGAAATAGGCAGAGCAAGACACAAAAAAAACCAAGTAAAAAAAATCAAAGCAAAAGATATAAATGCAAATTGCGTTGCTGCTGTTGTTGTTGTTGTTGTTGCTTTTGCTGTGGGTGTTGCTGTTGTTGTTGCTGTTGCTGTTGCTGTCGCTGCCAAATGGCCGAAAAGGGAGCCAAAAAATGCCAAAAATACCGAAAATATTTATTTCAACTATGTATAATTAAATCGTTTTTATGTTTCTAGCAACAGCGCCTGGGGCCAGTGCACTTGGGGGCACATCTAACTTTAGCCAGCAATTTGTGACACAAGGACACTTTTGCTTTGAGTCAAAAACAACAACATTTCAATGTATATATTTATACATAAATATGTATATATATATATATATATATGTATATATATGTATATATATGTACATAGACGCTACTAGATTATATAACATTAATAGCACACATTTCACAGCTTAGCATTTGGGCTGCATAACTGAAAGTCATAGGCTTGACTACTTTGGTTATTTGCCAAACTTTCAAAGTTGAGAAGTTGAGCAAAACATGGTATTTCAAATGGTTTTAGATGCTGACCATAGTTAGCATAAATTCTTGGGACCTCACATAAAACATCCACACATCGTGTGTTCTTCCAATAATGCCTTTGATTAGCCTTTTCAACGCATTTTTTATTTAACATACGCTCGAACAAAATTGGAATTTCTACAGTTTTGCTGCTGTAGTATATGGAATATTCCGAAAAACTCTACTTCGATTTCAAAATTGACTTTATTTTAAAATTATAATACGATTGATTTTGAAGCTTGAGTACCTGATGTAAGACAGGTTCTTCATGTAAGACAAATGCCCAGCAAAGTCAGAATATGTTCGAATATTACGCAAAATTTGCAAATCTTATTTGAACTATATCTAGTCTTTATCATGATGGGAAACTTTTCTCTTTCTATATACTTTTCAGATATGTGAATAAAGTGAACAAAGCTTCGCTTCAGACAGAATACGAAATCGGAAGGGAATTTGAATTGCATCTGCAAATGCAGTAAATATGTTGCTGATATTTGACAAACGGCATTAATCAGCAATTTGTAGAATTTAAAAAAAAGTGTATTGAAAGGTCGGTGGGTGCGTCGACTGCTTAATGTTATTTGTTTTCCGTACTACTTGAATAGTGAATAATATATGTATGTTTGTAGTGGATACGTGAGGGGCAATCGGCTGTTGTTTTTATTTGTATTTGGCTGCTTTTTAAGTGTTTTTGCGGTCCAAATATTTTTTTGCAATTTTTCATCTGCGATTTGTGCGATACTTATAGCATTTTAGCATTTTAGCATTTTGGCCTATGAGCGATGGGCGAGCGTCAGGCGAGAGACGACAGGCGACGGACGACGCGTCGAGAGCCAAAAACTCGTGTAAAAATAGCTGTAAAATGCTTCTCGGCTCAAGGTTGCATTTGCCCCGCCAATTCCATATACAAGTAGTGTGAGTCTTTCGAATGTTGTTTTTACTTGATTCTTGGTACTAACTGATGTTTTCATTTCGGTTTGTGCAATTATTTTGTTATTGTTATTTGGATGCATTGCAAAGTGGCGTTGAAACACAAAAAACAACAAAAATATGCATCTTCGACTTCCAGCTGCAAATTGTTGAATTATGTTTATGCACCTGTTTGTTATGTGATGTATGACGTATATGTGTGTGTGTGTGTGTGTGTGTGTGTGTGTGTGTGAATATATGTGTGTGTTTGGGCAAATGTTGGATGGAGTGTGCGAATGAATGAGTGTAGCCTAACCTAAGTTGGCAACTTTGACTAACTAATTTAAGTCGGAGACGGAAAATGCTTTATTTTTTGCCTGACTTTGCATAATCACACAAAAAGTTGCAACTGCTGCCTTTCTCTACGGCAACAATGGCCAAAATCCGGATAGTTTACGGTCCACAAAGCACAGAACAGCAGCTGACGGCAAACCACAGAGCCAAAGAGTTACACACAGTTCACATAAATTGGGTGTATGCTATATGGAGGCAACTTGGGAACGGAACTGCTTGCTGCTGGCCAGGAATTGATGCCAAAAAGGGGCAGTGCTAAATTTGGCAAAAATGCTTGCCATGAATTCGAGAAATGTCATCAACTAGGGGCGTCTCTGGGCTACCATCAAATGATGATGTTGCCAACTCTGCACTGCTCTGAGAGAGAAAGAGGCGTCGCTGCAATGCCATTGAAATATGGCAATGTGCCTGAAATACTGCAAATGATGCTACAACCACATGCACATATATTTTTATATGGCTAGAAACATGTAGCTAAGGTGTGGCATTGCAGCATTCTGCAAGAAAGGAAGCACCAAGGAGGCAGGCAGACAATAGCAACAGATGCTGCAAATTAGTAACAGTATCACATTCGGATACACAAACGAGTTGCCACTAAAAACATTCAGTTGCCAAGAGCAAAACATGTACACGCAACGCACACATAGACATACATGGCATATAAGGTAGCTGACCAAAAAGGGGTCGTAAATTGGCAGCAATTGGAAGGAAGAAGGTGCTTAAGTAGAAATGTTTCTAGCATTGCTGTAGAAGTATCAGAAAATGCTAAGAGTAGTGATAAACGGAAATAGTAAATGTATATGTATGTACATATGTACACCAAAGCGAAGTGCTAGTTGAAGAATATTAGCAGTAGTGGAAATATTAGTAAAAGTATTTGGAAAAATAGATTGGAATGCCATAAGCATTAGTAGTATGAGTATTATAAATATTAGTTGTGCAGGTTTTTGTAAGATAATAGTAGTTATAACAGTAGAAGTAGTATAACAGTAGAAGTAGTAGCTGTAGTAAGAGTAGTAGCTGTAGTAGGAGTAGTAGCTGTAGTAGTATCAGTAGTAGTAGTAGCCTTAGTAGTAGCTGTAGTAGTAGCAACAGTAGTAGCAGTAGCAGTAGCTGTAGTAGTCGTAGCAGTAGTAGTTGTTGTAGTAGCAGTAGTAGTAGCAAAAGTAGTGACAGTAGTAGTAGCAGTAGTAGTAGCAGTAGTAGTATCAGTAGTAGTAGCAAAAGTAGTGGCAGTAGTAATAGCAGTAGTAATAGCAGTAGTAGTAGCAGTAGTAGTAGTAGCTTTAGTAGTAGCTGTAGTAGTAGCAAGAGTAGTAGCAGTAGCTGTAGTAGTAGCAGTAGTAGTTCCAGTTGTAGCATCAGTAGTAGTAGTAGCTGTAGTGGCAGTCGTAGTAATAGTATTAGTTGTCTAAATATTAAGAAGTAAAAGTAGCATTTAGCTTTTAGGAAAGTAGCTAGAAGTAGACAAATAACGATTGGTAGCGCAATAAGCCAAGTTATATTAAATAAGGTAGGTAAATTTGATCAAGTATTAACAATAGTAGTCAAAGTTGTCTATTTAAATTTGTAGTCGTAGCAACTGCTGCGGCCTGAAGTTGTCATCGGTCATAGTTTAGCAGAGCACCTAAAATCCGATTTTGATGATTCCACGTTTACCAACCATTTGCGAAGCGATAATTGTGACAAATGTATGTGTGTTGTTGATATGATGGGAGCAGTAGTGGCATGGCGTCAAAAGTATTTGTGTACCATGAAGAATGTGTGAATTTCGTGGATGTATCAATTGTGGTGATTTGATGTTAAATATTGTGAATATTGTTGAACAAAAAAAGCATATTCGTAATGAATTGAAAATAAAATACACATAATAATAGTGTACTGAATATCCAAACTGTTTTGGATAAATCGAATGTAATGCAACCAATATTCGAGATCGATCGACAAATGATTATTGGAGACAAGAAACCAATAAATCTATATAAACCTTATTCTATACAGTTGTTTAGTAATTCGATTGCATTTGATTGCGTTACTTACCTTTCGCTAGCAATGCTTGAGTTCCTGGACATTGACTTTGGTGACATCTCAAAGTCCGAATCGGAACGATATAGAAAGGATTCGCGACGTTGCGGTAAATTCTGTAGAACCAAACCAGCGCTGGGTGAACCGCCCTCAAGCGGTGATCGGGCGCCCTGGCCATTTTCTACATCGAAACTGCAAATGAATTCAAATTCAAACATTGATTAGTCGAACAGCTTGTTTAGTTTGTTCAGTTAACTAGTTCAGTTACTTGGTTAGTTATTTGTACTATGTACTATGGGCAAAAAAAAAAAAAAAAATTGAGGGTCGACGTTTTTAGGCCAAACTTGAGTCGTGTTATAAATGGCTGACGGCCAAGTTGACTTGACAGTACACACGCCAAGTAAACTTTTCAGCCCCAAAAGTAGAACTGGGAGACAGGCCAAAAATTAAGTGGCTGGAGAGCAGCATTTAAGTCAGCTAGCGGGGGCGGCGGCCAGGGTGGGGGTGGGGGTGGGGGTTGAGAGGCAATTGGGTTCTAGATACAACAGCGTCGACAACCAACAGGAAACAGAAGCGTGCCTAACAAGGCGCTTTTAAAGTTTTTCAATTCGTTAGACATTTTCGCCCTTTGGTTTTTGTTCGGCTTTTGCTTTGTCTGCGGCATCATCGCCTTGCTTATGAAAACTTTTTGCGCCAACTCGGCGAAAAATGTTGGCGCCCACCTCCCCCCACCTCCACCTCCATTTACCATCCTATCACTGCCACTACAATAAACATAAAGCCAAACTCCACTCCCACACATAGCCCAGTTTATTGAGAACTTGCTGAAAGTTGACTTCGCCATAAAGTGAGTAAGACGCGTGTTTCTCTCTGGGGGCATGAAGTCGCACCAAAGTTGCGCCACACTGATCAAGTTGCCGAGATTTGCAAGGATCAAGTTGGCAAGCAGGCCCAACCGCTAGATGGCGCCACAAGGCCTGCAAAATCAAGTCATTAGCTTTCGGCTTAAACTATTGCCATTGAATATCTCTGCAGATGATAACGAGCAGGCAGGCATAAAAGCTGATTACACAAATTTGCTAAACATCAGCAAATAAGTGGCACACAAACTACTTATGACACACAAATACACAATTTATTGAGTAACAAGTAAGAGTTGCAGTTTGCTGCACACAGACAACCACATAGAACCTAACACATAAGGCGACAAGCAACAACAACAACAACAACAACAACTCCAAGCAAGCATCAATCTAAGAGCATTGTCATAATTAAAGAAAATACTTTCACAAGCAAAAACAGCTGCCATCGTCCAGTAAGTTTTGATTGGTCGCCATGGGTAACTTGCTACTTTTGGGACGCAGCTGTGTCTTCTTATTCGTACAGTTATACTGTGGCTCCTGTTGCCCATTTGCCACCACCAGTGACAGAGCCACACAGCCACACCACCACACAGCCAAGCAACCACTAGCCTAGCACAGCGACGACTTGAAGGCCGCACTTTTGGCACCGAAAGTCGTAAAGAAAAATGATGTTTTAAGTAAAATTTATATCGGGGTCATTAAGTAAACTTGGCACAAAGTTGACGCTGGCTTGTTCTTGTTGTTGTTGTTGCTGTTGCTGTTGGCTGTTTCTTTTAGTTCTTTATGCTGCTGCTGTTGCTGCTGTTTCTGTGGCTGTTGCTGTTGCTGTTATTGTGCGCAACAATGTCACCATTTACCATAGCATACTTTTTAGCACTTTTCAAAGTAATGTGCAGGTCAAAAAGAAAGAGAGAGAGAGTGTGTGTGAGAGAGAGAGCGGAAGAGCCACAGTTTTGTGTTTAGTTAGCTGCTTTTTCTGCTTTTTTTTTTTTTTTTTGTATTGCTTTCCGCTTTTTATTTTTGTGGTTCATTGGCAACTCGGCAAAGTTAATTTCATTTAACATGCTTGCCACAAATACTATTTGCCATCGAATTGAATACTTTGTAGATGCTTTCAGTGGTAGCTGCTGATTAAAATGTCATGTCAGAAAGTTCGCATTGTCAGTGGATTATACATTCACTCACTCACTCACTCACTCACTCACTCACTCAGTCAGTCAGTCAGTCAGTTAATCATTTCACATCCCGCTACTTCTTTCTTAACAAACTAATTAAGCTGTTGTGTTTTGAAGCTTAGCGCCTTACAGCCACATGCATATATAGCTAGTAGTTGAATCTATGCCAAACACACAAGCACACACACAGATACACACACATACGCAGTGAGACACTCATCACAATCAGTTTGGGTCGTTCATTTATTTGCACATATAATTAGGCACATGAGGAGCGGCAGCCACAGGGCACATATTCCACACACTCACACACACCCCTGCCCCGCATACTACAACACACACTATGATGCCCCTAACCCACTTGCTCCCTGTTTCTCTCTCTCTCTCTCTCTGTCTGGCTGTTTAGGTGTTGGCATTCAGCTGCTGGCGACTTGAAGCGTTGAACTATGCAAGCATAAGTCGCACTGATGAGCCACCACCCACCAAACTACCAACTTTCAGCCACCACCCACTAACTACCAACTTTCAGCCACCACCCACTTAACTTTAAATTTATTCAATTATTTAGCTGCTTGCTTTCGGGTTTGCTTAGCTTGGCTCAGCTCAGCTGATTTTTTTTTTAAATATGTTTAATTTGTTCCAGCTGATTCCATTTTTTTTAGCTTTCTGCTCTTGATGGGTGATTAATTCATCGAGTTGAGTGAAGAAAATAAATAATTAATTAGTGCCACAAGCAGTGGCAGTACTAGTTGAAGCATTTAACACTAATGCACTGGCTCAAAGGCCAATGAAATAAATCCATTGAGTGCATGAATAAAAAAGACCTTGGCCAGAGTATTCCCAACAGCAACAGCAGCAACTGCAACTGCAACTGAATATGAAACAGAATCTGAAACCCAAAAACCAATCCAACGACACATGCAGCACTTGTGTGGCAGCTGCTTTTGAGGCAACACAAACACACACACACACACACACACACACACACACACACACGCACACACATAAAGAGAAATATAAATGTATATGTGAAAAAAGCAAAACTATCACAAGGCCATTAACAAAAGCCTGAAACTGACTGCAGAGCGACGCTAAAAGCAGTAGAGATGCGGCTGTGCACCGTTGTGGTGGGAGATCTCCAAAAGATTTGGGCTGCTGGAGGCGCTGGCTGCCAATGCCGTTGCTTTGAGTGTGTGTGAGTGTGCGTGTGTGTGTGTGTGTGTGAAAACCAAATTAAAAGTGCGAGCGAACAGAGTGCGATATGAAATGAGCACAGATACACAACACCACAGCATAATCATCATAGCATCGGTCATGCCACACACAAACACACACACACACACAGAGACACCTACTTTTCCTTAGTCGCCTTGATGCTACCTTGGCTGTGGATGTGTGTGTGTTTTTCTTTTTGCTAAAAGGCAAAGTGCTGATGGGCTTGTCAACGTGGCAAAGGGGGACTTGGCAGGGGCACTCTGCCATGTGGTGCAGCATGTGCATGTTGCATAATTTGCAAAGCAGCAGCAGCACCATCATCATCATCATCAACGTCATCGAAAAGCAAAAAGCAGACAACTGATGCGTTTTGGACTGACGAAAGAAAATAGAGCAAAAAACTGGCCGTGGATTGGCATTTCATTGCTTCGCTCATTTGATTAACCATCGCAGCAGCTGTCGCTTATTAAGCACGCCCCAAGCAAAAAAAACATAAATAAATAAATTGAGCATGCAACATTTTGGCAACACACTGGCAAGCGCATCTAATGATTTACCCAAAACCAGGCGTCGCAAGTGGCGCAACAAATTTGTCCAACAAGTTGTGCATAACTTTAAAAAAAAAAAAAACCTTTTTGAATATTCAGCTGAATAAAAATAAAAATTGTAAAAAACAGAGCAACAATTTTTGGTTTACAACGCACCAACAAATAATTTGGAGAAGAGTATTTGGGTGCAGTGTTAATGCTATTTTAGTGTTTCCCCTTCATGGTCTGCTCAATTTTAATTGGTACACGAAACACACACACACGTTTGACGCACGGATCGTGGCAGCTGCACAGATGCCAGGGCAGCAGATCAAATACTTTCTAGCCACCACTAATCAGCCAAATTCTCAGGCACTTCGTTGCAGCATTTGCATGTGGACGACAGCCCCTGCAAACTGCAGCTAGTGGCAAGCAGCCGTTGCGCATTGAAAAAAAAAAAACAAAACAAATTATACATGAAAAAAAAAATGATTTAAAAAAAGGGAAAGAAATTAGTCACCAAGTAAAAAGTTGTTTGACATTTTTATAAAATTTATAAAAAAAAAAATGTGCAAAATTTTTACTTCACTTATGTCAAATGAGTTATTTTTTAATTGAAATTTTAATTAATTTTGATATTAATTCGTTATAATATTTAAATCCCAATATCATATTTAAATTGAACGTAGACAAAGAATAATAGAAAGTTTTTTGGTTGCCACGTTGCAGCGTTGAAGTTGTTGCCACGCAACCCCAATGTTCAATTTTTGTTATGGCAACTCTTTTTGAAGCAGGCAAACAATGCGAATGTTGTCAATAACATTTACGTTTTACAGTTAGCCAGCTGTGTATTTCATTATAAACCGTGCAACACACACAATAGACAGGAAGGCAAACAATTATCTGCTGCGGCTTCTGCTTGATTCAGGTTCCAGATGAAGCCACATACCAAATATGGCGTTGCAGCGACAGCAGCCTCAACTGTCCTTTGCGAGGATGTGCGCAACTTTACCACAAGGCGCCGCAATCTGCTGTATTTGATGCACCGCTATTTGCAGGAGAATGGCTATTATGGCACTGCCGAGGCGCTGAAGGGCGAGGGGAAGCTATCCGAGGAGTTCGAGCTGTGCGACAATATTGACCTGGATGCCATCTATTTGGAGTATGCCAGCTTCTTCAACATGAAGTTTGGTAAATATCCCCGCATACTCAAGAAGATGGGGCCCAAACTCAAGCTGGAGCTTAATTCGACAACGAAGCCACTTCTCAAAGAGCAGTCGCAGTCGCAGTCGCAGTTGCAGTCACAAGCACAATTGCAGTCGCAGCAGCAGGCATGTTGGCATGCGGGCATTGGAGCTGCCACAGCAGCGGCAGCTGCTAGTTTGACAGCGGAAGCAGGACAACAACCCGGACAACTAAAGGCGAGCAGTTTGCCGTTGCATGTCAAAAAAATGGAGACTGTCGAAACGTGGCCCACGCAGGACTCCAAACGTCTAAATGCACTAAGCGAAGTGGAGCATGGACATGCGGGCGACGATGCATTGTTTGACTCACTGGAATGGCAATCGCTCGCAGAGCTCGTTAAGACAAGCATCCTGTGCGAGGACATCAAGCTGCACTGGACGGACATCTGCGGCAATCAAAAACCAATCGAGGTGGTCAAGGAAGCGGTCCTCACGCCCATCGAGTATCCGCAGCTATTTGCGAATGGCCTGAAGCCCTGGCGTTCGCTGCTGTTACACGGTCCACCGGGCAGTGGCAAGACCTTGCTGGCCAAAGCGCTCTACGCGGAGACGCGTGGCCTTGTGACCTTCTTCAATATCACGGCCAGCATTATGGTGTCCAAGTGGCGCGGCGAATCGGAGAAGATATTGCGTGTGCTCTTCCACATGGCGGCGCGTCGGGCACCATCGGTCATATTCTTCGATGAGATTGAGAGCTTGACCTCGAGGCGCGATCGATCGACGGATCATGAGTCATCGAAGCGTTTCAAGAACGAGCTGCTGCAGCTGCTCGACGGCATGGAGCATACGCTGAGCGGTGTCTTTGTGCTGGCCAGCACAAATCTGCCCTGGGACATTGATGATGCATTCCTGCGGCGCTTCGAGAAGAAACTGCTCATCCAGCTGCCCAACGCCGCCGAACGCACCACTCTCATCGAACATCTACTCGGCTCAACTGTCAGCCTGAAAGGACGGCTGATGGAGCTGCTGGTGCGGCTATCCGAGCACTTTACCGGCGACGAGATTCGGCTCGCCTGCAAGGAGATCAGCATGCAGCGCATGCGTTCTGCCACACGCGGCAGCAAGGCGACAACAACGACAACAAGTCAAGAGGCGTTGCTGGAGCGGGCCTTCAAACAGATTAAGCCGCTGGGCATAAAGCTGCTGGCCAAGCACGAGCAGTGGCAGCAAGAGAACGGATCCTAACTGAAACCATTCCAAATTTAGCACAATTGCATTGCAGTATTGACCACATTGTAAACGAGTTCAATAAAAATTAATCTTTGGGCGGATAACGAATGAATTGAATGCCAAGAGACAGCAGCAGGGGGGGCAACAGGGGGAAAACAGTGGCAATCGGTGGTGTTTATCACTTATTGCATAAGGATAACGCTTTTTATTTTTATATCTAAATTCAATGCACCAATGGAAAATAGTGTATACATTAGAGCAAGACGAAGAGAGAGCGAGAGCGAGAGTGAGTGAGAGAGAGAGAGAGAGAGGGAGAGAGATATTAACACATGTGGTTTGAAACTAGGATTAGGATGCATTACCTTCCCGTTGTGCGACGCCTCGCTCCCGCGATGGTCATCCGGGAGACATAGCGTCGAATGCGACCGCTGGAACGGCGCTGGGTGCTGACCGGCACCGAGCCAGCCATCGATTTGACACTGTACTCGGTCGCTGTGGAGCTGCGACGATCGCTGGCGATCATCACATCGGAGCAGAGGGATGACGACATTATGGATGCAGCCGAGCGACGTTTGCCGCCAGTGAAGGTGCCCCCACCACTCGAGGATGTTGTCGTCGCCGAGCTATCGGAGCGGGAGAAGAGTGAGGAGCGTTTGCTGCGACTGCCCGCTGATGTGCCTGCGGCATCCTGTATATTGCTATAAAACTCCTCCGTTTCGCGATCATAGCTCTCATCTTCGTCATCGTCCAGCGGCGGTCGCTCCTCATCCTCAAACTCCTCCGCTTCGGTGGCCATCGTGTCGCTGCGCTGCGTCATTTCGCGTCGCCCATTCGATGAGGAGGAGCCACCCGTTGCCTGCAGCTGATAATACTCATGCTGGCCATGGCTAAAGTCGCGCGATCCTCGCGATCGGCTGCTGCTGCTGTTGTTGTTATTGTTGTTGTTGCTATTGTTGCTGTTGCCCAGCATGCGATATGGCGCCGTTGCCGTCAATGAGCCCGAATTGCTTGTCGTGCTCGTCGCGCTCAGCGAGTGACGCTTCATCGATGAGCTGCTCAAGCCAGGACTAATCGATGCTGCTCCTCCTCCTGCTCCTCGGCCCGTTCCCGTCTCCGCTTCGCCATCGCTTTCGCCGCCGCCAACGCTGCCGCTGAATGTCACCTCATGGAATTTGGAGGATTTGCGACGAGCTCGAGGCAATGGTTCTGCATGGCTGCCATGACCATTGCCCATCGCTGAGATGGAGGGGCGTGGCCCATTGTTGTTGTTAAACTGTTGCTGCTGCTGCTGCTGTTGCTGCTGCTCCTCGTCATCTGTTGCGGGCATTAGGGTCAGCGCCAGCGGCTGGCGTCCCGCTGCAGCGGCATAGGCTCGATGGCGACTCCAGGGAAAGGCGCGTATAAATGCAAAGATGATGAAGAGCGTAGCAATCATATTGTTGCAGTTGTAGTTGTTGTTGTGGTTGCGATCGCCTACTGCTGGTGGGTTACATGCACACGTAGTCTATATCCAGTGGGTGGTGTTGTTGTCTAGTTTCTCTCTCGGATTCGAAGTTTGTTTCGTAATTTGTAATTCACTTTTTTGGTTCGTTTCGTTATGTTTAATTTAACACTAGTTTTACACGAGTGAGACACAGATTGAGATAGAGAGAGTGAGAGAGAGAGAGAGAGAGAGCGACAGAGACAGAGAGACGCGTTTAGCTCAGTTGCGGAAAAGTAAGTTTAGCTGACAAACAGATACAAACAGCAACATAAAACCAGGAGAGAGTGATAGAGAGAGAGAGAGAGAGAGAGACAGAAAGCGAGAATGGAATAGAGAATGTAGAGAATTATGTATTTCTTTAAGTTATCACAACTAGCAACATCAAAATAAAACAAGAATTCGAAAAATCTTAAGGCTTACCGGAGTCAAATTGCCAACATCGACATTTTTTAGCAGCTAAACAATTTATAATCGAGTTTGACAAGCGATCAACATTGGCAACAAGTTGGCTAAAACAACTGACAGTTAAAACAACTAAAAGCAAAATCACATTTTTAGTGTAATCGATAGATGTGTATATCGATGCTAGAAACGTCTCCCGTATTTTTCAGTTCAAAAGCAACAACGGAGATTGTAAAAATTGTATTTAAATTATAAACTGAAAAATCGTTATGGGCGCAAAAGCAACAAAAATCGATGCAAACTATGTGCCGCATACACCAAGGATAAACAGAGAAGCAGCAGACGCCGCTGAGCCAAGTGAGCTCTCGTTGAGTCCTTGTCGGGAGAATAATGTAGTCTTACTGGATCCTCGCTCACCAAATGGCTTCCGAACGCCAATAATTGTTCGACCGTTGATCGCTCGTACACTGACCATGGACGACACCTTTGTCGATCTGTTTGAGGAGACCCACAACCACCACAACCAGCAATCCCAGCCCGCAAATGAGTCAGTGGAGCTTGTTTCCCTGACCGACGAGGAGGATGAGACGATGCAGCACACAGCGCCACAGACAGCACCTATTCCAGCAGCATGGCCTCCGCAGAGCTTGGAGCACTAAGCGTGCCCCTCTCTTTATTTTTTGTTCTATATTCAGTTAATTGCCTTTAAAATCATCACATCAATTAATCATATATATATATATATGTATTCCAAATAGCATAAATAAATCACAAAGCCTTAGTTAAAGCCAAGCAGAATGACAAATCAAATAGATTCTATAATTAATAATGGTCATAAGCTGTAAACACAACTGGCATTTTATTTTGAAAAGATAATTTAATCTTTGTACACGCTTCAATTGATTGAGTGGAGTGCGCTGAGTATTGATTGACAGTCTGATTGATTCGCAGATTGACTGAATTGACTGAATTGACGATTGAGTGGCTTTTGAGTGCGCCTCTTGCGCAATTTTGATGGATGTGATTATGATATTCAATGCACAATTATGGCACGCATCGCAATTGCACAGCAGTCTGCACAAATAATCACACACACACATAGACACACACACAGACAGACACACACACAGGCAGACAGACACACACACACAGCGACTATCACGCGCCACAGTTTCACCACCCGCCTTCGGCAACTCTGCCTCTCTTATTGGAAACACACTCATTTAATATGAATTATACAATGCAGCTGCCACATGGGACATGAGCCGTTATTGCTGTTGCATTGTTGCATTGTTGAAAATATGGGTATATAATATAAGCAGTTACTAAGCAATTGAGTTACTTGGTTGCCCCGCCAACATTTCAAATTCAATTATAATCAGAAATGATTTAAAAATGAGCACGAATTACAGCTACAACTGTATTAGCAAGGAGCAAGAAGCAAGGAGCAAGGAGCAAGGAGCATGGAGCATGGAGCAGGAGCAGTCGTAAAAGTTGCAGCTGCCACATCAATAACAACGGCCACCACTAACGAGGCTCAAGTAGTCATCCTGCAATTGGAATGGCCTTGCTTCCTATGTGCTTTTGCCCAGGTGCGCCTGTCAGTTCACCAGTTCGTCAGTTTGTCAGTCAGTCAGCTGCCTGAAGGCAATTTATTTATGGGCTATATTTTAATTAAATTAGAACTGCAGCTGAGTAATTGGTTTGTCATTATTATCGCATTATTATGAAGCTCAATTTGTAATGTCCGCTGTCGTCGATCCTGGTTCATATCTCTCGTTGCTGCAACACATACACACAGCAACACACATCGTCAACTGGTGGCAAGATTACCACGCAACACTTTTTAATTTGTTGAAATTGCATTACAACATGAGGTGCCTGACAGACTGCTACCAGCCAGGTGGATGGATGATATTTTGCAGCAGCGGGGATGGGCGACAGGGGTGGGGATTGATGGAGGTGAGCTCCTGGTAACTGGACCGAACGGATATTAAAGTGAATTAAGTGTAGCAAAGCCGCACGTGCCACAACTGTGTGCCTGTGACCGAGAGAAAAGTCTACAGCAAAACTTGATTAACCTAGAATAAATTTAAGACGATTTATAAAGCTGCAGTCGAAAGAGCTCAACTGAAAACTACTAAAAGGCACAATATATATATATATATATATATGTAGCTGATATTAGTGCGTTCAATATGAAATACGTGTTGGTTAACTGAATCTGTGTCTTATCCGAACTGAATGAAATTGTTTTCAATTGATCAATAATTTGCCAGAGGCTAATTAGATATTAATTGGTGTTTATCTTCTCAATTGTGTTGTTTATTGCGATATCTGTATCTTATATCTTATGTTCAAATTTGTATCTTCAAATACATATCAAAATGAAGCAAATAAGCTTTGAATGCTTCGCCAAATGTTGAGAAAACCCATCAAATTGTGGCTAAGTAAGAAAGCATAAGCAAAATCTATCCAAGTTAATTTTCTACAAAATAACTATTTAAAACGAGTTTTGAAATTTTGTTAACGTACAACGTGACTTAAGCAACTGGTAAGCCTTTAAGTTGAAGCCGAGCTCCCACATTGTATAAAACACATCTAGGAACAATAACTGCTCTACGTTGGCGCTCTGATTTACGACAGAGAAGTGCATACATAAAATGTGAGTACAACAAACATATGTGTGTGTGTGTGTGTGTGTGTGTGTGTGTGTGTGCTTGTGTGTGGCTGCCACAGCCAGAGCCGCTGGTACACAGGTGAGGGCATCAATTTTAGTAGCCATAGCCAGGCTTCTAGCTAAGGTTTGAGACCTCAGTTCAGCTTTCAGTTCGGCGACTCGCTGGATTGCTTATCGCGCGCAGCAGGCAGCCCCAGTCAGGCAGTCAGGCAGTCAGCCAGTTTACTGTTTAAGTGTTGGCAAACAAGCTAGAAACTGTTGGGGCTCCTATTCTATACATATATATATATATATATATATATATATATGTTTTTCATATTTGGTACGCCTTGGGCACTGCTTAGCTACTTTTACAGCGACTGCGCTCGACAAGCGCCGCCTGGCTACATATTTCCTTTCAATTCGTTTTCTTTTTCTCATCAGCTTTCTTTGGCAACTTATTCAAGTTTTTCTACACACACACACACAAAAGTAGAGCAAACAAAAAAAAAAGTGAAAAAATGAAAAGATTTCTTCAAGTTGCAGCATCAGCTAAGCAAAGCGGTGGCAGCAACAGCAGCAGCCGCCGCAGCAGCCGCCGCAGACAACAGTAGCTGCCGGTCCAATCTACGGACACCAACACTTAGCCCCCCCCCCCACCACACCTCTCAACCCGCGTTCCGGTGTCGCTTATCCCCCCCCCCTCCCACACACACACCCAACAAGCTTACAAATTCAGTGCTGAGAATGTTGTTGTTGCTGGCGCACTCTCGGGGGCTAAATTTAAGTAGCAACAAATCACTTCATTGTTTGCGTGTTTACATAATATTTATACATTGTATTTGTGCTTCTGCTCCCGCTTCTGCCCCTCCCCCCTTCCCCCACGCCTCCTACACGCTGTTGACACGCTGCGCGCCATGTTCATTAATAAAGCGCAACCAAAAAAATACAAAGAAATACAACAAAAAAAAAAAAAACAGAAAAAGAAAATAAAGAAAAAATGCTGCGATATTTTCTCGCTGGCCAGCGAGGCCGGCACACAAAAAACTGTCAGACAATCTGAAAAAGGACTTCAGACTGCTCGTCGCCAAACAGCCAAAAAAAAACAACAACAACAAAAAAACAACAACAAAAAAACAACAACAGAAAAATAGTGAGCTGAGCTGAGAAACTGGTCAGGAAAACAAAAAATCAACGACAGCTGCAGCTGCAGACTGCTCGATTAGCAGACATCCTGTGGCAGTGCCCCAGATACAACTTTGGCCCACATAGCACAATCTAGATGTAGATGGGCCAATGTCCGATTCTAATTATATTCAAGAGCTACTCAAATAATGATAAAATTATAATAAATCGGTTCTGTCTTTTTTCTTACTATATATAACTCTAAATTATATCAAATGTCATTCACAATGTTGACTTCCTTGAACACATGCGCAAATTAGAGTGCACAACATGATTATGCCAATTTTTATAAGCGGTATATCAACAATGAAGGATTGCAAAACACGGCTGTAAGCGTTTTGCCAACGTTTTTCAGAAAGTCATGTTTCTTGGATGACAAATGTGGTTTAATTATACATATATCCATTGATTGTGAGTTACTAGACAAGCACGAGTCGTTGATCTGTTCAGTATGTATACGTACATGTATATATAGATATAGATATAGATATATATATATATATATATGAGTGTGTGTGTGTATATGTAGACAAAAGTTAAATGACGTCAAATAGGTCGCAGCATTAAGCAAGCAGAGCAGGACCTTTAAAACCTTTAAGAGGCAGATGCAGGCGAGTCTCTAGATGTGTGTGTTTGTGTGTGCGTGTGCGTGTGTATGTTTGTGTGTGTGTGTGTGTGTGTGTGTGTGTGTGTGTGTGTGCATCTGCACTTAAGTTTAGAACAGCAGCATAAATAGCAGCAGCGGCAACATCATTATGATGATTGCTGCAATCATTAGAAGTATTCATGACGTCGTCATCGTGTCCTGTCGTGCCTCATAAATAATGTAGCACAATATATATATATATATATATATACTATGTGCAAAATACAAAATCCAAAATGCCAAATACGCTTAATGCAAAAACATGTTTTATACATGGCACTGAAGCAGCGAACAGCGAACGGCGAACAGAATGGGAGGGTGGTAAAGAGGTCTGCCGTGCTGCTCTGGTAAGTCTCTGAGTGTGTGTGTGTGTGTGTGTGTGTGTGTGTATTTGTGTGACTATGTGGGGTGTGACCAAGTGCATTAACGACAGAGTGCATTGCATAATGCATAAGCATATTTTGGTGGCTAAGCGATTGGTTCGTTGCCCCGCTGCGACAACATTGCGTATGCGCAATTTCAGCAATACTCAATGCAAACCATTCAATACACATGCAAATATCCATATATATAACATATATATATAAAACATATATGTGGCACTTATCTTTATGCAACTGCATCACTCCGATAAGCAAATTCAATTATCGCTTGAGCATCGGCAATCGTTAAACGTATTTCATAATTTACGGCAATATTTCGCTAATGGAAAATGCACGATGACTTGTGGAACTTACTTTAACAAGAACAACACACATACAAGCACATACACACATACACACACATATATGCATATACAATTCATGTTAGCCATATATGCTTTTTATGTGCCACTAAAAAGGGCATCTTTTAAGAAAGCGAACTTCAAACACAATTCAAATTTCGAGCTAGAGATTTGTGGCAACTAATCTTTTCATATCGATTGTATTCTTCTTCTTCTTTGACAAAATTGTCCAAGTGATGCAACAATTATGTGTCTTTTTATAGCTTAGTCCAGATAATTTCAATTTGACCTCCAGATAAATACTACACTTAAAGTGGGAAATAGAATTTTGGAACAAAGTAAAATCCTTAAAAAGTGCAGCTCAAAATTTGTTACTGATACAAAACGGGTATGAAAAAACACAAATACATATAAAGTGGCAAACGGGATTTTTGTCAGATAAACTAATAAAATAATAGTAAATACAATAAAAGTGTAGCTTAAATGTTATAATGTAAAAAGTGACCAGCTCGAGGGAATTTGGGCAAATACTCATTAATAATTAGTAATGATTTATTAAAGTCTCCAAGGCGATAATCGTCTGTGTTAAGTACTTGATAGAGAGAGAGAGAGAGAGAGAGAGTGAGAATGTGTGAGAGCGAGCGAGAGCTAATGTTTTTAAAATCCTGACAATTGATTTGCACAGCTTAATCTGGCAATATACCCAAGGATGTGCCACGGGAATACCTTCCACTCGCCACGCCCACACCACGCGCCGGACAGCTGGTTGATACAGGCAGCTGCCCAGTTTGGTCAGCCACAACACACACACACACACACACACACACACACACACATACACACACACACACACACATACACTCACGCACAGGCACATATCAGACTTGCTGACCAGCAGCATTGCCTTTTCATCCTCAGTCGTTCAATCTGCTACTCTGTTGACCTCCCCGGTCAGTTTCTATTGCCTTCACTCTATCTCTCTCTCTCTATCTTTCTTTCTCTCTCTATCTCTCTCTCTCTTTCTCTCGCAATCTCCGTGTTTGTTTTTTGTTTTCCCTTGTGTCTGGTTGTTAGTCACCTCGCGCTCTACGTCTCTTTGTCACTTGTGTGTCGGTTTGTTGGCCCAGCTGCAATTTGAATCTTTTGTATTGGGGATTGTGGCTACGAGTCTTGAACAACAATGATAATGCTGATGATGATGATGATGATGATGTTGTTGTTGTTGCTATTGTTGTTGCTGATGTTGTTGTTGGGCAATGACAATGCCATTCTAAATGAAACTCAGTGCAAATGCCCCCCAAATTAGTGTCAAACGTATTGATCCACTCTCACGCAGACACACTCGCACCCACATTGTTGTTGTTTTTGTTGTTGTAGGTGTTGTTGTTGCTGTTAATAGCGTTGCAGTTTGCATATGTGTGTCAACGTTGTCGCTGCTATTGTTGTTCTTGTTGTCATCATCTCTAGGCGCCAGTGTGTATGCCATGAATTTGTTGCAAACACACACTTAACCCGCTTGGCACGCCCACGTTGCCGCCCATGCATGCATGCATGCACACACACACACATGAACACACCCTCACTTATGCACTCAACCATTTGCACTATGCCCCATGCTGCAAGTGTTGCATAATACACAAAATAGTTTGCATTTTCAAAATGCTTGTCCAAAAATTGAAATTAGATTGAACGACAACATAATTAAGAGGTGGCTATTAGGAGTAGCGCACGAAGGGAGCGGCAAAGGACATGTACAAAGGTGAGCATATATGTGTGTTAGTGTGTGTGTGTGTGTGTGTATGTTCGTGCCTTAAAAGTCAATTGATGTCAAGCAGACAAGACTTGACACCCAACAGGAAAGCGTCTTCATAACTATGTCAGTCTGTGTGTGTGTGTTGATGTATGTGTGTTGGTGTGCGTGTAGGTGTGTGTGTGTTGGTGTGTGAGTCGTTGCTTCTCCATTTGACACTTGACTGAAGCTCAGAGCTGACTTATCCTCGAGCATAACTTATCCTCGAGCAGTTTCCATCAAAATCGCTTTCGCTGCAATTTCGCCAATATTTTTTCCGCTCAGCTTTCGATCGACATCTCCCATGGGATGTATATATATATATATATATATATATATATATATATATATATATATATATCCATAAACACAGCCAAGTAGCACATATGTAAAGAAAAAACATTGTTCATCTATGTTTCCTCAATGGTTTAGAGAACAAATAATTTTTTTGTACTTTTGTGCTATTTCCATTTGCATAAAATCAGACAGGCAGACAGAAAGACAGACAGACAGACAGCCAGATATGGCCATAATAACTCGACTATATACAGATTATATATACATATATACATGTTCTGTTTATGTAATCGAAGATGCGCATTTCATGTAAAATGAGAAAATTGTGTAAAAATGATAAAAAAAAAAAAAAAACGATTTTGTGGCGAAAGTGGTTTTGGGGCAATGCCTCCAGCAGCGGCGACATCAAAAGGCGTCACAGTGGCTGCGGTTGTCAAGGTATTAGCGCCCAGCCATGCCCACTTTAATGCCAGCTGCCAAAATGAAATCAAAGCGCAAAATGCAATAAAAATAATCAAAAATGAGAAACAAGCAAAATGTGGATAACAAAAATGTTTCATTTGATTTTTGGCAGTCGATGGTTTTAAAAGCCAACTTCCTGCCAAAGCCAAAAATACACAAGATACAGCATCGTGCCCCATGCCACCACCAACCAACCACAGCCCAACCACCCAACCACCTATTCTGCCACCTGCCATTTTCCCTTTTCTTTTTTTTTTTTGTTTTTGGCTTTCATCTGTTTTTGAGTTGTAATTTCTTTTGTGACTGCAAATTGAGCGTCAAAATTGAACGGACGCGAATAAAAATGACGTCAGAAAGGGCCAAAAGGCAAGTGACAATGCGGCTAAGAGGAAGCTGAAGCAGCAGAAGAAGAAGAAGAACAGGAAGAAGCAGCAGAGCAGCAGCAGAGTATGCGAAGGGACAACCAATAAGTTTCCTCTTCTTTTTTCATTTTCGTGAGAGGGGCGCAGGGAAAGTCGTCAGACTCTGCGGATGGCCATAAAAATAGCTTGGCTTGCAACAAATGTCACGTCAGAGACATAGATGCCCCCCCCCTCCCCGCTCCCCACTCTCGACTCACGACTCCTCCTGGCCATAGACAGCAGACCATCACGAGCACGTCGAGCAAGTCGAGTCGCTGCCAGATCCATTTGACAATTAAATGGTGCGCTTGCCGGGCAAAACAATAAGTGGATGGATGTAGATGGAGGTGGAGGGGGATGGGTTTCGGCATCTTAAAAATGTTGTGCATGTTGGGCATGAGTTGAAGGTAGTAATGACGCTGCTTTTAGCGCTTTTAGCCAGCCGAGCCAAACTCAATTAAATGTGACAGTGAAAATGGCTGCCTAAAAGTATGCTTTATGCTCTGACGCAAAGGCAAAGTTAAAAAGGCAATGGAAAGCGGAAAAAGTGTACGGAGAAAGGGATGGGGGGGGGAGGTAAATGCCAAAGGAGACTGCTTGGGGCTATGACAGGAGGCAGGTGCGACAAATACTTCTCCACACAGATACACACACACACAAAAGCATTCGAAGCGAGTTGTTCCGCACAGCGAAATTGTTGGCGAAATGCAAAACGACTGAGAAAAACTCAGAATTTCATTGAGTGAAAAAAAACAGAGAAAAATAAAGAGAAATAATAATAATAAATCCAATTGGGGAGCATAATTTCAAGTGTAAATAAAAGAAACTTAAGCCAACGAGTGCTTACAATTTATTGTATACAATTCATTGAGGCACTTAGCCAAGCACATGTTGCAAGTTCATTTCATTGAAATATGGGCGTAATCGCTAAGATTCTGTAAACGGGAATCGCTGCGGCAACTTGGCTGCGCCATCAGCGTTTTCATCTCTAACGCTTTTATAGGCAATGGGAGAAACAGCAGCAGCAGCAGCAGCAGCTGCCAATAAGCAACGATTATGCTTGTAGCAACAATCGACTCTAGTCTGCCTCGACTGTCTAACTGACTGTCTGTATATATATATATGTATATAGACAGATGTATAGATATAGATAGGTATTGGGGTGTGCTTGTGTATTGCTGCCTTATAATGTGCGCTATTTGCTGACGCTCTTGTTGTCTGTGTGCTAATGTCCTAGAAAAATGCATGCAGCACTCAGGAGTGAGAGAGATAGACAGTAAAAGCAACGGCTGCTGTGTGTATTCATGTGTGTGTGTGTGCGTGTGTGGGTGTGGGTGTGCGTGTGTGGGTGTGCGTGTGTTAACACATTGATAGCACATGTGAGGCGCTATAAACTGCAAGCAGTTACTTGCAAAATGGAATGGAAAACTGCCTCCGCAACAGACTCGAGACGGCCTCAAATTGCTCATACGTCATGTGTGCCCAGCAGGCATTGCCATGATTATATATCTTATATATATATATATATATATATATATATGCCTGTGCAGGCACGTGTGCGTGCGCACAGCAACTTCAAAGTTGGTGCTTTAAATCGAGTGGCATTGGTGGAGAAGACACAAAGTTTGCCAGCGATTCGACTAAGCCATTTCAATTTGAAGCCAAGCAGACTTAAACTGTCAAACTGTTGAACTGCAGCATGACGACGACGACGACGACGACGACAAAGTAAGAAAAATTGAAGATAATCGAACTGGAGCTTACATAAATGACAAATATTAAGTTAAGTTCAGTTAAGCTGACACTCACTTAATAATACCAGAAAATGACAAAATAAAATAAAGAACTCTCGAATTCAATCACATCATCAACTCAATTCCCTTACGGTTCAGGTGAAAGTGGTATTGATTCTAGGAAATGTAATGGGCACCATTAAATCTCTAACAATGATAAGTAAGTGGAAGAGTGGAGGAGTGAAAGAAGAGTCCTTATCGCGCAGAGATGCAGTTAGTAATAGGACTTCAAGCGACAAGTGTTCGCCGAAGCAAATAATGATGGGATAATGAGTCGAGACACAAGAGGTCCTTGATGGGGGGGAGCAGCATAATTGCAGATAGTTTAAGATCTGGCAACTGGTCGCTTCCTAAAGTGGCTCGTCAATTTGTGCCTTCAGTTTCCCCTACATCAGTTTTAATCGAATTGCCAATAATTATGGTGGCAAGAACAAGGAGCAAAGGAGCCAAGTTGAGCCACTTGAGCCACAATAGTACTGTGTGCAATTAGTCATCAGTGTTGACAATTGAAATTTATTGCAAATTCGTCGATTCGTCGTCGACTGTCAATTAACATGATTTATGGATAAGCAACTGAAATGTGCGATTAATTTCGCGTTCAACTCTTCTCGACTTAATGACGCCCATCACAAAATATGTGTGTGTGTGTGTGTGTGTGTGTGTGTGTGTGTGTGTGCTGAGGGAAAGCGTACGTAAATTAAGCAGCGAGGCAAAACAACTAATTAGTTTATAATCGTTTAATGCACTGCAAATTGTCAGTTGCAAAATTGGAGACGGCAACAGTAGCAGCTGTGGCAGCTGTGGCAGCCGTGGCAGCCGTGGCAGCCGTGGCAGCTGTGTGTGCATAAATTAAATGTAAATTAAACGTTTTAGTGCTTAAATGATGAGCTTTAAATAGCGACAAGCGATAAACTGCGTGCCCGCTAATGATAATGATTATGATCATAATGAATGAATGCTCATAATTATGATATGCTTGATATGCAATGGAAGACAGCAAAACGACTTGAAACGAATCAACCAGCCAATTTCCCAGCTTGTGGCCGTGGCATGCAAACTGGCCTGGTCGTAATTACTTAAGCTCTTGCGCTTCATTGAATATTTATGGCTTAAAAACAGGCCTGGCCAGGACTCAATACGAGTAGCGAGGGCGACCAAGCAATTGTTGACCATAATAAAATCAGTTAACAGCAAGCAGGCAGCACAAAAATAACTGCGACACACACAAATGGACATGCAAGTCAGAGAATGCTGCATCATCAGAGGATATCAATAAAATCCATGTAAACTGAGCAAAATAATGGCAATTAAATTCAACTTTGTGAATGCCATCGAAGATGTTCAAAAGCCTCAAAAAGCTAGTTTTGATTTGTTGGTCAAGTGTGGACATATGTTGTGTGGCAAGTCAAAATGGGGCAACAATCGCTGTGATTCAAATATGTTTTGAGGGTTGGCTTGATTTATTCAATTTCAGTTATCAGCATGAATAGAAAACGATATATATATATATATATATATATATATATATATATCAGAATGTAGTTGCCATACAAGCGTATATATATGTATATATATACAATAAATTGTATATAGATAAATATGAGTACGTATACAAATATCCTTTGTAGCCGGCAGCAAAATCGACAATAATTTTCAAAACCATTGAAGAGCAGAAGGATAATAATGTTATTGTTGTTGGTGTTGTTGTTGATGGTGTTGTTGTTGTTGTTGCTATTGTTGTTTGCTGTTGCTTGACGATATAAAAATACCACATGGAAATATTTTTCTCATATGTACTTACACGAATGTTTGCCCAAAATGAAAATGAATGCGTATAAAAATGGCATTAGAAATACACAAAAGGAGACCAGCCATATTGAAAGGCAGTTGATGGGCGTGGCAGGTGCTGGGAAAGGGGCGACGAGGTAGGGCTGGGATGCGGGACGGGGGACGGGGGACGGGAGGGACTGGAGAATGTAACAGAAACAGGAAATAAAAATCCACTTTAAGCGTTTTGAATACAAATGCAAATGCACACATAGAGAAAAGTAGAGAGAGAGAGCAAGAGATAGAGAGAGTGAGAGTCAGAGAGAGAGAGAGAGAGAGAGAGAGAGAGAGAGAGAGAGAGAGAGGGAGAGAGAGAGAGAGAGGGAGAGAGAGAGTGTGCTGAGCCGAGCTGAGTGTTGAGCCTGACAAGTGAGTGAGTGATGAGCGAAACGGAGACGGAGACAAACGCGGTCACATTGAGGTACATTAGTATATATGCATATATATATATATATATATATACAAATATACATATAATATACGTATTTCTGTGAAAGGCAAAGGCGCCTGAAAGGGTTTCTGTATTATTATTATTCTGTTTTTTTTTCCCTCAAATTTTCTTCAATTTTTTTTTTCCTTGCTTGATGCGACTACAAATAAAGATAAGTGTGTGTCCGTGTGTGTGCGTGTGTGTGCGTGAGTGTATGTGTGTGTGTGCTTGTGACGATGCCAAACGCTGTCATATAAACTGCAAGCAGCTTGGGTGCTAAAGCAGCACAAAGAAGACGCCAAAGGCGCTCAAGCGACTGAAAAAAAAGAGACGGGGCAGACGTGGGAAATGGCTTGAGAGGGTTGCGTAGGAGGGGCGGGGCGGGGCAGTAGGGAAGATGAGATGGAGCGTAGCGTAGACAGAACAAATACATAGTATGCCACAAATGAAGTGGCAGAACTTAGGGGCAAACAACGAGCGAGCGAGCGAACGCAGCAGCAGCTCAGCATTTGCCAAGTGCGGCAGCAGACACACAGCAATGAAAAAATCACAGCATCGTTTTAGGCGCCACAGGGCGACAAAAGTCGCACAGGTGCGAATGCGAAAGCAGATAAACAGACGAAACAGACAGACAGACAGACAGGCAGACAGCGAGACAGAGACGCTAGTGCGAATGCTTGGGGCAATAGACGAAGTCAAATTGAAGAAATTGCCAAAGGATATGTGTAATAAAGCGGGAGAAACACACAACGAGCACAAAGACAATGCGCGCAAGCACACACACACACACACACACACACACGCACAGTAAAAGTAATCATTGGAGTTGAAAATGCAGGAAATGCAAGCTGTTTAGTTTTTGAACTGAAAGAGGAGCAGGCAGCTGAACTTAGAACAAGTGAAAGTCAAGTGAAATCTGCTTCAAGAATCAAATTGAGATATAATAGTTGCTTAAATACATACATATATATATATATATATGTATTTAATACAGGTGGCAACTGTGCAGAGCGTAGTTGTTGCAGTTATCCGCGGGAAGTGGCAAAATCCAATTGAGCCATAATTGGCAACTTGAGCTACCGCATCGGCTATCGGCCAATGTTTGCCTGCTCCTGCTGAGAGAGCCCATAAATATATATATATATATATATATATATTCTTCATCAACATCAGAGTCAGACGTCTGCCTGTGTTTCTGTGCCAATGAGCAACTAGCTCACTCTTGATGAAACTTGGCATAAGAATCCTTTTTCGACTGTCAATGGTATTTTCAGCAGTGCTCAAAATAAAACAATATTAAAATTAATATAAGATTAAATATATTAAATATAATATAGCATTTGCATAAATATAAGATTTGATTAACTTAGGATTTCACTAAACATGTCACAATAGTAACACAAAGGAAGCAAAGTGCTTAACATGCAACACCTAAATTGCGGAGAGAAGGAGAGAAAGCAAGACAGAACATATGGTCAGCGAGTAAGTAACTGTATGTATATATATATATATATATATATATATATATATATAATATATGTATATATGTATGTATGTATAGTAAGCACACACAATCAAAGAAGTGCAAAAGTAGAATGAACGGAAACGTTACTAGCACAAGGACCTCAAAAGTATGCAACATTAAGTGTGCGACAACGTCATCAGTTCCTTTCTCTGCTCTCCCTCCCTCTCTCGCTAGATCTATCTCTCTCTCTCTCTCTCTGTTCTCGCTGATGCTGTCTCTGTCTCTGGCTCATTTGATTGTCTCTAGTTGGACTGGCCAGCCAACTGGGCCGTCTGCTGTCATTTATATGCCATTTTGGCACAAGTTTCGTTTGCCACGTCTGCTGCCCACAGCAATCGGGTATATCAACTCAAGCATTCAGCTTGCAACGTGCAAGTGGGAAAAACAATAATCCGTTTCGCAGTTCAGCAAAACAGCTGGCTTAAATCAATCTAACATAGACAATCGATTATATATTTAACATATTTAACATATATTTAATAGGGTATTTGGCGAGCAGTTGGGCGAGCAGAGAAAAAAGTGTTTTTCTTTTATTATTGTTGTACTCATCGCAACGAAAAGTCTCATTAACAAAATGCACAAGAAAACAACAACGACATGTGAAAAGTGAAAGGGAAAACAACAACAAAAACAACAACAACAATGAGATGAGGAACAACTTGGCGCGCAAAAGGATCCTTGAGCCTCTTCAAGTCGACTTGCTCCTCCATTTGCTGGTGTTGTTGTTGTTGTTGGCAAACGAAGCGGCGAGAAAAGTGTCCCCCAAAGGCTGCTAGAGTGGAAGCGTGTGACATATAGTAGGCTATGTATATACACATATATATATATATATATATATATATTTAGATATGTGTTTGTGTATGTTTTGGCCACTAATCAAGTTGGCACCCAGAAATGAACTGCACTCTCAGGTTTCACTCGAACGCAAATCTCGAAAGTTAAATTATGAAACTGCCAGCCACAATGTATTGTGACAAACAGGCTAAGAGAATGGAACAGGGAGAAAACACAACATACACACACACACACACACACACACATATGTACACACACACACTTATACAGCTATATATATATATATATATAAATGAATAAATGCCAAAACAATTTGCATAAAAAATATTTGTGCCAAAAAGTTTTACATTTCACTTTTTCAACTGAATCGCTGTTGCTGGTTGGTGGTTGTTGGTTGTTGTTGTTGGTTGTATGTTGTTGTTGTTGTTGTTGTGGCCAACGCAAAAATTTCCATATGAAAAGCGGCGCTGTGGGCGTTGCGTTGCTTTGCTGTGCGTGGGCGTGGCAAGGCTCTGCGGTTGCCGAGCGAGTTTATCAGTTGAAGCGACGCCTAATCAACATCAAGCCAAACGCCATTAGGCGACCGCACAATTTACAGCTGTTTGTCAGCCCTTCCTAAAGGGACAGCCCTTCCTTGTGGGCGCGATTGTGTGCGTGTGCGTGTGTGTCTCTCTGTGTGTGTGTCTCTGTGTGTGTGTGTGTGTTTGCCGCGTTTTTGTTTTATTTTGACTGCCAGTTCAAGTTGAAATTGAATTTTAACATATTTTTGTTTGCATTTCATTTGCGCAACTCATTAAGCAAAAAACAGCCAACAACTCAAACTCAACGCACTCAACACACGCGGCACACGCGGCACACACCCTCCAACCCCCCCAAAAAAAAACCAAACCATTCTCAAAAAAGTCGACTACATTTGGATTTGTTGAGATTGCAAAAAAATGTGGCCAAAAATGCATTTGTAGCAAAAAATAAGCAGCTTAATTCAAATAGTATTTATCATAAATATGGAAAATGGAAAATGAAAAATGAAAAACTCAAGCAATGCACATATTTGATGTATAGAAATCATAAGATTTAAAAGTTGTATATTTTATTTGGGAAGCCTCACAGAAGAGGCTTTTTCCATTGGGCAATTTGAAAATATTTCAAAACAAAGAAAATAAAACAAATGCGGTTTGAATGGAATTCAAATTCAAATTTCTTCGATGCCATCAATTCTTGATGTCTTTATTAATATTTATGTGTGTGTCTGTGTGTGTGTATGGGTGTGTGTGTGGCACGTCATATTACAGTTCTTCGGCGTGCTTAAATATTTGTAATGAACATTTTTTAAGTGCTTTAATTTTATTTCATGGCCCTTATTCTGCATACTTTCAGTATCAACCTCAGCCAGCGTCCAAGGCATAACCGCAACACCTCGCCCCCTCCCTGCCCCACTCGCCCTCCCTATGCCGCTCTGCCCCACCACTGGCAGTTATAATTTGATTGTGTTTGTGCAATAAGAGCGTCCATAACCAAAAAGAGCGTTGCTGCTCCTGTTAAATGTTATTTATTTCGATGGTTTCGATGCCCTTGCCGAGGCTGCCTTCTTCAGTCTCTTCATCAAGCTTGTAACGCATTGAAAGAGACGCCTCCGATTACTATATATATATAGTAATTATATATATATTCCTGATCAATCTATCCTGATCTATTCGAGCAGTTATAGCCATGTCCTTCTGTCTGTCTGCTTCTATGCGAATTTGTTCCTTTTCTTTTTGTTTTTGCTTCGCTTTTTTAGCGGATTGGATCAGTTTCAGCTGTGGGATCGAGATGGGCGTGGCCACACATGTCACCCTGATTCTAATATAATATATTTCTAATTAACAGCCAGAGAAAATCGAAATAAAATTTGTGCCTAAAGCCTACAAACAAGTTTGGAGTAAAATTTCAATATCAGCAGCTTAGCGCCGGCGGTCTACAAAGGGTATGTATTATTCGGTATGCCCGAAGATGGGGCTGCTCACTTGTTTTTTTATTTGATTTTTGAATGGGTGCTCTCGCATTCTCAGCCTCGACTTGGCATTTCAACAATTTGCATTAAAAATGCTCTTTGCCTTAACACACACACAGAGCCAAGCAAATATTGTATTTTTGGGCACACCACAAGGCCGTCAATGCTGCCAGTTGGCTAATCCGCTTTGTAGCCGTTAATGGACATGCCACACTTCCCTCACTACTACTACTACTACTACTACTACCACTACTACTACACACACACACACACACACCCTCGACAATGCCCCACGGCTACTTGGCCATAAATAAGAAGGCCGTTGGGCAGTCAACTCACGTAGGCGGTCATTAGATCAACTTTAATGTCATGCAACTCACGTTTTTATTTACTTAGATCTCTTTCTCTCTTTCTCTCTCTCTCTCTCTCTCTTTCTCTCTATTTCTCTCTCTGCTCTCTCGCTCTTTACTCGCTCGCTCGCTTTCTTAGTGTATCTCTGTCTATCTCTGACTCACAAATGTTGGTATTCCATACGTTCACACATCGTTAAGGTCACAAAAATAGTCACAAAAGTTCAGAACTCAAATCGTTTCCTTCCAACTACTTCTACAAAAAAAACAACGAATACGACGAGCCCCAAAAATACTCCAATAATGTCTCCCCCGATCTCTGAGTAGTAATTCTTTCTGTAGTAATGAATCCTAACTACCTTTATGGAAATATGATTTAAAGCCAGCGAAAGCTGAGAAACCTTGAAATAAATATATATATATATATATATATATATATATATGAAATAAATAAGTATTTTCGACTAGTTTTATTTAAGTGCAAAAAGTACTACACATTAAAAATGTCAAATGCATTCCATTGTGCAACCAGATCAATGTCATTAAGTAAAGTGCACTGACAAAATGATGGCTTAGTTATACACATGGCTGCCAGATGTTCTTTAGAGATTCTCTCTCTGTGTGTGTGTGTGTGTGTGTGTGTTTGTGTGTGTTTGTGTGTTTGTGTGAGCGTGTGTGTGCGCGTGTGCGTTATATGCCAACCTCAATTCGTTGCATTTCCGAGCAGTTGGCAGATGTGAGTATTTAAAGATATATGTCACTGTCGCTGTCATTACCAGTTCCTTTGAGAACTGAACGGGGCCTGCCCAAGATTGGATTGGATTGAAGGGGGGAGGGGGGCTGGGGTGTGGCAAGGATGTTGCACAAGAACTTTAATTGAAATCTTTTTGAGCAAAGCGACATGATGCAATTTGTAAATACATCCGAGCAAAAAAAAAAAAACTCGGCTCCAGCTGCCGCTGCCGCTGCTGCTGCTGCTGATGATGTTGCCTCAAATGAATGCTGTGCAAAAGTTTTTGCCAAACAACTTTGGCTCAAAGCAAATTTTGCTGTCATTGCAAAAATGGGGAATTCGTAATGGAAATTTGTTTTGCTCTCCTGTCGAAATGGTCAGCTTTCAGTTTGTTTAACTTTCACTGACAGATTGATGAAAAACTGTGTGTGTGTGTGTGTGTATTTGTGTGTGTGTGTATGTGTGCTTGACAACAAGGTAATGGCTTCAGGCAAGGCTGGCAGTAACATGAATTTTGCATCAGTTGCATCAGTTCTCAAGTGACAAGTCTCGTTAGATCAAACACTTCCAGTTGGAATTGCATTCTCAACAACAACAACAACAGCAACAACAACAACAATAATATATATTTTAAGTAATACATTTTTATGTTGCATGTTTGGTTCTCTTTCGTTGATAATAGTTAACTTTTTGTTCAACTCAATTGTTATTCGTTCGTATTCCTATTCACGGACATATTCTATTTGCTTAACGGCAAGCATTATTCGATTTGAAATAGAATCATATGCTTGACACTGCGGCGAGTGAGGCACACAGATACACAGATGCACAAATACTTAAGTGAGTGGCAACGGACAACAAAGCCTATTCAAATCAAACATGGGCTGGAGGCAGTGACGACACCAGCAAGGAGGCAAGGACGCAAGGACACGACGCACACAAGGCGACACGCACAATGACAGCGAGTGAAAAACAGCGATGACGATGACGATGGCGATGACGATGACGATGACGATAACGATAACGATAACGATGACAGCGGCATGTAACGGAAAACGGAAATTAAAATCCACATGACGGCCGGCCTGAACGACAATGTGCCAACATACACACACACACACACACACTCACACACACACTCACACACACACTCACACACACACTCACACACACACACTCACACACTCACACACACTCACACACTCACACACACTCACACACACACTCACACACACACTCACACACACACTCACACACACACTCACACACACACTCACACACACACTCACACACACACTCACACACACACTCACACACACACTCACACACAAGTTTAGAAGACATCAATTCACAATACACAACCCCGTTTCCACTCTGGGCCCATTAACCAAGCCGTTCACCCGACCCGATCCGCCCCTTCCTGGCCCAGAAAGTGCGCAATAAAGAATAATAATAAAGCGGTTTTAAGAGATGAACACAATTTGAAGTGCAAAAGATGAAAGCGAATCAAACACAAAGCGAAGCAAGGCGAAAATATATATATATATATATATATATGTGTATGTGTATATATATATGTGAGTATATTGTAAATATATCCATAACTGTAAATACATATATGTCAACTTGAGAAACAATTAAAATAACAAACATTTGCAACAGAGCAGCGAGAGTGACAGGGACAGGGACAGGGACAGAGAATGGGGCAGCAACAGAGCGAGAGCAAGTTTGAGATAGAAATGTATGCAATATTTTCTCAAGCATATCCCAGGGAAACACAGCACGGCACACAATGGTCAAACTGGACACATTTTGTGGCAAACAAACTTAACAAACCTAAGTAGAGAACTGTGTGTGCCACAAATGTGACCAGCTGCTAGACTTTTGACTTTTGACAGTACAAATTACTAACCAAAATGCGTTAAGCTTTTCAACTTAAACTCTTGTCTTCAGTGAAATTCCTGTTATTATTTCAATTACTACAATTCGATTAAAAGTTGGGCATTTTTCAACACGCATTTCAACACTGGTAAAACTATTCGGCTCGCAAAGATTTGCGAACTTTTTCGCACATTTTGCCCATGGTGCAAGCACTGCTTGAAGGCCATGTACCATTCATAATAATTTAACAGACACACACACACACGCACGCACACTCACGCACAACCACACATTTTTATGGCGCCCAGCAGTTGTTGCCAGCAGCAACAGAAGCAAAAGAAAAAGAAAAGAATAAAGTTCACCTGAAAGCCGAATAAATACCGAAAACCCACTCGCCCGATCCAAGAACTCCCACCAAAACCTACAAAATTCCCTCGCAAAAGTAAAAAAATGTAAATAAAAAAATAAACGATAAAAAAATCTAATAAATAAAAAACAAAAAAAAATGTGTAGCATCCTTCTGTCAAGTCAGTTGCCACGCACCTCAATGTGGCACGCACCTCTACTCAACTTCATTTTCATTTCATTTTTCATTTTACATTTAATTTTTCAATTATCCACTTACGTCAAATATTTAATATTTAAGCTCTTTGCCATTTGGCAATTATGCTTTGAATAGTTCAAAGGTAAAAAATTAGAGTAAAAAAAAAATATATAAAAATAAAAGACAAATTTTATGGTTTTATTTTTTGTTGAAGCCCAACAAATCTAAATTGAACGAGGCATAAAAAACTAGCGCAAAGAAGTAAACAAAATACTTAAATTGTGCCCAGTTGGCAGCTTTAAATTGAATTTAATTTATTAATATTTAATTTATTTATGTGCTAGGCAAGAAGCCAGAGAGTAAAAGAAAAGTAGTTCAATGGGTAAATAAATATTAGATGAAGAAGCCCAATTTTAAAACTTAATTTAATCTAATTTGTTTCTAATTTTTTTGATTGCTTTTTATTAACAATTTACAGGTATATTTAGTATAAGTAATAAATAATAATAATTAAGCCCAGCTTCCATCTCGTGCTTCCATGAATATACAGTTTTCAAATATGTAAAACTATTCATTAATTTGTACATATACGTTATATAAATATATATATATATATATATATATACACGATATATATATACATATACAGAAATGTGTATATAAGCACAAAGATGTTTTAATGTTTAGCCATAAAAAGCGGTAGGTAAAACATATTATTGCTCAATGTGGTTCACTCTAGGGTGGCACATTCACTCATTTGGAAGCTGTGCACAGTATGAGTGAGGGGTTGCAAAGAGGTGCGTGGGAGGTGGGTGGTGGGGAGCTGGAGTGGGCTGAACATAAAGCATGTAGCAGCTGTTTAGTGGACAAAAACACCGCATGGAAAGCATAAATGAAAATCAATAAATAACAATTTTATCGCTAGAATCCCGCAACGAAACATAGAGATGTTCCATGTATGCGTGTGTTTGTATGTGTGTGTGTGTGTGTGTGTGTGTGTGTGTGTGTGTGTGTGGGTTTGTGCTTTCAGCGAACTTTTAGTACAAGTGGCAAATAAGCTAAAGGATTTTATGTATGTATGTAGGACGCAAAAACTAGAAAAGTAAAAAAAAAAAAAACTGCAAAACCGCCAAAACAAAAATCAATAAATTTGTGTATGAGGGGGGAGGGGGGGGTATGCTATGCTGTTTGTGGGTGTGGCGCACTCTATCTCACTCACTCACTCCAACTCTGGTCTGCCTCCCTCTCTCTCTCTCGCCCGCTAAACGGTTTAACATGCCAATTCGATTGAGCAATAAATCACTGCGTGAAACTGCATAAAAATTGCAATTGGAACAATTTAGTCAATTAATGCGATTTCGATGCAAAACTGAGTACCTGGCTGCCTGTCTAAGTCAATCAAATACTCAATCAATCCATCAATCAAGCAAGACATATGGTCATATGACAAATGCCGAATACCCTACCCGAATGCCCTTCAGCAATGTTTGAAAGAAATAAAAATTTAAAGAAATAAAAATAAAAATAATGCTAAATATGCAAATTGGCAAATTATGTCAGCCCAAACGCCTCCGCGAGTGGAACGTACCAGTTCCATAATACTATGATAATTCCAAGCTGTTCAGAATAGTTGTGTCTTTGATTCCAAATATAGTTGTAGGTAATATAGTAGTAATATACAAGTAAAATTTGAGTGATATTTGTTAATTGCCACCAAATACTAACGGGTAATACGTAACGAGTAACAAGTAGCGAGTAGCAATTAATAAACGTTGCGTAACTTTTCTGGTTAATTGATAATCGTATTCGCCATAACAAATGGCAAATAGCAAATGGCAAATTGCAAATAGCTGGCTATCAATAGCTATGCACATTTTACAATTTATTCGAGGCACGTACGAATTCGACATGTGAATAACTGGCTGAGTGCGACGCAAACACTCGTGCAGAGTCTATATTCATAACATTCACATGCCGAATATATATATATATATATATATATATATATATATTACTGATCTGAAATTGAAACAATTTGAAAAGAGATAGCTGAAATTGTATAATAATAATGACTGTCAGATATCCTGCTGCACTTTCGAGTAGTCTTTTGAGTACTCTTTCGAGTACTCTTTGCATCTGCTGCATACAACAATAATTTGGGAGACTGGTTGAAAATTAAGTTAGCTCTTTGAGTTTAATCAAATTACGCTTGGCTTAATTGTGGCTGCTGCTAAAAATGTTGAATCAAAAGTTGCACTTGGGCATGTTGCCGCACTTCATCTAGGTCCGGCGGCTCAAGACGCTTACAGAAGAAATAGAAGAAGACAACGACGCATAGGACGAGCAGGATAGAAGAGAAGAAAGCAGAAGCAGAAGCAGTAGCAGTAGCAAGAAATATACATTAAAGCTGCTGCGGCAGATTCCCTCACTCACCCTATCTCTTTCACTCCACAGGCACTCACACACAGAGACAAAGTGTTGTCCTTTCATGTCCCTTGGCATGGGCCGAAAAACTTTTTGATTCGTTTAGGTAAAAAGTTGTTGCGTTTGGTTTATGCAAAGCACCAACAAACGTCGACTTCAATGCTGGCGCCGCAGTCGCAGTCGCAGTCAACGCCAACGCTCACTGAATAACTCTCACTCTCTCTCTCCCGTTTACTCCGCGCCTTGCCGGCAATTGCACAGTGTTCCACTGGCTTCCACTGTTCCACCCACCGTTCGTTCGCTTCTATTTGTTTGTTTGTTTACTATTATTTTGGTTGCTTCGCTTTTAATTTACGCGTCGCCTCACGCGTCTGCCTCATCGGAATCGGTGTAGCCAAGCAGCAAATAGAATTTGTGGAATATACTGCAATCTAAATGTTGACCGAGCAGCTGCTGCCCGTTTAATTACACTTAAGAAATCAGTGCCAACAGCGCTGCCAGCGATAGAGTTAAGTACCCCCCTCCCCCCAACACACACACACACTCCAGGACCAAAGAAGATTCTTCGTGTCGAGTCGTGCGTGCTCGTGTTTGTGTAAAAGCGACACTCAACTCTAGACAGATGTGCAGAAGTTCGGCAACAGAGCAACGCATTAGAAGATGAAGAAGAAGAAGACAGCAACTGATTCACTGATCCATTGAACTTTATGTACAGTTGTAGTAGGAGTGGTTTCAGAGTAGGGGAGCGTGGGTGATTGTCTGCTTTTGGCAAGTGGGCGTGGTGAAGGCGTACGTTTTAGCTGTGTGCTGAAAATTCAATTTGATTTGATTTGATTTTCGTTCTCGTTTTCGTTTTCGTCTGAATGCACACAAGAGACGACAGCAGCAGCAGCAGCAAAGAAATGATATCAAATTAGTTCAAATAGAAGTAAAAAAGTGTTTCCCCAACCAAAAGCTTGAGCTTGAGTTGCGTTCAAGTTGAGTTGAGTTCACGCTGTGGTTTGGGGCGCCTTTAAAAGCAATGCAATGTTTAAGTAACGGTAAATACAGCAAAAGATCTTTTAAGAGAGCAATACAAGCACATTAATGGCAGTGAAACACTTGCAAGCATGCTCAATATTTGCATGCGTTTCTGCTTTGGCCAGCTGATCGATCTTATTCAGGTGTGTTCCATTTTCATATGTAGCAAATACATTTGCATTTGTGAGTGAGCTTAATGAGAAAAAATGTTCGCATAAAGCTCAATGTTGTATGCAAAATATTAATGATAATTGCACATGCACGCAGACTCGCCTTGAAGCACCTCATTAATGCGCATTTGCTGTCCCTCTCTAACACAATTTATTTGCTTACTATTGGGCTAATAACAGTGAACAGTACCTCGTCACTCTTGAATTTAAGATTAACAAAATTTTACAAATTGTGAGCAACAAATGGACAACAACGAAAATATCAGCGTAGATAGCGTATACAAAATTCGGTTCTCTCTTTGCCTCTCCGTCTATCTCTTCCCCCTCTTCTGCTTGTTGTTCTATGTGCGTAGACAGACGCGTAATTGTATGTGTGACTGTGTGTGTCTGTATGTGTGCCTGTGTGTGTATGTCTCCTGCTTTTTCAAGTGCAAATACAAATTGGAAGCAAAAAAAAAAAAACAGCCACGCGACAATTTGGGAAGCCCGATGTCAATTTAGCGCCGTTATATATATATAAATATATATATATATATGTATATATATATATGTATATATATATATGTATATATATATATGTATATGTTTATGTATATGTATATATATGTATTTGTATAAGTATATACGCAGAGCAAGCTGTACTTGGGTGCTAGCAAAAAGATTTTCATTGAATTGTGTTTTGTTGTTGTTGCTGCTTTTCATTATACGTTTTTCACATTTACGGCGCGCGATAAAAATCAACAGTTTTGTGTGTCGACTTTTGTTGCTGTTGTTGTGTGTCTGAGTGTGTGTGTTGAGTGTATTTGATTTTTTATCGCATTTTGGCCACAATTAATTTACAACATTAACATTTTTGCCATGAGGTCGTTTAAGTTTCTCTAATTAAATTCGTTCTTTCGATTTGTTGTTGTTGTTGTTTGTCTTACGCCAGTTTTGTACTTTAAGTCGATTCTCACGCATTCTCCTCTACCTCTACTTGCTCTCCCTCTCTCTCCTTCTCTCACTCGTGGCCGTGGCGCTCTTTCGCTGTTTCGCTCGCCTGTCAGTCGGCGTACGTGTGTGTGAGTGCGACCGCTGCTGCTGCCGCTGCTGCTGCTGCGTTTTGTTTATTTGTCTGTTCCACTTGTTCTCGCCTTTCGCCTTTTGCACTTGTGCATTGCAATTCTTATTATTATTATTACGCTGCACACACGCTGCTGCTGGTAGCGAATTTGTCGCCCAATTGGGCTACTCGCCACTTATCACCTGCAACCGCAGCAGCAGCGGCGACACTCTCCTCTCTAGCCCACCACTGGGAGGCACAACATTTATCCACACGCACAAAAAAACATTTACGAAATATGCTAATTTTAAATTCGCATTTAATTCGCGCGCTGCTAATGCAACTTTTTAGGCGTTTATCATATGCGGCTGGCAATGTACAATAATTAATAAAATATTTATATGTATATTTGTTTTTTTTTTATATTTTTTATTATCAATTTTTTGTTTAAACAAAATACACTTTTTTCATAAGGAAAAGTCTCACGAACTGCCGCACGAGCGAAGTTGCTTCTACGTTATATGATGAGAACGAAACGGAACGAACAAACGCGCTCGAAACGGCTCACAGACAGAGAAGAAGCAGAAGCAGCAGCAGCAGCTGTAGTAGACAGCAGTAGCAGCAGCAGCAGCAGTAGCAGCGTAACGAAACGAAACGAAACGAAAACGAGGCGAACGAGCGCACGAGGCTGACGCAAGACAACAACCATGCCAGTGCGAGAGAGAGAAAGAGCGCTCAGCGCCATGCGTGAGAGCTTTGCCTTTGCATGTTCTGTTCTAGGTGGGTGCCAGCGACCGACTGTCCCCTACCCCGGCATCTTGTCCTCAACAACAACAAGAACAAAATTTTAATACGTGCTCCGGAGTATAATGAGTGCCGTTGCTACTGCTGCTGCGAGAGCTTTTTGCAATTGAAATTGAAATTGAAAGTTGTAATGCGACAAAGTCGAAGATGAGATGGCGAAAAAAAAACAGCTTCGGCATCGGCAGAATCGTTGCATGAAATTTATCATCGAACAGCTGCCCTCATCGAATCTCTGCCCTGCCCTCTTGCACCTCTTGCCCTTTCTCTCTCTCGCTCTCTTTACTTCGTTTTTTATTTTTTTTTTTGGTAAAAAGCGGAAATCCAATTACAAGCAGCGAAATGCAAAGGCAGACAGAGCGACGACAACAAGTACAGTGACTGACTTGACAAGTAGCTAATCACCCCAAGACACACAATCAACATGCTCACTATTGTATACCCTGCACAATAGGGAAAATTTGTTTTATATTTGACTTTAAATTTAAAGCTTCGATTTGTGGTATCGAGAAATATCGATTTCTGATTTCATCTGTTTTTTACTTAAATTTGAATTTTCCAAGCTTGCCACAGGGTATAGAGCAGTCGACCAAACTTGTTCAGCAGAAATTTTGCGCGTTTTGTTTTAAACTATTTTACTGCACTTGACACGGATAGTTGAGAGAATCGTGTGTTTTTTTCTTGCTGCACATGTTTTATTTACCTTTGCTGTTTATTAATCATATTTATTAATGCGTCATACGCTAATCTTCTTCTTATCGCTTACGATAAACAACAACAACAACATTTGCTATTGGCCAGCAGCTACAAAGTGTGCCGACGATTCTTATCAGAAGAGGCAGCAGCAGCAGCAGAAAGCCAAAATGATCGTCGCTTATCAGACAAACAAACAAACAAACAAGGAACACCACCTGCCTGACCGGCCCCCCTGCAGACACACAGGGCAAGAAACAGTGGAAACGGCACAGCAGCGCTAACTGCGCTGCCAGCGTAGCGCCAGCAGAGAGGACGCTAGCAATAGATAAAGAGAGCGTGCGAGCGAGCGAGCGAGAGAGAGATGATGCAGATGGTGTTGCTTCGAAGCTTTTGCTGCCTACCAACTTCTAATTGGGATTTTGTGCTTACTGTTGTTGTTGTTGTTGTCGCTTGTCGTTTCCTTTGATGCGATTGACAAGTTTGGCAGATTTCACAATTAAAAGGGGAAGCTGCTTACGGGCAGCAGTACAGTTAATTGCTAGATATAAAACAAGCAGACGATGCCGACAGCAAAAATCTCTGTTTGTATGCGTGTGTGTGTGTGTGTGTGTGTGTGTGGGACAACCTTGAACTTTGACCTTGCGCCCGCTCGAACTGGCAGCAGAGAGCTTTGTTTGTGTGTGTGTGTCTCTGTATTGGCAAGCATTCTAATCAGAGCCTAAAAATTTGATTGACCTGCCTAACACTCCCCCACCTCCCACCCACCTCCTTTCTCCTGCCTCCTCCACCTGTAAGCACCACGAAATCGCCACTTGACGATATGTGACGACAATTGTATTGCCTTCTCGCATCCACTCATCAGACTCAGTGCTCTCTCTGTCTCGCGCACTCTCGGCAGACACACAATGAGCCTGATGAACGGTAGATGGAATTAGAACTAAAATTGGAACGGGATGGCACACTTATAATTAGTCCCAAGTGGGTTTCATAGCACGAGAGCTACTCGGCCATTAGACCGAATCTTTGACTGATTTAACGATGCTATCGACGACGACGAAGTGTTGTGCGTGTGTGTGTGTGTGTGTGTGTGTGTATGTCTGTGTGTGTGTGTGGCGTGGCGTGGGAGGGGGGATTGATTGGGGTGAATGGTCAGTCAGCTAGAGTTTTGCGCTGATTATCAAATAAAGAAAAAAAGAAGAAACAAAACATGGAAGAATAAATCAAGAACTGATTAGAATAAAAGCAAGAGAGCTTAAATAACAGTTTTGTTTCTTCTTCTTCTTTTGCATTATAAAGTAAATTAATTTGGCGAAATATTATTGTAAGAATATATTAACAACGATACGTGAATTTTAGGTTCTTATCAGATTATTAGATTCTAAGTGTTGTTCCCATCAAAATCTAATCTAACTAGCATTCTGCAGAAATTAGTTTGAAACTTTAAAATCAATTCGAATTTAGGGTTTTGGTGCCCAGTAATAGCGGGAGTAAAGATTAAATATTATAAATTAGCAGCTGAATTTGTAGGGATAGAAATTTTGAAGAAATCAGAGAAACAGAATTAGGAAACTCAGAAAACTGACTTTCATTTTCCAAAAATATCAAATACAGTCGAAAGTTTTTGTTAAGATTTAAGTTATGTTTAAAATCTAAGAAACTATGTAGAAGCGGGGGGAGGGGGGGTAGCTTGAAACTGAGCAAGCCACGAAATAAAATGTATTTTCGGTGTACCGAATATTAAATACCCTTGCAGACATATCGCTTATTCAAGTTGCTGATCTTCAACGTGGGGAATTGAGAATTGATAATTGGGAATTTTACATTTTGGATTGGATAATCGAAGTTTGACGACTTTTAAACGCAAAAAAATGAACTTAAATTAAGATTAAGATTTTTCACTTTATATCCTTGAATCAAGGATATATATTTATTACTTTCTTTTAGTGAGTACAGATTAATCAAAGTAAGATCTGTGGATCTGATGATAACTGTTAATATTTTAACAGTTTATTTGTATATTTTTTTTATGTATTTTTCTTTTTCGATTTAGCAATTTGATCGACAAGATATATATATATATATATATATATATACGTCTGATATTCTGCAAGGATAGATGAAGGAAGAAGGGGGGGGGGGGGGGGAGTGACCCACTAACCTTGATGGTGAATTGCGAAAATTGTAGCAGCAACAGCAAAAGGAGCAAACCATATAAACGAGAAAATTAATGCTGCCACACCAAGTGGATGTTGCAGTTGCTGTTGCTGACGCAGTTGCCGATGCGGATGCGGATGCGAATGTACCGTTTGTATTTGTATTGCAATTGCTGCTTGCCTCCTCAGTCGCTGTGGCAGCAGTGGCGCTGCTGCTATGCCGTCGATTGCTCTGCTCAGCGTTCTCCTTTGCTGCTGCTGCCGCCGCTGCTGTTGCTGCTGCTGCTGCTGCTGTTTCGGCAGTGATCGACGCTGCTGCTGCTGGTGCGTCAGCTGTTGCGGCGCTGCTTCTGATGTGCCTTAAGAGTTTATGTGTGACTGCACTGCCCGCGTCCAGCGCTGGCGGTGCGCTGCTGGTGGAGCGTTTGCGTTGCTGCGCTGCCGTCGGCACTAGCAACGACGTCGACTGCAGCTGATAATCATCGACGAAGCTGATTTGCTTCCACTTCTTCTTCTTCTTTTTCACTTTGGCGGTCGCTTTTAGCAAATGTCTCGTTCTAAATGTCGACGGCGGCGTCTGCGTTGACGCAGCAACGGCTCGAGTACCGTTTGTTGATGATGCTGCTGCTGCTGCTGTTGCTGCTGCTGCTGTTGTTGTTAGACTCTGACTGCGCCGTTGACGCGCTGCTGGCGCTACAGCTGCTGCTGCGGCGGCGGCGTTGTCGCCTTTGGCCGCCAGTTCAAAACTTTGCCGCACACTCACGCACACATGCAGACAGACAGAGACAGAGAGAGATCGAGAGAGAGAGAGAGAGAGACACACACACACACTCACGCTCACGCACGCGGCGCGCGGCGTCGTCGTCGCGGCATTTGATAAGCGATTGTTGTTGTTGCTGTGTGATTTGAGTTGATTTACGATTTTAATTTAGATTCACTTCTTTTTTTTGTTTTTGTTTTTTGTGTATGTTTTTTGTGTTTTATGTAATTTTTCTAGCTGCTGCTGTTGCTGCTGCTGCAGTCGCCGGCCCGCAGCGCTGCACGAAACTCACTGGCAAAAAAAGTGTCAAAAAAATATCAGAAATTAAATGCAACAAATTGAAATTTTTTTTGCATTTGTTTTTGTTTATCTAATTAAGTTTAAGCGCGAAGCGGTTTGTTGTCTGTCACACACACACACGCACGCACACACACACACACACACGCACATACACATACGCACAGACAGACAGACATATGTGAAGTACACAGACAGACGAGAGACGACTGCGTCAGCGGCGCGCTCTCGCGATGCTCACAGCTGCAGCGACCGCACAACACTGCCAGCAACCCAAAAATGAGCCAGCGTCGCGCGACGCCAACGTTTTTTCTGCGGCGAGAACAAAATGACAACAACGTCGACGTCGACGTCAGCGTCGGCGAAAACGACGCACGAGCAAACGACCGAACGACCGAACGACTAAACGACCGACGGACCACGCACGCCGCCTAAAAGCCAAAGTTGGCCACCTAACGGAGGCTGTGCGTGTGTGTCGCGGAGACTGAGCGGCGCTTTGTGTTGTGCTGCTCGCCTTCTTTTTTTTCTACGTGCCATCGCAGCTGAATGAAGTGCGCAAAAATAATAGTAGAAGACGCCAGCGTTGACAGCGACGGCGACGCTTGCTGCGTAGGCTGTGCATCATTTTTCGTTTACTTTTTCTTTTTTTTTTGGTGTTTTTACGATTGACTGGCAATTGTTATTGGCATTGTTTTTGTTTTTTTGTTGTTGTTTTGCGGAAGTGAAGAGAGCAGTTGGCTGCATGCGCAGAGAGCAATAAAATTCGCTTCAACTATGCCGATTGCAGTTTTTGAACAAAAAGTTTGTTTTGTTTAAGTTTCGTAGTTGTAGTTGTTGTTGTTGTTGTTGTTGCTGCTGCTGTGTTAGTTGTTGTAAGCATTTTTCAATTGCTGGACACAAAACGTCAAGAGCAGCGCTGCCATTCGCTAAGAGAGCGCTAGCCACAACTCTCTCTCTCACTCTCTCTTTCTCTATCTCTCTTACTCTCGCTTGCCTTATCTTTTTCCATCTCCGTCGCTCTCTCTCTCTATGTTTGCGCAGCTGCGCGCTCTTAGGTCGTTGCTGCTGCTGCGCTGCTGGCGCCGATGCTGCTGCAGCAGTCATAGAACGCTTCTTCATGTTGTTGTTATACGTTGCTGCAGCTGCTGTTGCTGTTGTTGTTGTTGCTGTTGCTGTTATTGCGCATTGCACTTGAAAACTTCATTTACGCATTCCTGCTGTTAACTTAGCCACTTCTCCCACCATTCGGAATTTGCATTTGTTCTGGCCGCGGACTCGGGTTTCTGCCTTGACTAAAAACCGTGTGCAACTCAAAAATATGCAAAAAAAATGCATTTTCTCTCAAAGAAAATTGAAAACTCTTCTTCCAAACGCCTGCCTCTATGCCAGCTAGATATATTAGCATTTATACAAAGATTTAACTTAGCAAAAGTATTTTTTTGTTGTATTTTTCACCCCCTCAAAGTTGGATGGGTTGTAAAAGGCGAAATTCATGCAAATTGTCATCAAGAAAGATTGCAGAGAACTGATAGATGGAGACTATATAGACTATATATATATATATGGACTGAGTCGTGAGTCATTCAGGGAACATTATTTGGGCACATGTTAAGTATAAATATTCATGATATTTGTCAAGTGTAATTAAACGATTTGCTTGAACGCTTGCAACACGTTTGTTATCCACACACCACACACCACCCACCAGTAACCACCCACTTTTATTGTTTTTGCTGCGAGTTGTGCGGCATTTTCATATTAGCCATTGAATTAGATTCAGGTTCGTTCGTCCTTTGCTCCTCCTAGAAAAGTTTCAAGTAGCCAATAACGAGAACAAAGATGCGACGACTCATAACCTCCCATCGCCGCCCCCTCCCCTAATCTGTAAGGAGCGAGTGACCCGCACCCAGGCAAGGTGCCACCAGCTGAGGGCTCGCATTGCAATTATCCACTCAGCTCAGGGCCAGCTCCGCCTCGAGAGTTATCCATCTGCGTTGAATGTGAAGAGCACTTGGCTCTTGCCTCAAATTAAAATTGCCAGCATCAGCAACAACAACAACAGAGGGAGAGCGGACGTTGCAAGGTTGTGGGGGGGGGGGGGTGGTGGTGGCAGTAATCGGATGCGCGTTGATATTTGCTGCACGTTGGCTAATTTTGATGCTTGGCTTAGGTGGCCAAGCGCAACGTTAACTGGCCTTGCCTTACGTTACGTTAGGTTGCATTACGTTACGTTACGTTAGGTTGCATTGCGTTACGTTACGTTAGCTTGACGTTGCCTTACGTTACTTGCACGCTTTTTATGGTGTTTTAGCTGGCTGACTTCATTTTTCTCACTTGCCCCTTTCCATTTGCCCTTTGCCATCATTTGCATAGCAAAGCCCTCCTCCCCCCCTCCCATTATATATATATATATATACAGATATAAATATATCTAATATAGCCTCTGCTACAAAATTAATATGCATCGCAATAAGAGGCAACAGAATTCGCACACACAAATCATAAGGTTCAACAGAAACTTGATCTGAAAAATCGGTTTTCATTACATCATCTTAACTTAAGCTGATTTCCCTTCTTTTATTGTAGACTCGCAAGCTTATTGAAAATTTGTTGCATAGCCACAGCTTAATGTTGCCTCAACTGCGGCACGCAACAAAAACAAAAACAAAAACAAAAGAAAGCAAAAGTGTTGCTTCAAAAATCGATTTGAACTATTTTTTGATTTAGAACTTTCTGAAAGCAAGAATGATGAATAATTAAATTGTACAAATTTGCACCTTATATATATATATATATATATATATATATGTGTATATATAGAAGACTTTGGCCTTGCTCTCAGAAGAGCATTTCAAATACGCAGCGATTTCTGCTGTTTGTTTGCAACTTCCGCTCCGCTGTGGGCTGGAGCAACAAAATGTTGCAGAGCGACGCCAACTAAATAATGAATGGAAAATGGCACCCAGGAGGCAGCCACTTCACACATGCAACAACAAGGAACAACAATTATGGTGCACATGCTGTCATTCAGTACAGTTTTATACCCTGTTTCGCATTGAAAGGGGGGTATATTGGAATGAAATAGACAAAAGGCAGCATTACGCAGCCATAGGGCATATTTATGCTCGATCCACAACAGCAAACAAGCCGATATTAGAGAGCTACAATAAATGCTATCGATAACTGTTTTCGATACAAATCGATACAAATCGACTGCCGTTTGCATTAAGGAACACAGTTCTAAGGACATAGCATTGGGCACAACAGGAATCAAATAGAATACACAATAAAAAACGCGAAGAACTAATAATTTCATTAGCTGAGTTAAGCACTAAGGCAATATAATTTAATATGTTATAAACAATTAGTTAAATACATAAATACACTGACATTAAATTGGTGGCACTTCCAAAGCACATTCACAATTTGAGTGCGCAAAGTGATTTAATTGAATATTTGAGAAGAATGAGCAGAAAAATGAGAAGAATTAACCGAATCCATAAACATTCACCAGCTGTGTACAGGGTATCCACGAGTCGAGCATCCAAACTTGTGTATACTTAGAAATAGATTTTGTTTTCTTGCAGTTTTCATTTATTGTTTGTGTATCTATCTAGCTATTTATCTATCTATTATTGCTTTTGTATCTATCTATGTATCTATCTATCTATCTATCTATCTATCTATCTATCTATCTATCTATCTATATATTTATCTATCTATATATTTATCTATCTTTATATCTAACTATTATTGTTTTGGTAACTATCTATCTATCCATATATCTATATATCTATCTATATATCTTTCAATCTATCTATATATTTATCTATATATGTATATATTTATCTATCTATTATTGTTTTCGTATCTATCTGTCTATCTATACATCTATCAATCTATTTATCTATCTATTAGTGTCTTTGTATCTATCAGTCTATCAATTTATCAATCAATCAATCAATCAATCCATCAATCTATGAATCTATCAATCAATCAATCAATCCACCAATCTATCAATCTATGAATCTATCAATCCATCAATCAATCCACCAATCTATCAATCTATCAATCAATGCATCAATATATCAATGTATCAATCTATCAATCTATCATTCCATCAATCCATAATTCCTTCAATCCATCAATCCATCATTCCATCAACCCAACAACTTGGGAACAATGCGAGGCTGTCGAGCAGGCAGCTGATTTATTTGCTTATAATTTAATTCAAAATCAGTTGCTTCAGCTGGCCATTGTTGTTCTTCTTGTTTGTCGCTCTCTGTGTGTGTGTGTGTGTGGTGTGTGTGCACAACAATTTGCCCAGTTTCGCAATAATAACGTAATCAAGGACACGTCTAAAGAAGTTTTCACTTTTCCTTAGTAATTGAAGAGGCGGGCAATTGCCAAATAATTTATTCAATTATTGCAAGCCAAACGCAATTGATGATGTTGCGACAAACTATATGTGCATGTGCTGCACCGACTTGAATATACTCTGTAAACCGCATTATTTATCAAATTATTTTGGACAACAAAATATGACAAATGGCTTCATCTGCATATTCGTATGGCTAATATTTGAACGTCAGATTTATTTGCTTAGCGGCATTCTAGGGTATCTGCGCTTCGTTGTTGCCCATGAGAAAAACTTTATTTCGTCTTCGTTTTTGTTTTATTATTTCAATGTTTTCAATTTCCTGCGCTTTGAACTCTGTTTTCCTTTCAGATTTGCATGAGGAGTGCGTAATTACTAATCTGCTATGGAAGTAAGAGTGTGTGTGTGTGTGTGTGTGTGTGTGTGTGTGTGCGCGTTTGTGTGTGTGTGTGTCACGACTGCATTTCTTACTCAGCAGGTGGGCAAAATAAATTGCATACGTTTCACAAATATTTTTCTCTCTTCGATTTTCATAATTTTTGCTTTTGGATTTCTTTGCGCTGATCCAAAATTTACACTTGTCAGCGAGAAAGAGAGTGAGGGAGATAGAAGGAGAGGAAGGGATGAGGAAGAGGAAGTTTGCAGCCTGTCTCGATGCAAACTTGTCTGCATACTTCAAATCTTGAGGGCCTATTATGATTCTTGGCCAAATAAATAAAGACTTTAGGTGAAGAAGCAGCAGCAGCAGCTGCAGTTTACCAAAGGATAAGACACACTAACTGATGCTGAAGTCTAGCCTGAAGCGGAAACGGAAATGCACTGTTGGTTTCCATAGCAATTACGTCGATTTCTTAGAGATTGTAAATAGAGAACTAACTCTCTCTCTCTCTCTCTCTTGCTTGGCAAGATTACGCTTACCTGCTTAAGCCCAACCAGTTTCTTAAATTTTGTTTATATTTATGCATGCCAACGGTTAATCATAAAAATGTGGTAAAAAAGCCAAAGCTTAACGTGTTTACTGATTGTATTTCCGGTTGCCTTAGGGCAACGCCCTCCACTTGAAAATCCCCACAGCAGTTCTGCCCCACCCAGCCCCGATTCACCTGCTTGTGCAGCTGAGTCAGATTTTAAATTCGTTGCTGTGGCAAATTTGCCTACAAATTGTGGTTGATTGATTTGGCCATTTGGCCATAACCGATACCCATTTTGGCCAAGGCAAGAAAAAGCGCTTAAAATTTATTTCGTCAGCTTACCAATTAACAGTTAACTAGAGAACACGTCAAGAGGCGACTTCAACTTACCTATAAAGAGAGAAAAAATGCATTCAAATCAGTCGAAATATTTGAGTATTGCGATCTTAAAGTTATTCAATTCAATTCAAAGATCACTGTGGCAATGCTGCGGGGCCAAAGCTCAATCTTCTTCTTGCTAAATGACTTCAGGTCGAACTTGATTGGAACAAAAGCTCGCCACGTACAGCTGCACAGTTTTAATGGACTTTAATGTAATGTTGAAAATATTAACAACTTTTTTCAGCTGCGATTGTATTTTTCTTAAATTAAACTTGATATATATATTTATAATAACAATTATAATAATTTAGTATGACTTAAAGCTTCTCAGTAATTAAAAGTGTGTGAACATTGCATTGCTTTGGCGCTTTAAGCTTTTTAGTTAAAGACCTTTTGGCGTTGCTTTCAGGCTTAAAGCTTTTGCTGCGATTCCTGACCCGCAGCAACTAAAAGAGCAGTGCGCAATCAGTTTTCTCCCAGAGCTTTGAAAGAGAAATAAAAAGCTGCGCAACGGACGTAAGCTTTCTGCCCAGCGAGTAAAAAGCTTTTTGAGCAATCGCTTTCAGCTAAGCACTCGCAACGGGTGTCCACCACTAACCACAAATAATAATAGGAAAAAAGCTTGCTGTGGTGAGAAGCTCAACCGCAGACGCCTTTTTGTCGCTCGTCGTGCGGCGCAGCGGGGTGGATTCTGAGGAGTCTGACAAGGTGCTCGACTTCGTCTGGAGTGCTGCGAATTAACAATCTGGAATCACTCGAGCCGCAAAAGCAAAAGCACAAACAAGCAAGTTGCACAACTGTTGGCTGACAGGTGACAGCCACACGTGTCGCCATGTTATAAGTCTTACGCCTGAACACCCACTTTATGGTGGCAAGGCGTGCTGCAGTTGCCAGTTGCTGCTTACGAGCCGTGCAACCGCAATCTGAGATGTCACTTGCAACAGTTAATTTGTGGCTACAAATCGTTGGATATATCACTTGAGATATTTCGGAATTATGTCGGATTTATATTTCGTTATAGTAAGTCTCGATGTGCAGCTGTTCATTGGTGCATGTGGCAATGTGGCAATGTGGCAATGTGGCAATGTGGCAATGTGGCAATGTGGCAATGTGGCATGTGGCGTCTGTTGCAGCAATGTGTATTCTGGATATCCTGTAACTGTAGTCCTTTCATTCAACTTTTCTTCTCCCCTCCCCCCCCCCACCACGCACCTGTCGAACATATTCCATCCGCCCATCCTTAACAATTTAAGACCCTTTTGTCCACAAATTCACCTGTCACGTGACGCATACGTAATATTTTTTGCTCACATAATTTGTATGCTTTTCATTTGCCACATGCTGCTGACACTAATTAGCAATCTGGCTTTACATTACATCATAAAAAAATTTATTTTAATTTTTCTTTTTGGATTTCTGCTGCAGCTCACATCCAGAATGATGTGGAAACGTTAGTTTTCAAGGAGCTTGCCAGCCACCGGCCACCAGCTACCAGCTACCAGCCACCGGAAACATATTAAATTCCATGCAAGCCGCAGTAAAAATTTAGCACAAAAGATATTGGAAAATATTATCAATTTCAAACTGTTGAAGCTAAAAAAGGTAAATGTTGAAATTGCTTCAGAGGGGAGTAGTTGTTATGCAAAATTGTGCACAAGTCGCAGACAATTTCTTTAGTTAGAAGTGATGCGCACACACACACACACGCACACACACACACACACACAGCTCTCGGGGGGGTGCGTTCGCGTCAACATGTTTTAGCCAACATTCGCGTAAAAATGCCTTCATTATCGCTGTAAAGTATGCAATCGGAATTTAATATACAAACAAACAAGCCACGTGCTGTGCGAGATGCCTTAAAAGGGTTTCTTAAGCCCTAAGTCGAACATCCTTACACGCCTTGCAGATGCCCACCTACTTGCCATTTGCCGCTCGGCACTCGCTACTCGCCACACCACCCGCATCCTTTGTTGTCTCTTTGTGCCACATTTTGTGTATTTCTTTTGTTTTTGTTGTGTCTTTTCCTCTTTTTTTACTGCGGGTTTCATTTTGCCTGTTTGTCATTGGATCTTTTCTGTCTGTGTTTGTCTTGAAACTGAGCGCCAAGCATTGCGTGAAGCTGGCCTGGCTTGAAGGTGGTGGGGGAGGGTGGGGGGGGGGGGGGGTGGTGTGCGGCAGGTAGTGGAGTTAGGTTTGTTTTGATGGTTCGCTGCTTCCGCTTGGCCTCTAATCGAGCTCCCAAAACGCCTTCAGCTGCTCAGTTTAATTTAGCATTAGAGTTGCGCCCAACAAGGACAACAACAACAACAACAACAACAACAACAACAACAACAAACTGTAAAGGAAAGACAGGCCGAGAGGGTATTGAAAAATACTTGGACACATATAAATGGAGGCCAACTGAAAGTCGACTCTTATCCCTGGGCAATGGCTCCCCCGAGGTGCTGAATTTTCTCTTTGCTCGCTCACTCACACCCACACCCACACCCACACTCACACTCAGACTCCCTCTCCCTCTCTCTCTGTCTCTCCCTCTAGCTTTATTTCGCTGCTCTTGTTATTTTTGTTGGTCTTTAAAAATAATTTTTAGCTTTTGTTTTCTTTTCTGTTTTTTTTTTTTTCGTTTTTTTTTCTGTTTTTTTCTGTTTTTTTCTCTCTTTGCAAGCCCATTTGTCTGTTATGTTTTAAATAATAAATAAACTGTAAACATAAGTCACGCATACATAAGGCGCAGAAGTTGAACCCTTGGCTTTAAAAGATTTATGTATGTATGTATATATATGTATATGTATATGTGCGTGTGCGTGTGTGCCTAGCGGCTGGCTGCTGGTTGCCCCTTGATGGGTGGTTTGAGTGGTTACCCTCCCGCATAGCTTTGAGCACTGAAATTTTAAAGCGCGCTCAAATAGTTAAGGTATAAATTCCTTAATAAGCAAACCCGCCGAAAGCTAGAGAGAGAGACAGAGAGAGAGAGAGAGAGAACGTGGTGGAAGGACAGGAAGTGGAGTCTGTTACGTGTCAGCAAAGTTAATTAATAAATTATTAATGAACATGCACTTAAAATGTTGAACAAAGATTGACATGCACTCGGTAGGCATACGTCAATAGTTAATTAACGGAGTAGTTCCAAACAATGGGATAAAAGGGAGCAATGACAGCTTCATTGGAGGCACTGGAGGCAATCCTCCTCCTGCTCCTCCTCCTCCTCCTCCTCCGTCAATTTATCAAATACTTTATAAATGACCGCTAATTGGGGGGATTGTTGAAATATTCGAAAGTTCATCAAGTATTCTAGGCCAAATTAAGCCATTTAACAACCAATTCTAATTGAAGCGGTTAAAGTAACGGTATCAGCAAATATATATTTCTATTTCGAGCGATTTTTGCACACAAATTGTTGGCTCTAATTTGAAAGCTCGCTGAAATATTGAAATTTCACTTTATTTTATATTTGTTTTGTGTGGCTGATGGGATTAAGGGAACAAATGCGTATATGCGTATATGTGTGTGTGTGTGTGTGTGTGTGTGTGTGCGTGTGTGTGTGTTTGTGTATGTGCGTGTGTGTGTGTGTGCGTGCTATGTGCAAACACAAATAATGATTTTAAGAGCCTGCTTTCTATTTATAATAACCAGAAAATTTACGCGTTGTACCAATAAATAAATAAGTAAAAATATTCTGGTCACGACCAGACCTCGACTAGCAGATACTCTAAACTGAAGTCCACACCTATCACAATAATATTATTTATATATATGATGAATATTACACAGATTTTCAATACTATGCATTCAGCAATATAAATAGAATTTTTTTTGGAACTGGTTCTTTAGGAAAAGTTGAATTTCGTTTCCGATTTGCAATATCTATTAAAAATTGGGAATTTCATTGATATCGGTTATCGATGTTAACCTCTATCGAGGAATTAAACGAAACTGGAGGAACTTATAATCCAAGTTGCAAGCCTCCAATTCTTACAGCCTCTGACATCGGCGTATTCAGGCAGACAGACAAACAGAGAGGTCGAAACACGGATCCAGAATGTATATATATTATGGGTATTATTCTATTTGCGTATTATTGTGCTGGGAGGCGTGGCTGTTGTTATGGCATTATCTGTCGCTAGGATGCTGTCTCGGTCGACATCAATTTACTGCTCCCAAAATGAACTGTGCGTTCTTAATTAATTAATTAACTTGCTGTTTAATAAATGAATACTTTCATATATGTATGTAATTATTAAGCTTGGCGAATGAATGCAATTAACAATGCTAAGGATTAGCTTCTTCTACTTTGCTTCCTTAATATACATATCAACGTATCATCTTCTCTTCTCTTCTCTTCTCTTCTCTTTCTCTCACCTTCTAGCTCTGTCTCTGTCTCAGTGGATATGTCTCGCTGTCGTTGCCAGGCCTTGGAACGAAAACATTTAATTTTAATTATACGACTATGACAAACAATTTTGGCATTTTGACAACGAGCCAGAGGTGGTTGGGGTTGTGTGGCAAGGTGGGTAGAGGGGGAGGGGGGTGGATGAATGTGGGATGCTGGGTGCCTGGGTGTCAGCTGTCTAACGCTGTTGACGACTGGCAATCGTCGAACTGCGAATGACATTTGGAGCGCACACAGAGCGTATGCGCGATTTATGTCCCATACCAAGGCAACTACAACGACAGCAACAACAGCAGCAACAACAGCAGCAACAACAATTAACAATTCGATGAGCATTTCACAAGCAAACTCCGGGCCCAAACGGGCCAAAACAACCCAGCCTGTAGCAGGGGCCAGCGAGACATGGAAGCGGACATAAACAAGCTAATTAGCCGGAGGCAGAAAGGGAGCCTCTGCTAATCAAAAGTGTATGTTGTTGTTGTTGTTGTTGTTGTTGTTGTTTCTGTTGTTATTGTTTCTGCTGTTGTTGTTTACGCTCTTGTTGTTGTTATTGTTGTTGTTGTTGACAGGCAAACAATGTGCCCTAGCAAAGCGATTTGATGACAAAATTGTGCATAAATAGTTGCCCAAAACATGTTGGCAACTAAATTGTGTCCGACTAGTTTCAACAGCGGCATTTCAATTTTGTAATTATGTTTAAGTGCCGCTCAAATCAGCAAACTGATTTCCACTTTTAACTTGCAAAGTTCGCTTCAAACAACAACAAAAAAAAAAACAAACAAACGAATTGCCTGCAGCTGCAACTGCAATTTTGTGTTGTTGCACTTGTGAAAATTGAGAGATCCTTGTGAAAATATTTGCCTGTTATGTGCCACACTTGATGCGATTGTGAACTATTAGTGACATAAGCTCATCGAAAATAATTGAATTCCACAATTGAGTTGAGGCAAGTAGCCACTGAAAGTGCAACTGGGCAACTAGCATCCATTCGAAGTGAGGCACAATTGTTATTTGGCTCAAACTTAAGCAACTTATTTGCTTGCCAGTTTTTTTCCTTATATATACATATATATATATATATATATTATATTATGTATAGCTACAACAAGCAACAACTTAGAGTTGCATAGCTGCAGCCCAGAATTTGTAGTCGGACTGATAAATGTGGCCAATTCTTGTTGGCTTTTAGTTGACGGCTATTTTGAACATTAAATGAACATTAAACAATAGAAGTTAATCAGATAAGTGTTATTATATATTATATATGTATTTTATTTAAAGTTAAGGTTTTTTTTTGTTCTGTCACGAATTAGACAAGCTGTCAGCTAATTGCCCGTTTATTGTGGAATTATTAGAAACCAAACTTTTTGCCAACTTGTGCAAAGTAAAAGTAAAAGTTTCAAGCTTCAAGTTTGTCAAAGATAAGCAAACTGAACTCACAAAATATGCACAGAATGAAGCTATATTATATATATAGCTATATTGTATGGTATTCCGATGATAACGATGTGAGGCAGCAGAATCACACGAACATATATATAGAAAGTTTGCTTTGAATATCTTGGCAAACAAAATAGTTGCGAACGACTGATGCCTGCTACGTCAGCTATGGGCACCAAGGGAAGAGCGCATGGATCATCAGTATTGATTGATGTGTTTAAGGATACAATAGTCAATAGATAGAACCTTCGGCACTTACCCAAAGAGATCTGTGTCGCTGCCCGGAAAGCTGATGCGCGGCGATAATGGCGAGCGTCCGGCTCGCTTGAGCATGTCGTGAAGTCCGGGCGGAGCGTGTATGGGACTCAAGATGGTGATCTTGCGATTGGGCGGGGCCAGGAAGCCACCGCTTAGTGTGAGCTGAGTGCGCATACCCTGCGACGAGCTGCTGCTCTTCATCTCAATTGTCTCCGCCGACTTGGAGATGAGTATCGAGGATGATTGCTGTAGTCCCAGCTTGGACATCGATATCGATGGCAAACCAACTGGCGATGCCTCGCCCAAGGCGACATCTCCGCTCGCCGCTGTTGGGTCATCGATCTGCGTGGATGCGCTCCGTATGCACTTCTCTGGCCGGGCACCGCTCACCGGCATTGTGCTGGCCGCCGCCTCCGAGTGCGCCGATGTGGAGCGCACAAATTGACGCACATGCTTCTGATGGGCGGTTAGAAATCCGTGCGCCTCCGGCTGTTGCAGAAAACTTTGAAACTTGGACTTGGTGGCCCCAGCAACGGCACCACCAACAGCACCAATACCAGTTGCAGTTGCGGTGCCGCTGGAGCTGCTCACATACCGTGTGCTGCTCCGCTGCTCGCTGCTAATGATCGATGTGGAGGATTGGGCCTTCAGCTGCTGTGCGATGACAGCTGCCGAGCTCAGCAGATGAGTGCTCTGCTCGGCAATGATGGCACTCGACTGCAGACTCTGGCTGCGTGCACTGCTCGAGATGATCTTCTGCTGTTGCATTTGCTGCATCTGTTGTGTGGCATTTGCAACGGCGGCGGCGGCGCCGCTGCTGCTGCTGCTTGTGCTGCTGGTGACGGAAAAGGAGCGTGTCGCCAATTTGCTGCTGGTGCTGGTGCTGCTCGTGCTCGATGTCTGACTGTATTTCTGGGTATGCATTAGTTTTGTCTGCTGCTGCTGCTGCTGTTGCATCAGCAGCGGCTGCTGCTCGGACAGCGATGAGGCAAAGACACTGTCATCGCCCGGCGAGCTGAGCTCCAGATCTGCAATGGAGCGCACCTCGTCCGCATCGGCCTCGCTGGGCGTGGTGATTATGTATTGAGGTGGCGCTATCGGAGCTGAGGCTGCTCCATTGCTGTCGCTGTTGTTGCCAGACATTGTGTGTGGGCTCCGTTTCCGTTCGGTTCGGTTCGTTTCGGTTCGGTTCGGTTGGGCTGGGTTACTTCTTGTTTGGGATTTTCTTTTGTTTGGCTAAGGAACACAAAATTTGTTTTTTGTTTTTGTTTTGGATTTCGGTTTTAACTTGTTTGTCTGCGACTGAAACTTGAACTCATCTCAAACTCTTGTCGGTTTTCAGCTGTCGCTTTAATTCTCGCTCTGCTTCGCAGTTACAACTTTTGTTTTTTTTTTACTACGTTTTTTAACAACGATTTGCTCGTATCTACCTGGCATAACTTTTCACAAAACGCAAACCATAAAGCGTTGCACTCGAGCGGGTCTGAATAGAAATCTAACAATTGGCAATAAGTGAACGAACAGCACTTGCAGCACTTGCTGCACCTGCAGCACTTGCAGCACTATTCCCACCACAACAACTTCCTCGCAAAGTTAATCAGCATCAGAGCAATTTAGATTGCAAGTTGGACTTATAAAATGCTTCTGCAAGCATTTATCCAGTGCATCTGACAAATATTAAATAATACATTTTTATCGCAATGCCACCAAAATATTTTCAATGGTTTTCATTTGTTTTAATTTCTTCATTTGCTGGGTTATTTTTTAGTTTAACATATTTCTTTCGTTTTATGTATTTTTTGTTATTAAATTCAGCAATTTAGAAAGGGGATTAACGCATACGTTAGTTCAAATTGAATTGAAAACTTTATGTGCCGTTACAAAGTTGTGGCAAATGTTAAAGTGTTTTCTTGCTACATGCCGCATGCCACATGCTCGAGGGCTGCACAAAGTTGGCCCCCGCAACTCGAGTGCATCATGTAGCCAGACAGGAATTGCAGTTGTGATCTGGCAAGAAAATGAAAATAAATAGAAAAAAAAACTTCAGCTCTATTCACTGAAGACACCTTGTCTCCACACCCCTGTCCAAATCTCACCCCCCGCTCCACAGGGGCTTAGCTGTCGGCCCTGGGCGATATGCATGCCAAAAAAAAGAGAAAAAAATGAAAAAATAGTTTTCCTTTCTTGACTGCCAAGCGGATGTCGCATTTTTAATCCTCTCTTTTTTTCTATGTTTTTTTTCTTTTGCGTCGCTAACAAGCTGCATAATTAAGAGCACACAATTTGGTGCAGCACCAGCTGTGGCAAAGTGGAAACTATGCGCCTTGAGCTATGACCATGAATCCCATCAAATCACAACTCCCCATTCGCTGCAGACTTTCACCTTCACCTGGCCAAGACTGAGCTGGAGTCTACTCATAATGCTGACTATTGCCTGCGAAGTGCGCCATTAGCTGATTGGGCATGATCAATGCCGGACACTGCACTGACAGTGCACTGGACACGGGACAGGGGACAGGGAACACGAGACACGGGACACGGGACTTGAGACATGGGACACGGGACATGGGACACGGGACACGGGACATGGGACATGGGACACGGGACATGGGACATGGGACAATGCGGTCCTGGCAGCAGCAAAGTGCATTTATCAATCAAGTGATTGGCGAACAAGCAGCATTTGTGTATCTCTATGGATGCACACAGCTGTTGCACTCAGAATACCACCAAATGAACAGTTAACAGTTAAAGATGCTTTTCTTTTAGCACATAAGATAATAATAGGATACTCGATCTGTGGAAAGGGCTAAGCTACAACAACTATAGTTGAAAAAGGCGAATTATGTTTGCAAATGTGTTTTGGTTTTGGTGGTTTCTGCCTCATCCTCTAAAACAAAATTTGGAAAAAACACAAAACTATTTGCGGGGCACTTAACAATCTTGCATTAAGTTGCCGCAGCCAGTCCATAAGAATTCATAAGGAAACCAAAGCGGAAAATACGAAAAATTTAGCCGATTTTTTATTAGGGTCTTTTCCATATAATATATATGTTAGAAACCAAAAAAAAAACACCAGCCAATTTCTCAGCGCTATTTTTCCAGCAGGCACTGTATCTCTGCTTCTTCTTGTTCTACATCTTCTTTTTTTTTGTTGTTTTTGTAGGCAATCTCGGTTAGTGAGTGTGTGTGTGTGTGTGTGTGTGTGTGTTGCAATCAGTCGAAGTGTGTGTGGCACATTAAATACGAATGCACGGTTTCAATGGGTATTGCAATTATGTTGATTAAAAATGGCAATGCGAGCTGGCCATGGTTAAAAAGGCGCTCATTTGTCTTGGCCAAGTTCAAGTGCAATCGTTCACAGTAATAACAATGTAATTTCGTCTGGTCAATTTGCTTCTGAATAAATAACCCACAAATTCGCAATTGCTGGTGAAATAATTGTGAAATTGTTGGAATCGAAAGAGTTGTGGTGGGAAAATCGGTTACGAGGTGTTCACCCTCTGGGGGGCTTGCAACCATGGCCTTAACATTATGCAGGGCTTGCAATTGATTGCGCATTGCTCGAGTCAGTTTGCCCTTGCCCTTGCCGCGCTTGCTGCTTGCCGCGCTTGCTGCTTGCCGCTTGCTTGGCGGCATTTTGCATTTCAGATCAGATGGGTGTTTGGATATTACTTCCACCAAACCCATCCCTGCACTCAAAGTAATTGCGGTGGATAAAAAATTGATTGCATCATTGCAATTAGTGTGGGGCTTGTGCCGAGCGACAGCTGTCGCTGCATTGTTGCATAATGCCGATCCCAATGCAAATGCGAACCAATTTAATTTGATTTGCTTGCAGCTAAGCCGAACCGGCTGACCCGCACCGCCCACTCTCCGCCCAATTTCATGTGTTTACTTTGTGCCTCGCCTGGCTTTGGCCATATATATATATATATATATATATATAGCCGTATATATATGTATGTGTGTAAATATTTGATATGCTCGGGCACATTTGATTTGCTCAGTTTGAAGGCTGCCCATTCTTTAAATCAATGCGCACTCAATTTGCATGTCCCAAATCACTTTCACTTTCCCCATTTCCCCATTTCCCCTTTTTCCCATTTACCCATTTTCATATTTGTTTTATTTTTTATTTTCAATAAAACACAAATAAATGCCAATAATCCTGCATTCATTATGTTATTATTTTATTATGGATTCTGCAGCAATTTGAGCCATTTTGCATTTAAAATAAATATTTGATTTTTGCTTTAAACGTTTTCATTTCCACTACTGCCAATTATTATGCATGATCGATTATTAATTATTTATAAATGACATATTTATGGAAGCTATTAATTCAATTGACATGCTAATTAGTCCGTCAATCTTTTCAAATGTTGACCAATTAACAACTCCATTTCGCTGCCACAAATTAAACACATTAGAAAGAACGCTTGCAAATCCATAGTGCAACTTTGTTATGCAACATCAAGAGTCAAACATAAGCAGTAAGAATGTTTCAGTCCAACTCTCTCTTCGCTTTTTTTTAGTAAACATTTTTGTACACTTTGTTTGTTGATTTTAAAATGTTTGCTGCGCATGCAAAAGGGCTTATAAATGATGTTGGCCAAAACGCTTGAAGCGATAACCTTTTGGGATTCCTGGCTCCTGGCATTCACTGCAGTTCAACATGATATATGGCTAATGATGTTGACAGCACGCCAGCACCAAAAAAAAAAATAACACAAAATTGCTAACAGTGGCGCTTTTTTTTTTGGCTTTAGTTGCTGTTAAGGCTTTTGCTTCAGCTGTTGGAAAGTGGGCGTGCCTACGAGCACACGCCCACACATGGGGCGTGCCTACAAGCAAACACTACATCAAAATGGATAGCTGCGCACCGCTTTGTAGTCAGTTTAAATGTGTTCAGTGTATACATGAAAATAAATACATACATGTACAGAAAAAAAAAAACAGTTGCCATCAAATGAATCCGATTAAAAGTTGGCAAAGAAAAATTCATTTCAAAAACATAGTTTTTCTTTTGGTTTCTTTTTTTCTTATTGATATTCAGATAAATGGCAGCTAAGTAAATTAAATAATTAAAAATCGCCAATGTATTCCACTTGCGATAATGGCATGCCAAGGACGACAGTGAATGTCAGTTGGCATTTAAAATATTTACAACCTTGACGTCAATCAAAATTAGCCATGTGGATTTTATGCCAGGCTTCTTTGGCAGCTTGCGAATTACCACTGATTAAAATGCACTTAACGTGAATAATTTTGTTGACATTATTATTTTTGTTGTTGCTGCTGCTGCTGCTGCTGCTGCTGTTGTTGTTGTTGTTGATGGTCTCACTGCCATCAAAGCCAATTTAAAGTTGCCTTCGTATTTTTAATAAATCTACCATGCGGCTGACCTTCAGCATTTTTATGGGAGTGTGTGCTTGTGATTTCAATTTAATTCAGTAAACATCCTCCAGCCACCCCACAGCTAAAGCGGCAAGTTAACAGCCAATGCAGGTTGAAATAAAAAAAATAAATCAAAATCAGATTGGGGCAGGAGACACCATGGTTGAAGCTTAACCTTAATTAAACTGCTGCTTTTATGTTTGTTGTCTTCAATGCTCGTAAATTATAGGCGAAGTCTACAAAAATCTTGTTAATTTTATATTTTATTATTATTATTCGCAAACATCAATGCAAATAACTGAAAAATATACGAAAATATATGAAAAAAAATAGGTATAAGCCATGGCTCGCATATATTGCAGATTGTATTCCAGGCAGTATCAGCCGAATCTTATAAACTGTTTAAACGGTTTAGTTAGCACTTTTGGCCAAGCTAGATTATCGCCACCATTTTCAACGAGTTGTCCCGCTGACTGGTTTATATATTAAACATTCTGCAGCTGGGAGGCGGACTGGCGTGGGTCCGGGTCTGAAGCCGGATGCGTTTGACGCTACGTATAATTTGTGAAAATTTGTCATCGTAAATGTTTTATATGGCACCACAGGGGGTGCCATGCAATTTAATCGCGCACATTCAAATGAAATAAGCCAACGAAATGAAATTATAGGCGGCATTCAGGACTAGTGAAGCAAACCTAAGCTTACTCAAGTCGTACGTGCGCAAGGTGGATAAAGGGGCAGTGGCAGTGGCAGTGGCAGGGGTAGTGTAGCGGAATCACTCGTTTCCTCGACAACACGACAATCATAAGCAGAAGGTTCTAGCCAAAGCCAAAGCCAAAGTCAAAGGCAAAGCAAACCAGCAGGCAAAATGTACCAAAGTATTTAATATATTTGGAATGTATTTGACATGCAGAGCGAAACTGAACAACAAAGTTAAGGTTGCAGCCATGCACTTGTACACTATTAAAACTCATTGTAATAATACCCGACCCTTGAAGGTTGATTTAGGAAATTGGCATCTCTATGTATATCAAAATATTATTATGAATTGGGGAACCATCAAGGTCTATTGTGGCGATATCAAAGTATGAATTGATTGGTTTTATGTCACTCCTAATCCTTAAGGATAATCGTGTGATAACCAGATACACATGCTGACTTGAGCTAATCTTGCAAAGGCATCAAGTAATATGTAATCTTTAATCGAGAACATGTTTAAGATTGAATAGAAAGTTGAAATTTGTATTCTTCATTTTGTTACAAAAGTGTCAGTCAAAAGTGATTTCCATTAATGAAATGGAGTACTTTGAAAGTTCTTCATCAATGTGTCCATTTTCAAATGGAGATCTCAATTTGTTGTTGCACAGTGTAAATGAGTTAAATGCAGAGCAAATGAATTCAATGATAAGCAACTGGCACGCGAAAGTGGTAAGCAATGAATTCAAAGGCGAAGCCATTCAATGGGGCAGTGAGTAAGTGATAGGGCCACAATAGAAATTCTATACAGTTGGCCATAAATTTGCTTAATTTATTGTGCGTGCCACATGGGGCGGCTTTTCTTATATTTTTCTATAGTTTTGGCTTTAAAGCTAACTCAAGCAATCGAAATTAAAGTGACGAGCTCAAGACAAAGTGTGTGGAGTCGATGATGATGGTGGCGGGGTGACATCGTTTATGCCACAAAGCATAGCTTGTTGTTGTTGTTGTTGTTGTCGTTGTCTTTAAGGCGACACAGGCCTGACCTTTTGATGGTCAGCTCGTTAGTGGGCTAACGGATGCGGAAACGGCTTCTCTGTGATATGTCAAAAGCAGCAGTTTACTGCGATACTCTTGTAGTTCAGTTTACTGTCTTGTTTGGCAACAATTGTTAGTTGCTTTGCTTTACCTGCTCTTGGAGCGCATAGATGAAAATAGTTTGCGAGATATTTATGCATTATATGCAACAATACATAAACACCTGCAAACAGACATCTCACATATTGACTGCATTACTTCAGTGGCTTCACACAACTTACGGGCACAAAACTCGCACTCGGAACAAGTTGTACAAGTTGCCATTGGCAGCTGTCCGAATCGGAAGCTGATGGAAATATGCAATGCAATATCTCATTCAAGGTACAATAGGAAAATCAAGTTAAATGATTATAATTCATTATCGATTGTTATCCGAATGGGAAACGTCTCCAATTTCAGATTGAAGCTTTCGTCTGCTTTCAATACTGTTCAATGCTGTTTACAAATGAACATTGATTAATCTAATTTTTCAGTGAATTGCTGTTCGTTGTTGTTGTTGTTGTTGTTGTACAGGTTGAATAGGTGTGCTGTCTAGCTGTGAAAAATGTTGCGTAATCGGCAATCATTCCATCAGTCAGGCAGTCGGTCTGTCAGGAACTCATTGCTTGGACTTGAGTTGGGTCACCTCACTCAACGCACAACTTTCTACCCTCGAAAGTACTCACACACACAAACACACACACAAACACACACAAACCCACATACACACACACACACACACACACACACACACTTGACAGCCATGGGCAAAAAATATTGAAAGAATTACGAAGCTACGTTCGCTACGTGAACAACAAAGTAACAAAAATGGGGTCGTTCGACGGAAGCGCAACACAAAATGCAAAATCGATGTGGACGAAAACTTGAGCAATTTTTATTTTAGCATTTAGGCGGCTTCAGAGCTTTAAAAGCCATATAGGAAGCTGTCTCAACGGTGGGCATTTCCAGCATTGTCCTGCCTCGATATAGATGTATGTGTGTGTGTGTGTGTGTGTGTGTGTGTAAAATATCTACTTGGTTTGCTGTGCGTGTTTGTGGTGTAACTGTGACAACCAATGCCATGCTGTGCCACACATATTTTGCAGCAAATTGTTTTGTTCACACACACACACACACACACACACACACACTTGCACATGTGCATAGCTTAGCCGAAAATGTTATGTGATATGCTTGCGTCAACCTGTATGGTTGCGAATCCCAATCCAAAAAATGTTGCTGACGCTGTCCAATTCTTTTACTGCAGGCTCTTTCGCCATGTTACATTGCTTCCGGTGTCAAAATATTTATGGGTTTTCAGATAATTTCACGCACACACACATGCACATTTTTGCCATTTTCCGGCAAGTTGATTGTCCATTTTTTCGTTGCATACTTTTCAGGGCGATCAATTACATAACAATTTTACTCTATAAATATTAAACATATGATTTGCATACAACGTTAATCAAGTCATGTATCATAGATACCCTATAGTCTTAATAGAGAGTGGCAATTAAATAAATTATTCATTAAAATTAATTAATTAAAATTATATATGAAAAGTAATTACTAAAAGCTTAAGCTTAATAATTAAGTGAGTGGCTGTTGTTGGCTGCTTTCCCATCAAATCATCATACCTTAGGAGCCAACGGCGTATCTAATCTAAACAAAAGTTTCAGCGAAATGTTTCACACAAATACATGTAAAGCATTTTGAAGATGTATGAATAAATAAGATATTTTTGCGATTGTTAATTGTCTGGACTCTTAGCCAATGAATTTCATGAATTTAAAATGGATTTACTGAATGTAAAACTGACTGTGGCAACATTTAACCTTATTATTATGCACCACTTCAGTTACTTAACGGTTACAGGATAGAGGAAACAACAAATTTATCGACTGAAATTATTACAGCTGCCAGGAAGTTGGCAATGGAACACTATGAACTGTTGGCAGTCGTTTAAAACGTGACCACAAATGATGAGGCGAATTGTGACTGAGCAAAACCAAAAGCTGCACTCCAGCAGCTGCACACACACACACACATATATATATATATATATATATATAGATATATAAGAGGCATTTGTGGCAGCAATCATTTGTCATCTGCATTTGCGGTTCGTGCCACACAACCTGAGGCTGCTGCTTCAACGGAATGGTTTCTGTAACGATTTTCTATTTTATTTTATATTATTTTGTGTTTACTTCTTGTTTGTCTTGCAGTCGCTTTTGCTTTGACTATTAAGCTGCCTGTGTCGAGCTCACCATTATTGGTATCTGTGCACAATGTGTGCAAATGCTGCAAATGCTGACGCTATTAAAAGTTGACAGGTCTTAAAGTTTATTATAAGGCGAAGACTACTTCAAATAAGAGACTAAGGTGATGCGTTTCGATATTAAAGTTAATGCGCTCCGTCATCTAATTAAATACATGCCACAAATTGGCAGTGCCGCAAAGTAAATGGGGCAGCATTTAGCCAGGCAACTGGCAACCGCTTTCTTCTGTCTGTCTGTCTGTTGTTCTGTAGTTCATTTGTGTGAGTCAGCTGCTTTGTTCCCCAGCCGCTTGTCTAAATATATATTGTTTATTTTCATTTATTTGGAAACATTTTTGTGCGTTCACCGCTTTTCAGTTTACGTCTTTCCGTTTTCAGTTTTCTCATTCTGTTTGCTTTGCTTGTCTTATCTATCTCCCTCTCTCTCTCTCTCTCTGTCACACTCTCTCTCTCTCGCTCTCTCTCTCTCTCTCTCTCTCGCTTCTCTCAGTGACTCTGTTTGTGTGATTTGAGTACTTCTCTTGGCATCTTTGTCTGTACTTTTGGTTTTATTCTTTGAACGCCTGAAAGCATGCTTTAAGTTTTTCCGACATATTTTATTTATAACTCCATTTATTTGCTCAGCCTTAAAAATCGCGTCCGCGATTTGCGATAATTGAAATGCCAACTGTTTGCAACCGAACGTAATTATCGGCCGGTTACTTAATCTAGAATCTAGCCACGCCCACAACTCGTTCGCCCAAATATGTTTCAGACAGCAGCAATAGGTTTTTGGCTTATTGACGTTTTCCTTGGTTGCTATCACAACGTGATGAAAATTGTTTATCTAACTGAGTACAAAATACTTGATTGAAGTACGATTTTTCGTTCTCATTTCTTAGTTATTTGCCAGAAGTGTACTCCTCCGTAATATTAAGAACAATTTTGCTGGAAATTCAGTAAGTGTTTGTTTTTTTTTTTCTGTTTTGTTGTTGCTGTTGTTGCTACTGCTGCTGCTACTGCTGCTGCTGCTGCTCGAGTGCTCACTGAGGCGGAAACCATTGCGCAGACACAGCAGGGGATAGGACAGCAAGGTGACAGCTGAGCTGACGAGTGGCAGGCAAAGGTTGCACGGTTGCCTCACGACTTTTAGTTGCCAAAAAGCTGAGCGGAAATGGAAGCTGTTGTTTGAGCTTGTCCTGTGCTTGTGAGAACTCAACACGAAACGACAGGATGTGACACGACACGACACGACACGAGACGGCAGTCTATCTGGCTGCGTTGCAAGTGTGCGTGCGAAACTCATATGTGTGCGTGTGTGTGTACTTTGTGCTTGGTTTGTTGCCCTTGTTGGTGCGCGCCCCGGCGACTACAATTCAACATTTGTTGCATATAAATTAGTAGGCAAATAAAATTTAAGGGTCAACAGCAACTACAACAAAAACAACAATTATATTGCTGACTGGCAGCATTTGCCGCAGCCCAGCAAAATTGTGCTAGCCTGCCTCATTAAAAACGGTTTTCAAATATTCATGAAGTCAGGCTAAGTCCACCCACATATCACGCTTGCTACGAGTGCGAAAATTGTTCAAAACTTTTCGTCACAGGTGCGCAAAAGAAATTGCTTATTACCCAGCATGATTTAAAAGGCAACGCAGAGATTCGTTGAGAGAACCAAGTTTGAAGGCTGCACACAAATAAAATCAAATTGTTGCCTTCAAGTTATGTGCAGAAAATGGAATTTCGCATTTTATTTATATGCATTGAATTTATATCAAAACAGTAAACAAACATTTTATTCTTTACTGGTTAAGAGTAATGACGGCTTTTTTTTTATTTACCACACTCGAGTATTGTTTAGCCATTTGTTGCACGAAAAATTGAGTAAATTTTATTTTATATTTCGGTTTGCATTTGTTTGATACTGCTTTGATTTGACGTTGCTAGGGCATAATTTGCCATAATTTGTGTGTGTATGTGTGTGTGTGTGTGTGTGTGTGTGTGTGTGTGCGTTGCATTGTTGTTGGTGTTCCCGTTATTCTGCCGTTGTGGTTACCAGTCTTTTCATTCTTTCTCTCTTTTTTACATAATTAGAGGAGGCTTTTATTTTCATTGTTATGCAAAAAAGGAAATTTGTTGTAGCACACACCTCCAGCCACACCCACACCCACACCCACACCCACACCCACACACCCCCTACGCCTGATATTATACACTCCACATTATTCATAACGGTGTGCGAGGCATTGCCCATAGAAGTCAGTATACCAACCAATTTCCAGGCTATGGCCCGAAAGATGTTTCGGATGCTGTTGCCACAATGTTTATCCGGCTCTGTTGTTTTAATGCCTTGCACTCTTAAGGTATCTGAGCTGTGTCAAGAAATTTGCTCAACTTAATGTAATGGATTCTTAAAGCTTAATGTGAGTGCAAAGCGAGAGAGATAGCAATAGAGAGAGAGAGAGAGAGAGAGAGAGAGAGTAAGAGATATACTCAAGTATAGCTCAATAACATGTATTATTATTAATTTTGTATGACAGGGACTAAGACTTATTTATTTAATATTCATGTGCTTGGTTTTTGCCAGCTTGACATATTTGTTTGTATAAATTATCCTTAGCTTTAAGGACCCTTGTCATTGTTGGCAAGGGCATATAAGCTGCGGTGCGTGTGTTTATGGATTTTTGGTTGCTTTCTTATATGCTTTCGTTTTTTTTTGTTGTTGTTTGTATTTGCTTTTTGCTTTTATTTAAATTATGCTTGTGGCATAAATTGGCCTCATGTGTTTGTGCTGCTTTGTGAGTGTGTTGTCTCTTGAACAAATTTTGTGGGCATGTATGTGCGTGTGTATGTGTGTGTGTGTGCTGCTGCTGCTGCTGCTGCTTCTGCTTCTGTTTGGGTCTCCCTTCTTACAGGGCTGCCATCGATTTTCATTGTTGGGCAAGAAAGACAAGATAAACGACAATAAAAGCGCAGGAAACAAGCTCAAACCAAACACATACTATGAAGCAAGCTAATGATGTTGCTGATGCTGTTGATGTAACTGTCACTGATTCAGTCAACAGGTTGCTGCTTATTTGGGCCCCCCAGGGGTGTGGCACGTGTCGCTGGGTTTTTGGAAATGCTTAGCATTTGCTTTGTCCTTCTTTGTAATGCAACTGATATTCCGAGTGGCACAATTTTATTACGGATTTAAAACCAAATGGTTCCACTCAATTAGCATTTTGAAGTGCAAACTAAATAAAGCTAATTAAATTGACTTTTCAGTCCGTCATCCGATTAACTTGATAACGTTTCCATAAAAATGTTTAAAAAAAAAAGTGCGAATCATTAATCGAGTTGCCAATGTGAACTGTATACATGTGGAAAGGTCGACTCACTTGGGCAAATAATAAACGAATTATTCTGCAAAGTTGCATTTGTGCAAATTGTATTTTTATCCAGGCAGTTGGGTTGTCCATCTGAATTTTAATTTGCAAATTTAATTTCAGCTTGTTGCCGAAACCGTACCTGCGCAGCAGTCTAATTGGATATTTCGTAATATTGTCAGCAAGCAAGTCCAGTACTAATTTGTTGCATGTTTCCATTCTGTACTATTCAACAATTTGCAACTTCTCGTCCAACATGAAAAAGCTGTCAATTGCAAATGCCTGAGTTGTTTCATCCTCAAAGACCAGAATGGCAAAGGCTTTTCGATCCCTTAAGCCATGCCAGAGACAGTATATGCCACTATTCGTTGCGAGTTTGAGAGTGGCTGGGAAAGTCAATGTATCCCATGTCTGCTCTATCTGCCATCTCGAATTTATGTAACTTGTTGGGCGACGACAGTCTATATAATTGAAGATGGGACGATACTGAGTCAGTGTAGCTATTCGCATCGAAATCAATTTGCGAATACTTAGAAAAGTTATCAAAGATTTGGTATACGCACAATTTATTGGCCAAAAATGTGTGGCTAGTTGAATACTTTAGCGAACAATCGAAATAAGTGGCTTATGAGCAAAGCAATCAGGCATTGGGAGGCAAGAGTACAGCAGTACTTGGAATTAGCAAAGACGGCACAGCATAATTTGGTCTGGCTCTTTTTGTTGTGCTAATGCGAATGGGCCTCATATATGATTCAATTGTTCTTCCTTCAAAATGACTGCCTCATAAATCCGCTTAACGTTGAAGAGCCCAGGCCCAACAAGTAGTCCATTCATCTATGCTTTGCTGTACTGGTTTCTGCATTGGTCAGTCCAGAATAAGTGAATATTTTACAGCCTCTCGTTGGCTTTGCTATTCCAATTCCATTTCCAATTCCAATTCCAATTCCAATTGCTATCTGAATACCTTGCCAGCCTTTGCCTCTAGCCTCATCTACTAAGCCTATGTGCCTCAAAATCCAAGTCGATGTGCCACACAGTAGACATATTTCAGATCGAGCATGCATTTTTAAGCTGCTACTCATCAATTGGTTTTTGATGTTCAAAATACTAAGCTAAAACTCGTTTCAATCACAATCTAAAAGAATTTCTGTGTTTAAATTAACTCGAAAAATGGATTTAATTGGATTGCTCAATAGATTTAAATGTCCGAAGTCTGAGAGAAGTGTTCCTTTTAGTTTTTTTAATTCCCTTAATTTTTCAACTGGCACTAAGTGGCAAGTGGTAACTGGTAACAGTTTCTCGTTTCATTTCGTTGAAAGTGCCTTTTTTTTGCAATTGCAGCTGCAACATCTGCTGCATGGCATGCATATTGATAACCAATTTTCAGAGCTACATCATTGTCAACGGTTCGCAAACAGTTGTCTTTTTTCTCACTCTGGGCTTGCTACCAGTTCTTCTTCTTCAAGCTGTTGTTGTTGTCGTTGTTGTTGTTGTTGTCGCGGTTGCAGTTGTAGCCCCGCCCACTTACTTGTGCTGCTCTGCTGGCTGCCTCTAGTGGCTTATGCAAAATATTTGCATTTCTCCGACAAGCGACAAGCAATTCTGGTGGCACAGCGCGGCAATACAAACATTGGCATTGTTGTGTTGCCTGGCGTGGAAGGGGCAGGTTCTGTTGCTTGGCACATTATATGTCGGACAACTTGAAATCGTAGTTACCCAATTGCCAGAGCATGCATAAAAATGCCAATGGCTGCATCTCTGCCTTACCACGATCGAGATCAGCGATTGCAATGCGAAACAACTAACAGATTCAGTTAAGAATCTGACTGTTGCGGGTTGTGTCGATTTTCTTTATATACCTTGATGGGCCCCGGAAAAGCATGTTAACATATTTGAATATGTGCGCAGTCACATTACACATTAGCCGGGTAAAAGCTAGTTAGCGTCCTAATGGGTGTGGTCAACTTGATTAGCGACATAAAATAAGTTAACGACAGCGCTCATTATAGCCAGTCCCAGCAGATGAGAACCAAGTTTCAGTTTCAGAGGATGCCGAGCATCCAACAAAGAATCAAAGCACCCAACAAAGTTTTCTCCTTTTTTTTTTCTTTTTTTGGGTGGGGCATCATTTATCGGTTACTTACTTCCATGCCACTTGCCGAGCTTTCGACCTCCCCGTGCGCTGTCCCCAATCCTCTCCAGCGACCCCTGAACAAATCAAATAAGAAGCACACACACGCACACTCATACACACACACACACACACACATGCGGTAAGCACACACACACACGTAATTAATCATGCGCTGTGTGGGGTAGGCGGGATGGCGAAGATGCACATGGGACTTTCGGTTTTAAAGCAGCTGAATTAATAAATTTTGAATACACAACATGCACAAAGGAAGGAGGGGCGACGGGGTCTGAACTGTGGGGGAAAGGAAAACCAATAAAAGTGATGAAAGACTTATGAAGCGACGACAACGGCATCAACATTGCCAACATTGGCCACATCGAACCAAAGCCAAAGAGTAAAGAAAAAGTCGCTACCACGCTGCGTATACGTGATGAATGAAGGCGCAACACAGAAAGCCAATAAAATGTGGAAAAAAACGGCAATAACAATAGCACGAGCAAACAGCAAGTGCGTGAAAAACACCAAGCACACACATTTCATTCAATATATGTGTGTTCCACTGTACAGCGAAGCTTGACTAAAAGATACCGCATTTAGTTTATGAAGAGCCACGAAGTCAATACAATAAATTTGTGATATTGCCACAAAATAAACACTGCTGCTTGAGTTGAGATTGAATGCGAGTCTGGCCAAATCTGATATTGTTGTAAATTTGAATTTTGAATTGTGATCAATTAAATGAAATTTGTTTGAATTGCATTAATTAACACATGTTTTGCTGATATCAGGTATCGCTGCAGCATCATTTGTGTAACTTGAACCATTCCTATGCACTAATTGGACAGGGTATCTTATGTTTTCCTAATTAGCAGCAGTTCACTGTTGCTGACTGCTGTCATGGCAAGACAAAGGCAGAGAAAGAGAGAGAGTAGCAGAGAGAGAGAGAGAGAGAGTAGCAGAGAGAGAGAGAGAGAGTGGCAGAGAGAGACAGAGGGGCGTACAAGTTAGTTGAGCGTATTTGTTGCAAATGCCACTCATTATTAAATAAAATTGACTGGGAGCCCATTCGTTTTCCAATTCGTTGCACCATTCGTTCTGCACCATTGCGGAACATGTAAGCGGCAATAATTGATGTTGACGTTCGGCGAGGATAGTCGCGAGCGGAGCAGAGATGCAACTGGCATTCAGCACAATTACATTTGCAGCTTGCAACTTCAGGCAGCACAATGTGGCGTGTACACCTTTTAGTTATTTTGCTGCATTTTTAATGTCTGACCAGGTCTGACAGCAATACAATCAGGGGCAGATGGCAGTAAGACAGCGAGAGAGAGAGAGAAAGAGAGAGAGAAAGAGAGAGAGAGATAGAGAGAGAGAGAGAGAGAGAGAGAGGAGCGGGAGTTTGATATAAAAGGGTATATACATATGTATGTCCATTACAGACAGCTGCAAATGGCTTGAGTTGGGTCGTGCGGCTAAAAACTTTGCTCTCGACTCTGAGTTTCGTGCCATCCAAACTTTTTGGAAACGGCCAAAACTTTTAAGACTGAAATTCTATATTTAAAAAGTTTCGCCTTATTGTTGTTATCCATATGCAAGAAACTGTTGCTAATCCGTGCCGCAAATTATTTAAGCTAATCAAATATTTCAATCATTGCGATATCCAATGAGGAAGCACTGCTAAACTTATCTGTTGTTGCGCCAATTTAAATGGCGACTCTTTCTTATCGCGAATATGCCACAATTTTATTTGGCTATTATGTGGCACAGAGGTGTACAAACACAATCATAATGAAACACGCAATCAGCTCGTTGCAGCTGCAGCCGGAAAACTGGAAAGTGGGTCAATTGACAGAAGAGTTCCGGCTGATGCGGCTTGAATATTGAACAATTGCTTTTTCGATTGCTACCCCACCCCCTGTCACAACCGCCTACACCCACCACACGCCAGCTACCCCCCGCTCACAATACAGCCGACACACAGGTGCTTAGTCATAATTGGCCTCAGCGGTGAGCCAAGAGCAGTGCATATTTCAAATAGCACCAAAGTCCAGTTGCTATCCCTAAAGAGTTGAGGTGCATTGGGTGTGTGTGTGTGTGTGCGTGTGCGAGTGCGGCCTTAACAACGGTAGATACAGTGGTGAATAATAGTCTTGCGCCCAACTTTTCTACAGAACTCATTGCAGCCACATCGTAAAAGTTTTTTTTTTGTCTGCCAACTTTTATAAATGGCATAAAACTTTAGCAGCGCCCACACTTCATAATGTACAACTTTCACCTGATTCAATTAGACCCAAACGAGGGAAAAGAAAAACCTGTGGTTCACATTGGCTTCACTTTGGCTACACTTTGGCTACACTTTGGCTACACTTTGGCTTCACTTTTGCATTTGCCATTTGCATTTCTTTAGTAGCCGTCTGCTTTTCAGCATCGTCATCCATTTGCCAAAGTTAGTTATCAGTAATGGCATTAAATTTGTAAGCTCACAAGTCGAATAGATTTATATAATCTTTCTGCAAATTCTGCTGATTCTACATAGAAATTGAATGAATCCGACAAGCCAATTGATATTCTTCCAATTTTATACATACATACATATATATTATAATCAATTTATCGAATAGATGATATGTTCTGTGGCAATGTACAACCGATACAGATTTTTTTTTGCATATATCAACATTCGTTGCATGCAACATTAAATGTTTATTTGAGTATGCATTCATTATACACAAGCGCTCGAAAGTGCTGCTTATCAAAATTAGTATCATTTGGTGTTGTGCATACTCAAAAAACTATCGATTAAATTGATGGTTTTTTTTTTTTGTTGATTTTTTTTGCAGTTGAATAACAAAAAGTAATATACACACAAAAATAGCGATAAGCATCTGAGCACTGTAAATCAAAAACATTGTTTAAGCAATGTACAAAAGTTAACAACTTAATTATTATTTGTTTTGAAGAGCTTATCAGTTTGTTTAAAAAGCAATATCACACAAAATAACCAGCTATCGGGCAAAAAAAAAAAAAAAAAAACTAACCAAGGGCGATAATACTATACTATATGTATTCTCACGGATAAGCTATAGCTATCTCCGACTATCACCGACTATCTGACGACTATCTCCGACTATCTGCTCCCATTCGAGAACAGCATGCAATGTTCAGCATATTCAATAGTTTCACATTACACGACTGCTACGAAGAGCAGTGTAAACTTTGTCGCATCGAATCCAATTTCGATTCAATTTCGATCTCTAACGCAGCACAGCAAAGTTATTTGCCTCTTAATTAATTATGACTTGCGCAGTTTGGCAAAGTTGATGGTCAAAGTTGAGAGTGGCCACAAGCAGTTACTATTGGAGTTGAAGATTATTTTGTTGCAAATTGCTTGTTGGTTGGCTGTTTGCTTCTGTGGTAGTATGCCGAAAGCTAATCTAAAGCTCATTGCAAATTCATACACAACACTGGTAACAGGTAGCAGTAGCATGTAGCAGGTGGCAGCTACAAAAACACAACAAAATGGCGGCCACAGAGCGCCGATCCGGGCAGCCAATCAAAAGTTCCGGTCTAGAAGCGGGCTGCCAGGCAAAAGGCAAAATAAAAGGAATTTCAAATGAGTAAAAGGCTTGGATTTAAATGTTCTGCCTAGAACCTTACGGAAGCCGACTAAAACAGGCAACCGTAGCAAAACTCACAATGTGGCCACTCCATTAAATATTGTTCAATTGCCGCAATAAGTTTCACTGAAGGGATTTAAAAGCAAACAACTTTAAACTTAAACAGGAAACGGGAAGCTGACTGACTGTCTGCTGCCGCTCTTGAAATACCCTTACTCACATACATACATACATATACTTTTCCCAATCTCATCTTTGAGCAAAATCTGCATATTATTCGGACTTTGGTATTACTGAGATGAATACAAGAATATCGAATCAAATTGTCATCAAAGACTTGTGCTCATAGTCAGGATAGGTTACATAACTGTTGACGAAATCATAGCACAACGTGGCACGCGGCAGGGTATCGAAAAAGGGTCACGAGCCATTTTCATAAATTTCAATTAGATTTAAGGAATTTGTTTGCCGCCTTTGCCGAAAAACTGCCAAATAGACAAGGAGACCAGAAATAATAATAGAATCAATTTGCCAAGCAATGTTTTGCGTGCTCCTGCAAATTTCCAGTCTGCTGCTGTGTTTGTTAATATGAGCATTTGGGCACTTTGGCACTTTGGCAATAATTAAATGATTCGATTAACGCGTAATTTCGTTTGGGCGAGAAAAGATTCTCGATTGACCAGATTCCGGCATTTCACAGTGGCCAAAATGGACAAAATGCATGAATTCAATTATTGATTTAAAAACACCGCAGGGGGGGGGGGAAAAAAAAAACAAATATGCATACAAAGTGTAAAAATATTTGTTCATTGACTAATTGCCTGAGGAAATCATAATATATATTTCAACAAAGTTGTTCTGAAATCGATTAATTAAACTTTATTATTTCAATTGTTTTTTTTATTTTTTTTTGATTTAGCAAAAGTTTTGTTGTTTAGTGTACATTAAAGGGAAATTGTGTGTGGCACAAATTGCAAATGGTTCAATGGCAATTAAGGCGTTTGATTGATGTGCTAATGATGCCATGTGGCTCTCCAGTTCTGTGCTGTACTGTTCTGTTCTGCTCTGTTCTATTTCAACCGCCTTTCAATTGTTTCTTATGTATAATTGTGCGTAATACTAGCTCATAAATATTTCTAAATTGAGCGTCAACTGGCACGAAACATTTGCGGAGTCTGTTGCTGGGAATAAATATTATCAGGTGGAACTTGTGGACGCTGCGTGAGTTTTTGTATGTGCGTGTGTGCGTGTGTATATTCCAAGAGGAAGTGTCTAAAACTACACACAAACAAAACCACGCTAAATATCGAGTGAAAACCAAATTCTTTGAATTCCACACTGCTTCCTGTGTCACAAAGGAATAAGCACAAAGTGTGGCATGCGAGCTCAACACGAACATAATACTCATGATGATGATGATGATGATGATGTTGTTGTTGTTGTTGTTGTTGTTGATAATGATGATTACAATGTTGATATTGTGCTCGAACATGCTTATATGAATACATGGCAGATGGCAACAACGCTTTATTTTCATGCCAGCTTTGGTGACCTCTATGAAAGCATTTCACCTTTGTCCTCCCGCCACAAAGAGCTGTAAAACGTTGGAATTACAAATGGCAACAACAGGTCAGCGATGGCATTGACTTTGCTCCCAGCTCCATGTTATTTCAGACCGCTCTGTTATCTTTGGCAGCTGTCGTTGGCGTTCAGCTGCCCTCGACAGTCAACAGTTGTGATTCTTATGCAATCGATCAAAATTTATCTGATAAATACGAATAAATTGATTTGAAATTGATACAATTGACGGGCAACGTAATGAATAAATACCACCAATTATTATCCATGTTTTTGTTATCGTTTTTTTTTTTTTTCGTTTATCGTTTATATTTTTATTCATTCAATTCATCAATTAAAAAATATCAATTACAAGAAAATATTGCAAAACTTTAATTGGATTAAGGGAAGTGCTCCCAGGTTTATAACGGAACATCAACAATGAAAAAATACATATATACGTGGATAACATGTGTGTGTGTGCAGATTATTTTATTTGAAAAAAAAAAAAACATTGTGAATCAGATCGATTCATGCAAATGATAAATCAACTGAAATGGTTTTCGCACGCTCAACTGAATGGTTTTAAAAGCAAATTGCAAAGTTCTCTTTCCACATTTTTTGCGCTTGGCGATAACGACGAAAATGTACTTGAAATTGCGTATATGACGCTGTGTTGTCGTCGTCTTGAATTACATCAAATAATTGAATTTGATTGTTTGGCTTCAAGTTGCTTTTCATAAGCGTAAGGGAAATGGAAGCAGTTTTCAAATGGAAAAAGAATTTGATGCTTGCACACACGCACACACGGAACAAGATGGAAATAACAAGAAATAGCTTAGCATTTACATGCTCCACAATCACCAGTACAACCAACAAGAACCACCAACCCTCCACCAACCCAACCAACCACCCAACCAACCAACCAAGAAGCCAAGCAGCCAAGCAGCCAAGCAGCCAAGCAGCCATGCAGCAAAATCAAATCGACTCATCGATTTTCGATATTTAAGCCGAGCTGATTAACTGGTTGGAAACACAGCGGCAATCTTGTAGCAGCAAAATCGTTAATCACCATGAGAACTTTGATTGTGTCCAAGTATGTATCGGTTCTATCAGGGAGCTGCAATCAAACAGAGTATTCTTAAACATACTGTTCCTAATTTGTATTTACATTTCGAGCATAATGTATGAATGTCAATTTGTGTGTATGCTCGAATACTAGTTGCTCATTAGTATTGATTTGAATTTCTGTGATTTGAGACTGTTGTTATTACATTTGCATATGCGAAATGAGACAGAGAGAGAGAGAGAGAGAGAGAGAGAAGCACGCATAGGAGATGCAAAATCAGTAAATAATCGACCAGTAGGAAAATCAGAGAGAAAATGTGAGATAATGGGTTAGAGACACACAGTAAAATCTGATTGCTGCAGGTGGTCAGAAAATTAATGAACAGGTAAGTCACAATTGATGTGCATTTCAAATGCATCGACCATTGTAAGCAGAATTATCAACAGCTGTAAATGTCAAGAAGCACGACATGAGCAGTCCGTACAATTAAGCTATATATCTGAACTATGGGTAGACAATCGTATTTCCTATATACGTATATATGTGTGACATTATCAATGCTTAAGCTGACAGAGAAGTCCAGCAGCACTCAATGTGTTGTGTGTTTTCAAATTAAAACACAATATATAATATATAATATACAATATGCAATATACAATATACAGTAAACAATGTACAATCTTCAGCATACAAGTCCCAGCTGTTAATGCACGGCGGGTGGGTCATGTGCTTCGATTTATCGACAGCATTTCTATTTGTACTTTTGGCACAAAATATTTACACAATTGACAGCTGCTCGATGCCCGCTGTTCGCTGCTGGCTGCTCGCTGCCGACGTTAGCAGCAAAGGCACAAGCAGAAGCAGTAGCAAAAACAGAAGAAGCAAAGGCACAAGCAGAAGCAGAAGCAGAAGTAGACACAGAAGCAGAAGTATAAGCATAAATAGAAGCAGTGGCAGGCAACAGAGCGCAACAGCATTTGTGCCATTCGACTGCAGAGCAATGTGCCCCTCCACTCCACTCTCCACTATCTTTTGCCACAAATGTATTATCTAAGCTTATTGTCACATAATCTCTGCAAACATAAAGCAGGCCGCATCCGCAACTCCCCCAAAATGGCCTTAGGAAATACGCTTACTGTGAGGCCATTACAGTTTGCTAATGTGCTTGGGTTATTCAAAGAGTACTCTTTGGCTTGGCCCTTGAGAAGTGCTCGGCGCATTCAATGACGCTTTGTGGCCAACAGTTGGCTTCATAGGGCTGGCTATGAAATTACCAGTCGATAAGCCTCACTTACTCTTCTCAGCTGCATAATCTATTTTTTGTGTCTTCCTCTCTCTCTCTCTCTCTCTCTCTCTCTCTCTCTCTCTCTCTTTATACACATTTATTTGTAGGTTTATTTTTATTAGGTGGAACTTTCTCTTTTCCAAATCAAACACTGTTTAAAACTATATTATGAAATTTGTGAACAATTGGTAAATTGCTACTTCCATTTCAACATTATTGCTTCGCAAGTATTGAGAATGTTATCATTTATTTACTAATACTTTTATTGTATTCCTTTTGTTAAATTGCCGCTCGCGTTTCCCTTTTCAATTTTCTTAACTAGCTTAATCCATCCGTGATGCAGGAAAATCAAATGTTTTCTCTATTCTCAGAGCCTTAAATTGGATTTCTGAACGAGCTTTCAGGCGATTTCAACCTATAAATAATATAGTGAGTATTTTTTTTTATTTTTTACCCAAAATGGGGTCTTCAAGTGCAATAAGAGTTCGTTGTGAACTTTGGTGGGTTGACAATGTTTTAGCATTCGGTTTGTGTAAAGTAATGAAGTAATTTTGCGTATACGCAATATTTCATTTATTCTGAAGCTGCAGGTTTGTGTGGTGTGTGGGTGTGTGGCCTTGTGGGTGTATGTGGGTGCCTGTGGCTTTTCTTTTGCACTTATTCCATGATAAAATATACTCGAATGGGGAATCTTGGCTTAGTTGGCTTACACGATTGCAGTTCCAACTTTATCTCACAACTTTGTTTCACAAGCAGCACATTATTCTAAAAACACATAAATATATGCGTATACACCAAAAAGCACACACACACACGCACACACACACACACACACACACACACACACACACAACTCTAATCCATCTAATACAAGTGTTACAAAGTTGTTGTAATTAAATGGAGAAGTCGAGGCCAACAAATAATGAATAGATTCTGGCATTTGTGCTACTGATAAAGCCACTTGGCTGTCAGACTTATCAATCAATATGCGCGTCACACATTTTGGCATGTTGCATAAACTCATTCAATACAAAATGGCAGCCATAAACGTTCCCACGACACACACACACACACACAGACACACACAGACACACACACACACCCACACACACACAGACACACACTGTCAGTCACATATTGATTATTTATGCGCTATGTTGTTTCAGGCCCAGTTTGGCAAACAATTTGCATAGAAAACAAAAGCAAAAAAAATAAAACTTCGAATTAAGACGCAAATCTAAGCTGGCAACCTGTCTATCGTCATTTATTGTTGCTGTCATTATAATTGTTATTGCTGTTTTAGCGTGCTAACAGCAAATTAAGGTCCACAATTTGTGACAAGTTGAAGTTCAAATGGCCAAAGACAATTTATTGAGTGCTGCCACAGCACAGCATCAACAAACAATTTCACCAAATTGGTGACCGAATGGAAAATGTGAAAATTATTTTCAAACGGCGACCGCATGACAAAACGGATTTCAATGCACATCGCAGCTAAATGTGATGAATTCAATTTGTAATTAGCGACCGACCGGGTTACAAGCACTAAATAAAACATTAATTGGATATGTCGAGGAAAACTGAAAATGGATGAATAGTGTAAAACTAGAGTGGTAAATTTGTTGCTTGTTGATCGAAATGCGAAGTGGCAAATACAAAGTGCATGCCACTTGTAATGTGGCAAGACAGCTGATGGCCGTTAGGGGGGGCACATTGGCCACTGCGCTAAGAATATTCACTAGGTATTTCGGACTTGTTATGTTGTTGTGTCAAGCGTGAATACAAGTCTTGGCTAAGAATGCATAAATTTCGAAAAATAAATGAAGCAACAAATTTGAGTATATTTAATATGTTCGAACACATTGAAATACCTCTTGAGTGTATTTATGAATACTTAGCGAATGGCATCAGCCAACGAAATGTAATGCTCTGCCAACTATTTACTTAGCTATAAATAAATGCATATAAATATGAATGTACTGAAATACAACAATGGTAAAGTTAACAACTGAGAAGCATGTGTACTTAACAGCAAATCGAGTGCAGAATGCCGATGAATAGATTCACTTCACTTGCAGCTGTTTGGCCACAAGTCAAATGAAGCAAGCAATTTGATGCAGCTGCATGCTTACATTTTCTATTAACCAGTCAAGTCAAGTCTTCATCCCATTCAACGAATATGTTTCGGATTCAGCTCAGTATTGTCGCCACACATAATTCCGTCCGTCCGAGTCAAAAATTATGAATTTGGACTCATCTGCAAATATGACTGTGTTCCACAACTCCAAATCCTTGTCCAAGTGGGTTTGGGCGAACGTCATCCTGGTCCCTTTACTTGATGCGCTTATAAAGGGCTTCTTCCGTGGTAGTCGGGCATTAAAGCCATGTTTGCGCAGAACCCTGCGCACAGTTTCCGCATTGCACTTTTTCCCCATTTCATCCTGCACCTGTTGAGTCAAAATTGGAGCCGATAGCTTGGGATTTTCCCTTATTTTCCTGATGATCCTCCGCTCTTCCCGTTCGGTGAAAATCTTGTTTGGTGCCTTTCTGCCCTTGCCCTCAATCCGATTTGCGTCGACGAAGCGCCGAATGATGATGTTATACAAGGTTGAGTTGCTCAGATTGACCATTTCAGCTATTCGGCGATGTGAATATCCGTTTTTGTGTTCCAGGATGAGTGTCCGTTGTTCAATGGTAGTCCGTTTATCCATAGTCCTTGTTGGCTTATTGCACCCGGGATGCAGGATATAACTAAACTGACTACGAAGTATTGATCTATTTATACCGAAAATAATCAACTTTAGGCAAAAAAAAAATCCGGGTTCTATGGCACCCAGTTGTCCACATGTGCCTCATGTAAAAATCAATACAGAGTAGCCATTTGCAAACCACCCACAAACCCACCCACAGCCACTAACAATTTTAAACGTCTGGGAACTTTTGCGCAATTTGCTATGACAAAATGTGAGAGAATGTCAAGGAGAGTGTTGCAATTTGCCAATCAGTGCAATATGCTATATATTATATCTATATATATATATATATATAAATGTGTAAAGAAAAGGCCCAACAGTGAGCGAGAACGGAAGAGAGGAGGGTAAAGAGTTGGGCTTAAATTGTACAACAGTAATTGACACTGTGTAAATGCAAATCCTTTAAGTGCTGTTGAAGTGCCAACCACTTGACAGACGAGTGGCAGGCGTCTCGGAGACCGCTGGCAGTTGGCAGCCACAGTTTTGGCTGGAGGGGATTGTCATCGTCATGTCGAAAAGTGTGGACACACCTTGGCCATTGGCTATATTTAGCCAACTGTGGCAAATATTTAAAAAGCACACGCTTTATCTCAATCTTATCACAAGCGACACACATTCACACGCAAATACGTATGTTGCGCACTTATCAAGACGTTCGAATCTCTGCCATATTCTCACAGCGAAAGAGAGAGAGAGAGAGCGAGAGAGAGAGAGGGTGAGGTTGGTGGTGCAGGGGATGGGTGTTTACAATAAAAGTGTGTTTCACAGCCGCAATGTCGCCCATTAATTGCTGCATACGTCAATCGCAGATTTGATATATGTACATATGTACATATATCAAACATATATCGGACAAGCATTAGCCATGTACACAACTTGTAGTCGATTTTTTTTTTTTTAGTTTTTTTCATTGTTATTGTTTTTATTTGTATTTTTTTTGTTTTGTGATTCGAGCGTTTGGGTTCCGCGTTTGGGACACGCAGTACTTATTACAATCGAACAAACAATGGTACACATATGTTATCTTATCGTCGCTGGCTGAATAAGACCCGCCGCTCAATGGTCCTAAACAGCTTTAAGCAGCCAGCGATACGATTGTGAAACGTGTCGCATTTCTACTAACCCGAAACCCAAAACAGCAGGTACACTTACTTCTGTGCGACACTGTGCCTTGACTGTTGCAAGGCATTCATGCCACATGCCATCAACAGCATCAGCAGCAGCAGCAGCAGCAGCAAATAGATGTATTGCCATTTAATTCAATGAAATGCAGAATAATCGTCTGCATTAATCTAATTGGGATTACTCGTCTATCGTCTATCGTCTATCAGCTTAATGAGAGAAAATTTGATTGGGAACTGCTTTTGTTTGACAAAAATGAACCTTTTAATGGATTAAACGAAAGTCGACATAAAGTCGAAGCTAAGAATTCTGTTAAATACCTTATGTGTCTTACATTGGGAACAGGTTGATCCATCTATAAGACCGAATACTGATTGGCTTGATTCGCCCATGTCTTATTTAGCAGTCTTATATAAATAATATTTACTGTGCCAACAGATGCCATTCAATATACAATACATATAGATGCATATTAAATGTTTTGTGTTTATTGTTATTTCCGTTAAATAATAATTTTTGCTTATTTTGCTTTGCATATTTGAAATTTGAGTCTCGTTAGTAATAAGGCATTCGCGAATGCATTCGAATGCATATCAAATGCAATAAAAGTTCGACTTTCCCTTTGTACAATAGAATGTTTGCAAGTAATTAAACAGCTAATCGAATTACATTAGAAGCCAAGTGCGCACTAAAAACCCTAAATGAGATCAGTTAACACTAACTAACTGGTCCTCTCATGTTCTCTCGATGTGGCGCACACGCGGCGGATGCGTAATTTGATATACTATGTGCTCAACATAGGCGAGTTTTGGGCAACATTTAAATGTTTGCTGAGTTTGAATTTGAATTTGAGTTTGAGTTTCAGTTTCAGTTTCGCAGTTTTACAATAATTGTTAAAAATGTAATTACATTATTTGTGTTTGTTAGTCGTCGCCGTCAAATTACCTTTTGTGTTGCGGTTCCTTGTGCTCCTCCTGTTGTGAACCTTTCGCTTACGGTTATGATGCGTTTACAATGTGTTTTTTATTATTTTTTTTATATTTTTTTGTTGATTTGTTTTGTTGTTCAGGTTATTGTTGTTGGTGGGATGTTTGTTGTTCTTGTTGGTGGTGGTGGTGGTGGTGGTGGTGGTGGTGGTGTTGTGGTGTTTAAGTTGGGCGAGTGCCCCCAACTTGACTTACGGCACAATTTGTTTCGTTTTTAATTGCTTTTAGCTTTTGATTTTTGTGTTTCTTTTTACGTATGGTGCGTGTTTCTGTACTTCTTTTTACATTCATATATATATATATATATATATATATGTGTATATGTATTTATTTTTATGGCAAAAGCGTCCAAAACTGTTTGGTATTAACGCGCAAAGAGTAGAAAACAAAGATGAAAGTTTAATACACACAAACAAAAATGCACAAAAGGAAAATAATACACTCGCATCGGTGTTCGGTGTTGTATTTCCATAATATTATTATTATTATTATTATTATTAATATTATTATTATATTACTAGTCTCATTTATTGTGCTTCTTCCTTTGGAGTATTCAAATTTTTCTTTAAATATTTCATGTCCTTGTTTGGCACCTTTGTGTCTGTGGCTAGCTTTCTGGCCAGCAACAGCTCGGTCGCTGTTTGCGATTGCTTTTGGTTTTGGTTTTGGTTTTGGTTTAGGTCTATTTTTATTTTCATTTTTATCGTTAAATTTGTCGCTTGTCTTCGTTGTTGCAGAGCACAGAATTCATACACTCGACTGCGCGTTCTGTGTGTTTTATAAATAAATAAGTTTCACATCAAATGGCCACCAAAATGAATTTTTAAGCCCAAGCCCAGCTAAACACACACACACACACACTCAAACTTACACACACACACACACACACGTGCAAGCATACACATACAAATACAGACAGATGGAGACTGTTGTCTGAATGCGTATCTGTGGCATGCAACTACCCGCACTTAGTTGCACTGCGGCATGCGCTACCTATGCGACACGAGCACTTAACATAGCCTCAAAACCCAAAACAATTAACTAAAAGCCGAAATTGGTCAACTTGATGAATTCTTAGAGACAATTTTCAGGCATACCCTAACCAACAAATGAGTATACCATCCTGCGTTCGCTTGCCTTGTCACATTGCTCATCATTCTATTGGCACCTGAATGGATACAGTGACAAAACTGGGCATTTGCACATTTACACTTTTAACATCTATATACATACATACATATATATGGTTTTTTTTTGGCAGGGCATTCCGCAAATCGCTCATTAGTCATTATTCAAATCACGCAAGTCGCTTGATGAATATTTTTAAATTGCTTCAGCTGCCCACCGAACATAAAAATGTGCTAATTTTCGTAGACATTGTCGTTGTTTTGTTTTGTTTTGTTTGGTTTGGTTTGGTTTTTATGATGATGTGTTTGCTATATTGCTTTTTTCGTATTGGTGGTCGTCCAATAATTTTGATTGTTGCCAAAAATTCTTAGACATTCGGCCGCATTCTTGCCTGCCCCGGGTCAAATTTAAGAGAGGAGGTGAGAAGCACCCGCAACTACAGTGCAAACGGTCTATCTGGCTACTCTGGTTTCCACCCTCTTAGTATGTGGCAGGTAGGAGCGAGTGGGGGGGGGAGCTTAGAACATGTGTTGTATTGCCTTGTCGATTCAATAGAATTGACGCGTTTATAGCGCTAATTGATAGCAAGTGATATGAACAAATCATTGCCGGTGTGCGAATTCAATTGAATTTGATTTTGATTTTGATTTATTTATTTAATTGATGACGCATGCAGCATTTAAAAGATCAGTGGACAACGTAAATGGTGATGGCTGTAAGTTTTCTTGTTTTTTTGAGTCACTGTTCAATTTCAGCGCTTAACATTAATCATTGTGATTAATTTGATATTTTTGCTTATCTGTAAGGGGGCCCACCTGACCGCACTTCGTTTCATTTCAATGTAGATCATAGCGATAATGCGCGTTGTGCCAACAAACTTGCCTCCCACCACTCTACAATAAACTGACTCGCCCCATGTAGCTTGATTTTCCGGCGCAGGCGGCTTAAAATTTATGCTAAACAAACAAGAACAATCAATAAAAGCGATTAATTTGTCGCAATAAATGGGAAATTGACTGAAACGAGAGACGCTGCCCACGCCTGCCTCTCGCTGAGTGGCACGGCACAGCTACTTTCTGCTCAACATTTCTATGTATTTATTCTCTTTGCTTCTCTTTCTGTCTTTCTGTCACTGTCTCTATTTGACTTTGGGCTGTAAGCAAAGTCTGCAACAACCTTATATGGGTCCCATTGTTCATATACGGCTAAAAAAAAAAACAGCAAAAAATATACACACACAGACACACACACACACACACACACACACACATTCAGCCAAAATTTTGACTTTGTGTCGTATTTTTTGGGTCTATGGATTATGTGCCCTGCAACAAGTTCAGTTCATCGTTGTTGTCAGTGCTGCTTTTCATGTTGCACTAATTGCCAGCGGATAGAATCTGTGAGAGTCGCTCGACTGTTTGTTTCCTTCTTTCTTTTTTCATTTTTCTTATTTTGCACACATCACGTTTCCAGGGCTGGACACTTTGATAACATTTTTTAACACATGCACAACAAAAAAAAAACAAAGAAAAAAATCGAAATTAGCATGGAATACAAAAAAAAAACTACTGAAAAATCATCTACTAGCAGTCAAAAATAGATGCTAGGAATAGCACAAAACTCCACTCTACACACGCGCGCGATGTTGCTGTAGTTGTGGTTGTTGTGGTTGTTGTTCTTGTTGTTGTTGTTGTTGTTGTTGTTACAGATGTTGCTTGTTGTTCTACGTCTTATGCTGCTTGCAATTGTCGATGGTTGTTTGGCAATGGCTGCTGCTGCTGTGGGCACGTGCTGACACTGCTGCAAGTTAGCTGTGGCTGCTGTGGCTGCCGCCGGTTTCGCTTTTAGATTCTTTAGTCGCTGCTGCTGCTGCTGGCTAAACCTTCACGCTAGACGTTTGCTACGCAACTGACATGCGGCATCGGTTCGTGACTAACGACGACCAAACAAAGACAACGACGACGACAACAATGCGCAACTCGGCGACGGTTCGTTCGCTTAACGTTCGCTTTCAACATGTTGCGAGCAAAATTTGTACAAAAACGCCGAGCAGTAAAAGTGCACCAACTGCAGCTCGGGCTTCAATTTCTCGGCTTTTTGGTTATTTGGCTTTTGCCGATTCGCCAAAAAAATCACGAAAAACCCAAAAAAAAAGAAATCAAGTGAGAAAACTCAACTAGAAGACACCCTGAACGCAAATCATCATTTAATATGAGTCTTCTACGTCTGAGATACATATTTGCTGCGAAAAATATCGCACTGAACTTTAACAATAGTTTTCCAGGATATAGCTAAATTTTGCATTTAGTTTTTATATTATTATTAAATATAAATATTTGTCATATTTCACATTTACAAACATTTTAGATAGTTCATAAAATTCATTTGCATTTCTACAATTTGTAAATATTTTATTTCTATTATTAAGAAATATATTTCTATAAAAAAATCGAAGACATTTTTCAAAACTGGCATATTTTGGAAGTTATTGCTACAATTTTCTTATAGACAGAATATTTTTTTTCAGAGCAATTTCAATTATAATTTTTTAATTGATATAAGTTGTCGATTTATATGTATATCTCGGAGAAGGCTATTAATAAGATGAAAAGCTTTGATCTGCTCTCAATTTGAAGTCTACCTGTTACATGCTTTAGCACAAATGCATTATACCCTTTTTGCACATGGATTCTTCTTCGCTCGGTGTGCTGCACTAAATTGGTAGTCAACGGCAAACAGTGGGAAATGGCCAAGGACAAGCAAACAGAAGAAGCAAATAAACAGCTGCAATTTACAACGAGCTGGCAAACGAAAAAAGGAACAATTATTAAAAGCCGCAAAACCACAATGCTTAATATTTTGGCATGTGGATTTCAATTTGATCAATTATTTGTAGCATTTGCATCTCTTGTGGCTAACAAAGTTGCAATACATGTAAAATTGTCTTCAAGTATGTGCAGTTGAAGTTCAAATACATGGCAAAGGAAATTGCTGAAATTATCGTTTTTCGGCAAGCCAACATGTTGCTAAGTAGTGTGCTTCTAGCCAACATGTTGGCTGTTATTACATTTTGGCTAAGTGGCGGCATCAATGATGTGTCTGCGGCAAGTACGAATCCCAGGCACGCATCATTTATAGAAATGTTAGACAACAATGGCCGATAAGGTGATGATGCAGCTCGGGGCTTGGCATTTTATTTTGTGCCGAAAGGCTTCGTGCAATGCGGCCTATGATTTACAAACATTTGCAAACATTTATCAACAGTGGCAGTCGACGACTCCCCATGGAGAATGAGTTGTTAAGCCGGACAAAGCCAAATAAAAAAAGGAATGTATATTGTCTCTGCAATGGAATTTGTTTTTGTTTCAATTTACCAACAATCTGTGTTAATTGTGTATCCATAGTCTCTTCCGCTCCATTTCCCATGTGCACTATATATATATATATAGCCAACAACGAGTACTTTAGGCAAACGGGTTTCATCATCTAAATTAGAGCAATATTTGATGTATGCCCCAGTCTATGGGGCGTTTGTGCAAGTGTTTTCGGCCCCACAAAAGCTCCAACATATGTACATTCATACAGTCATAGTCAGTGATACTTATAGAGTTGAAATGCAACTACAAAGAAAAACAGAAGCCGATTAACTAATTAACCAAACAACTGGCAGCAACAACACTTAAACAAATGTTACACTTGTGAGTTTTCATTGGGGCCGCAGAAGTGGCTTTAACCTTGGACTCAGTTCGCATTCAAATGGACTCACTATGAGAACATGCTAGGCCCAATTAAATAATGGAACCCGAGTGCAAAGATAACAATAATCACGACCTTATAAGTTATTTCTTTTGGCGCGTTACTTGAATCATTCAGGTTGACTTATTCTTAATACAAATAGTTTCGATGTTGCAATAAATGTTCTTATATGAATCATATGTGAACAAACTCATTATGAATAGCACATGCATCTAAATATGGTGTGGTAAGCATGAAAAAACAGAAAAAACTAAAAATTAATTATATTTGCGTACTTAGCGTAGAGTTATAGTCAAGAGCTAATAGCCTGAGCACTTTTGTCATGATGTAAGTTTGTTATTTTTAATTATTATTTATATTTATTATTTGCATACATTGCAGCTGTCAAGCGGTGCACATTCCTTGATGTTTGCTTTTAGTCAAAGCAAACCAATTTCATCGGAATTTCATCTCCGACTTGAAATTCATATTGCACCCTGCAGTTCAGCGTTAGAGTTAAATGCAGGTTTGTTGCGCGCAAAGACAGGAGATAGCAAGGATGTTATTGATAGACGGATAATTGCAATGTCACTCGCACATGAACATGATTGAACCCGCTTCCGGTTGCTCTCTGGCTCACCAAATGCATACAAATTGCACTGCCAAAAGTATAATAACAGCTGCAACAGTCAAAATGGCTTAATCATTCCGCAGACATTTCGTATAATGAAGTCGCGAGTAATGAACTAAGTGGGTCTATAAGGTTGGCCCACTAGATTGGCCTAGCTTAATAAAATTGTTGTTGCCTATGCCCGCTCTCTTCGGGGTCCTTGAGACCCATCGAAATAATAATGGGATGCCAAGGCGCACTTTACTGTAAGCAAGTGAATCTCGACATGTTTACTGGCGCATGTCCCTCACATCGTTTAGAGCTAAACCTTAACTTACGACTCTTATTTACGGTTTTTTAACTACATTTCCAGCTGATGAAGTTGCAAACTTACCTGTAAGTAAAAGGAAAGAGAAGAAAAAAACAATGTGTTATTAGTCGAAGGAAAAAATATTAAAGAGATACACTTAATCGGTAAAGAGTAAGCGAAAGTTTGTTTATGAAGTTGTTAACTGCTGGGAAGACTGAGATCGACAAGCAAACTTAGAGTGGAGGGCTTATAAAGTAACTTATAAGCTAACCATTACGAATTGTGCAACTGAGGGAAAACTGTTAACAACCTGCTTATTGAATTACGAGTGAAATTAATGCATCTATGTGAAAAGTTGTGAATGTAATACATGTTTACTAAATTTGATCAATACTCGTAAATGCATGCCACATGCATTTTGTTCAAATACCAATTAATTTACATGGGTTAAACAAGACATTTGTTACAACATTTCATTTATTTCATTTTTCTGTTTATTCATATTGAAAGCCTTTCATGCGGCGCATTCCAGCTGGTTAGCTAGAGCCAAAGCGATTGCCTTATATGGTTGTAAAATAGCGCATACGCAGCGTGGTCCGGCTCTATTTACTCAACGGCAGCACCGCAGAGCTTTGCCGTGTGGTGAAAGTTGCGCAAGCTTTATGCTTTTTTCATTGGGTTCATGTACTGGCTTTTGCACATTGGGGGATCAAGGCTGTGATAGGAAAGTGCTTTCGCAAGAGCTTTCATACAAAATTAAGCTGAAGAAGAAAGCTGACATGATGAGCTTTTAGAAATGCGAAATGAAAATGTTTTTAGCAATGTTCTCTTCGTTTTCTTGCGAATGTGTCGGAGATACTCAACATTTTGCCAACTTTCGTTGGGCTTTAAGCTAATATTCATTTAAAGCGTTTTCATATCCCCAATGAATTAAATATGGGCATCATTTTTGTGTGCAAATGTATATAACAGGCAGAAGGAAGAATCTCCAATTTGCAATATAAGTTCTTGTATACCCCGGACAGATCAAGTTTATTCGATAGCAATAAAAGCCACAGTTTAAAAGTTGTGGTTATCTATTAATACATCAAAATAGCAACATGACACATTATTGACCCACTAGACGAATTGGATAAGAAACGTCAAAGACATCATGTTATCATATTGATCTCATTGCTATCAGCAGGCGTAGGCATTGTCTGTATACGTAATTATGCGAGTGCATGTGAATGTATGTGTGAATATGCACGCGTTTGTCGCAAGCCGATATATTCAGTTCGGGCATGTGAATAAATACAAATCCTAGAACATATTTCAAATACCGACAGGACTTGACTTAGTGCCAGCGAAAAACAAATTCAAGAAACAATAAGTAAATTGCAAGCAATTTAATTTGAGAAAATTATTTAATGTAAATACAGAATTTCGAAAGAAAAACCATTAGCAAATAATGTTCCAAATGGGGTTGCTCTTAACAAATTTAATCAGAAATTTTATATTCTTAAGTCGAAACATAAGTGAACATTGAGACGTGATTTTGTTCAATCTACTCCATCGCATCCACAAATTTGGAGTAGCCGTAGGGGCTATTTTCTTTGCTATTTTCCTCTATCGGCTGATATTCATACATCTACGTTATATATGAAAATGTGTTCGAAGAACTATAGTAATATTTTATCCAATTTAAAATATTAATATAATTAACATCCATATATTTATAGCATATTCTTTAGGTGCCTGGTTAAAGCAGTCCCTTAAATAATTTGTGACGCATATCAATATGCCAGACAATTCAACAGGCGTTGAATTTCCGACTTCTCGCGGTTGTTGTATATTATTAATTTAAAGAAGCTCTGATATTTGTTCAACCTCTTTCGGTGCTGCGAATGGGCTTAAAAAGTTTTTGCTTTATTATTATTATTCGTTTTTTATTGATTAAACGCAAGAGTTATTTTTGCGCTGAGAAAATCGAAGAAGCCATCAGAAGGTGCAGCTATAAATACAAGGCAAATACTTATTCGCTCGCATCGCATTAAAGCCCGACTTGTCCAGCAGCACACACACACACACACACACACACGCACACACACACATGCGCATTCACACTTACGTGGACAAATACCCACACACTCTCACGCCCTTCGATGGTACACGCCCACATTTGCTAAAGTTCAATGACTAGCAATAACGAAGCGTCATTCAAGCGTAAATTATTGTCAAGGATCCCAAATGAGCCGAGCAAAAACGCTGCTTGAGCGAAGGTGCGGAACGGGGAAGGGGAAGGGGAAGGGGGAGCGGGGTGCGTTATTGTGTGCGTGGGATGTGGTGTGGTTGTGGAATACGAAGGCAGATCTCAGACCAGCTTAGCGGAAATGTGACAAAAGTGCTTCAAAAAAGGGTTCGAGTTTGGAGCTCTAACTTGGGTTCGGATTCCGATAAGGCTGGCCTGCGCATAGGGTGAGAGAATGCGCAACAGTTGATTGCCATCAATGGGAATTATGTAAATCAAATTGTCCACGCATTATTCAGAGTGCATATTGTTCGCTTGACGTCTCCAATTGGGCGTGAAAATTGATTTTAATTCGGAATCGCATATGGGACGGCAAACTTCAGCAGACAACAGACTCCAAGTTGCGCAGCTGCACAAACACTTGGAATATTATGCAAAAAAAAAGCAATAATACAAACAAGAAGGAATATCAAAGATTAAATGCGACTGCAGATACATACATTTACACATAAGTGTAGATCACAGCAACAAGCTAACAAATTGATCCGAGTTATTTTCAAAAATCCAAATTTGTTTCCCATTTATATCCGAGACATTTGACTTGCTAAATAAAGTTCAAAAGTTTTAGAACCATTCGACAAAAGCAGTCTCGAAGAAGACGAAGAGCCTCAATGCTCAATCCCCCAATTATAAGATTAAAAGTGATGCAACTTATGAAATTTCATTCCCGATTCCACTAATTGCCCGACAAAGTTTCAGAAATTTCAACGAAATTCTTTTGCAATTATATATATAGCTGTATTAAATTAAATCATTAAATCAACAATTAAATAATAATAACACAATTAATTCTAAGACGATTTTCAATAACTATTTCCAACTGCGCGTTACCAGTTCAAATTCCTATATCAGGTCAGAAATAATGTTAAGATGTGCTGGCGGATTTCAATTTTTAGGAGGTTTTCCTTTGTTTGGGCACGGATTTTTTAGGTGGACTAGGTTTGGGTTGCCTGCGTTTTATCGGTTTTGGAGATGGATTACGCGTTTTTGGATATTTTGGATTATTTGGCAATTGGTTCTTTTGAGTTTTTCAGTTATGCTGGGCTTACAATTAGATTTGGTTGTTTTTATCGTTCGGCTCCTTTTCGTTGTGGTTGCACTCGCTCTCGTTGATGTTCGACGTTTTCGAGTTGTTGTCGGTGGTGGCCTTCTTGCTGTTCGACACGTTGTCGTTCTTGTCCGCCTTGTTGTCGTTATTGTTCGCCTAGTTGTCGTTGGTTTTGTGGTTGGTATTGTCCTCGTTGTTGTTCGACACTTTGGTGTTGTTGTCGGTGGAGGCCTTGTTGTTGTTCGACACGTTCGCGTTGTTGTTCGCCTAGTTGTCGTTGGTGTTGTGGTTGGTAGAGTACTGGTCGTTGTTGGATACGTTGGTGTTGTTGCTCGACACGTTGTCGTCGTTGTTGGACATGTTGTCTTTGGTGTTGTGGTCGGTATTGTCTCTGTTGTTGTTGGACATGTTGGTTTTGTTGTCGGTATTGTCTCCGTTGTTGTTGGACATGTTGGTGTTGTTGTCGGTGGTGCACTTGTTGTTGTTTCACATGTTGTCGTTGGGGTTGTTGTCGGTGGTAGCCTTGTTGTTGTTCGACACGTTGTCGTCTTAGTTGGACATGTTGTCGTTGGTGTTGTTGTCGGTATTGTCTCCGTTGTTGTTGGACATGTTGGTGTTGTTGTCGGTGGTGCACTTGTTGTTGTTTCACATGTTGTCGTTGGGGTTGTTGTCGGTGGTAGCCTTGTTGTTGTTCGACACGTTGTCGTCTTAGTTGGACATGTTGTCGTTGGTGTTGTTGTCGGTATTGTCTCCGTTGTTGTTGGACATGTTGGTGTTGTTGTCGGTGGTGCACTTGTTGTTGTTTCACATGTTGTCGTTGGGGTTGTTGTCGGTGGTAGCCTTGTTGTTGTTCGACACGTTGTCGTCTTAGTTGGACATGTTGTCGTTGGTGTTGTTGTCGGTATTGTCTCCGTTGTTGTTGGACATGTTGGTGTTGTTGTCGGTGGTGCACTTGTTGTTGTTTCACATGTTGTCGTTGGGGTTGTTGTCGGTGGTAGCCTTGTTGTTGTTCGACACGTTGTCGTCTTAGTTGGACATGTTGTCGTTGGTGTTGTTGTCGGTATTGTCTCCGTTGTTGTTGGACATGTTGGTGTTGTTGTCGGTGGTGCACTTGTTGTTGTTTCACATGTTGTCGTTGGGGTTGTTGTCGGTGGTAGCCTTGTTGTTGTTCGACACGTTGGCGTCGTTGTTGGAAATGTTGTCGTTGGTGTTGTGGTCGGTATTGTCTCTGTTGTTGTTGGACATGTTGGTGTTGTTGTCGGTATTGTCTCCGTTGTTGTTGGACATGTTGGTGTTGTTGTCGGTGGTGCACTTGTTGTTGTTTCACATGTTGTCGTTGGGGTTGTTGTCGGTGGTAGCCTTGTTGTTGTTCGACACGTTGTTGTCTTAGTTGGACATGTTGTCGTTGGTGTTGTTGTCGGTATTGTCTCCGTTGTTTTTGGACATGTTGGTGTTGTTGTCGGTGGTGCACTTGTTGTTGTTTCACATGTTGTCGTTGGGGTTGTTGTCGGTGGTAGCCTTGTTGTTGTTCGACACGTTGGCGTCGTTGTTGGACATGTTGTCGTTGGTGTTGTGGTCGGTATTGTCTCTGTTGTTGTTGGACATGTTGGTGTTGTTGTCGGTATTGTCTCCGTTGTTGTTGGACATGTTGGTGTTGTTGTCGGTGGTAGCCTTGTTGTTGTTCGACACGTTGTCGTCGTTGTTGGACATGTTGTCGTTGGTGTTGTGGTCGGTATTGTCTCTGTTGTTGTTGGACATGTTGGTGTTGTTGTCGGTATTGTCTCCGTTGTTGTTGGTGTTGTGGTAGTGCACTCACAGGCAAGATTGGCTGAGCACGGAGCCAAGCTCAGGGCAGAAAGCAAGCCAAGCAGCCAGAGGATGCGCATTGTAGTGCTGTTGGGGTAGCTGTGTTGCTACTTTCACTGTGGGTGCAACATTTTATATAGTCGCTGCAGGCCGGGCATTTCCCTTGCAAGCTGCACATTTCGAATGTGTATAAATACATCCAGTTTATGGGTCTCTTCAGGTTATTTTGCCCATGCTCAGACAGTGACCCATGAAGGTCTGTTTTCCATTTTTGGCTAGTTTACTTAATGGCAGATGGTGTATATGCTTGTTATTAATATACTATGACCGATATTATGCAGCACGACGACTGCCCTTATCATTCATTTGGTAGGGGTTATTCAATAAGTGGAATAGTTGAGATGCGAAAGGTAAAAACTGATGCTTCCATTTGAAGCAAAGACGGATCAAATTGTTGATTGTTGGTTAAATGACATAAGCCGAATTTTTGCGAAGCATTTGAAAAAACAAAGTGAATTTGTTTTATATTATTTTCCACGAATTTGGCATGGCTACACTTGCGACTATTATGATTATTGTTGTAGATATTTGTATTTGCGGACAGCTGAACCATTTGTCACAGCTGTCAGCTCTAAACAAACAAATTTGATTATTTTCGTCAGTTGAGCGGGGTTTTTATGTATGCAATTTCATTGTCTATTGTTCTATTCGACATATTTTGATATCACAAGTTGATCAAATAAGAAGTCTACCGTACAGCAAACGTTTAATGCTTGGCCTCAAAGATAGCACGGACTATAAAAGTGGCTGTAGCATCAGCAGCAAAGACAACTTACAGTTGAAAATCGAAACATACAAGACATCATGAAGTTTAGCGCACGTTTCCTTCTCCTGGCCTGTCTCTGCCTATGGATATCGCTGGCCATGGCCGCGGAGGGCGATGACACTGTTGCCTCATCGGATGGAGGTGCCGACGCTGGCGCCGATGACGGTGCCGATGATGGTGCCGATGATGGCGCCGATGATGGCGCCGATGATGGCTCCGACACTGGCTCCGAACCTGGCTCCGAGCCTGGCTCCGACACTGGCTCCGAACCTGGCTCCGAGTCTGGCTCCGACACTGGCTCCGAGTCCGGCTCCGACACTGGCTCCGAGTCCGGCTCCGACACTGGCTCCGACACCGACGTTGATGCCGGTACTGACAGCGGCTCCGACACCGACGTTGATGCCGGCACTGACACCGACGTTGATGCCGGCACTGACGATGGCACTGACCCTGTCGTCGTTGAACCCACTAACCCCAAGCCAATCAAGGGGCGCAGGCCACGTAGGCGCAACAACGGTCGCGGCAACAAAGGACGCCGCAACAGGCGCAACAACAGAGTGAACAGGCGCAACAACAGATCCAACAGAGGCAACAACAGACGTAACAGACGCAACAGCGGACCCGTCCGCAACAACAGACGCAATAGCCGTAACTTAAGCAGAGCCAGGCCAAGCATCGTGCGCTCCTTGAATAATAGAAGACGCGGTTAAACAATAATCGATTAAATGCAGCACATAAGCTGGTTTATATGCAACAATTGGCTACATTCTTTCTTCTTCTTCCTTTTATTAAATTTTGAAATAGCTTTTTAATGCGAGCAGAATTAGGAGTAGAATGCTTTTTTGGCAGCATGTGAACAACACGCTGTTGTTCATGGATCAATAACTTAAAACCAGCCTCAGCAGTCAGTCTTGACTCTAGAGTGAGTTCAAACGGCATCCACGACCCTAAGATGCCCCTTCATTGCCGTCAAGTCTAGGCAGGTTAGGCTGACCTAACCCAAACCCACAGTAACCAAGATCAATTTTCATCAAGACAGTTTCAGAACTGGGGGCACAAGTGCGCACAGAAAGTCTGCTTACAAATTGCACATTATATTTAATAGCATTTAATTAAATTGTTGTTTTTTTTATGTAAATGAAAGGTAAAAGATGTAGTTGAGTTAAGTGTCTTATGAATAATTTACAGCAACTGTTTCTTGGCTTACTCTTTTTAATAGAAACTACAATTGAAAGGCGTTAAATTAATATCGAATGCGCACATAAAAAAATTGTGTACAGTTCACTCAAAAGTGAATGAAATGAAAACCAACATAATTAAATTAAGTAACAACAAGTAAAGTAATATTGTTAATATTATTATTATTATTATTATTATATTTACGAGGCATTAGCAAGTATTATGCTTGTATTTAGTTAGCTCACAATTGAGCTCATTTGTTGAACAAACATATTCAATTATGCACATTAATGTTTCAACATGGTCAAAATGCTTTATGGTCAATAAGTTTATAACTATCAGCTGTGGTCTGCGCTGGGGGAAAGTTTTCTTTTCTTGTGTTTTTCATTTGTGTATCTTCTGGTAGAAAAAGTTTTTGTCACTTCACTTTGCTAACTTGATTAAGTCCGTTGACTTAATTGCTAATTGATCAGATTGCAAGTTGCGCTAATTAGCTGCCTCCATGGCTCGTTGCATGCAGCTGCTGCTGCAGGCCACATTTTTTGAGTGCAGTTGTTCTCAGTTGCGCACACGCCACGTAGTCCGTAGTCAAATGCGTACAACAGACGCTTTTCGCTTGCCACAAATTGAGTTTGGCTCTAAGCAATCGCCGCCGCATTTGTATAAATATTGACAAATAAAAGAATTTTGTGGCATTTGTTTGCCTAACATTTATTTTCGTGTTGTTTGCCAGCGTTTTGGCTTTCTTTTCTCGCTTCTTATGCTCTTTTTATCTCCATTTTCGTTGTTTTTATTTTGTTAACAGCAGCTGAGCAGCGAGCAGTTCAAAGTCAATCTTAAGGCCAAAAAAAAAAACCAATGTCAAACGCTGGCGACACCACGAAATACTGATAGTAAAATAATATTTGATGTTTTTATTAAATTTAGAAAATGATGCCTTGAAAATCGCCGAAATTAAATGCTGCATAACTGACAGCAACTGGTCAAAACTAAAGCGATTTTCACTACCAATGTCATTTTTATCATTGTTTGACCTCTAACATGAGAAAAATTATACTTAATAACTTTAAAAAATAAATAAAATAAGACTGACTCCATTTTTTAGCCGACATCAGTTTGAAAATTCAACACCAACCAAGCTGATCTCCTTGTTCGATTGGGAGATACCCTGAACCCTGGACTTTATCAATCACAGGGTATACATGACTTAGATATGCAATCCAATGAGTATATGATTTTCTTGTTCCTGTTTCTTAATCGATTGTAATGCAATATTTACAGATGATCAGCATATAATAATCACGATATATTTCAATTAAGAAAAAGCTTTTACTTATTTCTTGCTATCGATTTTCATCAATATATCGCAAGCAGAGAAATTGATCGATACAAATAATTTATTTTGAATATTGGGGTAACAAATCGTAAATCATCAAATGTGAAAATTGTTTGGCTACTCACCGAACGTTGGCCAATGTGTGACGACGATTCTTCAGGTAGCGACTGTGATACTTCTGCAGATCACCAATAGATCCCTGTTCGGCCTGCATTTTGCTGGTGGGCAACAGCTGAGAGTTGCTGGGATGCGAGGCTAGAGCCGATGCGGAAGATGAGGCCAAACGATGATGGGCAGCAACGCTGATGCTGCTGCTGTTGTTGGTATTTGTGTTGCCGGTGCTGCTGCCGCCACTCGACGCTAGAGTCTCGTTCGAATTGCTGCCAATAACCGTTGCCGACGAGGAACCAGTGCCAGTGCCACCGGTGCCGCCAATGGGCGCGAGTACAATGCGCGACCAGCACGATTTGTGCGGCTTGCGAAACTTCAATTTGATTCGTGGCGATGGCGTCGAGGCGCCCACGTATTCTTGCTGCGCCGAACCGCCGCCGCCGACTCCTGTGGCCGAGGACGATGTGCCCGACGAGTGATGCACGCTCTCGCAGCTGCCGCAATAGCCGCCACCAGCAATGGTAATGGGTGGCAGCGGTTCCTCAAGACCCTTGATAGGACTGCACTTGTTCTTACCGTTGCTGTTCGTATTTGACGACTGACGATTGTTTGCGTGCTGCTGCTGTTGCTGCTCAGATTCCTCCTCTTCTTTGATATGCGGCAGTGGTGAAGTCTGCGGCTGACAGCTGCAACGCTGTGCTGCTGCTGCAGCTGCTGCCCCTGATGCTGTTGCTGTTGCTGTACCTGCTGGTGATGCTGCTGGTGCTCCAGCAGCGCCGCCGCCGCCGCTACTGCTGCTGTTGTTGCTGTTGCTGCCGCTTGGCTGCTGGTTGACACTGTAAATGCCGCTGGGCGACGGCGACGTTGGGGAGACGCTACTGGCGATTGACGACAACAGGGCTGCTGTTCCCGCTGCTGTTGTCGTTAGAATGCTGTTCGCTGCGTCTTCGTCAACTTCCGTTGGCAGCGTTAGGCTGGGCGCTGTGCTAGCTGTCAATGTGTTGGACAGCTGCAGCACCACCACGGTGGGTGAGACACTTGCGTCACTGAGTGTTTCGGGTTCAGCGCGTCTAGCCACCAAGCCGCTGGCTAAACTGGCGGCAGCTATATCAGCGGCGCTTAGATGCTGATCCAAGTCCTCGTCGCCGTCGTTTATGAGCGTCTTTAGGGATATTGGGGTGGTAACCGATGTGCCAATCGTATCGGCCAGCGAGTGCTTTTTCTCCCCCGGGGCACACGTTTCCAATTCGTTATCCAACTGTTGCTGTAGTTGATATTTTGTTTGTTGCTCTTGTTGTTGCTTGTGCTCGTTGCGTGTCTGCGAATCAATTTTTATCTGCGTCTTGGGCTTCAGTTCGTCCGGTGTCTGCGCGGGTGTTTGGGGCGGACTGTGGCGGGGGCTGCGGAGCCGCCCCCGCGACAAGGTAGGCAACAGCGAAACACTGTGCCACCGAAACACTTTGTCCTTGGCTTCGACTTGCGCTTGCTGCTGTTGTTGCTGTTGCTGGTGTAGCTGGTGTTGCCACTGCTGCTGCTGCCCCTCGTTGCTGCCGTTGCTGTGGCCGCCAGGCCGTTAATGCTCTGCCCCGCACCGTTGCTGCTGCTGCTGCCGTGACGCTGTGTGCAACAAAATAAATAACAAGATTCAATTCAAATACAGTCCGACAAACAATATATATATAGGTAAATACGCCCTAGACTTTAGAAAATTGCCGGCATTTGTGAATCGAATAAATTGTTTTTTTTTTTTATTTATTTAATAAAAAATTCATGCAACTATTTTTCGACAACTTTATTGATTTTTGGATCTTCCATGCATTTTATCCAGACTTCGACAAATGCAAGGAAAAAAGATTTGCATTTCAAACTTTGTGTTAAATGTTACATGGAATTTTCCAAATTCTAGAGCATATTTTCCATGCAGTGTTGATGGAAGACATTTGAGAAATGAGTTTTAGAGTTGATCACGTCAAGTCGCCTGCGCCCCCCCCCGACTGTCAGATTCCCTATGGTATTCTCTGTCCCACCCCTTGTGAACCTTGACATGCGATTGATCCGTGCACTTTTGCGCAGCATTTTTGAGCGTAAAGCTGTGCGTAAACTTCGCCAGTCGCATCATGAATGCAGCCACGCCCACTTAATCTACTACAGCTACTACAGCTACAATTAGCGGCATCACTTCGTTGCACGTTCTTCGCTCTTGGCCTGCAATGATAAGAGCAAATGAAAATAATTCATTAGTAATTAAGTTTATTTCAAGCGATCAGAAGTAATGGCAATCATCGACAAATAAAATGACAACAAATATAAATAAACGAAATATCAAATAAGAGATTTAGACTTCTACAAACTTTAAAAGGACGTGCCTTTAATTTTCTGATAACATATGTAGAGCTTGAAAGCAGATTGGTTTTAATATTGACAACTTCTTTGAAATTGCCATTGTCAATTGCATAATAAAACACACATTCCAACAAACTTTTCGAAAAATGTGAAACAAAACTTAGACGTTTGTTGTGGAATTTGCTCGCTCACCCTGCTGGAGCACTATTATACTCGCTTTGAGTGTTGTTAAAAGCATGCCAGCATCAGAGTTTGAAAGTATGCTACAAGGGAATGCCTTGTTGCCCAACTGAATGTGAGTTGCATGCTGAATACTATGTGCGTCCTGGCGAAGGATATGTACTAGTATGTTTGACAGCTGCACAAACTGACCCACATACTGAACTTGATGTTGAATGGTTGGCTTGCCAGCATTGACAGCTCATCCGCGGCGGCAACGCAATGTGGATGCCAATTAGAAGCTAAAGATTCAGTTGGTCATTCACCTATTACCCGGGCTACTACCACAGACTGACCCTATTCAGCTATACGAAAGATAGTTCTTCCTATCAAGAAGACTATTTTGATTCGTTCAGCAACATAACGAACGCTTTGAGTAAGTTCTTTAAACTCCAGACAAGCATATGTAAACTATTTTACGAGAGAGAGAGAGAGAGAGAGAGAGAGAGAGACAGAGAGAGAGAAGGATAAGAGAGTTGATGTTGAAAATCTGAAAACTTGTTGGCAGGCATGCAAGCAGAAACTGTCAGAGTTCCCATAGATACGGAAAGCGACGTGTTAGCCAAAAAAAACAACTGGCAACACCAACGCAACTCAGCTATGTATGGGGTTCAACAACTTGGCATGGACAACAGTAACGAGGACAACAACAATTGGCCAAATTTATTATGGCAAGCACACTTTCAGACGAGCAAATATATAATGTTTCAACAGAAATACAGACGGATAAGTGGCTCACTTAAAAATTAAGCAGAGAGCTTAAAAAACTGAGAGCTTAGCAAATTAATTAAGCAATTTATTTTCAAAGCTAGGACTAAATACAAAAATAGTGTTTGGCTTAGGTATCTTGATAAATAAAAACGTTATTCATAAAAGAGTTCATCTTTCCACCTATTGTTCAAATTTGATATAGTGATCCGATGTGATCGACTCCTACATGTGTATTTCCTACAGTAAAAAGACGAATATCTTAATTAAGAGCCTTAAAACTGAAGAACTGGCTTGCATAGAAATATACAGACAGACGGACAGACAGACAGACAGACACACGAGCATGACTCTATTGATCCGACTTGTAACACATTGTCCCCTTCGAAATGTTACAAACCTCAAGTCAATATCATAATACTTCTGCAATGGTAAACGAATAATCAAACTTGACACAGTATTGATAAGCCTTGTCAGTGCTCATAATAATAAAAGGCATTCGCATGAGACCTGACTGTTGCTTAAAGAAAAGTAATCCCAATTTAAAGCAACACTTCTCCAGTGAAGAAAATCGATAAATAATAAACGCATTTTATCACCCGACATCAACTCAAAAAACTTAATCAATTTTTATTCAATTTTGGTCAAAGTTTATATTTCAGATTTAAAAGCTGTTAATTGTATATATACCGTTATATATATATACATATATATATATGTATATACATATTGTTTCTTAACATATGACATGCATGAATATGTTTGAGAAAAATGTTTTGCGAACAGCCGATGGATGTAAATTTGTTGACAATCTTTATTTTCATCACCAGAGTGACAAGGGCTTGATAAAGCCATAAAGCAGAAAACATATATATATATTTCATATTGATTTTTATTGAGACATTTTCAAAATTAATGTGATGCGATGTATGGCAACCATTCGATACGGATACGCTCACGGATAACATTGGCAACTTGATGGCAACTGTCGTATGATGAGCGACATTAATAAATCAATACAAGTTGATGGCAAATAATTTGAGGGATCTGCTGCAATTCGCTGCGCACTGATGGCATTCCAAATATATATATATATATATATATATGTATGTGTATACACCTATGTGTATACTTTCGAAATTATTAGTGGGACAACGCTGCGTATGCGTGATAAGCAAATTGTAATTCGAGTTATGCTGCGTCAAATTGATTACTTTTTAAGTCGTCTCGCTTTCAGTTATTATTATTTCTATTATTGATTAATGTGCGCACATCGAAACATAGACAGAACAACCCAACTGTCATCTATTTGTGCACACTTAGCAACACAGGATGAAATAAATAGCTCTCATCTGAGCTTGCTGACGAATGGGATAAGTTTAGTTTTTGATTATATTTTAGTTTCGTAGAAAGAAATGTTGAAGAAATATTGCTGGAAATGATTTATTTTGATGGAATAATGAAATTTGTCGCGTTATCATACTCAACATGAATGTGAGCACTTATATGAGCTATGTGTGTATAATGGCTTGACGCCTTATGGCATGTGCCTGAGCTGCACTTCAGTCTTATGTGAGTTACAATGGCACTTTAAATATTCGTGCGTTGAGCGGCGCCCCAGGGAGCATTTAGATATTTAAGCCGAGGCAGGCAACACGGCAGTGGTTGTGGCAGGCGAACACAATTTGTTAAGGTGGCACGAAATGAACAGCTTAAGGCCACATCATATGCCAGCAACTTTGTAACCGTATCGCGCAAATATATTATATGCAACAGGCCGATGCTAATATTGCCAAGCTGGGTACACATATACATAGATGTGTGTACCTGATTAGCCTAGAGCCAGAGATGGTAAATTTGATACCTTGGCTTCTCCTTAGAACGAATTTATGTTAGGGTGAAGCACTCTCAACTAAAGCAATCAAATTTGTTTTTATATTGATTGATGGAGAGAAGGGCAAAAAAAAAAATAATAGCTTCAATCAATCCGAAATGGAGACGACAACCCAAAACGTAGCAATTAATGGGCAGCTGTAAATGTAAACATGCGGCATGTGGCATGCGGCATATCACATGACACATGGCATGTTGGCGTAGGCGTGGCTAGCTGCCAGCTGCCAACTGGAATTGGTAATGGACCTAGAGACCTAGAACTGGACCTGCAACTATGTACTCAGGCAACTGAACTTCAAGTGAAGACTGCCTCTAACTTTGAGTTGTTGATGCTTTTGATTTGGTTATGTGTGTGTGTGTGTGTGTGTGTGTTGTGCGCAATCCAATTATGCACACTAATTGATTGATTCTAATTGATGGTAGCAACTCTTCACAAACAGCAGCAGGCGATTACGTAAATCGATATTCACTCTTCAAATGAAAAAAATGTTTTTTTTTTTTTTAATTTAATGAGCATCAGGAAAATCTTTATCCAATTATATTAGCTTTCAAATGTTATTTGTATTTAATGTGCACACATTTAATGGCCTTTTATAACGTGTTCTCATTTGAAATGTATGATTTTATGACCTCCGGTTTATTTTGTCCAAGGTTCATTTAAAGTTGTGTATCAACAGGCACTAGAAAACGTGAAGTTGACAATTGACAGATGGCAACAAGTTTGTAGCTTAAAGTTTCTGCCTCTTCAGTTTATATTTTATTCAATTATTTACTACAAATTGAGTTTTAATTTTAAAGTGATTTTAAAAAATAAATTGTAAGCGAAACTGAAAAGAAAAAAAGAAAACATGTGAAAAGTGTAATTCATTTTGAACCACATGGACTTTGAAGTGCTTTCCACAAATCATATCAAAGGACTGGCCTCATTTTGGTTCAAGCCAAACGGAAACATTTGCCGACTGATTTAAGCAGAACTACAAACTGGCTACTGCTAACTAAATCAAACTCAAACTGAATTTATAATTTACAAATAACCAATTTAAAATTATTCATTTTGCCCTTTTTAGTGTTTGAATTGCAAATTGAATTTGAACGCGCGCACCGAAGCTAAATATCTGGGAATATCGCTCACAATTACAGTTAAAGGTTAAGAAATTGTAGACGTTGCCATTTAAAATGCACATAAACGATTGAGTTGATTACTTTGTTGCACACCAGGGCAAAGCGTTCAAATTGTTTGGCCCCAAGTCAGGCCAGACAGGCGAGTTGAAATGGGAAAGCAACAAGTTAAATGAATGTACACAACAATGCTTATGTGAATGTGTGTGTGTGTGTGTGTGTGTGTGTGTGTGTGTGTGTGCATGTGTCGTGTATATATATAACATACTTGCATGTTATAGGTAGTACTCTATACGAAAGCAAACCCATCAAGGCCCAAAGCCCATCTGAAATTCCAGCACATAAAAATGGTTGTAAAAATGGAAAACAATAACAAACGAACAACGCAAATCAACAGCAACTGTTGTTGTTGTTGTTGTTGTCAAGATTGTTGCTGTTGTCTGTTGCTGTTGTTCCTGCTGCCAAGTAATGACAAGCGAGCGAAATGGGTAAACCAGCCTGAAAGTATGCACTACATACGAAACAGGCCAACAGCTGGGGTGCTGCGAAGCACGCGTCAATGGACATTGGACATTGGACATTGGAACGAACATCAGCTGGCTTAAAAGAGAAGGCGATGAAGAATAAGTGGAAGAAGAAGAATAAGAATAAGAGAAAGCAGCCGAAGGAGCAGAGACACATTGTTGTCAGCGGAAGCCGCGTGGAAATGACATTTGTCTTCAGTACACGCCCACAAAGGCACTGAGAATGAATATGAATGCGAGAAAGAACACGTCCACAAATACAGGGTGTGCCATACTGCACAAGAATACCAAATTTGTCAAACAACCTGAAAACTCGTCGTTAGAGCTGATTAGGACTATATATAGACTCTCCACAAGGGTGCCAAGATCTGAAATTAGAATGTTTCAAGTTCGAGCTCAAATACGTAATTGGGTGAAACACTCTGTATTACGTATACATATGTACGTACGTATGCAACAAGCCTGTTTCTGATATGCTTGACGTGACGTAGCGTGGCTCATCGTGATGCCACCATATAATTATACTTCTGTACACAAAAAACATATGTACATATGTATGTCTACGTGTGTGTGTGTGTGTGTGTATATATATGCATGTAGACACATAATTACGCATATCAAAGGCAAATACGTGACACACATACACACAGACACGTGCGGTGGTGTGACTCAAGAGCCATACAATTACGCTGCTCGCTCCTTGTCTTTGTCCTGTTTGTCAGTGGCTTCGGCTTTTGCATTATTGTTTGGCCGTCAAATTGTTGAACACATTTTTTTCTCTTCTTACTTTTTATTAGGAAATTCTTGAAGGATGCTCGGGTTACACGCATTTTAAAGTGGCAGCTAAGGCAGCTAAGTATAACGACAGCCAGAACAACAACGGCAACAAATATCTGTCACAACAGCTTGAGTATAGTAAACTGATTCGAATACCATCTCTTAACCAACTGGCATTGTATATAGCACAAAAGGGGAAATCTCTTCCAAAACTAAGACACCAAAACGAAACAAAATATTCTACAAAATTGATGCATTTTCAAGTCAATTAGATGAGCAAGAAACACTTTGCACCTCTGTTAATCTTCTTTGATTGCAAATGCAGAGTATCTCGTAGCAAAGCACATTTGACTGAAATGGATTTTTTTTTTTTTGGTTTTTGTTTGTGTGTATTTCGGCTTATGTGGCATGCTATGTGGAGCAAACAATGGCACCCACTACTACCATATGCCGTAGTTGTTGAAGAGGCTGAAAGGAGACAACAGCAGGAGCAACAAGTGCGAGTGTGACCGAGTGTGCATAGTTTAAGACATAGGTCAAGCCCTTTCAGACCTTAAGCAAGGGAAACACTGGAGCTGACGTGCCAACTGCAATAAGCACTAATGAATAACAATAGCAAATTCTACTCTCTAATGACTTAGTTATGATTATGAGAACTTCGTTTCGTGATGTCAACAGATAAACGTACTGAGTAGTTGTAAGCATTGTTGTCGTTTCATCTAAACCCTGATTTCCATTAAGCATTATGTTCGTTTAGATGTGACTATATCGTTGTTCAGTTGACTATATCGCTGTTCGTCTCGCATAGAGCATTCTTTTGCAATTGTATACAAAATCATCACGCACCCAATTCGCTTTCCTTATTATTGCTGTTGTTTACATTTCGGCTTTTTTTTTGGATTTTGCTTGCAGTTGTCTTTATTTTGGTTTTTGTTTTTATTCTTTTTGCTTTGTCAAATGAATTTTGGTATGCGAAGTGCGCATAAATTTAATCAGTTAGTTTAATGGGGCGCTGCCATTTGTGGGTGTGACCGCATATATGTATTTATAAGCATGTAAGACACATGTATTTAGAAGTGTGTGTGTGTGTGTATGTATATATCTAGCTAGTGCCATCTGCGTGTCTGACAACAATCTGAGACAGGTAACAGCCCCATAGCCTCTTATACATCTGTACATGTATCTAAAGTCGCACACACATACAACAGTTGGTTATGGTGTTGCCACACTGGTGTTGGTACTTTGGGGTTGGCAGCGACACCCATTTGGCATCGGTGTGGCATTGCCATCATTGATTTTCACGTCTTGCTTGGGTATTGTTCGTTGCCTTCACCCGTTGCAATTTCCTGTGTGTGCTAAGCCAATAAAGCTACTTTTGACATGTCTGTCTGCCTGCCTGCCTGCTTGTCTATCTGTCTGCGTGCCATAGAGCCAGGCGGCATGAACTGTCCTGTAATTGTATCTGTATCTGTATGTTTATCTGTGTGTATTCTCCTGTTATGCTATGCCCCATTTCAAGTATATACCATGGCTATGCATGACTACAATTGGATTCTACATGATTTCACCAGCACTGTCAGCTAGGTGTGAAAATCAACGCAAGATGATTATTATTTATTGCTTGTTTTCTACTTCTACATGCCGAAAAACAATTGAAAAGATACATTTGTATACAAGAGAGTAAGCGGCACAGTTACCCATTGCTCTGGTCAAAAGTATCCTAATCAGATTGACTACTACTTCAACTTAGCTAAGCTCAATTCGGAGGAATAGAAACTAGATTAGAGCTGCATTATTTCGTGAAGTACTATTAATATTTACTGCTACATAAAATGAGTCTACATAAAATGTTGAAGCGTATCCCGCACGCTCAGGTAGTGCCGTCAATCACTCGGTTAATTGAAGCATCTACGCATCAATCAAACTCAACTGATTTTCATTTAATGCCAATTTATTGATACACATAGATTATTTTATGACGCGCATTGACTTTGTCGTTATCGTTGTTATTGTTATTGTTGCTGTTGCTTTTGTTATTGCTGTTGCTTGTGTTATTGCTGTTGCTGTTGCTTTTGCTGTTGCTACTGCTACTGCTAGTGCTACTGCTACTGCCATCGATTACTGTCTTATCACAGCTGGGCGTCTAACACTGATAATTAACGTCGCTTAAACAATCCCTTTTTCCCTCACTCTCTGTCCTTACCATAATCGTCATCATCATCATCATTATCATCATCTTCATCATCATCATCATCGTCATCATCATCATCATCATCGTCATCGTCATCATCATCAATCACGTCGCCTGACGTTGCGGCAATTTGACAGCGATTGCGACATTTACAGCTGAACATCACTGCTGTCCCTGGCCGGCTTAAAGTGCCCATCAGCGCCCAAGTTGCCCCCAGAAGCTAATCACCAGTGTAAATTTATGTAACTGTCATTTTGTTGCATAGTGCTGTAAATAATTTAATGATGCCACCGTTTGCCATTCGATTCAATTAATTACTTCTGTTTAGTGGCGTTTTTCAATTTTGTTTTAGAGAGATTAATAATATTTCAGAGGTCAAAGGTCTACTTATTACTTAGTGTACAAGTATAATCTGTATTAACTAACTAATTATATTCTATATTTACACTATAAAATATTCAAATTATTACTATAAAAACCAATATGAAATGGTTGAACAAACGAGTCGCTCCATAACTCAATTAGTCAGGCAACCAAGTTCGAAAAAATAATTCATTGTAAATATTATGTGAAAAGTCACAAATATTTATAAACATGAGCATTATGATGCAGACGATATAGGTATACTGAACTCAATGGAATATTTACCTCTTCCCAAAAAAAATCACCCGCAAATCCCAAATAGACAAGTCCAGCTTACTTCAACCATCACTCAAATACTTGGGACTGATTCTTGATTCTTTTGAATCTTTTGAAGTTCACACAGCTGATCTTCTTAAGTGAATTCCAATTATAAAACGAAAATTATACTGTTTTCTGAATAATAGATGAAAATTATGGGTCTCATCCAGACTCCTATTTTTCAAGTCCATGATTAACTCAACTCAACATTGACGGAGTACAACAAAAACTTATTTGAATAATCACAATTATATAATTAATTAAAATCGAAGCCAAAACTTTGATAAGCTTCAAAATCACTGCAAATTCAAAACACTCAAAACACTTTTGTACCAATTACGCAATCCACTCATTCTGTTTAATCAACTTGACGCTATCTAATCCGTTACATACATCCTTCAAAATCTAAGTATATATCTTTAAAGAGCACGTCACACAAGCGATTTATGTTTACATTTGATATTTATAAATCTTCAATTTGCAGTTACTAGTTTACTATTATTTTTTTAATATATGTAGTTACGGAAAATCGCCCAAGCTATCGCCATTACTCTTGTCACTGATCCTGTGACGCCTGTCCATCTCAATCTCAATCTCTGCCTGCTTCTCATTTCCGGCTACCTCTCTTATGAGTATTCTTGGCAGCAACATCTCTCAGTTTGCGACTATGCTGTGTATGCGTGTGTGAATGTTCTGCTCTGAAATTGGACTATGTACAATCCTGCTGGGCGGGGGGAGGCGTGGCTGCTTAGCTACTTCCCGTGTGTGCCATTTTCTGGTGCTCCTCGTCGCTGTGGATGTGGCTTGTTGCTGCGTTTACTGTCACACACCATTTTGCGGTCGTGTCTGCGGCATTGCGTGTATTAAAATTTGACCCAAAATTCGCCCCACTTTGCTCAACTTAGCTGGAATGCCAGCGTGTGTGGATACACCAGACTAGACCAGACCAGAGCAGACCCGACCCGGCCAGACCAGGCCCGGCCATTATGGGCGTGCCAAACAAGCTGTCAACGCATTTAATGCATAAAATGGATGCCACGCCACGAAACCAGCAAAAGCGGATGAAGCTGCTCCTCCCCCCTCTCGCCGCACCATCTATAAACCATATCTCGGCCACGTTCCATTTGAGTTACTGCCAACAGATTTTCATAGAAGCACCCAATTTCCCAAGCAATTCAATGCAAATATGTTGGAAAGTGCAGGAAGAATAATAATCAATTATTTAAGCGACATTTAATTGAAAGCATTCATTTTAATAGAGAACATTTTGAATAAATTATGACTATTGCATATATATCCGAGTGACATTGGATAAGTGATGCTATCCGTTGTCTAATTTGAGAAACGATGACGATTAAACAGTTTAATGGCTTGCCACAAAGTGTTGCCATTATGTTGTGAATGCAACTACTTATAACAATTCATTTTCATTGCACAGTTGCACAGTTTCAGTAATATAGTTCAAATATCGAATTCCACCTAATTTGCAATTAAATTTAATGGCCATTTAAAATTTAAAATCCACACAGATACATTCACACACACACACACACACACTCGCAGTGGCCTCAAGAGCAGCTGTTGCCCTGAAAAATAGGCAACAACATTTTGTTGCCCATTCTGAGCAAACTGATGAACGAACTCGAGTGGTTACAAAACTCAACAATTTTTTTGTCAATATTTTAAAATTAACACGTACATTTGCTCAGGCTCAACATACATACATATACACACACACACACACACACACACACACATACGTACGTAAGAACACGCATGCATATCCTTCGTGTTGGTCGTGACTATTTTTAAGTGGCGCCTCTCTCATGCATTGGATGTTCATATTTGTACCTGGTGTGTGCTGCTGAAAATCGATAGCTGCTTCCTCTGCTTCCGCGTGATTCTCATCTATTAATAGACCAAGAAGACCAGCCTGCCCCAGCAGCAGCAGAAGCAGCTAACAAGCCACAACAACAGCAATAAAGGGTTGTGCTACCTGCTTTTGTTGCACTTGACAACAGGTGACAAAATATTTACCACATTTTCCATTGGCCTGTTGTTATGCAAATCAGCTTATGCACTGAAATGTGTATATTCAAAAAGATGCAGTTGTCCACAGCGCACATGTCAAGCCAAGTTATTTATGTCTTAACCTTAAATTGAACAAAACCGAACCGATTTTTATGCTGTAAGCCTTACGAACGATACTACATTTGAAATTGGAATATGGCGATAAAATGAGGCTGTCAACAATGTGTTCTATTTATTCATTCACCTCCAGTTGAGTACCACTTTTAAAGTAGGAACTTTTCCACAAGTTGCACAAACTATCTTTTAGCACTTGCTGCCAAGTTTAGCCCAGTTTCAGAGGACCATACAATATTCTACAAGCGATTGAAACAGCTTGTCAGCTATCAACTGTAACCGGCAACAACTGGTGTATGGCGCCAGCGTTACCACACATTTAAAAACTTGGCCAAAACTTGATAACAATGAGCCCAGTTTAAACTACGAATTTCGTACAACTTTTCGCAACTTACGCAGCTATGCGTATGGCAATTGGGATAAGTTTTGACGTACGCTTCTCGACTTTTGCGTAAATATCGCATATATATATCGTTTCAGAACACCTCCTCACAGCAGTCAGCAGCTAAGCAGGTCAGTAAGTTGCTCCATCAAATTGGCCATTTTCATGAGGCAAATTACTTATGAGTCAGTCTCAGGTCTTAGCCTCAGTTTGAACAGGCACGGATGTCCATCCATCCATCCATCCATCCATCCATCCATCCATCCATCTGTCTATCCATTTATGCAGGCAACTTCTGGAGCGGAACAGTCGTTTTCGGTTTGTTCGGCGTCGGCGTCGGCGTCGACGTCGTCGTCGTCTTCGTCGTCGTTGGCGTCTCATTGCTTTTATGGGGCTGTCAGCATAACAAAGCAGCCCCCATATTCTCCACCAGCTGGCCAGCCATACAAATGGCTTCATTTGGGGCTAACTCCCGGACATTTGCATGTGTACAAATTTTTTTTGATTGCTCCTTGACGGTAGGCAGACAAACAGAAGCTGGCCGTATATCAAGTGATGTCTCTTTTTCTCTCTCTCTCTCTCTCTATCTCCCTCTCTCTCTCTCTCTCTCTCTCTCTATATGTTTTTGTCTGTCTGCACGTATTTGTATGTTTGCTCGTCAACATTTTGTTGCCCTTGGCTTCATAAAAATAGTTGTAAATTCCAGGCAAGCTGCATAAATTGCACGCCTTGGTCAGTGCCACGCCTGTACTTTTAAGATGTTAGCGATGCTTGAGAAGGGGATGGAATGGGAGTGGTGGTGGCTTAAATTGTAGAAGAACTTGAGCAACTTCACACATCGTTTACTCGTTTCGAGCACTAAAAAAGTGACGCAACTTTTACGCACATTGTCAACAGTCGTAAATTCCCCATTCTTGAATATCTCTCTCACACTTTCTCTGTCTCTCTCTCTCTCTCTATCTCTCTCTCACTGTCACAACTGGATTATTATGGAAGTTACTCGCATTTCCACTTTACACACCATTTCGCTGCATTCGCTTTTACCAAGAATTCGTAAATTGCGCCAGAGCATATTTTCTTATGCGGAAATCGTTGGGCAACTTTGTAGACTCAAGTATGCAAATCGATTCTGTTAGCTTAAGTGCTTTAATATTGAAGTGAACGAATCTGAAAATAAAATTGCTTTATGTTGTGTAAATTAAGTATCTTTAAGTGTCTTATCTTTATCTTGAAATCTAAGAGAATCATTAAGAATCATTAATCAGAAAGATTTTCATTTATTACCATCTCAATCTATAAACTACGAGTATAAACTGCTTAAATCTCATCTTTTGGGCGATTGTTTCTATATATACATATATATATGATAGAGTGGTCCGATCATACTTGCCATGTTTCAAGAAGTTACCTTTAAAGGTGTGAAATTACAGTTAATTAAGAGAAGAAGTGTAAAACATGACGATATCCTGTCGGAAGGATGTGGCCAAACAAACTTTTCATGCTGATGAAGAGTGCGTACATACTCGTATTATGGAGTCGGAGACGTAACGCAAATCACGATAAAATCCAAATATCCTTTAAAATTGTGGAAATGTTTTGCATTTTGTATGCCAATCAAGTATGAGCTTAGCTCAATTAATAATACCTTTTAGACGACAAACAAGTCGGCAATTAATTTAAATGAGACTTTAGTTAAGAAAATATTTATGTGATTACATTGTATATGCATTCTTCAATCCAACGAATTGGCCAGTTTTAATTGACAAAATGACGAGTCATAGCTGAGTCAGAGTGACATGCATAAATTCGTTAGCGGAACCAATTGTTGATGCCATAAATGTGATTGCTGCTTATGCCAATGCTACTGATACTGTCATTGTTGTTGTGCTGTGTTGTGTTGTGTGCTGTGTTTGGAGAAGCAATCTCTTTGCTTAATATCATTTGTGATTTGGCTTGCAGCATACATCAGATTGTGTAAGCTCCATCTGCTGGCAGCATTTAACAGCTGTTACATAGCCCTACATCCTGACCAGATGGACTTTGGGGATTGCGATTGCTGGCTGAAGCCAATTTCGTTTCACTTTGCTATCGCATGTGTACAACCAAATTAAATTACAAAACTGCGGAAATACAGATACACATACATACGCGCACACACACACACACACTCCCATATATAAATAAGATGAAGATAGCGAACAGAGCGAGAGCGTAAGATGGCTCACACACACACACACAGACAGACAGACACAGACACGTACACGTACACGCATAAATGCTTAGCCAAAATTAAAATCATATGCATGAAATGAGCGCGAAATTGAAATGGAATGAAATAAATGAGCAGCAACAACAAATTGTTAGCATCTCTGTCGCATTCGTTGCTTTTGCTTTCAGTTACATTTCAGTTTTTTGTGCTCGTCATTGCCACTTTGCCACATGGCAGGCAATTCCATTCTACCTGCCACCATCCATCGCTCGCTCTCTGACTCATTTTCCACCGGCAGACTCACGCCACCAATCACATTGCTGCCACAGTGCTGGTTGCCATTCCCCATGCCATTCGCTTCACACAACTGCTTCAAGCTTGAGACACAACGAAAGCAAGCGAAACAACGCTTTAAATGAGTGCAACAACAACAACAACAACAACAATTTCAATATTCTGTCGCAATCTGACAACGACTGCCAAGCGAGAATACACATTTCAGATCTTATCATTAGTCGAAATACAAAATTGCAATTGTGTGTCCCACTGACAGCTGCTTTTTAAGCTTTCTCAAAATACTTTCAAACGTCCATTAACTGTATCTTCTTAGCCTTGTCCTCAAGCAGTTCTATTTATTTGGCCCTGTTACCCCAATAGATGAGCTCGATTGAAATATCTGACAAACTCCACTTGCAACAGATATTCTAAACAGCATTGATTTATTGAGTTGAGCTTGAGATAAGATTCAACTATCTGTATTATCGGTAAATAACATACATATATATATAGTAAAGCTATTCCACTCTGCCCAATATTTCGTACAAGAAAAAGCGAAATTCCGTTTAAATTCGATAGGCAAATAAATAAAAAGATTCGATTTAATGGCAATGCTTAAATGTAAATATAAATATTCAAGAATGTAAGAAATGTTTCCATATAATGATAACTGTTTAATCTTTACGTAAGTCTCCTCTGATAAGTATATACATACATACATATATATTATTCAAGCTCTCGGCAACTTGCAATGCTTTCACAACTCGGTTTCGGGGCACTTAGACAAGGTCTAGAGTCAACACTCTGTAGACTGTCTCAAGCAGCTAGTTCACACATAATGTTAAGTCGAAGCAAGGCGCGACAAGTGTTGCAAGTGTGCGACTTTCAGATGGGGCGGACCATGTGGCAAGTGCTTCTGCATTCTAATTCATTGTCACGTGCTCAGCAGTTCTCCATCAAGCTAATACTTGATGTCACTATAAATCTCACTCTTGCTCTATTTGTATCTTATTCGCTGGCTCAGTCTTTTTCATTAAACATGCCTCAGTTTATTTGGCCAACTAAGCCAACCGCTGGGCGCCTATTTGTATGCAATTACGACTTTAAGCAAATCAACTAAATTGCCAGCTTAATAACGCACTTCCCCTACCCACACTGCAAAACACACTCAGATACAGACACACTCCGCACATCCTTTAGTCCACTGGACACTGCCCCTGAAATGGGTAGCGCCTGTCAACGCCCTAATGAAAATTGATGTTGTATGATTTTCACTTTCATTTTATTTGGTTGACTTTCCTTGCAGAAATAAATGAATATTTGTGTCGCACAAACAGCATAAAGCCGAAAAGAAAAAAAAACACACACACACAAATTAATTGCATTTGTTTGTGGCATATTAACCATGCCAAGGACACACTCGCAGTCCTTTCACATTTTTGCAAAATTAATATTAAATTCCACATTGTACTCAGGCATATAATAACGGCAATAATTGATAAAAAAAAAAAAAATTGTTTATCTTATAATAAATATTGAAATTTACTTGCAACAGCAATTGGATATTTATATACCCCTATTAACATGAGTCTTGGATCTGAACAGATTTCAGTTGTTGGCTAACAAAGGATTGATAAAGTTGCTCATAAAAAGGCTAATTCTTTATAATTGGCTTAACTCTGTCCTAGACGAAAAATAATAATATAATTTAATGTAATTTCAAAATGATTAAAAAAAAATGCAAACCTGATGCGAATAGTTCCACACAACTGCCAAAGTAAATTAATAGTCAAGCTTACCTAGAAAGACGGAGAATAAATAAAAAATATTGTAAGAATGCGCATTGCAAATGTATAACAAATGATATAATGAAATTGTGCAAAAGTGTGTAACAGGCAGAAGGAACAGGATTAAGAACTTGACCTGGCCATGCCAGTCTGTCTGACTTAAGAATTGTAATGAGCTTCCTGCTGCTCCCTTGCTAACCCAACCCAAGCTAACCAATCAATTTTTAACAAAATACTTTCAGCAGCCGCAATGATTTGCTGCACACATAAAGAAGTGAACAAATGTGTGCATGTGAGATAGAGAGAGAGAGATAGAGAGAGAGATAGAGAGAGAGATAGAGAGAGAGATAGAGAGAGAGATACAGAGAAAGCGCCTTCAAATCTAAATGTGATTTCAGTATCGGGCTTGGGAAGATAGACTTGCCCTGATTTCGAAGCCATAAGCAAAACTAGAAGCTGTGTTTTGATCGAATCAACATATTTAACATATAACAGCTGAGTTCAGTGGAAGGCTCTTCTTTATAACTTTGGACGGACTAATGAATTTCATTGTGCTTGCCCCGGGGAGAGAAGGTTAATATGTTAGTTTGAGTTTAATATGTAAGTTGGAGGGCAATTAACTGTGAGTGGCAGGTTGCAGGTAAGGCAGGTCGGGAACAAACGCTTACGGTTACGACCACCAGCCACATAATACAGTAGAGCTGTAATCAACTGGCTGCATAAAAGCAGAGAGCGACTGCAAGAGAAGCGATGAGTTGGGTTTGGGGTAGCTTTGATGCTGTGCGGTTGGGCTTACACTCCAGCTGCTGTGTGGCATTTGCCATTTTGCTTTTTGTGCATACATTATTTAAGACACCGCGCATGTATACGAAATATTGTTTTAAAATGCTTTCAAGCGAGAAAGGGAACGCTGGTGAACGGAAGCAGTACGCAATTCACTGAAGAAGCCATTCAGCCGCAACTCATGACGGGCCCAACAACTTTCAGGGGCACAGTCAGACACACATCCACAGTCAGATTTCCACAGGCAGATTGCACATTCACATTTTCACATTCACACTGACACATTCATATTCACCGAAATGCCAGCGAAAAGTGTCAAAAAGGCACTGATCTCGCTTGCCACTTGCTTCCTGCAAGCTTAGCAGCAGCAGCAGAGGCTGTTGCAAAATAAATATATAAAAAAAATCAAATCAAAACAAAATACTGCAAGAAATTGGAATTTGAATTGCGTTTCACAGTTCACTTCACAGTGGCATTATGCAAGGTTGATTGATATTGCATGCAGCAAAAGAAGTGCGCACAAAATCAATTTGTGGCTGGAGCATTAAAAGATGCTGAATCAGATGAAACCATGAAATATGCAATGTTCAAAATGTAATGTACTTATTGTAACAACTATAAAAGAGAAGATGCATATATATATATATATATATATATATATATATCAACGAGTGCAAAAAGAGTGAAGTTTTGCTTATCAAGTTGTTTGACTGCCTTCACAATAGAATATTTCTAAAATCGTTGGATTTTGCCAAGAATAGTGTGTGAATTGTTAAATAATTTATTTATAAATTATAAAAATTGCTCAAAACTCTTTTTCTGCATTGTATTTTCATAGGCTCCATATTGAGTTTTCATTTTGATGTCGCCTTTATTTATGAATTTAATTCGACATTTTGAAATTCAGCGTTGTTTGCGTTGTCAGTTTGTTTTGACTTTTGGGTTGTTCTACAACAGCACCAGGGCATCGCCCTTATGGCCCCACCCCTTTACCACCACTTTACCCCCTCGGGCTCAGCACGTTTCGACATCTTCATTTGCGTCACGTTCCACCGCAGCCCTAGCCACGCCAGAAAACAGCTAACCACAGACTTAACCAAATGGCAAAAGCCCATCAGCCACATAACCCCAACAAAAGCCACCCCACCCCGCACCCATAGCTGTTGCTGTTGCTACTGCCACATCCCTCCATTCCCCTCACCATTCCGTTTGCCTTAATGCGACGCCAGCTAGTAACTGTTCATTGAATTAACTAAATGAAATTTGAACGTGTCTAGCTAGACTGAATGCCAAGCGGACTGATTAACCGACCGAAGAAGCTTATGGAAATTTACCAGCCAACGCACCACCCAGCAAACCTGAACCCATCATTATCCCCACATCGACACTCCTGCACACATTTGATCTGCCTGTCAGATACCCACTTTTGGAATGTCTACGCATCGATTACATTTAATTGCAACGCTAACAACTTGCAAACGCCAATTTATGACGATTGGCTTGACCGGAAATTGAGCTGCGGAGAGCGGCTGGGTTAAGCGAGGGTTGCACTATATGAATTACCGTTTATTGGCTTTACTTGACTACGATAACTGGTCAAAGCACTTAATTAAGCGCCAGCATAACGCAGAAGGGTTGGTTTGATTGCACTTCAGCAGTATGCTGAGGAAGGCCAACAGCTCTGATAATTGTTAGTGCACACTGAGAGAAAAACAAAAACAGAAAAGAAATCATTGCAGAAAGAAAAACTATAATTTGCTAGAAATAATTTATAAATTATGCAAAATACACTTAATATTAAACAGAGCGAAACATTGAAATTTGTTCATCATTTCATTTTCTGAGTGTACCTTAAACACATTTATTAATAAACAAAGAAATTCTGATTCCATACGACACTCACTCAACCAATTCGGATTCCTTTCGAATACACAGAAATTGTATATTTTGAATAGAGCGGAAGCTATACAAGATTTAAGCTGCACCGTTTCCCACCGCATCAAACAACAAATTTAATGACACAATTGCACATGAATCTCTGCAATCTCTGCAATCGATTGTTGCACTCGGTTATTTACATTTGATTGCAGCATTTGATTGTGGCTGTTATGCATTCATCAAGCATAATTGTATCTAACCAATGAGGCATCAATCAAAGTTGAGCGCTAACAGGGCGAGAACAATGCTGCTTTTATAAATGCGCATAGTTGAGCACAATATATCCATCAAAGTTATTAAAGTCAAATAAAATTAGCTAATTACGGTAGTGGGCCCCACCTCTTGTACAACACCACCCCACCACACCACTACCCCAATAACCAACCACTCTAACAGCAACACTTGGAAAACATTCGCTTTCAACTTTCACTTTCAGCATGTTAGCCAAGGTCAAGGGACAGCGTGACGTATACTTAATGCTATAAGGCGACACAAACAAAGGTGTTTACTTTTACATACACACACACACACACACACACACACACACACACACACACACACATTCATGTACACAAAAAATATAATAAAATAAGAAAATATATAACCATGTTTACAAAACAAGTTGCTTTTATCTTTTATCATACGTCTATTTATATATGTATATTTATACCCAGCAATTGGATAAAACAACAAGTTATTAGTTGACTCTAGCACAACTAAAACTAAAAAACAAACTTCATTTATAAATGTTTATTTATAGTTGAAGTTTATATATTTATACTCACATATTGTTTATCTTTACAGAATTGGAATTGGAATTAGAGCTATAACTATATTTTTGCAATCAAAATCAAAAATAATAAGATCGCATTGACAAATACGCGAACTATTACAGAGTGTCTGCTGGTCGTGCTTGGATTATTTGTGACATTTTGTGACGTCAGAGCAAAAACAACATTAACCACAATATAAATGAAAAACTTTTGTGTATATTAGTTTACCGCTTCCTGTCATAAAAATGGTGGCTTGTCATGCGATTTCTTTAGCTGATGACGTTCATGAAGATGACGACGACGGCGACGGTGACGATGGCTGAAAGCTGCTTAGACTTGAACTGATGCCCCTCCCAAGGCACCAAATCCAAATCCAATCCCTTCCCCCAAGCCATGACCCCCAACCCCTATCTCAAACATTGTCCTTAAATGAAAGCGAAAAACAAAGTCGAAAACGAAACGGAACTCAACCTGAAACAAAACCCTTTGCATAAGCCGATAGCCGACTTATGAGTCAAAGTATATTCACTTTCATTTCAATTAAAAACTGGCGCTTGCACACACACACACACACACACATCCATCTATTGAAGTCCCTTTTGGGTTTGCTTTCATTGGAATGTAAGAAAATCTTGAATATACTTTTATATATATATATATATATATATATATGTATGAGAAAACTTTTCAACAACTGCCTTTTTTCTCGGTCTCTCTATAGCATACTTTTAAGCTTGTTGTGAATTAACAAATTGGTATAAGACGCCTTAGTTATCAGTACAGTTATTGCTGGCAAGCAAGCTGCCATGTTTTCGCCTTGCTTTTGTTTGCATCCCATATACAAATTTGTAGATTGTGTTTTTGGGTATGTTTGTGGATCACAGAACAGACTGGTTAAATTCAAACTGTGCCTTTTCGTATACTTAATTCCTTTTTGCAAATGATGGCAGACGCATTTTCATTTCTCATTTTTTTGTTGTTTTTGTTTTTCGTGATTTGGTTTCTTTTCGCTTTATTACTCTATACACTTTATACTTGGATTTGTTATGCTTATAATTCAGTTTTATTCATTTCATTATTTCAAGCATTTTCCATTTTCATTACGGTTGCTGTCGCTGTTTCGGTTACTTGGCAAAAATTATTTTCAATGCTGTCAGCGCCACGCGCTCTCAAGCTTCTCCGCTCCTCCGCTTCCCCCAACCCCCACCCCCCAGGCAACGCATCCTGCGGCATATACTTTTAATTGAAATACACTCCAGCAGCACCAGAAGCAGAAGACCACCTATTTCCGAGCTAACAACTGTGAATCCAACGACTGGCAACGCTGACTTTATATAGAAATAATAACAATAACAATTTAAATTAAGTGCAACAGGCGACAGCAAATTTGAGTAAGTAATCGTTTTTAATTTAACAAGTACGTGACAGTCGACGCATTTCTAAAGATGCCATACACGCGCCACACCCACCCACCAGCCACCCCTTTTATCACCTGAAAAGTCACTCTGCTAACTAAATGAGAGAGACAGAGAGAGAGAGAGCGTGTGTGTGTGTGTGTGTGTGTGTGTGTGTGTGTGAATAAAACAAGCAAGCTACAAAAATAATTACAAATTTTAATTGTCAACTCGATGGGGATACTCTCCACATACAAACTGCAATCTGAACCAATCAAATATTTAAAATATTTCCATGATTTATTTGCAATTCGAATTGCACGTTTTTTATATATGTATATATGCATATATATATATATATATATATATACTACATATATGCAGTGTCACAACTTTTAATAAGATTTTCATTACTCATCATTTTGTGTGGCACTGGGGTAAGTTAAGCACACATTTCGCAATATGTATTTCAAAAACAAATGGCAAAGGTAACTTTATGATGGAATTTTATGCTTACTGCGGTACGTGTCAGCTGACTCTTATTAGCCATCATAAATTGTGAGCGGAAGACGAGGAAACTTGAAAGAAAACTTATAGTTTTGCATATGCCAATCGAGTTGAATTTTCGAATATTTTCCAAATATGCACAACCACGAATCAGGTAGTTAATCATATTTAATTGAAGTTTCATTCATCTTTCAAGGTCAAACATCTTGAATGGAACTAACGATGCAAGTTCAACTAGTGTTATCCAACTAATTGTACACTGAGCAATAAAATGAATAAATTAAAAAACAGCTGGCTTAAGGGTATATTGTAGTTGAGCTCACTCGACTCAATATTTCTTACATGATTTTATTATATTAAGCAAGGGATTTTATGTGTTAAAGTCAAATAACTATGTGGCGTGATGCTGAGTTTGTGCATTTTCATGGTTGGCTCAAAGGGTTGCTATTTAAAGCAAAATAGTTCATAAAATTCGGACTTTGAATGAAAAATCAATCTGAAATGCCAACATATGTGAGAATGTGTGGCATGCAAACAAGCTTCATTTGATCGATAAGAAAGTTGCCCAAATAAAAGACAAGCAAACAGAAAAATGAGTGTATGTGTGTATGTGTGTGTGTGTGTGTGTGTGTGTGTGTGTGTGTGTTTGTTTGTGTGTCCTCTATGGCTATGTATTTGTTTTATGCTTATATGCTTATCGCTTATGGTTATTTCTTCTCACTTAATTTATTGTAAAATGTTAAATTCTACGAAGCGGAAATGTTTATTAGAGCGGAAATTGTTATTTTTAGTGTTGGCGGCGATTTGGTCATGTGCTTCTTTGTTATTGCTGTTGTTGTTGTTGTTGTTGCTGCTGTTGCTGTTGCTGTTGTTGTTGCTGTAGCTGTTGTTGTTGTTGCTGTTGCTGTTGGGTTACCTTTCATACAGATATGTATGGATATGCATATAGCAAAAGCGACGACATAACAAGTCAGAATACTCTGGTCTAGAGAGCCAAGTCCGAAACCATCTCAAATATTGAAAGTTCCACATGCTTATACAGAATATGCAACTATATTATTTGGCAAATTCTGATATACTCAAAATGCAATGAAATGCTGTAAGAAATCCCTAAAATGATGGTTGCTATTGCAAATCGGAAAACTTTTAGCTAATTACATATTATTGCACAGCACAGCTCCATTAAACCCGTTTTTATAAATCTTCAATCGTTTCATGGAATATAAGCTTTGATGATGGCGAAAGTCAGATTCTGGCCAAGGGATACATGCGATGAATGCCAACAATCAGTTTATTGATATTCATTTCTTTCTTCGTTTTTTTTTTTTTTTTTGTGTAGCATGCTTAGCTTATTAAGTTGACTGGCAGACAGCCAAGCATCCAGCCTGGCATTCTATTATCTTGCCACGCTGATGTTAATTAGTCAGTGTTGCTGTATCGTCGCCGCATTCAGTAATTAAAAATACAAAATTGAAATGATGCCCCAAAAGCAGGCTTCTGGCTGTCGGCAGTCGGCTGTCGGCTGTCGGCAGTCGGCTGTCGGCTGTCGGCAGTCGGCTAACGGCTCCAGGCTGCTTAGCTGCGAAAGGCGTCTAAGAAACGCTGGTGGGAGTTGCAAGTTCGTTGAATGTTTCACTGGCCTGATGAAAGGATTTCGGGCAGCGAACAAAAACCAACAACATTTTTATAAATGCAAAACGGCTGATGGAATTATTCGAGCTTAAGCCCAAAAGCCTGCTTTAAGTTTCTACGTATTTTACAACATTTCATTTGGTGCTCTGCAGTTGCTCTTTACTGGAATGAGTATCATTTGGAATTGATTTCCATTAATTGCTTCAAGCCACACAATAGTTGTAAGCCATCCATTTAAAATTGTTTTATTTGTGGGAACTTCTCATCTTAGAGCTTACCATCGTTATCCTTTGGGCAGCAGAACAACTCTTTAGACATCTATTAAAGCATTATCAGACAAAAGCTCGACTTTAAATACTTGAAGAAATATATATGCAAGCTCCCACAAATATGCACTTTCCATTTTCTCAGCTACTGAATGAATGATGAGCAGCCTGCACCAGCAAACCAGAAAAAGCAACCCACGCAGTCCCAAGCGGCCCCAAGCAGCCCCAAGCAGCCCCAAGCCGCGCCACCAGTCAACATTTCAAATTAATTTTACAGTTGCCGCTGCGGCGTGCAGTTAGCCCATAGTCCCCATGCCTTAGTCCTGCCTGATGCCTGAGTCCTGGCGCCTTGCGTCTTGGTCCTCGCTTCTTGGACACCTTGTGCACAATAATGAAGTGTCAAATAAATGGCTGTGTCTGTGTGTAGAATGCATAGCAACTCCAGATGCGAAACAAAAGGCGAGGATATGCCAGTTACTTGAAGGCATTCTCCTATGAATGCTGGTCCTCATTACGTCATTCATTGCGGCCAACTCTTTAACCAACTTGAGCGTAACTCTGGCCAACTACAACTATTTACCAAGTTAGCTAGTTACAAAACTTAGTTACTTATGGTTCTGATAGTTTCCAACCGGGTTCCTAACTCATCGAAAACTTGTTCAGTCAAAAAATGTATAATTTCACAGCTTCTGCTAAGCTGGCAAAAATATCAATAGTTTTTAGCTGTCTTGCAACTTAAATCCTTTTAATAGCAGTTCAAAATAAACTGAAACTTTTGACTAGAATTTACGCGTCTCGTTTGGGGAATAACAGATAAAAATAACTGTCGGTCATTTAATTTGATTTTGAAAACGACTTTCGAGTGGCCGAGTTACCAGCACCAACCATGATTGGGAGTGAAAAGCGCAGTTTATGTGGGTTGGCCAATTTATAACAACAACAAACTCAAGGCAATCAATTTGTTGTCAACGTAATCTTTGCGTGGTTGGCGCCTCTTTGTGTTTGCTGACGTCATCTCACGGTTAATGGGTTGAGCTTTTCAATTTTTTTCCGGCTTTGCATAAATCAGTGCCACACCTGCCACGCCCCACGCCCACCCCCCTCCCAGTGGAAATTACCGCAGCTCATGGCCAACGTGTTTGAGCCTGCACTTAATGTATTCACTTTTCACTTCTTTTCACTTCTATTCACCTCTATTCACTTCTATTCACTTCTATTCACTTCTATTCACTTTTATTCACATGTATTCCTGCCAACTGTAACAGAAATATTGGAAAACAGGGGCAAAAAAAACGACATGCGTCCAGTGGCCAAGAATTTAATTGAAAATTCGCTTAATTCAATTGCAAACGCAAAACTAACCGATAAAAAAACAAACAGCTAATACTGCAGCAGATGGCAAAGGGGGGGGGGAAGAAGTGTGTTGGGTTGCAAATAGACAATGCGACAAGTGATGAGACAAAAAAATGCACAAAACTCAAACATTAAACAGCAACAAAAACAACAGCAACAATTACACAGTGGTTAAAAGCATTCAAAATATACAAATTGATTTTCGCAGAATCTCTCACAACTAATGCGCAAATTTGATAATTGTGACATCATTTCATAAAAGTTAATATAATCGAATAATGATTTAATCGAATAATGATTTAATCGAATAATGATTTAATCGAATAATGATTTATCGAAACATGTCTTCACTTAATCAATGCTAAGTTAACAACGCTTTTCATTTGTAATAAGTAATAGTCAAATGGTGTCAAACCGTAACCGAATAGGAACTGAAATTATTTGTGCATACCACAGCCAAATACCGTAAAACAATTTTGAATCAAATCATGATCTTTAACGGCACCTTCGCACTTACCGGAACCGGAACCGATTCACTCTTAATAGCTCCAACTGTCGTTATTAATACGGAAAAGTTTCTAAGCCGAGACTAAAAAGGTTCAAAATGACCTCTGATTCCACAGCTTTCCATGATATGAACTATATAATTCTTTCATTAGATTTTCAGTTTGAAATGTTGCAAATGCAAATTTAGCAAATTTAGCAAAAATTGAATCTCAAGCAAATAATAAAGATTCACTTAGATTCGCTTAAAAAGATATTTTTATCTGATGTTCAAAGTGCAAGTTTCGATCTGAATGACAATAAATTCCAATGAAAATGGGCAACCAACTACTGTTCTAGCCAAAAAAAAAAGAAAAAAGTAATAACCCTTTGCCCCACTGCGTTCACTTCTCGAAAGAGGGCTTGTCGGATGCTGTCATGCTGGAAAATCGGTATATAAACAAGAAAGAAAACAATGAAAGCCACAACAACAACAAGAACAAGAACAAGAACAGCAACAGCGCCGGCGAAGCTGGCTGTAAAAGTTAAGGAAAATATTTACAAATGAATTAACGTAATGAAAATAAACTGGAGCACAGATACACGGCCATGATGATGATGTTAATGATGATAAAAAATAAATTGATAACAATCTATTGTTCTTGCTGCCGGCGATAATGAAGTTTGCTGTGACGCAGTGCCCACACGCCAACACGCTCCGCACTCACATTCACATCCACAAATGATAAATGCGTATTATAAAACCATTTGACTGCACCGCTAACGGGGCTCTGATAAGAGTAGTCACGGACGGACAAGTCAGTGGTAAATGCAACATTCATATTCATATGTAGAGGTGCAGACCTTGGCCTACAAATAAACAAGCCGCGTAAGAAAAATATATATATAAACACAGAATAGCGAGTCCGCATTTGGAATAAGCAGACAAACATCTGGCAAAAGTATAAATAGATAAATATGATCAATCATGAAGTAGACAGCGCCAATTAGATCTGCCAAGAGATTCTAGAATGGTTTTTTGGTAACATATCAACTTTTATTTGGCCAGAGCATGCCTGATTGCCGATGTTTGTCACAATTCGAATCAAGCGTAAAAGTTGATTAAATCTGGTGTATTTCATTGGTATTCATTGCTTGTTGTGTGTTGCAAGCCAATTCCAAAAGGGTTTCACGGCCGATTAAGGTACACATCCATCTGAAGTTCTTTGTGAAAAATTCCTTAATCAGGCGAAACCACAAATTTTTGTGCCACAACTCTGTTTTGCCAGTTAAGAGCTCTCAAAATTGAGAATCGTTGTTTTTTCCGACAGGCTGAATGTGGACAGAGTGAATTTTAGTAACCCTTGCTTGCAACATCCTATAAATGTTGCTCTGGTTGCTTCAAATACAATTATATTCAGATCTGGCGATTATTTTTAATTAAAAATAAATTAAATTTATTCTCGTTCTTCCGTAAATATTATTTATAAATAACGATTTTATTTATACACATTCCATTTAATCAGATAAGAAACACATTTCAAACATATTTCTATCTAAGTTGAGCTAGTCTCGTATTTGCATGCAATTATCTCGTCAAAAGCTGTCAGATAATCTAATTGTGAATCATTTCATCAATTGAGGAACACAGCCACACACACCCTACACACACACACACAATCGTTGTGCACTTAAATTTACAGTGTGGTATCTATCGACAGGAACCCATATAATTTACTCTCAGCAGGAATAGGAGCACATAATCTCAATTAAATCAATTTGTTTGCCAACCCATCCAAACACCCACATAGATTGACACTTTGCGGCACATTCACACATTCACACATTCACTCATTCACACATTCAGACACTCACAAATCCAGATTCATTCGCTTACATTCAGACATTCAGACACATTTGTAACGTCAATACAACTGATGCATCGGTGGCAGGTTCAACAATTTGGGTAACAAAATAGAAGCGATACCAATTTGTGTGCCTCATTTTCAGCAGAGATTTTGGCAGAGAATACAGAACTGGTGATTAGCAGCAGATAAGCGTAATGGACACAAAACGTTTGATATATGCAAATTTGGACTTTTCACATTGACAAAATCTTTTGCTGTTGACTGTTTCCAGTTCGTTATATAACAGTTGGCTAAATCCATGCTAGCAATATTAAATCAATAGTCAACATGTATTTAGCTCAATGGCTTCAATTATTAGTTACTAAATTTAATTATTATTATCTCAAATATGAAAAAAAATGAACATTGTTTAATAATCTCTTTCACACAAGTCACAAGCCCAGCCACAAATATATATTTCTTATCACTATTTTCGTAGTTTACATTATATGTGATAAATGCTGCAGAAATGATCAGCTAACAAGGATAAGAAATTGATAGATCGATATTCATGAACGTGTTTTTTTTTGTTGTTGTTGTTGTTGTTGTTGGTGTTTTTGCCGATTTGTTGGGCTTGGCCCTTGATGATTTAACAGCTCCCCGGTTGGCAATAAACGAAATTTAAATGCAACAAAATAGCCAACAACGGAGCTACAGTTCGAATTAGACTTCCAGATACAATATGATAAGCCTTTGTAATAGCAGGAGCCAACAATTATTTGTTTTGGACAGACCAGCAGACAGACAGACAGAGAGGCAGACAAACTAACAGGCAGGCAGGCAGGCAGGCAGGCAAGCAGGCAGGCAGGCAGACAGACAGACAGCCAGACAAACAGACAGACAGACAGACAGACAGACAGATATATAGATAGATGGATAAATATATAGATAGAGAACCCGCTGGTTGTTGTTTGCTCTGTGGCCATTTGAATCCCATGGAGCGTCATTTGAGTGTACGTCCGGGCACTCAAAAGGAATTTTCTATCAGCATTGTTCCTTGTGCTACGTCGGCTCCCAATCGATACGGCAGTTATGTGTGTGTGTGTGTGTAGAGTGTAGAGTGGGTGGCGCATTAAAAATTACAATACTCAGCATAAGACTCAACTAAAAAAGGCAATCGAGTGGCTTGAACAAACAACGCAGTGCCAGCTAAAACACTAGAGCACTCCTCGATGGTCCTTATCCAACATTTATTTATGCAGATAATAAGCTCTAGAGATATGCGAAGCACCAGCACAACAAGGGCGGTTAGGGATTCAACTCAACCAATAAGATCAGAAGAGAACCCTGTATATAATATTGACAAGGCCAAAAAGTGAACTACTTCCACGAATTGAGGGGTTCATTAAATGAATATACGATTTTTTTCAACATTTTCCAAATGATCCAAAATGATGTGAAGGTTGACGAATTATTCTTATTATTATTATTAACAATTTATTTATATTCATGGGGTCAGACATGGTTACAGCAGCCAGCAAACATCTTTTTTGCATAACTGGAACCACTTTCGAGAGATTCTGGGCATAATTGCAACCGCTTCCTTTCATTTCATACTTTTGCATTTGGCTTAAAAAGCATCCGTGTTGTAAGCGGTTGTAATCAACAAGTGTTTTTAATTACAATTAGCGATGTTCTATCTCCCATCAATTTTTGAGCTGCTGTCAACTGCTACGGCAGTCGCAGTTGTTGCAGCCAACATTGGGGCGTGCCACGCTAAGAGAAATGGTATCAGGCCATGGTAGCTGCCAAGACATGACGACTTGTACCAGTAGCTCGAATAGCGAATAACTGACTGACTGTCGAACAGTGTGACTAAATAACTAACTGACTGTGTAAAAGTTTTGCAAAAGAATTTGTGTAAGGCGGAAATTGTCAGTGCACAATATCCGTTGATTTGTGCGCAGAGAAAATGACATCTATTGACATGAAACGAGCATGGGGCTTGGCAAGCAAATTATGCAGCGTTGGTGTCGTCAGCAAGTCATCAGCATCAGGCAATAGTAGCAGAGACCATTGTCGTCATTATTGAATTTGCAATTTGAGCGGAAATGTATTGCAACGGTACGGAACGAGACGAGGCAAGATAAGAACCAAACTGGGCTTGGATGGGCTGGACTCGGCTGGGCTGGGCTGGTCTGGTCTGGTCTGGTCTGGTCTGGGCTGGGCTGGGTTGGGTTGGTCTGGGCTGGACTGGGCTGGGCTGGGCTGGGCTGTGCTGAGAATAGGGACAATTCCCATCGGTATTCATATCGCATGACCAATTAGCTGGCCCGGATATGCAAAACTTGGCTCAAGTATTTGACGATCTAACCTTAAGTAAATTAACCCTTAAACAGGGCTTGGCCAAAGCATGCATGCGTTGAACTGAACACCCCTCTGTCAGTCAGCTCGTTTGGCCACGAGTCCCTTTATTATTTACTTTCAATTCCCCAAACAGCACTGCAACATTTGCCAATTCAAAACACTCACACACACACTACACACACCACACACAGCACACACACACAGCACACACACACAGCACACACACACAGCACACACACACATACACACACATAGATAGATATATGCAGGCATACCTTTTGAGGTTGCTTGCTATTAACATAAAGAAGTGAAGAAAACTATGCTGGGGTGTCTGGCAAGCAAATACTGCTGAGCCTAAACTAAATAAATAAATGAATAATATGTACATAATATATATATATATATATATATATATATATATATATATATATATATATATATATATATATATAAAATAAAATGGCGAAATTGAAACGAGGCAGCCAAATGCTTGTTGCTATTTCGCCCCTATTTTCTTTTCCTTTTCTTGCCACTGGGGACCCACAGCCAGGTGGATAAGCAGTGGCAAAGTGAAAAGCGAACAGAGAGACGACAATGAAGCAACCATTGCCTGTCAATACGTGCGTCATTCCGACAGTCAGCCAGTTGCCCAGTCAGTTAGTCAGTCGATTTGTCACTTTTTCCTAAGGCAATGTCAATATGCATACCCTGCCGAATTTTGTGGGACGCCTCAATCCTGCACAAAGCTTAACCAACGGTCAAAACATAAAAAAAGAAATAAATAAATTTAAAAAATAATTAAAAAGAATTCACAACTGAAACAATAAATATTTATTCAATTTAATAATTATTACATAAATAATAATAATAATAATAATAATAATTCATATTCAATTGCAAGGGCATTCGAGATTCGGCATATACTGCAAACTCTCTTTAAAAGCTACACTTTGGCCTTCAATGCCCGCCGGAGGCATGGCTCTTAGGCAGGTAGGCAGAAACACGTCGCGCAGGCAAAACTCATAAAGTATATTAACAAAATCTTCGATTGCACTTTGGTCGTAGCTTTTTCATTTTCGCTCCTTTTTTTGTTTGGGGCATGCCCCAATGTGTATACTAGCCCAACAACAATAGAGTTTTTGGCAGCCTGTGAGACCCCCAACACCTGTCCTTTCCTGTCCTGTTCCCAGGCCTGCCCAATCCTGCTCTGTTCTGCCCTTCGCATGACAAGCGAGTATCAATGTTTCCGTATCTATATCTTGCCCGAGTTAACAAAGTACCAAAAAAAAAAAAAAATACAAATAAAAAGGTCATCGCGTATTTCTCGTTAAAAATTTGTAGCATTCCAATGCCTGAACATAAGCATATACACATACATCATTATATACACAAATATATGTACTTATTATTGTGGATAAAGTGGAAAGATTGGCTGCCTGCAAGCTGCTCTGCAAATGATACACGACCTGTAAAGTTGGAATATAGTCTCAACTAAAGAAAGTTTTAAAGTAGGCTTTGAAAAACATAGAAATCACTCGGAAGCGAGAGTATTCATTCAAAAGTAACATTCAACACAACTAGAAAGTCTGAATCTGCAATTTAAAACTTACATTTATATAAAGTACGATAATAAGTTAATAAGATAATAAGTTAATAAGTTAATAGCACAGATGATGCAGCAACAACGGGCACTCTACACCCTGCAGCAGCGGAAGTCGGCGACGCGCCAAGAAATGACGTTTTCGGAACAATTCATGTCCTGGTAAGTGAGACGACCACGATGAAGCGGAGATAACATATTTAACTAATGATCCACACAGTGCCGTAACAGATAGATTTTCGGAACGTGGCCAGCGTAGCGGAATTCATCGCAGCTACTACTGCAACTATAGCACCAACACCAACTACAGCTGCAACTATAACAACTACTACATTTACAGCAACAACTATAGCAACAACTACAGTAACAACTACTGTAACAACTACAGCAATAACTACAGCAACGACTACAGCGACAACAATAGCAACACGGAGTACATCGATTACATGAAGTCGACGATGCCGCTTCATCGACTGATTCAAATGAAGGTGGAAATGCAACGCAACTACAATGACACGTTCCTTAACCGGGTTCTCCTGCTGCTGCAGCTGTTCGCGATTTGGGGCATTGGTGCAATAATGCAGGGCGGCCATGTGGTCTTCAATGTCACCCAACGCAACACTATTCGCAAGTTGCTGTGGAATCTACTCTTTTTCAAGGGGCACAATGTTCTGTTCTTTCTGGGCGTCGTGGTAGTCTGGCCGTGGATAATTCTCAATAGCCTCGTCGCACTTTGCATCTCGCTTCTGTTTTGTTTGAAGGAAGTATTCTACACACTTGCGTTCAATTATGTTTTGGGGTAAACTTTTCCGCACTTTTGGAGGGATTTACAAGACACAGAGGGAGAGATTGAGATCTAAATTCGAAAATTATATGGAACTAATCGTGTAAACCAAATTTAGATTCTTGGGAAAATTCTTCAGTATTTTTTAATTATTTAATTCTTTTATCACATGAATAACTGCTTTTGATGCAATTGTAATAAATAATATCTTATATTTACAAGATACAAATGATTTGTGTATATTTTATCACATACATTTGCTAGAATATGTATGTATATAAAACCCAATGTCTGCTCTAATATTTGAGTTATCGGCTTCAATGCACTTTAATCCAGATATCAACATTTGAGTCATAAGTTTTATTTTTTATTTGAACAGCTTGCTGAGGTATGTATGTAATTGTATGTCTGTATATCATATCATATTTCAAGCGGACCATTCCATTCCACGCAAGTCATTATTTTGGCCCAACGCGACCTTCTTTTCAATGTTTTTATCTCAATCAAAAAAAAGGCAGACGTCTCATGTTATATGTTATATATTATATTATAACATTTGTTTGGCTGTACCCCCCCAAATGTGATTAGATTCCATCCGATTGTTAAGCATGTATCAATTTCATTTCAAGAATTTGCCTACTTGACATTTCGTTGGTCAATTATCTATGCGATTTCCAATTAGCAATTCCTATCATTCCACACTCGAATGCCGTCAATCAATTATGCATTTGTCCACTACAACAATGGGCAATCAAATTGTTGAATTTATCAGCTACCACATCAACTTAATGCTTTCATAATGCCCACATGCAAAATCTATTGTTGAGCACAGAATCGTTAACATTTATTAATATTAAACTGTAATTTAATCGATCTGAATTCGATTATCAACAATTTTACAAATATTGGTGTCTGCTTGTGTGTGTGTGTCTATCTACAGTGTCTGACATCTCAAATAGACCAGTATTAAAGAAATATGTGTTTCGGATTCAGCTCAGTATTGGATTGTAGCCACATATAATTCCGTCCATCGGAGCCAAAAATGATGAATTTGGACTCATCTGCAAATATAGCAGTGTTCCAGAACTCAAAATCCTTATCCTTTACTTGATGCGCTTATAAAGGACTTTTTCCGTGGTACTCGGGCATTGAAGTCATGTTTGCGCAGGACCATGCGCACAGTTTCCACACAGAACTTTTTCCCCATTTCATCCTGCACCTGTTGAGTCATTTTTGGAGTCGATGGCTTAAGATTTTCCCTTATTTTCCTGATGATCCTCCGCTCGTCCTCGTCGATGAAAATCTTGTTTGGTGCCTTTCTGCCCTTGCCCTCAATCCGAATCCGAGTCGACGAAGCGCCGAATGATGTTATACATGGTTGAGTTGCTCAGATTGACCATTTCAGCTATTCGGCGATGTGAATATCCGTTTTTGTGGTGTTCCAGGATGAGTTTCCGTTGTTCAATGGTAGTCCGTTTGTCCATAGTCCTTGTTGGCTTATTGCACCCGAGATGCAGGATATAACTAAACTGACTACGAAGGATTGGTCTATTTATTCCGAAAACACTCAACTTTAGGTAAAAATCCGGGTTCTATGGCACCCAGATGTCCATAATGTACCTGGTCCAAATAAGCTGTACACAAAAAATTGGGTACTTTTTACATAATCCTACCTAGCAGGTGGGGAAACCTCAGTTTATTAGGGTCATATATTAATTTTGGTGGTTAATACATGTACCTACCATCGGTCTTTGGAATTTTTGAAAAATAATTAATAATTAGCTTATGTCAGGCAATTACTTTGTTTCTTTGATGCTGGTCTATTTGAGCTGTCAGCCACTGTATGTAGCCTGTGGATTGTGGTCTATGTTAAATCACGCTTGCAATTATTATTTTTGCACCAGCAGCAATTAGAGTGTATTGTAATTCAAAATTGCAGTCAATTTTCAATTTGTAATACACAGTAATATGGTAAAGAGCAAATCATGCTTGCAACAAATAGATAAAGTTATCGCAATTGCGAAATATGTTGTGGAATATAAAAAAAAGTTATGCTTACTTTCATCTTAGTAATTACTAAGTTTTCGCTTGGTTAATTCAGCCATGCAAATGGGCACACCACAAACAATTTATCGACGGCAAAAAGTCGGAGAAAACTTCATTATGAAGCATAACACTTTAAGCACACATGCAACAACAAGAAAGCCGCATTGTGAGGTAATCTAATCAGAAAATTAGTTTGCTCTATCTTGTTTTGAGTGAAGTTAGGTTTGGGCTAATTTTTGGTGGAAAAGGAAAAGTGTACGGGGCAGCACACCTCGCTCCCCCCCCCCCCCCGCACTGCACATCCAGCCCAACACTATCTGACATGGACATGGACAGCAAAAGTCTGTCATTTAATTTTAAACACATACACACAATGCTCGGCGCTCTATTCTCTTTAATTACAATTTATGGATGCTTCAAGTTGCCACGGGACACAAAACAAATTGGCGGCGTCTCAAGAAAGGTAAAATAAGAATAAGAAAATTAGAAAGAAAACGAACAACAGCAAACAACAATCGAAAGGTGAAAAAACAAGCAGGCCAAAGAAAAGCAAAAGAAAGTAAAAAAAAAAATGGAAAAAAAGGAAAAAAAGTAATTACATAAAAGCAACAGCAGCCACCACAAGCAAGGGCAACGCACGATGCAAGAACAACGGCAACAGCAACAACAACAGGAAGAAGAAGAGGGGGGGCTAAACAAATTGCCGAAATCTTGAGTGAGTTTGTTGAGTGAAAAGTTTTGAGCTGAGCCTACAAGCAAAAAAGAAAAAGAAAAGAAAAACACCAAATTGAGCACAACTCAAGCCAAAATGAGTGACGTCTGCGCATTTGGCACACGCTCTCAACTTGGCCAAAATGAGAATAACGACCGTGGTTCAATACATGTGCGAAACTATGCGGAAAGTGACAGCTGCAGCCAGTCTTTAATGCGAACAGCTGTTCGATGCATAACACTTGGTATCTGAGATGATACAGAGATCTGTGATAACAGTTAATTGCTTAAGCCAAGTCGTAGAGTAAAACTCGTTAAGCGCATTTCCCAAATATCAATTCAAGAAAATTATTGCCTTTAATCAATGCATATTCATTGAATATTGGAATTATTGATTAAAAACATAATAAAATATATTTAAGCATTAATTTCATATAACAATAAAATAAATTATAGTCGAAATATATATATATATATATATATATATATATATATATATAATAGTTGATTTCACCTAAAACAAGTGCGTGACAAAGTTTCACTGTGCCACATGACTAGGGCAAAGGCATTGACATTGTCGGCAATTGTGTCAATTCGATGTACGCACACGCACACACACATAGATAGAAAATAACACGTGCTTAACTGCTGCTGTCGATGTTGTTGTTGTTGTTGTTGTTGTTGTTCGTCGGACAGCTGCCGCCTAGAGAGCTGTGGACACATCTTATGTAAGCCGCGCCAGCACCCAGCAGATAAACCAGCATTACGCATACGCCATGGTTAGCGCCGAAATGGCCATTATATAAGGGGGCGCCAAAGAGCAGCAGTCGACATCTGACGCCTGATGGATTTCTGACGTCACTCTTAACTAGACATTTGATGTTGTCGCTGTTAGCGCAGTTCCTGCTACTGCTACTGCTACTGCTGCTGCCAGCAGCAACATAAAGCAACACAGAGCAGCTTAGCTCGTATATAAAAAACAAAACAAAACAAAACAAAACAAGAAAACACAAACGGCCATATTTTTTTTAATTACCTAAACAAACAAAACAAAGCGTGCAAAGAGCGACGAGCGACGAGCGACGACTTGAAACACATAAACTTTCAGGCAATTAATAAAGTTTTTCTTTACCATATTCTTGTAGTTTTTTGTTGTTGTTGTTGTTTTTTTTTTTCAAATTTATTTTTGTGTTTTTTATATTTTTGTAAATATTTAGAAACATCAACAACGGCAACAACTAAATCAACTGGGCAGCAGCCCTTTTCGCTGTTGTTGTTTGCTTTGAAAACTTTTAGGTTCGCTGGATCGTTATGTGCACAAACATATACAAATACATATATACATATGTAAACTTATACGTATACAATTTGTTTGCCCACACGTGCTAGTGCATATACACACATGCACATGGATATGTAAATGTGTATGTTATGCTGCCTTAAGTGAAGGCTTTGGTTGCCTTTCCTTTACAGCTCACGCTCAACCAAAAAGCGTAGCAAGCGCCAAGCACCGAACCGAAAGCTCACAAAAGGGAAGGGGAAAAACCGGACTGAAAAAAGAAACAAGTAGGAATGTCCTAGTCGAGGGAGCTCGACTAGAAAATATCGTGTAACCGAGTGTTTACCTACCAAGTGGCACATACATATATCTTTAATATTGTGGATTTCAATCGGAAATCGATTTGAATTGACTAAAGTGATCGATAACATGAAATTGAGCTGCGTTCGATATGCGAGAACATAAATTCCAAAGTGCCTTGCTCTGACAAACACATTGATTCGACTTTTGATGCTGATATATATATGATATATATAGGTATTTGCTTCCTTCTGCCTGTTACATAGTTCTCCACAAAGGCAATATACCCCATTTCACTCATTTCCAATGGATTTAGTGTATAATTACTTATAGAAAAATGTTGCTTCAGTCAACGAAAATAAAATACCCTTAAGGAAATCATTGATGCAGTAAAGAACATTTAGCCTAGAACTCGTTTTGATATCATATATAAAAAAAAGCAATAAGTACTTAAAAAAACCCTCCCTGCTTGCCCCGCTAAGTTAAATGCAGTTTAAACATGACCAACAGGCAGCAGACGGACAGAATTGAAGAGAACATACTTCAGCCAAGTCCGAGCTGAAGTGGCAACAACAAAATGCGCCATAAGCCCATTCAACGTGCACCTTCAAAGGCTCAGATGGCAGAAGGTTAAGAGCACAGAAAATAACACAAAATAAATAAAATGGGAAAACGGCACTTCGATTACGGCCAGCTAAATGCCGTCTGATCTGGATCCATTTCGCTAACGAGCCTGACAACTTACAAATTGTGCCACAGCGTCAATGTCAGTTGGAGACAAATGGAGTTACAGCTGCTCTGTACAACAGTCGACAGACAACAGACAACAGTCGATAGTCGACAGACGACAGTGTTTTGGGCCCAAACTTTGCGAACATTTCCAAAATGGGTAAATGTGATGTATTTTACAGCTCGGGACTTGAAATGTTGAATAACAATCGATTTCCGATTTCTAATCGAGAATTGAGGCGTAATTCCGATCATCTGGTAAAAATAATTTCTCATTTATCAAAATAAAATCGTAATCAAATTGATGATTGGCACAGACCTATGGGTACGGAATATCTCCTATAGATTATGGACTTAAATACAAACAATTTAAATCAAATTTTAACTTACTCTGTCAAATCAGCTCTGTACGATTACTATTGAGTTATATATATTATATATATCTGTAAATATGGTGATAATTAAGTGTTACAGTGCTCTACATATTTGTTTTTTATAATATTGCTTCAAATAAACAGAGCATTAAATACAGAATAATAAAAACTTGTTGTGTACGATAATAAATAGCTCGGGTGCTTTATACTCTTACAGACTATATCTCTTTCTAGACATCAAAAAAATCGAAGAAGAAGAATAAGAAGAATAAGAAGAAGAAGAACTAGTCTTGTTCATCGGCTGCCAAATGGGGTGCATGAAATGATGTTAGAAAGACGGCAATCGAACCACACCTGCAGTCGCCGCAAAAAGCCATAAACAAGAAGGCGCATTAATCAAACGCCGTAAGATAGATGATGGGGCCAACTGCAGAGGAAGAGCACCGAGCACCGAGCATCGAGCACCGTTTGCAGCTCACACAAAGATGAAAAGTGGATGTCGCAAGTTGAAGCGCATTAATTAAGCCATAACAATATAAAACAGATTTCGCTGCTGTCGGTTGCCAGCAATAAAAATATGAAAGAGCCAAAAATCAAAAACTGTTTTCTTCAAATGACAATGTTTACGATTTCTTCTTCCTTTCCTTTTCGTTTTCTTTTCGTTTTTTTTTTTGGTTTTTTTTTTTGTTGCTGTGCTCAAGCAAAAATTTACGACGGCACAAAATAGAATGCAAATAATTTTCGCCATGTGGCGCCGACAAATGGCAAAAAGCACATAAATTGTTTCTTGTTAAGTAAATGAATTTGTTTACAGTTTGAAGAGCTTGAGCACAGCAACCAAAATAGAGAAAATAGCATTAATTTTCTTCATATACACATATATATATATATTTTTTTTGATTTTTGTTTTCTGGTGATTTTTGTATTTTGGCAGCGCAGCTAATTAAAAGTCGCTCATACGCCGCGTTGGCGACTCTTTGGTGTCAAGGACGGCAAACAATTAATCCATCAAAAAATAACTGATGCGATTGACTTGAAGCATCATTATTCAATATTCACTTGAAACACGCAGCCAGCTTCTTCTAATTGCAGGCGATTTGTTTGCCACAACATTTGAACGAAGAATTTGGCAAAAATAAATTGCTGTATTTTCGAGTGTATACTGTACACAGTTGGGGTTAAACCAATGGGTGCAATGCGCTTAACTCGAGAATTTTCCATCTTGCCTTGCAGCAGCATTATAAAATGATTAATTCTTACGTGGAATGCTTTTCAATGAAATATTGTGTTACTGAACTCGGAATAACTCAGCTGATCTTCTTATATTTTATTTGTTTGTTTTTATTATCAATTCAAATTCAGAACTGGAACTGAACATTTTTTTAAGAAACAGTTGCAGCAACAGTACCATAACGGAACCGAATACAAAAACAAATTTGGAAACAATTCATAACCTTTACTCCTTGACAACCGGAACCCAAATATAATTCAGGATAACACCATGCCCAAAACAAATATTTATTTATTTATTTATATATTTAATGTCAACTAAAGTTAAATTAAATTCAATTTTCAATTATGTTTAAGATTAAAAATTGTAAAAGACGAAATGTTTTTAAGATTTAAAACACATAATTTTAAGATATAAAATGAAGAGTTGACAAACAAATTCAAGTGAAGAAGTTCGAAAAAATCAGCAATAAATTGAAAGAGATTCTACAACACTTATATTCAATATATATATTTTAAAGTAGGAGTTCTATTATTTTGACCGCAGCTGTATGGGGAACGGCGTATATGAATATTTTTGACAAACGCTTTCAGCCGCATTTATATTGTTTTCATTAAATTGTTTTTATTTTTCGTTTGCGCGACACGCAATACACACTCTTCTCTCCCACTCACACTCACACTCACACTCTCTCTCTCTCTCTCCCTCGTTTGCCTGGTGCACGAGTTTAAATTGAATATATATACGCTTTGAGGCTGCCACAAAATCCAAGCAAGCGAAAAACAATAACCACACACAATGCTCTAAATAAATGCCGCGACAATGATGAAGCTCCGACTGGCATGTAAAATTAATGGGCCCCTCTCTTCCCACCCCAACCGCACATAGCTGCCCCCCCCCCCCCAACCAACCAACACCCAGCTGCCGCAGCAGGGCGTGTGAACAATTACCAAATCAATTAGTTGGTCCGCATATAATTTTATTAATAGCAACCCATTCACACCAAACACCAGCAACGAAACTTTTAATATGGAATTTAAATTGATTTTCCAATGCAATCAAATATATCAAAGAAGCTAACTAAAAGCTATATTCCTGATATGTATATATAAATCGGATAATTATTTGAAATGCAAAGGCAAACAAGTAATGGCAATGTGCACACAGGACGAGCCATTTCCGATCCTACATAGGTATATACATACATATGTACATATAGTATAGGTATAGCATGATAAGCATGAGTGTATACACGGGTATTTGAGCTCAAGAAGTACGCTTGGACCAGAAACCAGAAAGTAAATAAAGAAAAAAACAGTTAACTCTTCATAATTATTATATTAAACATTGAAACAAACGAACGGATTGTGTACAAACCTCTGATTGGAATGAAATATTCGAAAAAAAAAGAGCAATACTTAAGTTAACTATTGTTTATCTGCCAAAATAATACAGTTTATAAAAACATAAACATAAATATAAACATAATAAGCACTTGTGCAACTTTTATTGACTTTTGTTCAAGGCATTTTTCTAAACGTTGCACGATTGCAGCGTGCACAAAAGGCCCAGACTGACAGACATCCAGACAAGCACAGACACACACAGACACACACACACACACAGACACACACACAGAGACACACACACAGACACACACACACAGACACACACACACACAGACACACAGACAGACACACACAATGGGTGTTTGTGTTAGCCCTTTCGTGCACTTTACTGCTGTGCGCACAACAAAGCCCAAACAATAAACGTCGACCACTCAAAAGACAGTCATTAATGGAGCTTTTAAATTTGGTGAGGCTAGCTATAAAGCTTTGGCAACTGTAGATATTACCACACCGATGTGTGGTTGCCGTAAGTGGGCGTGGCTGCACTTCTTTTTTTTGCAGCAAATGTTCGAAACGGTTAATTATATTCTCCCACCGAATTTGCTAATACTACCTCTCAAATTGTGGTAGTAAAATGGTTACGCGATGTGGCGGGGAGGCGGCAACGGGTGTAGGCGGGAACATACATATATGGCAATACTTGAAGCACATCAGTTGCCATTAAAAATGGAACTTCAGCATTAAGACTATGCTTGAAAAATTTGGTGTTATTTTGCATTTGCATTCATCCATATTGTTGATGACAATTTAAACTCATTCTTCTGACATGGCATACACATTTATATATATATATATATATATATATATATATAGCATTATATTTGCGAAAGAAGGCGTGGTTTTATCTATGTGCACTTATCGAAATTATCGATTAATTTGGATCCCTTAATTTGAACACCGTGTGTGCCGCGGCATGTGCATATATATATGATATGCGTTTCTAAAAGCACAACATGAAAATAAACGTAGAAAAAAACCAACAAAAAAAATAGGGAAAATAATATGTAATAAAATTGATGGTCATTTTATGGGATTACTATTGCAACTACAAATGCGCAAGTGCCTCATGAATTATGCAATTGATTATCTCATGCATGTTGAATTGGTTAATTTGTGCGCTAATCTGCTTCACTGGCCAATGGACAAAGTGGAAGTGGACAACCGCAATGCGTACTTGTGCCTCTGGCCCGGAACTTGGCCATAGGAATTTCTTTGCTTCCATTGCATATCTGCTGCCCCTCGCCACATACCCTCCACTCCTAAGCTCCGTTCACTCACCGGTGCAAAGTGCCTTTTCTAATTGCAATCAAAATCCTTTTTAACTAATAGCAAAATTGTGTTTTCGCCACGCCCACAAAGCGTGTGGCAATTTATGCATAACAAGCTGCATGTCTTTTTTTTTCTCTCTTTTTTTTTTTGTTGTTGTTGCTTTTTTGTTATTGTTATCAAGCATGGCACGTTGCCGTTGCCAGTTGAACGTGTCTTCTGGCTGCAACGACGCAGAACTGAACTGGTAACCAGAACACGGTATGCCAATCAATGCACTTAAATTTAAAGCATGCAACAATTTTTTTTATCAAACCGGAATATTAAAATGATAAACACTTTTTTCTTTTTTAATATAACTATCATCATCATCATCATAATCATAATCATAATCATAATCATCATTTCTAAATAGCCATATGCCGCAGGTATGAGCGGCATGGCTGGTGAATATGATTTAAGCGGAACATCTGCACAAACCAACTGGCAACCCCACAACATAAGCCTACAGCGTCAGTGGATAAGGATGAGTCCCAGGAATATGATACGATAATTTGTATTTATGTGTGCTATTAGCCGGTGCTGAACCACAAAACAGCGTTCCAGCCTCCTTCGCCAAACGGATCGAATTGCAAAAAGCCTGTCAAATGGATTAACGTGAGTAGAAAATATAATTAAGTGCTCCCTTGACAACCTCAAGAAGTGTAGGAAATTAATAATAATAATGATAATAATGATAATAATAATAATAATGTGTGTGTTCAGATAAGAAAGTGGCATTAGCTTCATTGTTGTAGTCATTGTTGATCCACATCAACTGGTAATTATTCGAAGCGTGTGCAAAAAAAATATGTTATTCAATCGAATAAGAAAAAATTTGTTAATTAACTTTATTTTTGTCGATATTACTTTTGACAGACGAGGCTCAAGTCGAGCAGTGAAAAGTAAAGTTTTTAACCGAACGAAGTGAAAATATTGAAATTGATAAACGGGTTTGCTTAACCGTTTGCTTAACCGTTTGCCGCTCCAAAGCAAATTCAGGACAAACAGTCAAAATACACACATACATACATATACACATACATATACATATATACACATATGCACATACGTAGACTACTTTTTTTTTCTGCCGGCCCGTGGCAATGGAAAATCTTGTTTGCTTTCAGCTTTGTCCCTGGTCATGCCCAATATTTGTACAGTTAACTAAGCAGCTGCTGGATAAGCAGTCGGAACAGGTGGAGCAGTCGGAGCAGGTGGAGCAGTCGGAGCAGGTGGAGCAGATGGAGTTAGCATTACAGCATCGGCAGCTGTGTGTGTGTGTTTGTGTCCTCCTTTTTGGGGATTCAATGTTACAATTTGCGAGACTCTAACTAGCAAGAAGTCGTCGACATTGCATTGATACAACAAAAAATAAAAAATAATAAAAAATAATAAAAAAAATTAAAAAAAAAATAAAAAAATAAAAAAAATAAAATAAAAAAAGACAAAGAAAGAAAAGCAGAAAAGCAGAAAACTTGTCAAGCGCCGCGCTTAGAGCTGAAGCAACTTGAACGCTTGAGCAGATAGCGTTCTACAGTGGCTACTGCCTAAGTGCAACCAGTAATGTTCAATAATTGAAAGCACTTCAGAAAGCATTTCAATCGAGTCAAGTGGCAGCTTAAAACCTGAGCCATTAAGTAATTCCACACACACACACACACTCTGGAATCAGTTCGATTTCAATGGGGATTAAAACATATATTCCACACTCAACTCGAGGGTGTGGACAACAAAACAACAGCAAACAACAGCAAACAACAGCTACAAAGTACAGCAAATTGAGCATGTTTTTCAAATATTTGAAATATTTGAAATATTCTGATGACATTACAAAACTTTTAGTTTGCCTCACGGCATATTCACTGCCTACTTCATTGCTAGTCCTTTTGGCGCTTTAGCGTGTGTTAACTGTACCCGTTGGCCTTGCTCTTTTCGTATTCATTTGGAAAATTATTGCTGGGCTTTGACTCCGTTACTGAGCGTGCCACATATACGTGCCACATGCGAGGAAATGAGTGGATGACAGTGACATAAAGAGCAAAACAGAATATCATTTGCAGCTAATGCCAAAAGGAGCGTTGACTATTCACAGTGCGATGGACCAAGTGGTGCACACAGACTTGTTGGTGGTTCGGTGAGTGGTTCGGTATGTGGTTCGCTATGTGGTTCGGTATGTGGTTCGGAATAATGACTTGGTATGTGGCTCAATGTGTGGAGCGGTGCGTAGATTCATGTGTGGTTCGGAATAGTGACTCGGTGTGTGGATCGTTAGGTGGTTCGGTGTGCGGTACAGGAAAGTGGTTCGCTGTGAGGTTGGCTATGTGGTTTGCAATGGTGGCCATGACCAAGGCAATTTAGTGGAGCGAAATCACATTACATGTCTACTTATGGGAGCATTTAAAGTGCTCGCGTGTTGCATTTAGTGAAGTTAACTTGTTGTTGTTGTTGTTGTTGTTGTTGCTGCTTTTGCACTCGAACTGGCTCTTTGGCTTTTGACTAATTGCATTGGGGCTCGTAATTAAATGCAATTGCTATAAACCACTCTATGTGCCACTCGCCATTATGCCTCGCTCTGACCAGGTTGGCCACATTGCCACATTGCGTGCATTTGAAGCGAAGTGAATTGAGCATGCCTCAAGAGACCCCGCATGATAGAGAGCAGGACTTTATAGACAGCAGCGTTTGTCATTTACCTCAATTGCAAATTGAAATGATGACAAAGTGCAGCCCACAGGCAACTTGTGGCAAATAGAAAAAGTTTGCTTAACCCAAGTGCTTGGCAAGAGTCATTACCATTTCTTTTCCATTTCAAGATTAGTAACTTGCTCATCTCATCAATTTTCATGGCAAATTAATATATTTCCACATGATTGCGATATTGTAAAGTAAATTGAATTAAACTTGCCACATCTGAATTACAACCACAAGCTTGCAACAATGTCGATTTGGGTTAACGTCAGCACAAGGAAATCATATCAATTAGCAAGCCAATTAAAAGTACGTTTCTGGATTTACTCTGAAGCAGCCCACTCAAAGCACTTCTATGCCACATATATGTATGTACTATATATATTTGAAAAACTAAATGTACAATGTGTGTGTGTGTAAATATATATATGTATATAATTGTATATATATGTATATATGTGTCACATTTCGAATTTATGTTTCATTTATTGGCGTCTGGCAACGTGTTTCCAATAAATTTACGTTGCATGACATAGAAAGGCCATTGCCATGAATATTCATATTCACACACACACACACACACACACACACACACACACATATACATACATACATACATACATCTATGTATATATATAATACATATACATATACACAAGATCACATACGCTTTCATAATTTCAACATTTTCAATGGCAATCATAAATTCTATCAATAGATGCGACAGCCGCGATTCTCGTGCGTCATGGCCAGCCGTCAACTTGTTGCATGTCCCGAGCATTTTTTTTAATTAACTTGAGGCCGCTAATTTAGTGCTCAACGTACAGTTTGCAAAATACTCGAAACATTTTTGAGTGTGGATTGTGTGTTTTATTGAAGTTTGTGCTCTGCTGTGCTGTGCTGTGCCACCGCAAATTTGTTCACCAAAAACCAATTAACAAACCAAACGATCCGCAAACGCACTCCATAAAACTGGCTAAAGCCAAAACAACTGAAAACTAAAACGCCAGTTGAAAAGATTTACGATCCATTTGTATATCGTTCAGCGCTTACATAAAAATTACGTGGCAACTTCAGTCCAACGAAGTGTTTGCCACAAAATTCAAGCGCATCAATAAAAAAATCGCATAAAACTCGACATTTTTTAATGTTTATGAAAATAGTTTCCAAATATAGAAAAAAAAAAGTTCCTTAAATTAAAATGGTTTTTTTTTTTACTATATTTCAGAAATATTGTCTATTATGAAAAACCTACTTTTTTAGCATAAATTCATGGCAATATTCAGAAACATGAAATGAAATTTTATTCTATCGGCTGCCAGTTGAGAGCTAAGCTGTTGTGAACACTTTCAATAATCCTTAAAGGACCTTGTTGCAGCTGCAAATTGATCCAAATGTTGATATTGGATTAGTTAGTAATCGGCACAAGGTATAAATCATTTCATTCCATATCGCATTTTGATTTAACACAACGACATGAGCCAAAGTCCAATTACGAATCTCATGAAAATTTCAGAGAGGCGGCCAAACAATTTAGTTTTGGCATATGTATCCTGTGGCAGCTGCAGCTGCCGCTGTTGACACCTTTTCTGGCACATTGACTTGCTAATTGCTGCTGCTGCTGCTGCTGCAAGTGGACTGACTTGTAGCTTAAATGCGGCTTAGCTCAAGTCCTGTGTAAATTAAATTGTTGTAAATTGCAGCTCAACACAGCAGAAAGGACGAAACAAGAGAGAACGTTGCAGTCGGACGTGACCGACTGCGAAATACACTGATACCATAAGTTATTCCAGCGGATAACAAGTAGCAAGGAACAGGGTGGGGGGTGTAGCCAGCAAATACTGGGCGCAGGTGTGGGCGTGGCTCGGTTCTTAAAGGGGGCTACCGGTATCGGTGGGCGTGGCATATGCCGATGCTTGAAGGACATTGGCAATAAGCCACCAAGCAAAATTTGATGACTGTAGCCTTAAAATTGTGGTAGAAATGTGGCTTTATCGATTTGCGAATATCGATTTTATCGATTTCCTAGCCCCCTAGTAGACGTAGCACTCCAATATTTACACTTTGTATATGCCTCACTTTCAGGTCTCTATTTTTAAGGATGTCGAAAAAAGTTGCGTTCATACAGATGGCCAGATACCTTGGGTATAAAAGTATAAAACTTAGTCGTATACATGCGCTGGCACACATACACACACATATGTATATATATATATAAAATCTGTAAATATATATATACACATATATGTAGATTTGAATCAGATAAAGCTAAACGAAACGCCTTAAGGCGCAAAATCGTGGAAGAAGACAGATTCAACATAATCAAAGACCGGAATTGGATGTGGATGTCCATGTGAATATGAATGTGTATGTGTATGTGTATGTGTATGTGTATGTGTATGTGTATGTGAATGTGAATGTGAATATAAAATGATATTGGTATTGGTATTGGTTTGTACTGGGCTTAGCGCGAGCTGAGGTCCTTAGGAAATTTGTCCAACTGTTGCGGAATAAATTGGCATGGAAATGCGAGGCTTAAAGCGCCTTTCCTTTTAGCCAACCGCTAAACAAAGAGTGAAAGCAGATGGAAATGATGTATGCACATATATATATATGTACATGTAGTATACAAATATATTTATATATATGGCAGATATATGTAAATATACGAGCAACGACAATATGTTTTCCGGGCTCCTCTCGTCTATGCACTTATTCATTCAGGGCAATGTGCGGAACATTAACACATCCAGCACAAAGGACATACGGTAAGTTCTACACTGAAACAAATGAATATTATTTTCAAATTTATTTATTCAGGAATGCAAACTACGTATTTGTTGTGAATTACTTTCAAATTTTGATCGGTATTCGACACTATTCAAATTTTTAAAAAAATTGCGAATTAAAATTGCCACTGTTTGATACCAGGCTCAAAATCAAACCAATCAAGTTCTGCCAGCGTAACTAAGACCTCCAGCCTAGCCAGCTTAAACGTGTTCAATCAATCATTGGATTCTATCCATCAAATTTGAAGTATTTCGTTTAATAGATCACCTTCAAGCGATCTGAATTAGAATGTCGCCTTCAAAAAACAACTTTATTCAAATGAATTCCCAAAAATGTGTTGAACGAAACCATTTTTGCAGTGCGTTAAATTAAGCGTACTTAAATGAATGAAAAAGTATCTTCGATTCGAATCGCAACATATTGATTCGAGTTGATTACCGAATCGAAAGGGAAACTTCCTTGACAATAAAAGCTCGTATTGTGAATTATGTGGATTTATTGTACTTGGACAAGGACACTTAAATTCATTTGCCATATGAACTCTTCGGGCACAAGCATCACACACAGCCGCACTCATACACAGGCACACTCACACACAGACACACTCACACTCACACACTCACGCACAGATGCACACACGTGGACGAAAACCTGATCGACAACGTGGCATGTTAGCTGACCAAAGTTTTGCCGGAATTGTTATGGTTTGTTTACACCTGTACCACACCTGCAGCACACCTGCCCGCCCACCTGCCTCCCCTGCTGTCATGGAGTGTGACCGAACTAACTCATCCATGTAATTAGTTAATTCAATTGATGTAATTTCATTTCTAGAAATTTACAAGCCATAACACGTGGCATGCATCTCGTCCCACTATTTTCCATCCAATCAAGTTTATTGGCAATTAAACTAATGCCAATTTGTTTTCACACACACATGCCACTTGCCACATGCATACGTATTAGTCACGGTACAATCATGATCATTTGGTTTATATTGTGGCAGCTAATTGGCTGCACATGTCTCAGTCTATATCTATCTATATATATATATATATGTATATATATACTAGATAAATCGTCAGATTGCATCAGCTATTGACAAGTGCTTTTGCTGATTTACTTGCCTCTTACAATTAACTGTTATTTAGTCAACTACAATTGCTATTCTCATTGTTGCCACAGAATGCAGATCCAAGTGCAGATGCCAAGTACTTTTTCCCATTTCGTTCAATTGTTATTCAAATCGATATTTCCTTTGTCGTTTCAGTTGCTGGACGCCAATCGATATGAAACGTAATGTTTGAGTTTGACTCACATGATTGTTTTTAATATATCATCTACCATTTGTATACACTTGCGAAAGGGTATTTTCATTTTATCATGCAGTTTGTAACGCATTAAAGAAGCTGTCTCCGATCCCATAAAGTATATGTATATATATTCTTGATCAGCATCACAAGTCGAGTTAATATAGCTTAGATCCACAATATTAAAAACGGCTTGCGTCGCTCCATTGTCATTGCCAATGGGCATTGTGGTTGCATGCCCCCTCGCGTTGCAGTCGCAGCATGTGAACTGTAAGGCATATGTAGTCCAAACCAATCCAATTCAATCCAATTGATCAGATAATGGAAACCATTACAAACAAATTACCTCGCGTTTCACCTGAATTAATGTTCGACTTATGTACACACATATGATGTGTGATATATATATATATATATATGTATGTATTTGTTTCGTATGTAATATTCTGCTAACTGTGCCTTTGTTTGTTGTTGATTTTGTCACCAGCTTAATTGTTTTTTTGTCATTTGAAATGCGCCCTTTTTGGTCAATGAATATTTTGATTGAAGCGTTTGGCTTGGCTTGTAGCTTGGTCAGCTGCTGGCCAAAAGTGTGGTGTGGCAAGTTTAAGTCGCATGCCTCCGTGGAGACTTATGACAAATTTTTTCTTTGATATCCGATCCATCTTCATTATCTTTCATTAAGCTGCCTATGGGAATACGAATGGGAAAGAGAACGGAAACGGGAACTTGCTGCCGATGCGGTACTTTAAATGACGCAGAGCAAAAAGGAGCAGCCCAGGACACTTAAGTGTGTGTGGGTGTGTGTGCATGTGTGTGTGTGTGGGTGTATATGTGTGCGTGTGTGCGTAAGCTTATATATGTACCTTCTTTCTTATGTATTTGCCATTCACTCTTTGCTTTCTGCTTCATTTGCGTTACAAACACCTTGTCTCAAATTTTTTGGGCTCGACACGTTTTTGCTTTTCTAAAAACGTTTTACTTTCGTCCTCGGCCCACGCCATGCCCACCTCCTGGCTAACATTCCCCGCCCACCTGTGCATGTGTTCCACAGCTCTAAGCGGATTTGGTAAGTTGGGGATGGCGTCGAAATGAAATCAGCCGGCGGCTGCAGCTGTCGCCCATATTCGGTACAATGACATCATTGAAATTTTGTAAAAAATCACTTTTTGCACAAAGCAGCCGAGAATGTACAGGATGTTAGAATGACAGGACGACACGACGGCAGGAGGAGAGGACGAGGGCTGCCAACATGGCAAGATGCCGGCACACTTACCACTTACCACTTGAGGCGCCTGCTAAGCGCTTAATGATGCTTATTTGGTCACAGCCTCAGCACAACGGCGACTCACCTGCCCCACCCCCCCCCTCCCCCCGCTCCTTCAGCCGCTCACTAAAAATATGGCTGCCGCATTAGTTTGACAGTAACCAGCAAAAGAAATTGTTTCAAATTAATCTGTCAGTGGAAGCAGCGCACAAATACCAATGCAGCAAAGGAAGGCCCCATCCAATAAGGACACTTCTATTTTTTTTCTTATGATATCCTTTTTGTGTATGTATGCGTTTAAATACAAAATAGAAATAAAGAGAGCACAAATTGACTCACCGGCAGCAGCAGCACCAAGTTGTCTCTATGCGCAGCAAAAAGAGTTTCATTTCTCTTTCATCTCCGGCTCTACAAAGGACAACAGCAAATACATAAGGGACAGCTCAGCCGTCCCTCTAGATTTGATATCCTTTGCTTTTAATTGTGATCAAATAAGTGGCTTAACTTGCCATGCAATGAAGAAGATGCGACCGATTACTAATTTGTGGAGCGATGAGCCAAGTTATTACTCGGCCTCGTTTTAGCTGCTTTCAGCAGTTCAGCAAACTTATGCCTCAATATGTCCATTCGTATATATGTACATGTATGTATATATATAATGTATGTATTTTGTCATCTGCAAGCATATTTCAGTTTGCAAATTGTGTTACTGTTTTCTTGGAATTCTGCTTACAATTTTCAGCACATTTGATGCTCGTTTAAATACTTAAAAAAGATAACAAAATTTTACATCTGTGTTTTTTTTGTGTTTATTTTGTTTATTTTGTTTTTTTTTTTTTGTATTAGACTTTGCACTAAGTAGATTTGCTTTGTTTGCTGGCGCACCACAAACACACAAAATTTACAATTTACATTTAATATCAATCTAGCGAAGGCTGTGCAAAATGCTGTGCAAATAAGAGTGCGCTACGACTGAGAGATACCCTGTATTCTGGGACTTGAAAAACAGACCGATTAAATCGTCTGCTGATTGTGATCGAATCAGGAATGCTTCCAGCTGACTGTTAAATACTTAATTCTTAATGTGAGAAATTTGTTGGGGAAGTTGGGGAAGTACATTTAATATTCAGACAATCCTTGCCAAGGTCTTGTTGCGATTAATTTTCTTATTTTTATTTATATATTTTTGGAGCTTCCTTGGAAGCCAAATTATGCATGGCAACCAACCAAGGCGAACAATGCTAAAATGCTTTAATCCTATTGACGTTTAATCAAGCTCGAGCAAGGACATGCCAGCGCAGAGGGGCAAAGGCAAAGTGGAAAGGCGGGAAAAGCGGAAAACCAGGAAAGGCGATAGACAGACAAAAGCCGCGCGCTTTGGCAATTACAAAACGTTTTGCATTTTCTGCTGTTGTATTTTCAATTGGCCCTGTTGTGAATTTACATTTCGTCGCCCGTTATTTATCTGTTACCTGTTACCTTTTACCTGTTACCTGTTGGCCTGTCGCCTCTCACTCTATCGCTCTCTCTCTACACACACACACACACACATCTCGCCCACTTCTTATGCCACAAGGCAAATCAAAGGCAAAGACTGCGACAACGACAACGCCCAGCAAATGAAACTGATACAGCGAAGCGGCAGCAAGCAGCAAGCGGCAAGCGAAAGGCAACAAAACACATTTATAGGAACAGGAACGGAAGGCGAAGCAGAATTATTTAAAGCGCTTAATAAATAATCACATTTGCATTTTCACTTGTTGATTTTGGCCAGGGCCAAGTGGCACTGAGAAGTTTTTCTGGCTTACTGATTTCGCCGAGCGTTTCTGCTGACTTCTTGTTCAAGACAGAGACACACTCAAAGGCAAACAGAGATAAAGTTGAAGAAGAATCCTTGAAAAGTGCGCGCTCAGCAAAGGCTGGCGGCAGACATTGACATCAACATCGAAATTAGCTTCAGTCTGCCCCACCATGCCACTAACACTTCAATCCACCCAGCACCACTCACGGACCACCGAGCATACAAAATGCACTCAGCGTTTTGTGCGTCGTCATTGGAAGCTAAATAAATTGAAATTAGACGTTGTCAGCACAAAAGCCAAAAGTGGCAAAAGGCAGCCAACAACAAGGCAAAATTTGGAGAAGTAGTAGAAGAAGAAGAAGATAGAGAAGGAGATGGAGAAAAGCAAGAGAATGTGGTAGCAGGAGTATTGGTATTAGTGGTACAAGCCACAACAACATTTGGCTGAGAGCCTTTATTGGGCGTGACGTAAGACAGCAAGATTGTTGTTATTGTTGTTGTTGTTGTTGTTGTTGTTGTTGTTGTTGTTGTTGTTGTTGTTGTTGTTGTTGTTGTTGTTGTTGTTGTTGTTGTTGTTGTTGTTGCTGCTTTGTTGTCACATGCTGGCCGGGGGCCAGCTTGGGGGTCAGCTTGACTAGTTGCTTCAATAACTTGGTTATCGAGTCCCACCAGCGTTAGTACACTTGGCCAAAAATTGATCACCTTTTCGAAAACAGTTGTTTAAATCTTACTAAATCTAATCTAATATCAAAAGTCGATTTTTCCATTGTTTGGAAAGATAATTTCTAAGTTTCAGAATTTATCGAATTTTGTGCTTTGATTGAATTTTTGCAAGCACATAAATTTGATTTATTTATATCAATTTTGTAATCCCATTTTTAAGCAAGATTTTTCAATAAAAAATCGTTAAGAAATAATTCCAGAAATAACTGCATAAGCTGAGAGGGTCCTGTCTGGATTAGCGAAGAATCACAATGATTTTTCTCGGAGTGTAGGCGTCTCCGTAATCAAATTTCACATTTCAAATGTGGTTGCCTGTTGGAGCAATTGATTGTAGATCCTGTTGCTGGTGCTCCTGTTGCTGCCACTGATGCTGATGCTGATGCTGATGCTGCTGTAGCCGCCATTCTCTGCCTGTCTGCCTCCATTTGCCGTTCTGGTACGTGCCCCATATACAACTGGATACCAGCAACTAATTGCAGCAAAAAACACGACATGCGGCAGACTGTCGCCCGCCACCATGCCACAAATTAAATCAATATTGTGCAGCACTTCAACATTGAATATATGATGAAACAGACAAAAACACAGCAGCTTCAAACTGCAACTGTCAACAAATTGAATCCACTTCTGCACGAGCATGTTTCACATTTCACTATTTTATTGCACAAAAACATCAAATAAAATGCAAACTGTTAAAAAAACTGAATGCAACCAAACACATACTGCAATTTGCAACAAATTGTTAATTCAATTCGACTTAATTGAGATATAAATATCTGCTTGCAGCACGTCAGCAAAAATGTGTTCAACTTTGCTGTTAAAAACTTTTTTTATTTCTGCTTTCAACGGCAAGGCTGCTGCGAAAAATCGAAACACTTTCGTAAGTTGCCGCATTCGAAATATGCTTATGCAACAGAATACAAATTTTATGGAATCGTGCTGCCTGATTTCACAATCTGATACTGATCGAGAATATGTACATATATATTTTATGCTGCAAGCAAATAACAATTTTAAATTTCTTAATTTGAGAAAAGATTTTACCGAATACTACTTAAATCAATAATAAAGAGCTTACGGCGAAATTGCTATTTGCCTTCTTTTCTCCAGTTCACTCTCTCTCCCTCTCTCTCTCTCTCTCTTTCTTTCTCACTTTATCTCTTTCTCCATCATCAATCAAAGTTTTCCAAACTGGATACCAACTGTTTGAGCCGGGCAATTACTACCACGGCGGACTTCTTGGCAGCTCCCCAATTAGTGGCAGGCGAAGTGGCAAGTTTCGTAAGCAGTTCAAGTTGGCTTTAATCAGCTTTGTGCAACGAATAGTTAAACGTTAGTTAACCGCTCCTCAATGGCAATGGGATGAAGTGATTAAATAAGGCGCACACGCATGTGCCACATAAGTCTGTGTAGGCTGCCACAGTTAACTATTACGAATGATGGGGGAGGGGGTTGAGGGAGTGGTTGGCAGTATTGGGTCGAAAGGCATATTAAGTTATATATTCGTAAGCGCATTAAATTGCGGTTAACTAGTGACGTTGTTGGCCGTGAAGACAAATATTAGCTGCAACACCTGTGGCATAAATTTCCAACGAATTTCGTTTGCTCATCCTCATCTCTCTTTCTCCCTCTCTCTCGCTCTCACCACCTCTCTCTCTCTCTCTCTCTCGCTTTCACCACCTCTCACTCTCTCTGTCGCTCTTTACTTGTGTATCAGTTGCCGTGTCGCACAGCTTATGCAGGCTTTGTTTTTGAATAGATTTATGCCCAATATGCGCAGCATTCGCCAGTAATTTTGGCCATCCATGAACATCTCCCCAATCCCACCGACCAGCAACGTCATGGTCATCAATTCAGCCAGCAAAAGCCAAACATTAAATCACTTAAAATGCCAGCAGCAAGCCTGGACAAACAGCAGCAGCAACAAGGGTGCCTTCTGACCCGTCTCGCCTTGTGGTCCATTGCGGCTTGTGTCGCGCCAAGAACTTTAGAAATTTCAACTGCAGAGCAAGTAAGCTCCAAGCACTCAAAAAGCCAACCTCTCATTTCCCCCTCCTCCCCCCAGCTCCTCTCTGGGAATACCATGCCCCCAACCAGTTTGCAGTAGTTTGTAGCATCGCAATTCCTGCTAAATACCAAGGGACTGCGTGTGTCCTTCAAGTGGTTTGAAGATTTTTCACACTGTCACTATCGTTTTCATAAAACTTATAACAATAAATAAATAAAAATAATAATAATATCCTGTAAAAAGTGGCACTAGCTTCAAGTTTCAGTCCATAAGTTAGCTTTAAAAGAGCAAAAATTAAAAGAAAATAGAAATAGAAATATAAAAAAACATAAATTGTCAATAAACTCATTTTCTTTGCCCAGGAAATGTATATGTATATATAAGCAGCTATATATATGTATATATATATATATATATATATATAATAATATATATATATATATATATATAATCCCACACTTTGTCCACACTCTTGTTGCAGGGTATTATTTAACTGCAACATACTTGACTTAAAGCACTTGAAGTTCTTTTCATCTGAGGAGCGAGCAGCAGACTTTCTTTTCACGCGTTTTTCACTCACACACCAGCACACATACACACATATTAACACACACACGCACACATACCAGCACACACACACAGTCTGCTTTGTCTAGGAGTTCGCTCGGTTGTATGCAAATAATTACCGAGTGTTTCCATCCAGTCAGCTTATAATTGTTGTTGTCGCTGGTTGTTGTTGTTGTTGTTGGCTGTTGGCTGTTGGCTGTTGATGTTGATGTTTGCATAGGCTGCTGGCCGGCATTCTGTTTTAATAAGCCAATGCCAGGGGTAGACATTAGTTTGGGGGGCCTGGCATCGCCCACAGAGCAGAATGTGCGATTTTGGGGCAGAGGCTGGGGTAATTTAAACAATGAACTTGCCTTGCCCCATTAATACGACTTTAGACCACTCGCAAAACATTGACTCAACGCTGCAACTGCTGTTGCCGTGCTGTTGTTTTTCCATTTTCCTGGAAAAGTAGGCGCAACATTTGAGTTTAACACTGGGCAGCCCAGCAAAGCCGTTTTCATTTTCCATGTGCATTTCGAAATTAGCCAAAAATAATTAATTCAAAAAGCAAAGCCCAAGTGGGAAGTAGACTCCAATGAGGAAGCAAAATCCTCGGAGCAGGTGGAGCTCAAGGGGAGGACAGACCTCAAAGACGTATCAAAGCCTGAGTTGCAGCTATCAATGCTGGTTATCAACCACAACTTCTTCTGTCAACATTACAAAACTGTCAGGTGCGGTTGGTGGCAGCCACCATCATTCTGCCTGCTGCGGCAGCATCAGCATCTAGATCCAATCACTTGCGGTCGACAACAATAGACATTGTGGGTTGCATGCCCCGCTCTCGTTGCACATAAAGCATCTATATATATTCGATGAGCCACGGCTGGTACAACGAGACCAACGAGAACAAAACCTTTTTTGTCTCTTGTTTGAATAGAACTCAAATGGTGTTGGATTATTTAATTTTTAGCTCTTCTGTTCTTTACACAATTGATCTCAGTTCTTGCTTATCTTGCTTATAGTATCAACTATTCTTTTTACAAGTTTTTATTAAAACTGAATTTAATTTAATTAGATTGTCGAATTATTCGCAATATAATAAATATAAAAGCCTTTAATCTCTAGATACAATTTCCGCATAATTTAATATCCAAACTAATGAAACTATTCCCTCTCTCTCTCTCTGTCTCTCTCTCTCTATCTATTTCTCTCTCTCTCACTCTTTTGGTGTCTATTTGAATGAATAAAACCCATAATAATAATAATAATAACGCTCATTAGGCCGCCCACTTAAAGTTGGCAAAACCTTAATCTCAATTCTGGCAACTTTTCTTATTCGCTCTTTTTTTTTGTTGTTGATGTGGCCAACAGCAAAAATCAGTGGCAAAAAACGAAGAAGCAGGAGAAGAGAGTAAGAAGCAGAGCGACCAAAATCAGGCCAAAAGCGACGACGTCAAATAGTGCAAAGCAAATGTTTTATATTAGGTGGCAGCTGCCGGCGGGGGGCGCCACTAATGAGGCCCTTGGGGAACATATTAAGCTTGCGAGGCAACAACAGCATAAATAAAAAGGGAAAACGGTGCGGGGAGGGGGGTGAGGCGTGATGCGAGAGGCGTGAGGGGGTGGTAGATAATGTCAAAGGATGGGAATCAAGTATTGCACAGATTCGCCAGGACACATGTGTGGTTGTCGTTGTTCTTCTTGTTGTTGTTGTCGTTGGCTTGCAGTTTTTGTTGTTGTTGTCACTGTTGTTATCACCCTAATGCAAAATGGGCAACTTTGCCAGCGCCAAACAACGCAACAACTTTTTAATTTAAAGTACAACAACGACAGCAATACGAATAAGATCGACTAGCAGATACCTTTACCAATCATAGGCCAGATACTATATACTAGAATAATGTATCTTAAAAGTTATCGATAACATGAGATAAATTTGATGGTATGCAAAAACTAACAATTCCAAATTTGAAGTCTCTAACACTTCAAATCTCTCTGAGATCGACTTGTTCACAGATCTGGTTATATCGACTTGGCTACTGATGCTGATCAAGAATATATATGCCATAAGGCATACTTCTCTCCGTTACATACTTTAGGCCAACTGCATTATACCCATTTTAGCAACTTAATATATAAAAGGAGCAAGAGCCGGAGTAAAGAAAGTAAAAACTGTGAAGACAAATCACGGCGACCCCTAAAACAAACTTTGCCACGCACTCAACTCAACTGACTCTCGAAATTAAAGCAATAATAACTTTGTTAAAACAAAGAGAGAAAAAATAAAACCAAGAGAAAAAAAACTTTTAGGCAACATTTTCCACTTTCCTGTCGTGTTTTCTTCTGTTTCGTGTCCTGCCAGCCAGCTGTATGTTAAGACTTTGTAGTGGTGCGTGCGTGTGTGTGTGTGTGTGAGAGAGAGTGTGTGTGTGTGTGTGTGTATCTGTGTGTGTGTGTGTGTATCTCTGTGTGTGTGTGTGTGTGTGTGTGTGTGAATTATACTCACACAAACAAATAGCAGAGTTTTCTTTAGAAAGTCATGAATCAAACGAAAACCAAAATTTTTTGGAAAATTAATAGAGCAAAAAGTTCAAGTTGCCTTCTACAGTTCAGTGTCATAAATCTGCTTAGTATTCATTTGTGAATATATATATACAGTGTCTCACAGCTCAAAGAAAGCAGTGTCAAAGAAAAAAAGTAATTGCCTGCCATCAACTAATTATTCATTATTTTTCAAAAATTACAAAGGCCGATGGTAGGTACATGTATTAACCACCAAAATTAATATATGACCCCAATAAACTGGGGTTTCCCCACCTGCTAGGAAGAATTATTAAAGTGTTGCCTACTTTTAAGGGGTAATTTTATTTGGACCCGTCTAAATAAAGTAATATATTTTGCGTATAAAAACTTAAATAACGATGTTAATACTTAGACTTAACAACTTCCCTTAACCTATTATTCATGGAAGACACCAGCTTCCTGGTAGCTTCTGGGCTGATTCTGCTCCACTCATTCCGCAGAGCATTTCTGAGGTTCTCTTTGCTGGATATGTTGTGTTTCCGGGTGTTTTTTTCCAGCAGAGCCCACAAATTCTCAATAACATTTAAATATGGAGATTGGACCGGTGGAATTATCATGTGGGGGCAGTTCCTGATGAGCCAGGACTGTACTATCTTGACCTTATGCTTGGGATCGTTGTCCTGGTAGAATCGGAAAGTATGTCGGATTCCTAGCTTCTCGGCACTTTGGAGTAAATTTTCCTTCAGTATGTTGAGGTACATATTCTTGTCCATAGTTGTCTCATAAACACCAAACTCCCGGCTGCCGAGATACATGCCCACACCATGACGCTTCCTCCGCCATGATTGACTGTTGCATTTATGTGTTTCGGATTCAGCTCAGTATTGGGCTGTCGCCACACATAATGTACCTGATCCAAATACGCGGTCCCTTAAAAATAGGCTACTTTTTTACATAATTCTACCTAGCAGGTGGGAAAACCTCAGTTCATTCATATTTGTGGGTAATACATGTAATACCTACCATCTGTCTTTGGAATTTTTGAAAAATAATGAATAATTAGCTTATGGCAGGCAATTACGTTTTTTCTTTGATACTGCTTTCTTTGAGCTGTGAGACACTGTATATATATATATTTAACTATAGTATAACTGATGTGGAATTCATTGCTCCAAAATAAATGCATTTGTGAATTCGTCTCTATGAGAGAAATTCTTAAACGTTTTAGCAATACCAAACTGCAACTTCCTTAAGTAACCAAAGTAATTCCAACTTTGGAATTGTGTATAATATGTAAGATCAACAGTTTGGATCATGAATGTGTAATTAGTGTTGGCCAATTTAAAATTCATTGCAATGGGGCAGCTAACAAGCTCAAGTGATTTAATGCCAACTAAATAATATGCAACATTATAATACAGAAATAAGGACACACACACGCATGAGCGTGTCCTGTTCCACTTTGGGCCTTCAAACATTCAGGTATCTATCTCAGTTGATTACAATTAATGGCACCAATTTGTATTTGCTGCTGCTGCGCTTTATAAGCGATTGTTATTAAAGGGGGGGCCAGGATTGGGTTCTAGCTCAAGACAAAAGAGTGGCTGGCATCAAAAGGGCAAGACGAGCCAAGCGAAGACAAGAATGAAAGTGGAAAGCAAAACGACAATCACTTGCAAAGGCATCGTAAAACGCGACCATCAAACGAGCACCAAAAAACAAACAACAAAAAAATGGAATGGCTTGGAAATGGAAAAGAAAACGGAGACGCGCACACAAAAAAAAAAAAAGAAAAAATAAATGCCGGGCTTTGTCTTGTATGTGTGTGTGTGTGTGTGTGACTATATTATATGAGTGGATGGGTGGATTTGGATGTAACTGGATGAGCATGGTTCTTAAACGTATATTGGAATGTTTGGGCGGCTGGCTGATAAAGATTAAGCGGCAGCAGCAGCGGCAGCAGCAGCGATTAAAAGTCTGCACAAAAAGCGCTCAACTCGAAAGCAGCACAAAATGGCTCAAAGTTGCAGCTCAAAACGAGTAATAAAATAGAGAGAGAGAGAGGGAACGCGCGAGAGAGAGAGAGGGGAGAGTGTGTGGCTGAGTGAGTTTCGTGGCCAGCAACTCAAACAGTTATGAGAAGCTATCGCAAGCAATAATTTCATATGGCCTGGATGTATGCAACATATATCAATGAAACTGTTGCAAATACTGGTAAGCTGGTATTTGATGTTTTTTTTTTTTAATAAAAATAAAAATAAAAAATAATGAACTTAAACATTAAATAATTACATTTGAATGCGAAAAAATCGTATTTGAAATCATTGCAAAAGTGACCAAATAAATTCGTGTCTGCGTGTCTCGTGTCACGTGACTACAAATTCGTAAGCTCAGCGTCAGCTCAGCTTGGCTGAAGGCGCTCTCTCATACTCACGGTCTCCCTGTCGCTCGCTCTCGCTCTCTGTCTCTCTCACTCTTGCGCAGGCGCATTGCTTGACAGGCAGCAATAAAATTCAATAAAATGTTTGCCGACAATTTTTGTTCTTGCCTTCTGCTGTTTGTTACTGTTAAACGTAACATTTGCTATTGCAGTTGTTGTTGTTGTTGTTGTTGCTCAATGAGCGAGGAGCTGAGGAACAACAGCTGCCGGCCCCTCTGCATATGCAATATAATATAATATAAGAAAAACAACAACATCGATAACGGTAATTGCCGGCCGTTGTTGTTGGTTGCTTGCAGTTGTGGTTGTTGTTGTTGTTGTTGTTGTCGTTGCTGTTGTTATTGTTGTAGTTGGCGTATTTTGAAGTATATATTGGTGTTGGTGTTCAAGGAGGTCACTTACCTTTTGGTATAACGAGCCGCTTTTAACTGCTGCTGCTGCTGCCGCTGCTGCTGCTATTGCACTTTATCATTATCATCATCATCATCATCATCATCGAAATAACGAGTGTTGTTGTTGTTGCTGTTATTGTTGTTGCTGTTGTTGCGTGTTGACTGCCGGTCTCTCATAAATTTTTGCACACCGCTTTTTGAATTGAAATATATTCAGATATATTTTTTGAATTTAAATTGTGTGCATATGTGTATTTATAGATGTATGTATGTATGTATATACATATACACACACAGACATATATCATATTAATTACTACTTTCGCAATTTTCCTTGTTTTTCGTTATAATTATTACTATTATTATTATTATCGTATTTTTGATTAACATTTAACATTTGGCCCGCGCTCATCATTTAAGGCTGCGTTCTTTTTTAAATATTTTTCACATTTTTACGCGCACACACAACAAAAAAAAATAAATTATTAACAACACAACAAAAAACAAAAAAAAAAAATCAAATATTTTTCGCAGTTGATCAGCATTTATTTATTTGCTGTTTTTCTCTTTAGACTGTTTCTTTAGTTTAGTTTCCTTTTCTTTTTCTTTTTTTTTTGAACGAAATTGTTTTAGAATTGTTCTCGCAGCCAAGGCAACAAAACAACGTTAGCCGCACATGGCCTAGGACGACGCTGCGGTTGCCTGCACTGATTCTCAGAACGGATGCTTTGTAGAGTTGACGTCGCTGCCGCTGCCGGTGCTACTGCTACTGCTGCCGCTGCTACTGCTGCCGCTACTGCTGCTGCTGCTGCTGCTGCTTTCGAAGTTGTTGTTATTGCTGTTTGTTTTGGCTGCTGCTGCTGCCGCTGCTTGTGTAGCTTAAGCTGCGGCTGTAGCTGTAACTGTAGTTGTACTAGTTGTCATTGTAGTTGTTGTTTCTGCTGCTGTGCTCGATTTGTTCTCTTGTAAACGGCTCCTCTCAAATTGCCGCCGCTCCCTGCGCCCCATTTTGTTTTTTTTTTTTTGTATTTTGCGCTTTTGCCAGCCTTTCCTGTAACGGCGACGTCATCGAGTTACAGCGCGGCGCAGGCGCTTCGAAATTCTCTCAACTCAACGCAATTCAACTCAACTCAACTCAATTCAACTCAGCTCAACCCTACTCAGCATTGAGTTTAACTCAAAGCTTTAACTCACCTCGGCCGTCGTTTATCAGCTGCGGCGCTGCTACCGTAATTGCTGCTGCTGCTGTTGCTGTTGCTGCTGCTGCTGTTGCTGTTGCTGCTGCTGTTGCTGTTGCTGCGCTTGCCGCCTTAGCCGCTTATCGCAGTGATTTGCGATTACTTTTTACGTTTTGCCTCTTTTTATTTGTATTTATTTTTTAGCACAACACACAGTAAAAAAAAATTAAGTAAAAATTACAAGAACAGCAATAAAATAATAAATATATATTAATGTATATATATTTTCTTTGATTTCTCTTCTATTTTTTTTTGCACAAAATTTTTCAATCAGCGTTTGCTCAGCGTAACTTATGCGCGGTTATCAGCCACTGACTGGGCCACACACGCACACACACACACACAAACACGCACGCACGCACGCACACACACAGACCCACCCACAGTTGGGGAAAGTCGCTAATCGTAATTGAAATCAATCAGCGATCGCAAGCGCCGTTTTTTTTTTGGTTTTTTTTGCGTCGTGCCGAGAAATCAGCAACTTCTTACAAAGAAAATCTTTTTAACGCCTTTTAGCATCATTTAAGCATTGGCAAGGGATCGTAGGCTAGCCCGTCTGGGGATGGTGGGGTGGGGGGAGCAGGAAGTAAAGTTTCGGTAAACACTTTGAGCCAACAAGAACAATATGTGCTCTGAGTTGTGAGCGTTGCAAACGAATTGCTGAAGCAGAACGCGACGGCAAATGAACTGAATTAGCTGGCTGCTGGTCTGGTCTGGTCTGGTCTGGTTCGGACCGCACGAATTGGAAACTGAATTGGAAATAGAAAATTGAGACGGCCGGCCCAATCAGAAAACAGAATCAGAAACAGCAGCAGCAGCAGTAGCAACAGCAACAGCAACAGCAATCTACAACAACAGAAACATCTGCCACAACAACAACAGCAACATTCATATGGCTGGGTTTTCTGTTGAACACAGATTTTAATCACACACGCAAATATAATACAAATTTCAAATGAAAAACAGTGCCGAACAACAGCCGAAACAAAACCGAACCAAATCCGAACCGAACCGAACCGTGCCGTGTCGCATCGAGCAGAAACAACACGGAGCAGCAAAATTTGTCGAGCGACAGCATCGAGCGCATCAAATGGAAACGATCAACGCTTCGGTATTGAGATTCGAATTCAGATTCGAATTCGAATGACGATTCAGTTAATTCGACACTTGAATGCCCTGCAAAGCAAAAGCAAACTATTTGAATGGCTTTCGCAATCAAGAATCATGAAGAATAGTTGCAGAAAGCAACTAAAAATGACAATTTAAACAGTTTTTAACTAAACATTTTGAATAATAGTTGGAATATTTTTCGAATTGAAAGAAGTAATTTGAAAGTTTTCAAATAGAAACTACTTTTTAATTTTTGTTAACAATAAGTACAATGTTGACTGCTTAATATGATATAGTAAAAACTACTGAAAGGATTTCAACTTCGCACCATATATGAACTTAATGACTGTGAAAACTGTTTGACTAATCAAATCGAATCTTTAGGCAATTCTCTGTTAAATTAAGTTTAATTGTTGAATCGAATCGAATGATTAACACCAATTAGATTTCAGTCGAGCTTTATTAAAAGTGTTTCTGATAAATAATATGATGATTTTGTTAACGGTTTGTTTAACTACAATAAATCAAATGTATATTTCTTTTTGACACTCTTTTGACTAGACGCTAATAACTTTTATTTGCCATTCACAATTATATTCTACGAGGCAGCCAAAGCTCTCTTGAAAACGATGCGACCCACAAATATTGCGGTTGCAGCGCAGCTGCCGGCGCTCGATTGCGATCAATCCGCTTGCTGCTAGTGCTGCTGGTGCTGGTGCTGCTGCTGATGTTGATCACGCTCTGATATTGAATGCATTTGTATGCTTGCAAATATGTATATGTGAAGTGTGTGTGTATGGGTGTATGGGAGTATGCTGCGGATTGTTGTTGCTATTGTTTACTGTTGCTGTGCGCATTGCTTATTAGCCAGCTACGGCACGCAGCGATCGACAACATTATACTTTTGAATTTATGAATATATATATATATATATATAGATATATATGTTTTGTTGGAATAGGCAAATGAAATTGATCGGTGCTCGTGCATGCTGTTGTTGCTGTTGCTGTTGCTATTGTTGTTTGTTATTATAATTACAATCAAAGTGAAGCGATTGCGACTGCGACATCAACAGCGACCGCGACGCTGTCAGCGCAGTTGTCACAGCAATAATAACAATAACAACAACAACAGCAACAGCGACGCTAACGTCGACAGAACAACGGAACCAAACAAACAAACAAACAAACAGACAGACAGACGAACAAACCGAAGCAAACCGAACCGAACAGCACCGCACCGCCGGTTGGTCGTCGTCGATCCAATCGCAATGTGGGAAGAGAACTGCGTCGCCGTCGCAACTCAACTGCGAACTGTAACTGCGAACATAACGCTGCGCCAACTACGTTCGCATCGGTGTCGGCATCGGTGACCGGCTCGGTGTCGGTGTCGGTGTCGGCGTCGACGTCGACGTCGCTGCTGCTTTTACTGTGCTGACGTTGTTAACGATTTTCAAATAGCGCATCTCACATTAAGCAACCACCACCCCACCCTCCCTTCCACACACACGCTGCCAGCTGTAAACAATTGGCGAAATTGGACGCGAGCCGCTTGTGTCGTCATTAGCTACGTCGACGTCAACGTCGACGACGGCATTTGTCTGTTTTTGCTGTTGTTGCCTGTCGGCATTTGGCATGTCTGCTTGGAACGCTTATCAGATAGCAGCAGGAGCAGCAGCAGCAGCAGCAGCAGCAGCAGCAGCAACAGCAGACAGCGAAAAGTTCCGCAGCCGTGATAACGGAATGGCCTTCTCCCGTTTAGCGATATCTGCGGCAACTGACCCAGTCTCTCATACACCCAATCAGTTATGAGTTATCAACCAGTGTCCAAAAAATAAATAAATAAATAAAAATTTTAGATTTTAGGTTTTCCGTTCTTTGTTGCCTCAAATGATTGTCACTAAAAAATATCTTCTGACATCTGTACAAATAAATTACAACTGATTGATTGATGATTGATTGATTGAAGACCAAGGCTCAGCTGGGTTAGTGCTTAGATGATAAGTTGTACTGCTGATGCTTCATGTAAGTACTTCAGTACACTTCCACTAAGGAAATTCGATCCACAAGTTGAAATAAAATAAGAATACGAATTTTAGAAACCTTGAATCTCAAATCTCAGACGGTTAACCGATTGAAACCGATTGAAACGAAATCGGAAACGAAATTAAACATTTATTTGCAGTGTACAGCACTAGAGTTCTTCTCACTTTGGTCGTGTACCTGGTACCTTAACAGTACCCGAAGGTACCAATGCGAAACCGAATACTGAGAATTATGCGTATGCCGATAAAAAATGCATAAATACTCCATATATATACATCTATACACTTTATACATCAGATTTATATGGTTTAAATTAATATGTTGCTCAATAACAATATAAAAAATAATAATAATAAAGCTTAATAATTTAGGTAGAGTATTTTCCAAGAAATCAAATCGTGAACAAAAAGCCATTGCCAAAAGCAAAAAACGTGTTTAGTTTTGACTGTGGATAGTTGGAGTCTGCCCGATCGACTCTACTACAATCTAAGCTCTAATTTCCAACCTCATTGTTTGTAAATTGGTCACTTTAAACAGTTTTTATATTTGCAACTTGTGTTTAGAAATTGTTATAAGCTGTGTAAACTGTAGCTTTTTACAGCTTTTTACAGTCAACAAATTATTATTATTATAACTAAACCAAAATGTGGCTACTTAGACAAAACAGGCGGAGTTTTATCCTGATTCCACTATTAACACTGCTTAATTTAAGTTTCGAAATTTCGCAATTTATATTCAATAATTGTTTTTTTATTCATTTTTGCAAGCAAGCGGCAAACGGAGCCTAACAATGAAATGCCGAAATGCCAAAGAAATGTGTGAAATGTGTGCGAAATGTTGGACAAAGTGGAATCCGTCTATTAGCATTGTTGATTAGATGTCGATTCAAAAGAAAGTCGCATGCCGCACACATCGATGGCGAGGCGAGGCGAACAAACAAACAAACAATAATAATAATAATGGCAATAATAATAGTTAATAATAATAATGCTGATTATCGCATGCAAATTCGATCGCTGTTTGCTTATTTTGGGCAGCGTTCATCAATTAGTTGTGAATTTTTGATTTGCATTCTCAGTTGTCGTTAGTTATATGTGCGATACACACACACACACATACACACACACATACACACACGCACAGGGCATATGTTGTTGATATATGCACTAAATATTCTGTTGTCGTTGTGAACTAAATGCGTCAATTAAATAACAAAAAATATACAAAAGCTCACAGCTACTCGGGCCATAGATACACAGATACATGTGTATTAGATACACCCACACCTGCTGCAGATACACGCGCTTCTGCGTGTGTGTGTGTGTGTGCGTGTGTGTGTATAGAAATTATTAATAAATTATGATTTTGGATGACACTATAAATCGCACACTCGCACACACACACACACACACACACACACATGTGTGTGTTGCTAATCAACAGCGCGTTTGCCGATTTAAAGCAACAACAGCAACAACAACAAAGGCAGCAACAAGTCGAGCATTGGAACGATCTCGCAAATCCAATATCAGACAGTCACATGCACGACTGAATCTATATCCATTCCCTCTAAGTATGGGTATGTCTGTGCGTGTGTGTGTCTGTGTGTGTGTGTGTGCGAGAGGTGTGTGTTGTGTGGTTTCAGTTCAGTCGGTGCCTATAAGTAACCCATCATCATCATCATCTGTATATGCACAATGTGTGCGCTATTTTTGAAATCTTTAATTTAATTTATTCTTCGCTTTTCAAATTTTTATTAGCACTTTAATGACATTTTGCTGATTTTGGCGCATTGAGTGCTGCCCCCCACACCCACACACACACACACACACACACACACACACACACACACAGCAACTGCCGCCACGCCCACCTCTCCATCACCCTTTTGTCATATGACAACTAACCCTATTCCAAGTCCATTGCCTGTCCGGCCTGTTACGTGGGCTCATTAAGAATTTGTAGTTTTTAATTGACAAACTGCGACTGCGAAGAAATAAATTAATAAATAAATTGAAGAAAAAACAACAACAACAACAACAACAATAACAACAACGACAAACGACAATCGCACACAAGACAACTGAAGAAAATATAAATGGCAAAGCGAATAGATTTCGTTTTATATTTTCGATATTATAATTTTCTAAATGAGCCAAAAAGATGTCAGGGGCTAAGAATTGGAATGCGAAAGCAATGTTTCTTGACAGCAATTCGAACAGCAAATTGTTGGCCAAGATACAACATCAAGGTGATTCGATAACCAACAGATTTACACATCTATATATATACATACATATATATATATGTATATTTATATACAAACATAAAATGCCCATCAAAAATGTGGAAGATATGGAAAGATATAGAATTGGAGCATGTTGTTTGAGTGTTGAGTACACTCATGGGCATTCATACTCACACTCATTAACTAATTGAAGCTACAACTTCAGAACTTTCAAATACATTTTTCGATAACACTATCAACTTGAAAATGTGTCAAATGAAACAATCTGACTCGAATGCATTTCCAATATGCTCATAAATAGAAAAAGAATAATTGGATCATTTATAATGGATATGGAAGCAAGCTGGATGTCATATGGGAATTGGAATTGGAATCGGAAGCGCATGTTTACCGATTCAAATTCAAAATCAGCGCTGCAACCTAAATTCCAAATTTCTAAACTAAAATTGATATGATTTGAACCGATCTTATCGGAACCAAAGCATCGAAGTGGAACATCATCATGCAGACAGACCTTGATTCTGATTAAGGATACATATACCTAATGTGGCAGAAGACTTGCATATTTTGAATCGGTTCAGAGAGTATAACAAATAGAAAATACTTTTTTAGGTACGCCACAGATAACATGCCCGCCCTTATCCAGTCCACCTGCCTGTCAGCTCAATTTCATTCTAGATTTGAAAAACCGATATTGATAATTTAATTTTTTTTTGTACTCAAATGGTATCAGAGTATTCTACATAAAGTTACGCCCGACTGGCACATTCCCACTTATTTTTCCAAAACTTATGTAAAAGTCAGCGACCCATTGCGTAACAGACTGCCGTAAATAAGTTTGGATGAATACCGGAATATTTACCGAAATTTTGCATACTTTACATACCAGAATCAGAATCGGAACCTTTACTCTCCAAATTGTTCTATCTTTTTCATTTTACAACGCAAACTAAGACTTTTAACAGTTAATGATCTTTAGGATATATATATATATTCATTTAGCTTCTTAAAGTCTTTCTTTTTTACTCTCATCAATAAGAAAATAAATTTCACATTTTTTGATGAAGTTCAACAAAATATATTAGAATGAGTTATCTGCGCTGGTTAAAACTAACAAACAAGGCATTTTTTATTCGTGACTTTGCAATCAAAACTGTCCACTTTTTGTGATTTTCTTGATACATACATGTGTGTGTAAAAGTATTTGTATATCTATGGCTATAGCTAGTTTTATACCAGGCAGTAGTCGTCCATTTGCTCGATATTGATATTCAAGGGCAACTCGAGTTTGTCATGCTTTTTGTTTGTTTGTGCTTCCAACTGTGATTAATATTTTTTATATTTTTTTTTTTACCTTGCGCATCTTCTATTAGCACCACACCGTCAAATGAACAAGCGATTTCATTGAAAAAGAAAAAAAAGCAATTTACACACACACATGTGAACACATATGCGAAAGAATAAATAGTAAATAAGTATATATTTATATATATATATATATATATGCATATGTGTGTAACACACAAGGAAAACTAAGACGGGGCACAGGGGGTGATCTTGGAGCAGCAGTTGGCCAAAGCGCAACAGTTATTTATTTTAAATCAATACAGCGCCCAAAACCAAAACGGACCAACAACTTCCGACTACTTACTGGGCACGGTTAACGTGAGCAGGTGGAGTCGATCAGGGGTACGGACTCGCTGCCGGCTTTAAAAAGGGTTTAGGTCTACCAGGAACTAACCACAAGAGCAGCCTTCCAACCCCACCAAAACACCTGCATCTCCAAACCCAACACTCACCCACACGCGGCTTCTATCTGTGGCGTGTGTGTGTGTGTGTGAGTGTGCGATTGTAACTTTGTTACCTACATTTGATTTGGCTAATATTTAATGGCTGTTGCTTGTTTTTTTGTTATGCACATTATTTGTTTGTCGAGCGAAGAACACACGCACAGGATGAGACGCGGGCTGCGGCTGACGGCGGGAGCGAACGTGAAGCAACAATGCTGCGATAATATAACGGTAACGGTAACGGTAACGGTAAGCATGTAAACAGAACGAACGCGTCGCGTACAAAACGAAACGAAACGAAATGGAACCAAAAAAAAACAAAAAAACCGAGCAGCAAGCGTTTTAATGTTTACCGTTGCTGCTGCGGCGGCGGCTGGTGATGGAGCTGCTGCTGCTGCTGCTGTTGGTGCTGCTGTTGACGACGCGCCATACGATTCGTCCTGCCCGACGACGTGCGTGCTAATAAAACGCCGACGACGTTCCTAAAGCCGCCAGGTTGCGGCTGCCAAAACTCGCTAGCAATATCTGCTGCTGCTGCTGCTGGTGCTTGCAAAACGAGCCCTTCTCCCACCACCCCACACCACACATCAACCAAAATGTGAGTCGAGTCTCAAACAATTGAGTTGAGTCGAAAGTTGCGTTCTCATTGCTGTTGAGCCCAACTCAACCGTTACGCGCTCTCTCTCTCTCTCTCTCTGTCTGTCTCTCTCTCTATCTCAATAGAGTTGAGCGCGTGTCGGGACACGAACTACACTTTACATAAATAAAATTGAATTTAAAAAAAGATTTAATCACAATGGAAAAAAGCGAAAGAGAATTTCTTATTTAATTATTGACAAAAGTCTTTTTTAGCTATGTTGCTCTGCGTTTTAGCCTCATCGAAAAAGAGCCGCACTAAATTGTCCTTCTTCAGCTGATCGCCGGCCAAGCGTTCCGCTCCCTGCCAGCGAATGATCGTTGGTATCTCATTCAAGGAATACGGCGGCTGACGGAACTTGTTATCAACTTTATCTTTCCAGACAGCCCGATCGCCAACGTCCACGGTGAAAATCAGCGAATCCGGATGCGAATATTCACGAAATGCGTTATTTACGATATCCTCAACTGTGCACAATATCAAATTGAATATATATTTGAATATCTGTTTTGATATATGTGTGTATTTGCACTCACCGGCTACGCAGTCGGGACACCAGCTCCTGCCCGTTTTGTCCTTTTCCCCAAAGAAATACATGTATATGAGGCAATTGGGTTTCGCGTGGACTTGCAGTGCATCCTCCAGCTGTTGGTAGCCCTGTATCGGAATGTATTGCGGCATCGTGTTGCTTGCGGCGAGTGTGCGATTCTTGTACGATAAGTTCGTGTGGCGATTTGATAAGCTTGGATAATGGTCGTTTTACAACCTACTTTTGTTATCGCCAACACAAATTGGTTCAGTGAGCAACAAAAACAAACCGGCGATTTTATCTTCTCTGCGTCATATGGTCACACACAGCGTGATGCCAGCCTGCAAAATGAATTTTTTTTAGTATTATTTTTTCAAACGATATGTCGATTGTAAATATCAGTTTAAAATAGTTGGCAACGTGCTCAGCAAACATGTGCGTTACAATTTTTGAATTTCTTGTCTATTTTAGATTTCACTTTTAAAAACGGACCACAAATTTTCAATCGAACAAATAGTGCCATTCAGAAGCCTTTCACTCAAACATTTATGCGATAATGCATTAAGTGATATAGGTAGTTAGGTTATATGCATAATTTTGTGTTAAATGCAAATTAAATCCATCAGGTTGAATGAATTGTTTTTCAACAATTGCATAAAACATGTTAATAAGCCAAATTTGCCCAAATATTAGTATATTTATATAAATAATATACATTTTCGATGTGCTTTTGCTCAAGTACACAAAGATGTAGTTTATCAACGAAAGAATTGAAACTCGAGAATGCAACGCAAGTCAAACGCAGCTTTTATTTAAATGCCCTGACCCACATTTTAATAAACATATGTCTGCAGATACAGTTACATATATGTATATATATATATATACATATATATATATATATATCGATGAAAGCGCTGATGAACTTGAACTCCATGGAAATGCATTTAATATTGGGGGTCAGAATCATAAAAGTGCCGACGCTGTCGAAAATGTTGCATAAAATGCGCAACACTCAACAAGGTGGCAAACAGAAAGAGATCCGCAGTTGAACGAAAACAAAGATGGGTAAGATACGATCCACCTAATCTATATAGTCTGGACAATATATATATAATTGCATAATTCCAGATTGCCAGCAGATGAACTTGAGGCTGATCCTAGTGCTTTTGATGGCACTTGTTGCATGCGAGCAGCTTGTGGCCAATGCCAGCAAGATTGCCTACAAGAAGCCACTCTATGGCAAAGCAGCCTACGCCGCCAAGGAGAGGCGCCTCAAGCTGCGTCCAAGCAGCAGCACCACCACCACCAGCAGTCCCAGCACCACAACTGAGATGGATTGGCCGGTGGAGTTTATTATAAATACCACGCCGCGGACGACATCTAGCTTGGAGCCAGCGGACAGAGAAACGACAAGCATTGCCAGCAGCACCTTAGCACAGCAGATGGGCAGCAGCAGCAGCACCTTGGCACAGGAGATGGGCAACAGCAGCAGCAGCACCTTGGCACAGGAGATGGGCAACAGCAGCAGCAGCACCATGGCACAGGAGATGGGCAACAGCAGCAGCAGCAGCAGCACCACCTCCGCCAGCAGCACAACAACAACGCCTTCGAGCCTGGACAACACATTGCAATTGCCGCCGATGCCAGCGAATGTGAATGTGAATGCAGCACAGGCGCAGGTGCCATGCACCTGTGGCGTCTTCCTCTCATCGCAGATACGGAACGGTCTGCCGGAGACGCCGCTCATCCACAGCGAAATGGATCGCATGTATCCGTGCAATGCCATCGGAAGCAAGCAATGTCAGACCAAGTGCCTGGAGGCGGTGAGTTGCAAGACAGATGGTAAACAATTTGTGCTCATTGATCTCATTTGCTGCTTACTTGTAGATTGTGCAACATTTGCCCAACTCGGCGAATATTGTGTGCTCGACGCTGGGACACAATTGCCACAAGGAGCGGGCCTATTTGTTCATCAAGAATTGCCACAACAAGTGGGTGAACACGAATCTGCAGGCGGGGCGCGAGTATTGCTGCCGGGATGGTGTCCCCTATCGCTGTCCATTGCTGGGCTAATCGCTAAAGTGTTTAACGTTTGCATATTTTTGGCCAATTTTGATCACACAATAAATATAAAAATACACAGCTCAACACAGATGCTTATTACAATAACAGCCCCTTAACAGCTGTCTGCCTATCGATAGCCGCTATTTACTTGGTATTTTATTTAAGTCAATAGCAATCGATAAGAAGGCGTTGGGCGCGCACTATTCAAAGTGTGTGTGTGTGTTCATAACCTACAAAGCAGTCGATTTGGCATTTTGAATTTGACTGTCAAAACAACATAATGACATGTATGTCATTATCTCCATATATATATTATTTATTTTTTATTTCATTTGTAGAACCTAGAAAAAAGCCATGATAAAAACACCACCTAAAAATTACCACAATTTTTCATTTGGTAGTTTCCAAGTAAGGTCACACTCTTAATTTCTGTCGTTTGTGGGAGATTTGAAAATTTAGTGTGGAAAAAAAAATGGTTTCTGAATAATACTATAATGTAAAACCACACATTTATATTGTGCCATGGGTTGATTCAAGGGCATTGCCAGCCAGGGATCGAATTTAGTAACGGGCGGTAATTTTTCATAGAATTTAAACTAAACCGTCTCTGAAAAGTTAATATTTAGAGGGGCGGCTGACCACCCCCTGCCCATACATGGCTACGCCTATGGGCTGATTTATATGCGAATGTCCATTGACCTCAAATTGGAACCATGTACAACATTTTCCACTAGGTGGCGCTATTTACCTTATGGCAAATGCAACCCTAACGATAATCAAATATCGATAAGTGCCCCAAATGCAATAGCTCTGTTAACTTTACGTTGTGTTGTACTTTGTGTTTTTAGTATTTCCATTTGTTTAACACGTAAACAATTTATTTGTATGCCAAACGCAATCGAGACAAACATATGCGTAAATAGTCAGCAAATTATAAAATATGATACACAGCCTGTTCATAGTCAACAGCAGCGGGTAAGCAGAGCAGCACCAGCCACAGGCTACCAGCCACCAGCTACCAGCTGTGTTGCAAATTGCGCGAGCAGCGAATTAAAAGATTCATTTGTGCAACTAACAACTTTCTACCGCACACACAGGGAGGTTTTTTTGGAGAAGCATTGGCGCTCGGTTGTCTCGCGCTCCGTTTGCGAATACTTTCTCGATGCGCAGCGTGCCGCACCATACGTAAGTTGCATGCCACGTTAGCATACCATGGAATGCAATAAAAATGAATTTCTTTGTTTGTAGGATGTGCCACCCGTCATTGCCACGCCCCACTATTATTTGATTACGGTGCAGCGGGAGAGCGTCTCTCTGGTGGCAGCCTGCAAGCAGGAGGTGCCGCCACTGTTCGTCATCGAGTTTCTGCATCGCGTCGTCGATACGTTCCAGGACTATTTCGGCGACTGCTCCGAGTCTGTGATAAAGGACAACTATGTGGTCGTCTATGAGCTGCTCGACGAAATGCTCGACAATGGCTTCCCCCTTGCCACCGAGAGCAACATACTCAAGGAGCTGATCAAGCCGCCCAACATATTGCGCACCATCGCCAACACAGTCACCGGCAAGAGCAAGTCTGTCCATCTGCCGCATAATCTCTCTCGCCCCGTCCATCTCTAAAAATGCTCTCCCCATTTGCTTGCAGCGTCAGCACCATTCTGCCCTCGGGCCAACTGTCGGCCATTCCCTGGCGACGCAGCGGCGTACGTTATACGAACAACGAGGCCTACTTCGATGTCATCGAGGAGGTGGATGCGATCATTGACAAATCCGGTTCCACGGTCTTTGCCGAGATACAGGGTCATGTAAGTGGAAATAATATTTACACATATTTACCTGAACAGTAAAATAGGTGTTCATTTAATATGGAATTCGTTGCATATAGCTGACTAATGTTTCTTTTCTTGTAACGTTTCGTTACCAAAACAATTTGATCTGATTTTCATCGTTCTAGAGAATGCTGCATCATTTCTTTTGCACCCTCTGTTCAGTACCAGTCCTAATTAACTAATGCTACTTTACTGGATATTCTGCCAGCTAACATTGCACTCAGTAATCGAACCAGCACATTGCCAAAATCGCTCCTGGTGACTCAAAAGGATCTGTTTTAGCCAATTAGACCATACAATTATCGCTTGCGGATGAAGTTTTCTTGAATTCTACTCGTCGTTTGCTGATGAAGTTTGCTTGAATCCTACTCCTCGTTTAGCGTATTTTTTGGTTTCTGACTCAGCAGCAGTTCTGAGACCGTCCAATTGATGTGACTATGCAATTGTGAATTGTTTCCTTGCTTGCACTCTGCCCTCTATACTGTATCCTCAACTCTGTATTGGCCCACTCAATATTATTTGATAGCTCAGTTAAGCCTTTATTCTAATCAATATATTAAAATCTTATCTTTTGCCAACAAAATCAATAGAGGAATTCAAGTTTTCTTAATTTGTCCAGCTCAACATGAACTAAATCCTATCTTAAGCCAGATTTTCATATGGAAACAATACTTATAAATATATTTTTATATATTATATATTTTCACATGTATTTTACTGTATATATATGGATATCTGAAATGTAATGTAATATTTTTGATGGCCTTCAGATCGACTGCTGCATCAAGCTGTCAGGCATGCCCGATCTGACGTTGTCGTTTATGAATCCGCGTCTCTTTGATGACGTCTCGTTTCATCCGTGCGTGCGCTTCAAGCGCTGGGAAGCGGAACGCTTGCTCTCCTTTATACCGCCCGATGGCAACTTTCGACTGATGTCGTATCACATTAGCTCGCAGTCTGTGGTCGCCATACCCATTTATATACGTCACAATTTTTCGATTAAGACCGGCGAACAGGGTCGTCTCGATTTGACAATTGGGCCACGGAACACGCTCGGCCGGACGGTGGACAAAGTGAAGCTGGAGCTGACGATGCCCAATTGTGTGCTGAACTGCCTGTTAACGCCCAATCAGGGTAAATACACGTTCGATTCGGTGAGCAAAACACTTTCCTGGGATGTCGGACGCGTCGATGTGTCCAAGTTGCCCAACATTCGCGGCTCGGTAAGGATCAAACGCATTGCACTTGTGCCAAAAACTAAATGGGGATTTTGATTGTTTGCAGGTCTCCATAATGCCCGGCAGCACCAACATTGATGCCAATCCGTCCATCAATGTGCAATTCCAAATCTCACAGCTGGCCGTTTCGGGATTGAAGGTCAATCGGCTGGACATGTATGGCGAGAAGTATAAGCCCTTCAAGGGCGTCAAATATTTAACCAAAGCAGGCAAATTCCAGGTGCGCATGTAGCTGCATGCCCCACACGCCTCCCCCCCAGCCGAGCCAGGCCTCTCCTCACAGCTTTAATTAAGTGTACAAACAAAACGAAATGATTTCTCTAAGTAATGTCTCAAATTCTACAGCTATTTCTATTTGGAATTATCTGAATTATTTTATTCGATTAATCTCTTATGTTGTATGCTAATCACTCTAAAAAGAATGCAAGAAAATGAAAAATGTATGTGTCAAATGATGCAAGACGTGAATGATATTTAATTTCACAATCTCGGAGTTTGCGGTGATTTTGATTAAAATATATTATCTAATCATAATTTGGTTTCCAGCTTAACATTTACCCACAACCAAATCCATTTAGGAACAGAACCGAATGCTTCAAGATTAAAGAATGACTTTTGCCAAAATGATTTGAAACACAATTAAGCATAAAAGATCTTGATATGATCTATCCATTTGTTTATTATCTGTCTGTCTTTTGGCCTCTAAGATCCATTTATCTATCCATGATCTATTTATATAGACCGATTCCCATCGAGCATTTTTTTAACTTGCATTTTGAAATGTGTCAAACTGAAATATGTTTAATGCAAACTTCAAGTGTTTTGTGTGCATGTGTGCGTGTGTGTGTGTGTGTGTGTGTGCAGCGCCATATTTAAAACTGGCTGCATCGGAATCTTGTTCGCCACTTGATTGGCAAACAAGTTGCAAGTCCAGTGTGACTCCGACTTGGGCTGCTGCTGCTTGGCAACAAACCTCAAAGCCGAAGCAAAAGCCAATAAATTTAAATGAAAATGCAAAACTTGATTTTTTTCGTTTTTCGTTTTTGTTTTGTTGGGGTTGTTTTTTGTTTTGCTTTGTTTTGTTTTGTTTTCTTGCTGGCCAAGCCACACAACACATACACATACACATAATGTGTATGTAGCCAAATATATATATATATATATATATTATGTGTAGTCTAGCAAATGGCTTGCATTTTTTCGACTGTGCCAACCGGTTCTGTGGCCCGCAACTTGGTCTGGCTTTCAGCTTTGGGTCTAGCATTAAAGCATTTGGTGCGCTGGTGGCGTGCAACGGTAGCCGACAAGCGCCAGCAATGCTTAGGATACGCCTCTGTCCAAGCCCAATGCTAGGCATGTTATACACACCAAAAACACACACACACAAAGACACTAACTCACACACAAAGACACTAACACACACAAACGCGCAACACCCCACACAAGCCGCTTAACTTGGCCAAAATTGCGAGCGTGGGAAACGTTTTGGTTACAGGTTAAAAGGCGCTGCACTCAACAAACACACAACAACAGAGAGCTGAAGAACAAGCGGCATGTGGCATGCAGCGCCTACAATTTTGCCTTAGCTCCCACAAATGCTCATTAGCCGCCAAGTTCGTTGCATAAGTCATTCGTTTTGCCATCAGCAAACCACAAATATTTCAAGCATGCTTTCCTCACTTGCCACAAACTCTCCGCTCTCCGCTTTGCTCTGATCATTGATATTAGCCTAGAACACTTGAACCTTAATTAATATTAATTAGTTGACGACTCTATACAAATGCCACATACACATTTCCAAGTATTTTATAATTTTTTTCTTTTTTTTAATTTATTTTCGTTAAATGCCCGCATCAATTATGGCCGAGCAAGTGTTGAGATAATTGTGTGTGAAATAAATATACAAAAAGTGCTGACTAGTCATTATCGAAATCGTTTAGAAAGACCGATGCAGAGAGGGAGACAAACACAGAGAGAGAGAGATAGAGAGAGAGAGAGAGAGATAGAGAGAGAGGGATAGAGAGGAAGAGTAATGTATTTACATACATATGACATTTGAGGAACCTGTGCAACAACTTTTAGCTTTCAACATTTTAATGGCTTTCAATTCTTTAGAACTGTTTTTAATATTTTTTTTCCATTGAAATTGAGTTTTATATTTTGGTAGGCAAACAAGCCACATTTCAATCGGATCTGATGTAAAATATTCATTTAAGTTGAAGTTAAACATTGAAGACTGAATTTGAGCTGTCCTTAAAGAGCCGCATCAAACGAAACGTATTCTAGTTTATAACTTAACTTAAGCAGTATTTGTCCAAAATTGCTGACCAACAGCAATTAGATTGCATAAGTAATGTTTGTTAGTTAACTTGTTAACGGGTCGGGGCCAAACCCAACTGGAAAACTCCACCCAATGTATTGGAAATCATTTAGCTCCAGTTTCGTAAACAGAGCGAAACACTTTGCCGAGAGTGCTAAGTGATTTCAACAAAATGCAAGTGCATGTGCCGTGCCAGACGTGGCACGCCCTCGTTGATATTGTTGCACATCTCTTTGAAGCAAATCATATGTGAAGTGGGTGTGTACATATAGATCTATTGATAAGGTTTGAATGCCCTTAAGTTTTATTATTGCTTCTGATTGTCGCCGATTTATGTAGTCTCTGATATTTGAGTTCATGAGTCAAACTACAAATCAAAGCATCAATATGCTACGATTTGTGGCAAGTGAAGTATGGCACACACTTTTTGCTATCCACATTTGAGGTTAGGCAAAACCAATATTTTGTACTGCAAGATATTGATTAATTGTGCCCAGTTTTGCACTCCATAACTCTCGATTAAGTTATAATGAAGATTGTTTTTTGGGTACCAAAACAAACCGGTTTACTTAGCCATTTGACTTTGACTTGTGGCAGGGCATTCGAAAAAATCTTTGCTATCGACAACACGCATTTCTCATTAGCAACAAAGTGTTGTGTTGCTGCTGTTGCTGTTGCTGTTTTATCTGCTGCTGCTCTTTTTTTTATTTATTTTTTATTTTGTCTCTTTGTTTGTTTTTGTGGTGTTTCGATATGTGTCTTTGTTTTGTCGTTGTATGCACAATGAATCGTGCAATTGCATTTGTGTTTAATAATCATTTTTGCAACTTGTTCAGTGTTGCACTTTGCAAATGTTTGAGCTGCAATTTGTTGCTGTTGTTCAATTGCGAAATGCAAACACGAGCCAACAACAGCAACAAATAGACAACGTCAATATTAAAGCTGGCAAGTAGAAAAAGCTAAAAAAAAAAAAATTTGTTTTAAAAAAAAACAAATTGGAATCGAAATTGGAACTGAAACTTGAGTCCGTTGCCCAAAATACAAAGTCTAATAAGCGTCTGGCCGGCTAATTAGAAACGTTGATTGTGCCCCAAACCCAGACACACACACACACACACACACACACACACACACACACACACACACACACACACACACACACACACACACACATACATACATACACACATATACACATACAATTGCAAAAAAGGGGCACATGAGTGTAGACAGCGGAAATCCACTGGCTAAATTGCAGCGACAGATGCCAACGCCTCTTGTGATGGGCTTTGTATACCCTATAATAGCCAATTATTTATAAATTGGCAACAACAGACTGTTGCCCACATATGTATGTAACAGCTAATGAATAGTAAAAGTAATCTGAAAAGAGATTTGATTGTTGCCCGCCCTTTTAGTGGGATGGTATTTGGATTAATATTTAACAGATTTGATTCTATTTTGATTTATTTGCTTATTTAATGTGGACTAAAAAAAAGTCGACAATTTTTAATAAAATGCTGAAAATTTGAAAAGCTTGTTATTAAAGTTAAAAAATTGAAAAAAGAAGTAATTCAATTTGAAATGTAATGAAATGAAAAATAAGTAATTAAATTTCCAATTTTAAATGAAAAAATGAAAATAAAATTCAATTAAAACAAAAATATAATAAATCATTTATTGCAAGGCTTGGGTAAAGCTATAGTAAAATAATAAACAAAAATTGTTAAACTTAACAAATATGGCAAATATCCCAAGCAGGTTGTCTTCCAGTCGAGCACTTGCAGCTCGTTCGAGCTGGTCAGTTGATGAAGTCGTTGCAAGACTCATTAAAAACGATTGAAACTTCCGCACAAGCCGAGCCGCAATTTATTGCTAAAGAAATAGCATTTTGAGACGACATATACAAATAGCCAAATATGAGCAGATATACAATGAACAGTATACATATGTATACAGTATGTACAGTGGCTCACAGCTCAATGCGACCAGTGTCAAGTCCAAAATGTAATTGCCTGCCATCAACTAATTATTCATTATTTTTACAAAATTTCAAAGACCGATCTTGATTACATATATTAAACGCCAAAATGAATATATGAGCCCAATAAACTGGGGTTTCCCCATCTGCTAGGTAGGGTTGTGTAAAAAAGAAAACTATTTTTTTGGTAAATGCTTGTTTCGACCAGCACAAAAACTTAAATAAGGATGTTAACACTTGGTATGATATCCTCTAGCCTTAACAACTTCCCTTAACCTAATATTCATGGAGGATACCAGCTTCAGGGTAGTTTCTGGCCTGATTTTGCTCCACTCATCCCGCAGATCATATTTGAGATTCTCTCTGGAGAGCCGGTGGAATTATCATGTGGGGGCAGTGGTTAATATATATGAACATTCGATCGGTCTTTGAAATTTTTGAAAAATAATATATAATTATGGCAGGCAATTACATTTTTTACTTGACACTGCTCCCATTGAGCTGTGAGCCACTGTATGTATGTGCACTTATGTATAGTTTTCAAAGTATGTTTCTGGTTTGATAAGCTTAAAAAAATGGAACAAAATGGAAAAAAAAAGCCCCAAACTCTGCTCCGTACAGTCAGTGGCTTTGTTTGAACGAGGTCGTCGTACACAGTCAGTCAGTGATTGGAAACTGGAAACGGGCATTGGGGGGGGCCTTAATTGTGTGTCAGGAGAGGGTGCTATGCCCACCCCCCAACCACAACCCGCTCCTTCTCTTGAACAACGGCAACGGCTGCCTGCTCATTGTGCATTAATTTAGGCGAATGTGCGAAAACAGTTGTCCAACTATAAACAAAAGCGTCCAAAAATGTTAAATGAGGATTTGCATACAAAGTCGGCGACGGGTGATAAACAATTGCCGAATATCAAAGAAATTGTTTACGCCAAAAAAAAACCAGTGACAGGCTGTCTGCCGGAGGGGGGGGTGGGAAGGGTTTGGGGTTGGGTATGTCAATAATTGTGCTATGCTAATCAATGTGTTTAAAATGGATTGATATATGTATTGTTTATTTTTAGATGCCACATGATAATGAAAATGATAACGTTTATGAAAATAATAAGCCAAACACTTATAGAAAGAGAGGGAGAGGGAGAGAGAGAGAGATAGAAAGAGATAGTCAACGATACATGCGAATTTCAATTTAATCAAATATACATAGAAAGAACTTAAGATAGAGAAAGAAAGAGAGAGAAAGAGAGGGAGAGAAAGAGAGAGAGAGAAAGAGAGAGAGAGAAAGAGAAAGCACAAGTCAACGATAAAAACTAAGAAGAAATTCTCACTAATTTATTGGGCTCATCAAAAAGTAAGACAATGAAAAGTAAAGCAAATCTTTGACGATCTTTTCAATGTCCTCAAATCAGTGGATAATTATGGGCGTGCCCCTACAATTACTAAAAAAAAAACTACTTCAGACGATTGGAATGAGGATATTGTTTTTGAGACCTGTCGCTGTCAAATCAGCGGCAACTGACAGTGAATCATCCACATGACGAAGCGGAAGAGCTGCTGGCTGAGAATCCCCTTCCTCCTTGTGACCTTCCGCATATGAAGCACGTAATTAAACATGTTGCTTGAACTATTTTTTGTAAATATATATTTATATATATATATATATATATATATATACAACTATTTGAAATAAATAAAAACGAAGAAAGACAGAGGCGAAAACGGAGCTGGGCAGAGGCACCAGGACTCCGACAGGCCAGAAATCTTTTAGGAAATATCCAGGGGGCAGAACAGGCTGAGGACACTCACCGGTCTATTGACAGGACTCTGCAGGCTAAGAAGTCCCTAACTAAATTAGGTATGCAGGTTTTGTGGAAGCGAGGAGGAATCCTCAAAGCACATCCTAGCCGAATGCGTCGCCTTAATTAGGAAAAGATGCAGCATCCTAGGGAAGTCATCCTAGTCATGAAGTCCAAGGACATAGAAACCCTCAACCCAACAAAGATTCTAGCATTCGTGCAGGAGCTGGGATTGATGGAGGAGCTGTAGTCGCAGTCGCAGTCGCAGTTTATGCTCAGCATACAAAACAGATGAATTAAACCTGTCCCAAGATCAAAACTGATCAAATGTAAATCGCTTGAGATGCCAGCACAGTTACATGCATAAATTGACTACTATTGAGTAGTAAGAGTACAAAAATAACACTTTTTATGACAGCCAAATGCAAATTCATGTTTTTGTTTGGGGGGGTGCACAAACTGTGATCAATTTGCACACTGATTGCGGCAACAACAAATTGAAATTGACGGCAACCATAATAAGAGTTGTAAAAAAAACTTGGCAGCTGTGAGCCAAATCAAAGCCGCCTCGTCAAGTTTTGTTTACATTCCACAGTAAATTGTTATACTTTTTATACTTTTCGCAAGGCAACATAAAAAACAAACAGCCAAACAAAGGCAAATAGAAAACAAACAACAACAACAACAAAAAACCAAAACAATAAATCTGACGGACGACAAAGACAAAAGACGAAGCCACAAATAAAAATAGAAAAGCGAGAAAATACTTTGGCAACTTTTGATAGTTGGCTTTTAAATAAATAAATAAATTGTGTTGAAAATTAAGCGTAGACCCCAAGCACACCCATACACACACACACACACACATATGCTGTCATGGTGCTATGTTGTAGCTGTTATGCAATTTACAGCCGCTAGAGGTCGCCAATGATCCGTGTTGATTCGCATTTATGCAACACGTTTGTTTAGATTGAATTAGAATTACAATTCATTTGACATTTGACGCGGCATCTGTTTGATGCGCACCTTTTGCAGATTACGCAATAGCCAAGGTCATTAAAAGTGCCTGCAAAATAAATCACACATACTATATACAAATTGTACAGCTGTATATAGTGATATGATCTGCCGTGAAGCCATTTCTACGCTAAAATTTGAGTTATTTCCATTCCCCCTTTGCAGCTCAGACTTAAACGACAATTGGACATTTTTGGAAACACTTGCATTGCTTTCACACATATAGAATACTTATCGAACTACAGACTAGAGTATAATAAAATATGTGCTTGGATCAAGTCAATCGGTTTTCACTTCGATTTGTTTCGACCCCCAGTATCAGACGTGTATTTTGTAATAGTCGTAATACTCATAAATTGCTTAAGTTGTGGGCGATTCTCACATTCCAATTGCATAGTCTGACTTGTTGTTGACCCTAACCGAGCCCTCCCCACCCCCTGCTCCCTCGTTACGTACCTCCCCACCCCCTGCTAGTGCCGTAACCCACTCGAAATTCGCTTTTTTTTATGCTGTCATATTTACTTATTTATTTTATTGAGGGCGCGCCTGGACAATTGAAACTTTTAATTCAATTTGATATGTTAATTTGCTCGAACCAATCCCCAATAGAAGGAAGGCACACTCCACTCCGACAGCCAGACGCAATACTTTGAGGAGGAACTAGGATTGCATCTGTTTATTGACATCGCATTGCAGCGCCACCAACAATAACTCGGACACCTTGCAACGTCGTACACGGTATCAAATTGTCATACTTCTTCAAACTCGTCACACTTGCCACATCATTTCAATTGGCAGGTGCTCGAATGTTTGCTCTTTGCGTCACGCCCCCCCCCCCCCCCCAACGAGGGGTATTTGCAATTCTTTACACATTGCGCAAAGATTGCACTTCAATCAATCTTTAGCCGGTCGCATTGAATTACTTCCAGATATCATTTCTAAGCAAACTTAATAAACAGTTGAAAATAAGTAACGCTTGTGATTGAACGACAGTCCCAAAAATATTGCTTAATTTTTACATTTTTTAAAAAGTTTCTATTCTGAATAGGTATCGAAATATCAATGCAAGCCATTATTTATCAATTTGCTCTTATCTTGGTCAGCTTCATGTACTGCATTTTTTCTAACGTAAGCAAAAAACAACCCACAAATATCATAAAAAAAAGACGGCACGAGTGGCATAAGATACTGGCAACACAGTCTGTGGCGCAGTTATAATCCGATATGATGAGATAGTCCCACGAATTTGGACTCAGATTTCACATTGCTTGGAATGGGAGGCTGTGTAGAAGTCTGCCACAGGTTGCCTACTGCTGTGCATCTAATAACACTTTAAAGCCACGAAGCTATAGAAACGTTGACTCAACAGAAAAATGTTTATATATGTACATATATATTGCTTGCCACGTGCTCGAATGCGCGGACGAGTGCCTGTGCACGGGCTTGTGCAACGGATGCGAGTCAGTTTATTGGCATTTTGTTGAGGCACCAAATCAAACATGGCACAACAAACACACAACCCAACTCAACCGCAAAGACTTGCCACTTTGCCAAGCAATACGGGGCACGGGGCACGGAGTACGAGGGATGCGAGCGACCACCTTTTAAGTCGACTTATCTAGGATTATCAACATGGAGTACACAACTTTTGGAAATGCATAGAGACGGCATAAAAAACCGAATTTATGTGACAGTAAACAATGGCTACAGTGCAACATTTGTCTCAATGTACATAAGGTGATAGCACTAAAGTGAGAATATCCAATTGACAAACATTTGAGAGAGAGAGAGTAAACAATCCATTAGTCAAATATGCCTATGTTTGACAAATGCATCACAACGAGCGTTTACTGTACTTACTCATAATGCATAGGTAATGCATGAATTCTTCGGAACGTTCAACCTTTCAGTTTTTCATTTCAAGCGCTGTTTATTTTTAGCTTTCTAACTTTGATCCAACTCGTTGATCCCAAATTACACATTGAATTTTTCTGTTATAAAGCATGAATCGATATATATATATATATATATATATATATATATATATATATATGGGAAATTAGAGATCTACATATGTGAGTCTCGGCAATCGAAGAGCATTTCAAATTTATGGCGCCTTGCTTGAATTTCAACTGTTCTCTCAAGACCTCTCAGCTTGAGGTTGAGGTTCAGGTTTTGGGTTCACTTGTTGTTTGCGTACGTATGACCGATGTTCAGATAGAGTATGTTCAGGGGAGTGGGTCTGAGCTGGGGTTGGGGAACATTGTTGATAAGATAAGCAAGGAAACATATTGAATTTGATGATTTTCTGGGGTTATTTTTTTTTTTTTTTGTCTCGTAATTGCTGTTGTTCTGCTTTATTCAAAAATCGTGTTTAAAATAATATGGATTTTATAAAACTTAGCTTACGGCCTGTGGCGCATTTACACACTCGATAAATCGATAAGTCGGTAAATCGATATTTAAAAATATATAGATTTATCAAGCTGGCTTGTAAATGTGCGCACTTACATACATATATTCAAATTACATTTATCTTTTAGCTGTTGTTTATTATTTGTCTTTTTTAATTACTTTTACAATTTTTTTTTGTTGTTTGTTTTTAATATTGCTTTTGAGTCTTTCATTTTATATAGCTAAAATGTATGATTTATACAAAAATATTTTTTGCTGCTTACAAAATTGTATAAATATTATTTGTATTTTGATTTCATTTTTTTGTAGATAAAAAAAAATTGCGCTAAACTAAAATGGCCTAAAAACTAAAATATAAATGCTACAAAAAATATGACAAAATTGCAATTGGAAAAAAAGGCTAAATTGCTGGCGAAAAATTGCTAAAAAAAAAAAAAAATTCTTTAATGATAAGCATAAAAATAATGATTATAATTTTTGATGTTTGATAATATGGGCGTTTGCAAAAAAAAAAAAAAGTTAATTAAATGGTTATCATTTTTTTTTAAATAATATTAATTAATATATTTTATAAATAATATATACTTTTATATATATATATATATTTATAATTATTATTGTTGCTTTTATTGTTGTTGTTGTTGTGCTTGTTGTTGGCATTTGCAAGTGAAGCCCATAGCTCATTGCTCATTTGTTTACTAGGCGTAAATTACTGTGTGTATTTTTTGTTATTTATCGTTTTTGTTAATTATTCAATTTGTTTATAAATTTTATAAACAGCTTAATCAATGATCACAACTCTTAGCATAAATATTAATCGCATGTGGCATTTGCATCATTAATATATATATATGTATGTATATATATATGTATATCTCTAATTATATATATATATATATATATCTTGCATAAGTGTATCATATATCATGTATATATATATATATGGTTTACATGTAGTGGTATGGTTTATAAAAAATATTTCTCAATATGCTGTTAGTACAAAAAAATAGTGTATAAAAAATGCTTGCACTTTGTTTTTGTTTCTGTTGTTGTTGTTGTTGTTGCTGTTGTCTTTCATGCTTTACTTTTGTTGTCTTTTGTCTTTTACTGTTAATTTGCATTTCCTGTTACGCTTCCTTTAGTTTAACCGTTACTTTATTAGCAGCCTATGTGAAAAGTATAAACTAGCAATTGATGATTGTCGTTGGCTTCCAAACAGCTGCCTAATCCAGGTTGGATGGTGGAAGTGGGTTGCTGCGTTTCCGTTATGTGAAGAGATGTGGGTGGGGGTGTGTATGTGTGGGGGGGGGGCTAGTACTGTTTGCATGGCTATCTTTGCAATCGTTTTCACGCGTTTTGCAAATCGCTCAAAACACGTTAAACTTTAACGGTTACCAGGGAATTTCGTTGATATGTGTTCATTAGCTCAAAAGGCAAACGCCCGCTTCAAATCGTGTCATTTTTCATCATTTTCTTCAAAGTTTGGCTGCGTGAAACTGTGAAAAGCGAGAAGAAAAAAAGAAGAGTTTATCACAATTAGTTAAGTAAATATATTTGAATTCAACCACCTCAATTGTTAAAGTCAAAAGTAACTTTTATAAAGATGAAGAATGGACGATGAAAGGATAACCAAATGCAACCAAAAAAATTTAATTAATAATCGAATTCTTATAAACATCATTATTAAAAGAAGAAAGAAATAGTTTCAATGGAATGGGCAATAAACAAGTCTATTCAAGTCTATATATAAAAATATGTATTATTTATTTATTTATTTATATAGATATAGATATAGTATATAGATTATGCGCTATTGCTGAGGCTAGCTCGAGACCAACCTGGCGTATACGTTATTTGTCAGCTATTTCAGGCAAAACTTTGCCACAATTATTAATGGCAATTATCTTGGGTATGTCTGCTTCTATTGTTTGGCAGTCTTTGGCTAATTGAAAGCAATTACTGCAATTAAAAACACAATTCTACAGAAATGAGACTCTTCATTAGTCTCAATGAATATTGTGAATATTTGCGGCACTCATTTGTGCGTGCCCATTGCAACAGCAACAACAATACAAAGAGAGAAAAAAAAAACTATAGAGTCTGTTTTGTGTGTTTTTCATTAACATTTTCATTTTCGTTTTTCGCGTGTCAAACGCTTTCTGAAGGCTGCCGCATTTCTCATTTACAATTAACTCAATACACTCATTCACGAGTGTTCCGTGAACATTCAGCCGGACAGTTTCGAGCTTTACAAAACAAACACATAAACATAGCTATAGGGCGGCCCATTCATTGATACCTCAAATTGGCGGTCACAGATTGTATATATATATATATGTGTGTGTGTGTTGTTGATTATCATGAGGCTGAGCTGCAAAACATATAAATTGTCGGTGTTTTCATTGTCGTAGCCATTATATCAAAGGCCCACATAAAAGGGGGTACACCTCTATGATCTATCCGAACTAAAGGGATTTCAAGAAGATATGAAAATGTGTGTATATATGTATCACTTGTACTATTTATTTTGATATGAAATCTAAGATTTATTCAAGAGCCACTCAAACAAAGCGTTGAAGTTATCTACAAGGTTAAGTTGGTATAGTATAGTTGGTAAAAATGTCTTAACAATCGAATGAGAAACCCAAAAATGAAATGTATGAAACTAAAATGGGTACACAAAAGAAGAAGAAAACAACCTAAAGTAATGAAGTAATGAACGTATTTTTGATAGATAAGTTTTCTTTTTTCTTTGAGATGCTAGCATTAATTGGAACCTAATAGTATATGTCTAAGTGTGTGTGTGTCTGTGAAAGCTGGAATGCGTTCGAGTGATCCAAGAAAAATGTGTGCCAACTACACACTAATTAAACACTTTTTCATTCGAAATGCCACCCCGCCACCCTGCCACCCAGACAACCCCATCAAGCTAGCCATCAGCATCTCTCGTTTCAGTATATTTTGCCTTATCAACGAGGTCCGATTACTTTTTGAGTAGTGTTGCGTGTTCTTGAAGCGAGAGTGGGGCGCTCGGGGCTGGGGAGAGGATGGGAGGACGTTGATAAGATAAGATGAGTCACAGTGACAAGTTGGGGCTAGACGGAAGACGGGACACATGTTGGCCAACTTATTATTCGCATTGGGTGTACGCACAGAAAATACATTAAAAACATAAATCAACAAAAAAATAAAGACATATACGAAGATGGAGAGCGAGAGAGAGAGAGAGAGAGAGAGAGGGAGAGTGAGAGAGAGAGCGCACGACATGGCAAGCAAGCAGTCACTTGAGCAACTACTGCTGATTAGAAAATTGCCCGAAATGAGCAGGTATTTATATATATTTTGTAGACAGCGTGACAAGTAGTTAAAGGACGCACGATATATCAAATGAAATTAAATACGAAATTGATTAATAAATACAAAATATTACACCTTCAACTTTCGATAAGCGATAAGTATGGCTAGTTTGAGGAGTGGGAGTGTTACATACTTTAATGCTAGCCTCCTTGAGCCTTTGCAACTGTATTGCGAACCTGTCAAATCGTGTCACGCGATCGTCTTTCGTTGGGAGTTTCTTTTAATTAGCGCAACGATTTCTTTTGGCCACAGCATTTGTCTTGTTGGCAAATGCGCCCTCGCCCTGAACTTGCCTTGGTTACCCTCCGCCCTCCGCCCCCCGCTACCCATGTTACTCCTACTGCTGGTGCTGGTCAAACCAGTTTTGCATTCAGATTCAGCAACTTTACCAGCTACAGCGACAAACTTAGACAGCAACTACAAGTCTGGAATGTGGCTTGAGGCGCGCAAGCGAGACGGGCATACACACACTGCTATCGAATAATTTCTAGCGCGGAGGCGTAGCGGCGGTCGCTACTGACATCTCGCTTGCACATTGGGCGCAGGTCGACTTTGGCTGCTTGCGTTACGCTTAAATCAGCGCGTAAGACCAGCAGTGCTTATGCGAGTGCGTAAGCCCGTTCTCATGCTCTCCCTCTCTCTCTCTCTCTCATTCTCTCCATCTGTTACAAGAAACTCTCTTCTTAAGCTTTGAGCTTTGAGCTGTAAAAAGCGCGTGGGTAGTCTGAGTTCAAAGTTATTATTGTTGTTCTTGTTTTTTGTTTTTTTTTTCGTTTTATATTGTTTGTATTTTCATTTATTGATATTTTCGTTGTTTGTTGCGTGTCTGCAACTTTTTCGTATCTTGTAAGTAAAATAATATATTTATGTATAAAAAAAATAGGCAGTAAAAATAATTACAACTAATAATAAATGTAAATGTAAATCAAGCATACAAATTTTACAGACAAAAAAAAAAAACGAAAAATTATAATACAGTGGACGCTTGTTAATTAAAACCGTTAATAGACTCAAATGAAAAACTCTTATTTTGAGTAGATTTTGTTATTGTCATCTTTAGATTGTCAGCAATTGCGAGTGTTGCATTTTGGAAAACTATAAAAAATTATTAATAAATTAAAATATATATTTTGCAATCATTGATTATTGTCTTTTTTTTTTTTGTTCTTTGTTTTTGCATAGAAAAATTGGAAATATGCCCGAATTGCAAACAGTTCAATTTGCCAGCGACCACTGTAGTTGACTTTACATGGTTTAAGTGTTTACAAACTATTGGGCTTACTATGAGCTATTACTAAATGTCTTTTGTGGCATGCACAACTCTAGAGCGCGCGCTCCCGCTGACTCGCTCGCTCGCTCGCTCTCTCTCTCTCTATCTCTAATTTGAACAGAGAGCGACTCTGTAAAACAGCTACAGGTCGTTAGCTAAGATCGTATATATATATATATATATATATATATATATATATATGTATATTTAATTAGTATTTATGTGTATGTGTGTGTGCGTGCATGTCTGTGCATGTGTGTGCCTGTGTGTGCATGTGTGTGCGTGTGTTACTACTAAAATTGCTGGCAGGGTGTGTAGTGTGAGTGAGTTCTGGATTGGTTTTTAGGGGGTTGTTCAACTTACGGCCGCTGGCACGCTGCCCGGCCTAGCACAGGGGGTGGCCCAGGTCCGACTCCGTCCGTCTCCGACATCGATTTCCCTTCTTCGTTGTTGTATTTAGGCCTCGAAGTGCTGCTTCTGAGGATTCTGACTATCGCCACCAATTTCGCGCGACAAATCCGATATCACCTCCTTGTAGATCAATGGATCGATATTCTTGCTTAGCTGATAGAGCAGGAACCAATCGCCGATGTTGCATCGATTTGCCACCGTTTCGACCTCATGGCTTTCGGCCAGGCGTGATCGGGCGCGCAGCAGCAGGTGACGCAGTTTGGGGCCAACGACGACAGCGATGCGGTAGACGAGCGATATGCCCGACAATATGCTCAGGAAGATGAGCCAGAACCACAAGAACACATAGATCTTCTCGTTGACAATATTCAGGGGTAGCACACAGAGGCCGTCGAACTTTTGCACGCCGCCAGATGGACCGTATTTGTGGAATGTACATTTGGTGACCTTTGGAAATACCTTTGCCATGGGATCGATACGATCGTCGGGCTCCATTTCGGTAAATTTGATCACATCGCTGCCATAGGTACTGAACTCGCCATCCAAAAAGAAATCCACGAAATAGATCTGTCCGATGACATTGACAAAGTTGAGTGCCTCACAGACGAAAAAACGGAATGCGTAGAAATTGTGACGATTCAGATTGCCCATAAAATATTCGACGAGTATCTTTTTGCGATCGTTTTTACACTCATCATTCACAATGGGACTGTTGAGATCCATGACCAGCATCTTGAGTCGGCCGCCTTCCCACGATTTCCACAGATAACGCGGCACATAGAACAATATGGCCTGGAAGAATAGGACAAAGCATACCCACTGATAATACTTGTGGTACTTGACCTTATCCTCGCCATCCACATGGGAGCCAACGCCAGGTTGGACAACATCGCGTCCAGTGACGCCAGTTAGACGCTCGGGCACCGTAAACGTTGAATAGATCCAGCAATAGGTGTCCATCACACCGAGTGGTATCTCATCGACAATGCAATCGATCGGATCACCAATATATTGGCGTGAGGTGACCAGCAGCGAGAACGCGATCAATATGATCACCGTCGCCTTGTAATGCATGCGAAACACATTGTTATCGATGCACACCTGATCGATCTTTAGCAGCCCCTTAACGGAGCCGAATACATCAAACATTTTCGCACTTCAGTCGTTCAATGGACGACACGATATATTTCAAAAAAAAAATATAATACAATTTGATGTTGATGTTGTTGTTTCGTTGGGATTGTGTCCCGATTGGATTGGATTCGATTGGATTGATTGGTTTTAAGTTCTTGGTTGTATTGTGTTGTGTGCTAATGCTTAATAGTTATGCTGATTGTTGTTATATATTTAGTTGATTGTTTTATTGCTGCTGCCACACGTCACTTGTCCAACATAACGCTTGAGAATGCACCCAATGTGCACATCTGGCGGGCCGTAAAGAGCCGTAACTGTTTCGTGCAGGCTCAAACTCGCCGCTGCTCCGTGCTGAACTGATCTGAAGAAATTCCCTCTAGTGTATTCGAGTCGACGACGCTCACCGTGCGACAACAAAAAAAAAAAAAGAGGCAGGAGAAGAGGAAGAACTACTAAATTGAGCGTCGTGCAACGTGGTGTGCGTGTTGTTGTTGCTGCTGCTGCTTGTGTTACTATTGCTGTTTATCGGACAGATAGACAGACGAAAAGCAACACAGAGAAAAAAAAAAATAATAATAACACAGCAGTTGTTGTGGTGTGTATTTTAGTTCTGTATTTAAACGCCGTCACAGCAGCGGGCACTAAGCGCACTCTTCGGATATAGAATTCAAACTGAGCCCAAACTTTGGAGTAGCGGCAGCGAGAGAGAGCGCACCACTCATAAAAGCATAAAAAGTGAGCGAGAGAGGGAAGCCAAGCAGGTCTCTTGCGCTCGAGTCGTTTTCATCGTTGTGTGCGTGCTGAATGCAAATGAGTGATTGAGTGAGCGAGAGAGACAAAAACAAACACTTAGAGAGCGAGAGAGAGAGAGAGAGAGAGAGCGCGCCAGAGAGAGTGAGTTGTTCGTGTTTGTGGTCCAGGTAAGTTTTTATGTTTGGGGTGGATCTTGTTGAGTGCGCGCTTTGAGTGCACACACACAATCACACACGAACACTCGCACGCAGGAAGACAGATAGAGGGAGAGAGAGTGAGAGAGCGAGAGAGAGAGAGAGAGCCATGCACTCGCTTTGCCTTTGTTTCTGCAGTCAGACCTGTTTCTTTTTTATTGGTTTTTTGTTGTTTTATGCTGTAGGCAGAGTGCAAACTGTTGCCCATAAACATGATTTAGTGGAAGCATCGGCAGCCGCGTTCAAGACTCAAGCGCTAACTGGAAGCTGAATCGCGTCTCTTAAGTCGGCACACACACACACTCACACACACACAGGGAAAAGCGCACGGCAAGTGGGGCTAAGTGAGGGCGGCAGTGGGGTCAAGTGGCATTTGAATGGGCAAGGGGTGCCCATGACTCAGTGATGCCACACTTCAAATGTCGCCATTTTCTAAGGCCAGCTTAGTCTTTGCTAATACATGCACACATCCATACACACATACAAACAAACATCCATGAACATATTTTACCAATTTTTGGCCAAATGCAGTCGCAAGCTGCACATCTGGCAACGCTTCCCAATCATACACTTGCCAAAAGATCAGCTAGCTTACCATAGTCAATGTCGTGTAGATATTAGTGACTTTTGACCTATGCTATCTAAAAAGATCTGATCCTTAAAACTTATAATTTTGGCAGTAGACCGTAACTGAGGCTCCTTAACAAATCTCACATGTTTGATAAAAAGTTAGTCGAATTTAGACAAACTGAAGTAATGTGAAGTAAAAATAAGTATTTGCATTTAGGTTTAATACTGGGGAAGTCTGGGTCTGGGACCATTTGTTCAATGTAAAAATGCTAGTCAAATGAGGTATTCGATAATTATAAGTTTTAAGCTATTTGCGTCTGATTTCAAATGTTACCAAATAAATTTCTATCTATTAAAATTTCAGATGACAATACTAAAATCTTAATTTTTTGTTTAAGTTGCGCAACTTTCTGGCAACGCTAAAGCGTAAACTGCACCTATTTATGTAACGCTCAACAGAGAAGATGAAGACGAAGACGAAGATGAAGACACAAACACAGATGAATACGAAGAGTTCTCGGAACTCGTCAATTGAGTGTGGAGTGGAATCTCCTATCCAACAGCGCCCAGCTCCAGAGTCCATCGGCTGCACAATGCACAAAGAAACAAGTTACTGCCAGATACATAGATACATAATATATGTATATATGTGTGTGTGTGTGTGTGTGTGTGTGTGTGTGCGCGTGTGTGTATCTGTTTGTGAGTTTGTATGCTTATGTATGTCGCTATAGATATAAAGAAGAACAGTCGGAGACACATAGAAATTTTTATCACCGCTGCTTTCACTGTCTGATGTTTGCCTTCAAATTGTTATTTACCTGTCGCGTCTCCTGATAATAGCCAGTAATTACAAAACTGACAGAGTTTTCAGATTTTCTTTTACCTGTCCGACGGGCCGACGACATACCTACCTGTATCTGTATATCTGAGCGTGTATCTTTTTACCTTTCGTTATGCTTTCAATATGTGCCATCGATAGATACATTTAAGCACTCAATCATGGATTTTCCAGTTCGCCCTTATATGTATATTAAACCACTCAATGCCAACACACACAAGCACACAAGTTGTGTGTGCGTGTGTGTGTGTGTGTGTGTATACAGCCTACATATATTTGTCGGAACCGGCCAACTACCTGTTACACTCGTTTCTTGGTCTTTTAGTCTGCTATAGGTGCGACCACTACTCAATCTTTAGATTGTTTGGCCTGCTCCCATCGACAATAAATTATTTGCCCGTACGAGCGAGCTGTATTAACTTGGTTTACTTACTATCTTAATTCCAAATTAAATGCCACAACAAATGTTATATATGTATATATATATATATATGAATTTATTGTCCCATCTCTCTCTCTCTGGCCCTCTCCGATCCTTATCAAAGATCGTAACAATCGCTCTAAGTGTCATATATATTACCCAATATTCTGCCCGTGTATGATTCTCAAGAGTTTCATTTCACTCAAGTCAAGTTCCTAGGGTAAATATCAAACAAAATAATAAAATATATATACACAGTGAAATTCTAGAACAGTTGAAATGGCGGTGAATAAATTCGATCAATATTATTTGGTAATTCATTCACGCTTTAAGTAGAGCTAAACGTGTTGCAAATAGATGCCAAATTTGATTTGATTATGATATTAGATTCGCGAAATGTATCGATTAGATTAGCAATTAATATTGGTTATCCCATTACAATGGATGATATTTAACATAGATTTCTTGAATTTGACACGCCTACTACAAGTCGTATGGCCATAAATCGATTAGAGACATTGCCAGAATTTATAGCACTTGTTCGCGAGGCTGTCGACCGCTGGATACTAATGGCCGGACAGACAGACATAATAAAAATAAAAAAACAACAAAAAAAACTCGCAGACATCGCTTATAAGATGTGTGAAGACGTGGGGGGAAGGGGGGAGGAACCCGTCTATTTTGGCATAAATCAAATCAACGCGTCAAACGTCTCAATTTGTGGGGATTTTGTTGTTTGATTATTTGATTTGTCCAATTTCGCACCAACCCACAAAATATTGAGCTTAAACAAATTTGGTTAAACTTGAAATGAGAAGTCAAAGCTAAACTTATCAAATTTGATATATATAGATTCTCAAACTCAGTTGCAGTTTCTGTATTTTTTTGAATACCTTCCTTCGCCTTTTTTAATTGGTTTCAAAAATGTATTCGCGTTTTGCGCAAAGTAGTGAGAAGGTTCTCAGGTTCTCAGAAGAATCTCAGAGACTATAAGAGCTGAAGAATTGTGAATATAATGAAATTTCTTTCAACTTTATTTGATGTTTGGCCAATATCGATATGCCGGCCATTAGAAATGGCTAAAATTGGAGTGTCCAAAACTTGACACAGGGAATTTTCGGAAATAAAATAATAATGAGTATAACATCTGGATTCAGGGAATCCCGTCGTCGAACTCACTCAACAAGAGCATTAACTGTTTGACAATTGCATTTCACAGATGGTATTTTCACTTCAGCATGATTCAGTCTGTCGTGTGGCATGAAGATGGGAAGTGGCAGCGCGGCAGCGGGGGGCTTTAACAGCGCACTCAAATGCGATGCTCCACGAATTTTGATCGCTTAGTCATTGCGGATTCGCCGAAATTTTCGATCACTGCGTCACAATATGCCAGGTTTTAAAGTCTTTCAAAGTTGGTTTTTATCGTGTATTTTTTATTGCAACTCATTTTTTCTGTGATCTATTTGAGTCACAGCTTTGCCAGCTGGCTGAGCTCTAAAATATTAACATTTCATAATATAGGTGTAGGAATATTTATATAAATATATATGTATATATATATTGATGCGCAATCTAATCAATTATTTGTTGTCTATCGTCGTTTTTTTTAATTCCTACTAAAATATGCGCACTTCAAACTTTATCATGCATAACGGCTAGCAAAGACCCTCCCTGCTCCAACACCTCCACGTTCGTACATATCGCTTCGTATATGGGTTAATAGAATTGGTTACTTTTGATGACTTCACAACAGTTACGTATGCAAATTTGTTGCATGAGTAATGAATATTAATAGAATGTGATGAAATGTTATTAAAAGTTGGCAAAAATTCGATACCTAAATTTGATCAATTTTGGTGGATCGGAGATTATTGACATGAAGAACGCATACCAAATATATGTGTGATTTTGTAGGCTTAGATTTACGCCCTAACCGAGCCAAGCAATGAGTTTTGGCATGACAAAGTATTTTTTCATAGTTATCTATCAACATTAAATAACTATATCATTTCACAAAAATATCAATTACTAAGTTTTACAAAGAAAAAAAAAAACACATTCATTTTCAAAGAAAAGTTTGCCAGCTACTTTTGATAATATAATCAGTATGAACTGAATCATACTGAGCATGGAACTTCGATTTTAATTGGCAATGGCATGGCATTTATATATAGACACGCTCTAGTTGATATAGCCGAAAAGTTGTGTAAGAGCCAAAAGAAAAGAATTTGCTGTTGGCCAACAAGGGGTATCGCCTAGTCGCGCACACTCGCTTCGCACTTAGCTTAGTATTTTCCACCTGTTTCGCCATTTTGTGGCTCATTGTGCAATTATTTCAATTAGTTTTCAAAATACTTTCACCTTTTTTTTTGCGCTGCCAAAACTGCGAATGCATTCTTTTCCCAAACTGTTTGTAGTTCATTTTGCTGGCGCCCGTTGAGCTAATTGTAATTGTATCCTATATTATATATATATAATTATTATATTTCTTTTTATATTTCTTGCATATATTTTGTTGGTTTGCTTCTTTTTTTTTTTGTTTCGAAATTTTGTGCATGCCTTGCATGAATGGTTTGCATTTCGATTTCTTTTGTGGCTGGCAGTATTCAAATTTCGCCTGTAATTTAATTCAACTATGAAACAGATGCAACAACAGAGGGGCACACAGAGGTGGGGGGGTGCAGAGTGCACTGCCTCTGGTAATTGGACATTGTTGCAATCATCGCAACTCACAGCCAACAATCAATGAACTTCGTCGCACCTGACGCTTACTAAAGGCGAAATGTTGAAATAAGCAACAATAAAAATCAGAAGCAACAATTAATAATAGAAAGAAGTAAAAAAATCGAATGAACTTCGCACAGTGACGCATTGGGATTATTTCCTCAAGAATCATATGCAGTAAACTCATAAAGATATCTTTCCAGTTGTCAGGGACTTTAATATATAAGTTCCCAAACATCGATTTTATGCATTCCACACTCAAATAAAATTGACAGATTTGCGCCATATTTTTTGGCTTATATTTTGATAAACTTGGGATTTGGTTTTCTTAATTCAAATTGGTGTTTAAGAACTCAAAACTATAATTTGAATTCAATTTAAAAAGAAAAAGAATGTTTTTCAAAAGTTGCAAAAAATAGTCTTGAAAATAATTATCAATATTAGGGTTTAAGTGGCTTAACATTTCAGGACTATAATTATAAGATTCCAAATCCTTTATTATGCTCACATATCGTTCAGATGCAATAAGAGTATCTTTTTTTATTTGTAATCGTTGTCTTCATTTTTTTTTTGGCTGGTACAACTCGATCCAGGGAAGGTGAAAGAAAATTGTTCTCCAGACTCCAGTAAAATTTGCATACCACCGATTGGTAGCACAATTTACCACACAAACGACTGATCAAATCTTAACACTAACAATCTTTGAATACCTGAGACTATAAACAATTCTCTATCAGATGCATTTATTCAATTTACCTATCGAAATTTTGGTTTTTTTGAGAACTTTCGTTCGGCTTGAGGCAGCATTGTGCGTCAGCAGCGGTTCTTATCTGGCCGCGGCACTTCGGGGGCAGCAATGTGCGTGCACTCCTAGCAATAGAATCAACATTTTATTCGAGCGGTGAATGCACAACGAGCTCCTATCTGGAAACTATGGACATGGCCAATCTTATCCGTCAGACGTTTATTTTACTCTTATTTTTGCTACCTAAACCAAGTAGTAATACGCACCCAAATAACTCAGATAAGTGAAACTCAGATACGGGCTTAGATTAAAATATGACCAAACACACACAGAGTAGATTAAGGTGGAAATATTCAGATGAAGATCACATTACACAATCAGTTGAAGTTCAGTTACATCCAAAAGCTACAAATTTTAAGCAAACTTTGCATAAAACTACAGATTCTGGTCATTTCTAGAGCTATGCAGTCAAAAAACAAATAATTGCGTGTGAAATTGAAATATGTTCGGAAATGAAGGTACTATAAAGAAAAAAATGAATTCAAAGCGCGATAAAGAAACAAAATTTATTATAGATAAACATGCAAACAGTCACAGATAAGCATTAAATGTGAGTCTTAGACAGAATTTAAGACTCACAGTTTAAGTCAGTAGATTGATGCAGATTTAGATGTTGTATCTAGAATTTCAGATCCAATCTGATTTATTGATTCCTTATTATCTGTAGATACTTGCAAAATTGTATTATTTATAGCGATACAGTTCAAAATAAATAGATAGCAAAAATCAGGGGATTCCATTCCTGTTACTGCATCTATATAGTCATTTCCTTAGATTCAACCAAAAAACAAAAAAAAAACAAAAAAAAATACCCATACAATAATTCAAGACGACACATGTTGAAATGACAAACAGAGATTGTCTCGGAAAGATAAGTTCTCGGATTTTGTTGATTCTGTTATCTGACCAAATATTGGCTTCTCACGATTACTTAGATTCAGCCGCCTTTGGCATTGACGCATTCGCATCGTAAATGTCGCATAATACTGAACTAGCTGGCACCGTGATTAGACATGCCTCAGTGTGTTGTCGCCGTGCTAATTGGTTTCGCTACATGCCAGATACCACAATTGGAGGTGCCTAGGTACATGAATCAGTCATGACGCAAACCCCAATCAAAAGCAGATGCCACTAATCGCCAGAGAAGACAACAAAACAGTTGCCGCAGCCCAACCAGCTCAATCATTAGCCCAATGCAACCAAGGCACCCAGGCCCGTGTCTGTTCCAATTATCCAAAGCTACAGCTGTGATGGGTGATATGGCACCTATCAAGTGGGTCAATTGCACACCTGATTTCAACGGAGTCACAATTGTTGTTGCTCTTTAATTGGCCTAAAACTGTTTCTTACGATTGAGATTAAACTCGTTCAATTGTAAATATTTGTTTTATGCTTTCAGCGAATTTAGTTTAAGTCACTTTGCTATTTTTGGGCATAAGCTCATAACCCTCGATTATGACTACCCCATGAAAATTTGAATCACTTCTAGATACGTTTATCCCGAATTTCAATTTATACTCTTTATCATTATCAGTTTCGACACTTTATCATTTTTATTTTCACAATAAAAATACGTTAATATTTAAAATAACTGAAATCAACTCTTTTGGAAATCGTGTCTCATTCTCTCTCTCTCTCTCTCTCGTCAGCTATGCTAAACTTTTGACCTCTTTCATTTAAATAAGTTTCCTTTGTTAGAAACCGCTAATCCTAAATCAAGCATTTTCCCATTTTAGTGCTGAGCTGTATTCCAAAAAAAAATACTCTTTTATCCAGATAGAGACTGAATCCATTCCTTGACCCTATTCCTCTTAAAGTGTTCCCAATCTACCTTTTGTTCCTCGCACGGATCTCTAAGTCGTCAGCTATTGATTTTGACATTTATTATTATAATTGGGGTGCCTGCAATGCTACCCATTAGATCTATTGTGTCCCCTTCTGAGCCTATGCCTCCTCCATCAATCCCAGCTCCTGCATGAGTGCTGGATTGAGGGCATCCCTAGGATACTACATCTTTTTATTTTGACATGTTCCGAGATGAATAGATGAGCGTGATCTCAATTAGTCAATCCTGCTCAACTCTTGTGTTACTTACCTATCTTAAGACTCGTCTGCTCTCTCCTAACGGTACGCTCTGCATTGGGCCAAGAAGCTAAAAGCTTATCTATTGAGCACAGCTTGAGTGGAAATTTTCCCTCAAAAGCTATGTCTCTCTATCTCTCTCTCTCTCTCTCTCTCTATCTCTCTCTTTGCGTGTGTTTGAACACTGAACAACAATAGCAAGTGCTTTCTGGCGTAGTGAGGCGTACACGACTAGAAGTTACCCTTATTATTATTATGATTGGGGAACCAGCTCTGCGACCTATAAGGTCTATTGTGTCCCCTTCCAAGCCTACAGCTCCTCCATCTACCCCAGCTCCTGCACGAATGCTAGAATATTTGTTGGGTTTAGGGTTTCTATGTCCTTAGATTTCATGACATGCCTAATTTAGTTAGGTGACTTCTCAGTCTGCAGTGTCCTGTCAATAGACCGGTGAGCATCCTAAACCCATTCTTCCCCATGGATATTACTTGCTTAAATCGTTTTTGATTATAATCGCCTAAATGACTTCTGGCTTGTCGGAGTCCTGGTGCCTCTGCCCAGCTCCGTTTGCGCCTCTGTTTTTCTTCGTTTCTGAGTTGCAGCCGTATTGTGTGTCTTCCTGTGCCACAATATTGTTCAGGTCCTGTCAGGGGTCTCTCCAGTCTTGCTTGCTCGTCAGCCGCTTCATTTCCCGCTATGTCCCTGTGGCCCGGGACCCATCTTAGGGTAAGCCTATTATGTGTTCCAAGTTGGTCAAGCTTCCTTCTTACTTCATGGACTACTTTTCATGTTATTTTCGTCCCCCTTATTGCAATTATTGCTGTTTGACTATCGGAGAGGATGGATATATCCGCATTCCAATAATGCCGTTTCCTATCGCACACACCTCAGCTTGAAATATGCTGGCATGCTTCCCCAGAAGTTACCCCTTGAGTAGTTAAAATACGTTTAATGCAATCTATTTAGATTGGGAGAGAACTATTTAAAATGTCTGAAGCAACGTTCCAGCCCTTGCTCACTCTATGATTACAGGGTATGCAGACATCAAAAAATGAAAGAAAAACGAAAAATTAAATACCTTAAACTCAATTAAATCTTTGTTGATTTTATACATTTTTATCTTATCGTCACACATTCGCTCCGGAGTGGCTCGTTCGGGGATAAGGGTTGCCACGCAGGGCGGGGGAGGGTGTTGGCAGGTTGATAAGATTCCGCCTCGCTTGGCCACAACCGCCGCCATTTGGTTCAGTTCATTACCCATAAAACAGCAACGAAACGAGGAGCTGCTTGCAGTCAAATCCCTCAACCCTAAAACACCAAAAAATAAAGCACAACTCGATCAAGGGTTGGCTTTAGGGTTTAGCTTTTAGCTAGAAATTTGGCATTATGTTGGGCACGTTCAGTTCGGTTAAGCAATATCTCAAGTTTGATTTATCGCGTGTGATTATCGATAATATTGTGTTCAAGCTGCACTATCGATGGACCTTTGTGCTGCTGCTGGTGGCAACCCTGCTGATAACCTCCCGTCAATACATTGGCGAACACATACAGTGCATATCCGATAGTGTGGTCGCCCCAGTCATCAACACCTTCTGCTTCTTTACGCCCACGTTCACAGTGGTAAGTGCCATTGATTTTGGTTATTAGTTTATTAGATCTTGGCCTAAAAATATAGATTTGTTATGGTTAATAGAAGACGCCAAAATAGCTCTAAATTAAATTCAGAACAGATGTATCTTAGTTATCAGCCGAAAGTCAAAACAAACAAAAGATAAATTACTGGAAAAAAACAATGTTTAACTAATTATTCATTTGTCACTTCTAACTGTACTTACTCAATGTCAACTCTCTTTAATTTATCGGTCAGGTGCGTCACATGAACAACTCGGCGCTGGACAGTGGCGCCATTTTTCAACCGGGCATTGGACCCTATAATCCCAATGAGGATGAGGTCAAGCGGCACGCCTACTACCAGTGGGTGCCCTTCGTCCTGTTCGGTCAATCGCTGTGCTTCTACCTGCCGCACATTGCCTGGAAGAAGTGGGAGGGTGGACGGATTAAGGCACTGGTCTATGGTCTACGTATGGTCGGCCTGACCAAATATCTGAAGAATGACAGTATGAGAATTGGCAAACTGAATATACCATCCATGGCGGAGACGGAGGAGCGTGTGATTAACATACGGCGGACAATGATTGATCGCATGCGCTTGAATCAGTCGTGGGGCGCACATCTCGTCTTTGCCGAGCTCCTCAATTTGATTAATCTGTGCGTTCAGATCTATTGGACGAATCGCTTTCTGGGCCGCCAGTTTCTCACGTTGGGCATTAAGGTGCTGCGGGAGCGTTGGGTCGATCAAATGGATGCACTCGACGTCGTCTTTCCCAAGGTCACCAAGTGCACGTTCTACAAATATGGTGCAGGCGGTTCGCTGCAGAACCACGACACACTCTGCGTGATGGCTCTCAATATAATGAATGAGAAGATTTTCACCATACTCTGGTTCTGGTATACCTTTCTGATGACCATGACCATATTGGGTCTCCTGTGGCGCCTGCTTACGCTCTTCTTCTACAAAAAGTAAGTTATTATTTCGATTAATCGATAACATCATCAATTTACACTTATTTATGTATATACATTATATATGTATACATTCTCATTCAATTCTCTTACTGATCTTTTGGGTTTCCAATGAATCAGTTGGGAGTTTTTAATTTACTTAGATTTATATATATTTATATATTGAACTCTGCTTTTTCTAGCGTAACATTTACAAAATGGGCGCTATATTGGGCGAAGCCTGGCAAACTGGATGAATCGGATATAAATCCAGTTATTGATAAATGCAACTTCTCCAATTGGGTGTTCCTGTACTTCCTGCGCACCAATCTATCGGAGTTCCTGTTCCAGAAGATCATTTACCATCTGGCCAGCGAGTTTCCCAACGATGCGATACACGATAACGATATCAATGACTATCGGGCACGCTCAGCAGCAACGGGCAGTCCGGGGCATTCCGGGGGCAAGTATCCACAGCTCGATGGGCTGGACACGGTGGATGCACCCTTATTGCATCATCGAGCGGCAACAAGTGCCACAGCACCAGAATCGTCCATAGATCCAGCCAAGCAGCTCGTTTGATGGCATTACTTTATCCACCTTATTTCATAATTCATTTTAGTCATTAAATTTTGTTGTGTTCATTTTTTTTTTTTGTTTAAATATATTTATTGCTAAGTTCTCTTTTCTTGTACACTCTGGCCTTGGTTTCGAACGGGTTTTAATAACAAATTCAATATTCAAATAAGCCAAAAGAAAATAAAACAAAGCAGAAAAGAAACTGGCTCTGGGGCCAGTTTTGAAATCCAAACCGGCTAAGACAAGCCACCTACCATCAAATAGATATGTTGATCTGTTAGGGCGTGGCAATTGAAACAGTTAAAACCCCCGGTCTCTCCCCCCACCCTTTTTTTATTATTTTATTTTATTTTTTTTTTTTTTGGTGTCGGGCGTCAAGTCAAGCATTTGGTTTGACTTTATCTTGACTTTGGATTTGACACTGGCTTCGGTTAACTACATATCTGGACTGTGGTTTGACCCACTTTCAATTGACACGCGACGCAACAGGCGTGGCAAATGTGGCAAATGCGGCAAATGTGGCAAATGTGGCCCACAGCTGTGGTTTTCACTCACAGATCAAAGATCTGACTTTGGGTCACATTTCATGTTCTCAATTGGTTCGTCAAACTGCGCAGCAGCATTTGTTTCGCTGCTATGCGCAGAGATAGGTCTAAGACCACTGTACAGGATAAGCAGGACATTCTCAATAAGTTTGCCTTTCCGAAACGAACTAGCCCAAGATTAGACACGTCGAGCGATCACTCAAATACCAGAAGTAATATTCACATCACAATCATTTCCTGAAAGTAAAGGCCTTGATAAAATCTTGTTCAAAATGTTCTCAACAAAAACAATCGCCATTACTTCAAATTGATAAATATTTTATTTTTATTTGGAGATACATATATTTCAAAATAATAAATAAAAAAAATGAAAATTAAATAAATTTATTTACATTTTAGGGATTTTTTTTTGCTGAGTGATATATCCAAATCGGGCAACTTTTGTGATATACTCCATTGATTGGCTACCAAGTTATGATATCGCAAATAGCAGAAATAATGTACGTTTATGGACTTAATGGCAATTTGTAGCATTTGGCCTATAACTTGTTGCCAAACGCGCCACTTGTCACTAGATGTGTGACACTTGAAATGGCCAAAATGATGGGCCAACAAACATGCGCTAAGCCCAAATAAGCAGACGTGTAATTGCCAGTTAGTTATGACACCTGCTTAGCTGGCCATATTCGCATCGATCTGACGAGCACTTGACTTAACCGCATTTTTTATTTTGCGTTTCTAATTCTTTTTTCAATATAATTATTCTGATTTTTTTTTATATATTTTTTTTGTATTTTTTTTTATATTTTTTATTTAGCCAACTTACGACTGCTTTTGGGGTCAATGCCAACGAGTTGAAGTGACTTGCGTTGTGAGTCTGAGTTGAAGCCTGATTTAAAGTCTGAGGCAGCAACAAACTCCCACCCCCCCCCCCCTCCCATCTCCCTGCCTCCCTCATTGACCACCTGCAGCTGACACTCGACATGTGTTTGCTGTCGCTCTAAGTAGTTGAGCTAATGGCACGAAATAAAAAGCTAAAAAGATACAACTAACTTTTGAATACCCTAGAAAAACTATTGAAAGGCAACCTCCAATTCGAGATACTAACGAGAGTGTATATATTGAAAGTAGATTCAGCTAAAACTTGTAGTTGCACTTAAGTTGTCAAAACCGAACCGATTTATGCCTCTTGATGAATAACACATTTAAATTGAAATTCGGAATTAATGCAAATCATAATGCCCTCGTGTTGAGCTATTTAAATAGACGATTTCCATAATGCCAAACTTTCGAAATGATATCAATGCCAAATGTGAGAAAAAGCGAACTGATCACTGATCAGAGGTTATTATTGGATTGTTTTGGGGGCATTGAAATCGACTAAACTTGTCACATTGCCGACATACATAAGATGCCCAGACTTGTGTTGTTCTCCGTTTCGCATATATATCACGAGATTCTTTATTTATTCGACTTCATTTCTTAAACTTTGTTTTATTTTTTTATTTGTATTTTCTTTTTGGAGTTCTGACAAAGCACGTCGAAAACGGCTCTTTTGAAATAAAATCACAAACAAAAAAAAAACAGACAATAAATAATTGTGTGGAGCGCGCATTGTTTTCTCTGTTCGCATTGTATTCGGTGCTTCCCCTCTCCACCTCTCTCTCCCTCTCTATATATATATATATAAATATGTATGTATTCCCCATGGTGAATGACCGTTAACGTTTTCGAGATCGTCGCCAAAGAACAAGCTATTTCTAGTGTGACAGGTTTCTTTGGGCCCCTATTGAGCTGTCTTTTTGGTCTTAGCCCCATAACCGGCACCTCATCCAAAGATGGCCGACAAACCAACAAAAAGAAATATTAAATAAATACAAAAGGAATGTTAACAAGACAGAGAGGAAGACAACTCTTTGGCATTCCTAACAGACCCATAAGTGCTTGACTGAGCTCTCAAATCGGTGCAGTTTTGGTCAGAGTTATGTTAGACATGATTTCGCAGAGATAATCCACAAAATAAATGGATTTTTCAGGTGAGTTTGAAGTCAATTTTGATTAGGATTTAAGCTGCATCAATTTTAGATGTGCAATTTGTGGTTTGGGGGAAAAACGCTTACAATTGCTCGCAGAATGTAATCGAGATAAATGTTTCTATGATGGGCCCATTGTAATCCTTGGGCGGGCAGGGGGGCGTGAGGGGGCAACAATTTGCCTCAATTATCAAAATTTATGCGGCAATTAACACTTTGAACTGTGGCAACCATGCGAAACGAGCTCCAGGCGACAATTAGCGACTGGGATGGGGATGGGTGTGGGAATGGGGATGGGGGTGGGGGTGGGGGATGGGGGATGAGTGTGATAGTGTAAGTGGGATTGGGGGCTGTTGGCGGACCTGCATATGGACCTGCTGCAGCGACCTGTGGCTTGTCGCGGAATTCGTTGCCAATAAATTTATGCAATTGGCACACTTGTTGCATGCCCCGCCACAAGAAGATGAAGCAGAACATTGCCAATTTCTTGGCATGCAAAAATTTATTTCAATTGCATTTAATTTGTGCGGATTATAAAATGTTTTTTTTTTTTTCGACGAACGCGTTCCTGCTGCCATTTGTTGTTCGTTCGTCTGTGCACCTAATTTGCATCTCATGCAACATTTATGGCGATTTATTAGCAAATGCTTGCCCCCAATTCAGCCACGTGTTACGAGTTTGCAAATGGAATCCGTTGCAAATATTCTAGTCGATGCTGGAAAAATCGAAATAATATATTTTCGCACTTCAATTAAACAAAGTCGTTTTTTGCTGAACTTTCAACGCTTCCGCTGCAACATGGACATTTTCAGAGTTGAGTTTGAAAACTTGAATTTGTCGCTAAGAAAGCAAATTAATTTTTAATACAATACGGCTGAGTTGGCATCATAAGCATAATTCTTTGTTTGGCTTCATTCCACATGCAGCCAGACATTTTGGTGTGTGTTGCAAGTGAGCGGGATACATCCGCATTGCCTTTGTGCCTTTGTCTGGGGCATAGAGCGATACGATTCCTGGGCCAGGACAATGACGAAATACCATCCACAAATTGCGTACAGCACCTAGGTCAGTTCAACTCGAGAGAGAGAGAGAGAGAGAGAGAGTTCACTCAAAACGTTGCTCTCTCGCGCTCTCTTGCTCCCTCTTTGCGTGTGTGTCTGGCTCAGGATCAAGCGGAATGGGTTTGCAACCCTGATGAAGAAATGACGTCGCAGCAGCCCGAAGCAGCTGAACAAAGCGAACGACGCAATTTGCACCCGCAATACGAAAAAGGGCAAAGAGCAGAGGCAACAATAGGGAAATAGGAATACGAAGTGGAAGAGGAAGCGAAAGCAGAAGCGTAACAGAGCCAAAAAACCAGAAGCGACCCTTATAACAACTTCGTAGCGATTTCCAGGAAGCGATATGCATTCGGGAATTTACGCAGAGTATTTGGCCAAAAATCGTAGCGATTCGGCTTGGGCCAGGCCCAAGGGGTGGGGGAGGAGTACTGCCAAGTACAAATTCGAGGGTTGTTTGTGTTTCACATGTGCGTGTGTGTGTGTGTATGTGCGTGTTTTTAACATGTGGCACGTTCTAATGTCGCCGCATCTATCGCCCGGAAATTTACTGCGTCGGTGTTTTTGTTCGGGTTCTCTAGATTTTTGTAATGTCTCTCGAAATGTTTGTTATTTCCGTTTTTATGACTTGTCTGTCTTGTCTGCATTTCTATTTATACACTCTCCCTCTCCCTCTTCCTCTCTCTCTCCCTCTCTCTCTCTCCCTTTCCTTCGCTCTGTCTCTCACTCACTGTCGCTCCGTCCCCTTTTTGGTTCTGTTGAGTTGCATTTACTGTCACTTGGCAATGACCTTGAGCAGCTGCTGCTGCCGCCGTTAATTCCCCATTTTGAGGCACGAGAACTTGCATCCCTCAAATGCTCTCGACTCCTATTTCCAGTCGTCGCCTCTCGTCTCGTTTTGTGTCTGGACGTATCAGCAAATGTTATTGACCCCTTAGCCTCGGAGTATTTCATCAAATGTGCTTGAGTAAACATGTCATATGTCGGCCATGTTCGACTATTAAATACCACGCAAGTAAAGACAAGAAACGGAATACCACAAAAGTTCGAATTCGTTTCATTTTTTCGCTCAAATTTCGTTTATTCCCTGTTAACTTTTGCAGCATATTTATAGATATTAAAGTAGACAACTCAAAATAGCGAAAACTATTCTTAATTTTGGTCTTTAAGCTGCAATTCTAAATCCCAAATGAATTTGAAGTGCTAAATAATTGAATATTCAATTAAATCAAATAATTTCTTACAAAAACAGCTTTTAATTGATTCAGTTTTTTATTGTAGTTGCTATTCCTCAATGCCTCCCATTTCGCTTCCTACAGTTTGTATATACCTGTTTTCTGGGCATTACACATTACAGGGTATACCGCTTGTTATTTCACGTAACAAATCCGTGCTTTGGTAAATTACAGATTATCAGCTTATCAGCTTAACTTAAGCCTTAATTTGCGACTACAAATTGTTGCAGGCCGCAGCACAGCGAACACGCTTCTGGGTTCTGACGTAAATCTGAGATTAAAGATCGTTTGCCCGTTGCACAAATTGATTAGCTTCGAGCTCTATTTGATGAGCTGGTGCTGGAAATTGAAATCCCTCAGCGTATTTCACATTCAAACAAGTTATATTCAAATGATATTCATAAAATATTTGATATCAATGATGCCGAAACAGATCAAATATTTGTTGCTACAAGGATTTCGTATTTCCCATTCGTTTGGAAGAATTTCAGAAGCTTAGCTCTACAAAGAATCCATATATATATATATATATATTTGGACAGCACTTGAATCATGATTAGGCATTCCAGCTGCGATCCATAAAGAGGGCAATGCTCACTTCCAACATAATGAACATGATATGATGATGTATTTCCCTTTCGATTCGCTGTTCGCTGTGATGAGACAATGTCATAAAAGTCAATTGAAGAACTCTGTAGCAGAGTGACACTTGGAAGCATCCATTGTTGAACACGTTTTAGATTAGTCAAGAGTGCCTGCCTGATAAGAAGCAACAAGCGAACCGAATGTGGCGTCGATTAGAACCTGAAATTTCATCTATATATAGAATGTTTGTGATGAGTGTCGATGTGTGTGTGTGTGTGTGTGTGTTGTATGCGTGTATTTATGTTTAAGATCTTTTTGGGTGGCGTTGTCCGCCCAGGCAGAGACTCAAATTAGCGCCGCATGACAATGATAGCGCCTCAAGGCGTTTTCAATTTAGACAATTACGCAACTGTAAATGGAATTGAAACTGGAATTGGAATTGGCATAACGTGGGCGGCGATTCCAACCTCAAAAGCCCACTTACAAACACATACATACATACATATATATATATATATATATATAGGCAAAAATTGAAACCAGGCCAAGTTGTCATCTCGACCCTAATCAAGAAATAGCGGATTAAATGGTTTTCGCTTAATGAAATGTCAATATCAATATATTTATTGATGAGCTGATCAAACGTACAGGTTACAATCCAATCGTTTGGGGGTCGTCCGTCAGTCGTAAGACAATTCAAGGCGACCAAAACAACAACAACAACACCACCAGCAACAACATCGACAACGACAACTTTCAAGTAGTCGCTAAATAGCTGTGATTGTTCAAGTCTAGAATACTGGAATTGTTTTTGCCCAGGTCTGCGGCCGAATACCCATGTAGATATAAAATATTCTTTTGTGTTAATTATACGAGATTTTTGAAGTTAACGCAAGATAAATGACAACAATTTCAGCGTTTGTCTGTAAAACTCAGCATTTCGATTTAAGTATGCTTACCAACATCTTTGATCATTAAGTGGCAACAAGTTTGAGGTTGAGTTGTAATCGGACAATGTAAGTGTGAATAGCATCTTGACATTCGCAGCTCAATTAGACTCAGCATTGAAATACCCTTCACAGTCCACTTGCTTGCCACAGGGTATGCATAGTCGTTGAAATGTGGGTCACAGTTGCATTTATTGCAGTTGTAATTGTGGCCGCGATTGATATCGGTCTGTCGATTAACCAAGATTGCCGCAAAACTATCAAATTTCCCAGGCCCCCCCCCCCCAACGCCCTCGCACATATGGGCGCGTTCCATTTGCCATGCGTGCGTTTCATTCCACCTCATACCAGACAACAAAGTGCCGCCGTTTGTTTACAGTTGTGTGTGAGAAACTTGACTTTTATTCAGCTTACAAAACTAAAAAACTTAAATAACGAAAAAAAAAATAAAAATCTATATAAAAAAATGTATTTATATATATGTAAATATATATTTATATATGTAGTATATTTTCGATTGCGAAAAAAAATATATGAAAATCAGTAATCAAAGACGACGACAACAACTTAGGCGGCAACTGTGTGCTGCACTTGATTGTTTTGGTTTTTTGTTATTGTTGTTGTTGTTTTTTTTGTGTTTACTCTTTTGTTTACAAAGCTATGTTTGTTTTCATCAACACTCGCTCGCTCTGTCTCTATCGCGCTCGCTCTGTTGGTTTGGTTGTTTGGCAAGCGCACGCTCTCTTCTAGCAGCGTTGCCAGATCATCAGCATCAGAAGCAGCAGCGACGTCAACGCCACACCCCAGGGTCCGTTGGTCAGTTGATTGGTGCCATTGCAGCCATCGGTGTCGCAGGTGTAGATGCAACTGCGATAGTCCATGCGATCGCCCTTGTTGCGCACATAGTCACAATAGTTGCCCAGATCCTTGGAGCTGCAGAAACGTTTCGCACCGATGCCGCCCTCAAAGCGGCCCACATGCTTCACACAGAACGTTGCCCCATGGACGCTGGAACAGTTCTGCGGCTCGATGTCCGGCTGATCGAAGCGCTCGAAATATTCGCCGCACTGGAACGGATTCAGCGTATCGCTCGCATCGCACACGTAGCACTCGATGGCCCAGCTGAAGCGTATGCAACAGCAGCAGCACAACAGCAGCAGCGCAGCCAGCGGCAACAGCGAATTTGACATTTTTTCCTTTTGCTGCTTTTTTCTACCTTTACTCTTTGATTGCACAATGTGACTGACTGGATTGTGGAATGGCCAGAGGGGCTAAGGGGCGGGGCGGTGCTGCAGATGACGCACTAAGCGAGCAAGCAAGTCAGCAAGCACACACACACACACTCACAAAAGTCTACACACACACACGCACACACACACACACAATAGCAGAGACACGAAAGTCGGTGTAGCCAGCAAATGCCAAGCTCGTACTGAAGCGTTGTTTTAACTTCGTTTCCGTTCGTTTCCCAGCGAGAGCAGCTACTACCACTCTGTAAGTTTGGCAGAGAGAGCGCGTCTTACGTTGTGTGCCTTTGTGTGCGTGTGTGTGTGTGTGTGTGTGTGTGGGACGCTCACTTGCTAGAGCGCTCTTACCTGTTGGCATTGCTGTTGTTGTTGCTGTTGCTCTTAGACTCTGTTACTCTAGCCCTAGCAATCAGCTGTAGAACGTACATCCTTTTGCTGGCGCCCTGGCGCACCTAAGGCGCATTTATCGCTTATCGTTTATCGAATATCGTTTGTACGAAAACTTGTTGCGTGGCAACAAAAAATAAATAACCATACAAGGCAACAGGTATTTACGTGATTTGCTACACACACACTCACACACACACACACACACACACTCACACACACACACACACAGTCATTCTTTTCGGCTCCCCATTTTGAGCTCTTATTGGAATTCCATTAGAATTGGCTGCAGAGCGTCGTCATTGTATTCTTGTTCAATGTTGAGCCAAAGAGAACCAAACGAGGCCATTCAACTTTGCAGAGACAAAAGCAACACACACACACACACGCACACACACACACACACACACATACATACACATGCACACCAATGCAAACAAAGCGAATGCCACTTTTTGTTGTTGTTGTTGTTGTCGCTTCTTGGCAACGGATTGTTGCGGAACCCACCAAAAGCCAACAAATCAGCATTGTCAACGATCTTGCAGGCCCATAGCCATAGCCACAGCCGATGCCCAGTCACCAACTCCCGCCACATGCCACATGCCGGGGCTCGACCCCCACCCAACCAGTTGGCCAACTGGTAACTGGCAACTGGTAACAAACAGGGCCAAGCCTTAAAAATAAGCCCACACGTTGCCTGTAATTGAAACGATCCACAATGAGCCACAATCAGCAATCAAGTTTTCATTTTATGGTTTTAACTTCATTCCAGACTTGGGCTCTGACTTACGAGTCCGTTCCTCATGTGGCATGTAGTTGTTGTATGTGGTACGTGGCATTCGATATGCAGTTGTAGCCATTTCTCAATCTCCAAGAGACGCCAGCAAACTTAATCAAACAGTAATCTTATGCGTTAACAATGGATTGGCTTCATGTGATGCGAGATGTGCTACGTTTAGTGGCAGCTCGGCGAGTCTGTAGCCGTTCAGAATCATTTTTTCATTTTTCCAATTATATTCGAATCTTAAACACTGTTTTTCCAATGACCCATGAAATTTATCTAATCACATATTTTTCTCATTTTTGGAATCAATTGTGCAGCCAAAAAAAACGTTTTTAAGTTTTTACTGTTTTACGCAACTTAAATATATATTTACTTATATAATATATATCGATCTGTCTGTAAATCTTCAAGAGGCCATAAATATCTTCATTTGATTTCAAGCGGTTTTCACAATCGTTTCTAACCTCAACAAGAAAGAAATCCGAAGATTGCATACCCTTATAGACTGGAGCTAATCTGCTGCTTATTACATTTTTACAAAACTTTTGATCTATCTATATATTGTATCAGAAAGGATGCCTAAAACTTATCATTCTTCCAATTATTCCCATATCACATATCATTTGTATATTATATATGCACACATCACGACAAAATCAAATGATCCTCAACAATGCTAGAAAAACATTGCTCATATTGCATCTCAAGTACTCAGTATATTATCATCTCAATATATTGCTTGTTTTCAGCTGATCAGAATTCACTGGGGTTAGTAAGTACTTGAGACTTGTTCTACGCAGAGATTATCAAGTGATCCATTAGCACTTGAGCGATATCTCTTCCATAATAGATACTACGAATAGAATTATTTGAATGCATTATACATTATTTTAATATTCAGCGGCAATTTCGATAGAGTTGAAAACTCAATGTTTTGAGGGTTTGATGAGGTCTCAAGAATAGTATCTAATGTCATTTTATAATCTTCAAATCGTATTATTAATACTATTTTTAGTTCAAATCTATAAGTACAATTTTACAGCACTAAACCAAAAATAAGTGTACTGCAGTCAAAACGTAGAACTATTCGCGAATTAGAGTCACATCTGGTAGTTGTTATACACCCAAGCATAGATAAATAGTATAGTCAGATATATAGCATATCATATCTGAACTCATATCTAAAGTCGCATTCGTCTAGTGTTCCAGTAAATTGTCTACGTGACCAAAGAAAGGAAAACTAACTTCACAGGAGATCTTCAATGATGCTGTCGTGTACAGTGTCTGCTAGCAGTACGTGTACACATACTTATATAACTGTCTGTAAGGATACACATACATGAACATATATCTATATATAAATGTATGTTTTGAAATTAGAGATGCTTAACGCATTTGTTCATATTTGAATTGTGAACTTTGATCAACAAATTTGTTGCATGATACAAAAAGAGGACAACATTTCGGTACATGCCACGTAGCGTCGCGTCGCTTGCTTGCCACAAACACACAGGCACACAAACAGAGGACAGGGAGAGAAAAAAGGAAGCTGTAGTCGCATCGCGTCGCTTTGCCTACGCCTCTCAGCCCTCGTACGTTGCACGTTGAAGCAGGAACGAAGCAGCCATAAAGGGAAGTTGCAACACAGGAACATGGTGTAGCAGCTGCATGCCTCAATGAGTGAGATACACTGAGAGCGAGAGAGAGAGAGAGCGCCGAGTGAGAATGCATTGAGTGAAAATGAACTTAGAGATGGAAGCAAGCGATAAATGTTTGTGTGACAAGAAGCCATTCTCGACTCAATAATGACATATTTACAACTGGCCAATCGTAAGGAATGGAAACTGTCTAAAAGACACGCACTCACACACACACACACAGTCATAAATCAGTGTCACGTACGGTTCCGAGCACCCACAAAGCCAACTATCGAATTGTTTATCGGCTAACGGGCGTACGTGAGACAGGCAGAGTGAAAGGTAGGTATGTATATATATATATATACATAAATATATATATGTGTGTAGACACAAAAGTCAGGCTCAAGATCGTAATGACAACGCACTTGAATTATTTCAGCTTTTCGAAAGTGGCGCAGTTTTTTATACGACGGACCATGAAAAGACCACGATCAGTCAACAGAAGCAGTAGCGCAAGAAACTCTGTTCAAATACAATACATTACATTACATACCCATTACATACCCATTACATATCTGTATTTATCGATGCATCTATTATATTTGAAAAAACATTTCAAACTAAATAAAGTTAGCTTTATGTCTTTAAGTCATACCAAATCTAATAATCCCAAGGAACAAGGACTGATGGGAAAACAAACTCAAACATTTTGATCAATAAAGTAAAACTGAGATTTCAGCACATGGTTTGTAATAGGGTCTCAGCTAGCACAGATCTGAGAATGCTGTATTTCTATGTACACTACTACACCCGTCTTATACATATTTATTGGGTAAAGAGCAGGGGCGTACACAGCTTTTAGTGAAGAGGGGTGCGCGACTATCGTAAACCACTTCTTTTTTTTTACTTGATTTAGTTTTGTTGAGAGGGGGCGGAAGGGGGCTGCAGCTGCTGTCAAGAAAAAATGAGTTTCACGAGCGCACCGCATGATATGACCACATGTGGGGCAAAGGGTTGTATACCTTGGTGGGTACATGTACATACATACATACATACATATATACATGCATATATACTACATACAAAAACTTATACGTTGCACACGCGCACTTTTTGGGCCTTAAATGTGGTTAAAATCGTGTACTGCCACAACTGTGGCTACCCTAACCTAACTGTAATTCGATCGCAGACATATTGAATGACTGATGAACTGGCTGGCTAAATGAAGCACCAGCCTGGTACGTGTCCATGTTATATCAACCAGCGTACATCGTACATCGCATCGCCCCAGTCCACAAATAGTGTCAAGCCGCGCACGAATCGTGTTGCATATTACGTTGCCAGGCCGTGCTTGATATGTGTTTGCACCAGCGGCTCAACTTACAGTGTTGGCAAACAACATAAATTACGATTTCAAAACATCTGAATATGCAAATCAATAGCAATGTAATCAGATCAAGAGAATATATATTATAAAGTGAAATCTTATTAAGCCACAATTTGTTATACATATCAATGTATACATATATATCATAGGAGCTTTTCGCAGTTAAGATTCGACTTCCTATCATCAAAAGGGCATTTGCAAGTTGCCTAGCGTTGCTCTAAAAGCCATTCAAAAATGTTTTATAATTAAATTCAACACTATTTAAATTTCCAGTTTTTCTACTTGCCGCATTTTTATAACACACCATAAAAAAAAACCCAAAAATAAAGGTAACAAAAAAGCTTGGACAATAACAAAAAAAAAAACCTTACCTTTCAAAATGTTACCAAATTGGCGTGGCTTAAAGTTGAAGACAGGAAAGCGAAGAAAAAGCAACGCAACAACAAGAAAACATCGTGAAATTCGAAACATTAACAAAATGTATAAAAAAAATATATAAAAAGTGTATATATGTATGTATGTTTTATGTAGCTTTACCAAAAGCAAACCTCGCCCCCCTCAAGCATTCAAGCACGATAAGAAGTCAACTAGTCAAAAAAAAAAATATATAAAAAAAAACAAGAACAAAAATTCCCAAGACGACAAAGCTGACGTAAAAGAACGAAACTAACGAAAATGCGGGTTCGACAGAGTTTGGAGCTGCGCTCAAATTCTGCTCAACATTTTATATATTTTTGTGAGTGTGTGTGTGTGCTATTACAATTTCTGCTCTAATTTGTGTACTCGGTGTGCGATCAGTTTAATGCAGAGCTTAATTCGTTTAAATAAAAAAAAACATACACATGTATTTGTGTATGTTTGTGTACGTGTACATACATACTGCTGGCTGGACCCAAAAAGCGCAGCGGCAACTTGAGCACACAATACACTCAAAGAGCGCGAGCGCCGCTGTAAAACGACTCGAACATCAGCAGCGTCGGAGAACGCATGCACACACACGCACACATATATACACACGCAAAGACGCGCACGCACGCTGTATATGTGCATATGTGCGACACAGTCTGGGAGCAAGAGCCAGAGAGCGAGAGAGAGAGAGAGAGCGGCTTGAAGCCGAGTTGAGTTGCGGTTGAAAAAGTTGCGCATTCAGTTTTGAGCGCAACAGCGAGCATAGCGCGCGAGCGTGTGTGTGTGTGTGCGTATTTTTACAGCAACAACGAAAACGAAACGAAACGAAACGACGAAATCCAAGCGGTGGCAGTCGACGGCGACAGCAGCGTGCGCTGGGCTCTGCTCACTACAAAAGCCATTCCGGACGGAGCGCACAGCGCACAAAGCGAGCTCAAAAACAAAAATTGTATTTTTACTTCTGTTTTACGTTCTTTATTGCCTGATTTAACATATATTTATGTATGTATTTATAAAAAAAAAAATATATGTATATATATATAGATATATGTATGTTTTTTTGATATTTTTATGTGTGTGCTGCTCGCGGTGACAGTTGAAGATTGAGATACACACAGATTGAACGCGTGTTATTTGTTTTAGTTGCGCGGCATTTAGTATTTTTTTTGATTTTGGGTTTTAGTTGCGCGTGTTTGGCTGCAGCGACTGCAACGTCGACGCGCGCGCGTTTCACGCACCAACAACAAAACCAAAAACGACAACGATACAAAACAATAATATTTATGTTCTTTTTTTTTTATTAAAAATCAAAATCTAATGAAATAAAAGTATAAAAAGAGCAACAAACTTCAGACAATAAAAGCAATAAGCACACAAAAACAATACCGCTCACAGCAGCCCTTTTTAACAGAACCTGTTCTGTTGCCCTGTGTCTGTGTGCTGACACATGTGTGTGTGCGTATGAGCGCCGCTGATGCTTATGCAAATTCGATAAGCACACCAGCAACAACAACAACAACAACGGAGGCAACAACGCACACCTGGCAGCTGATTTTGCAGCAATGAAAGTTCAGCTTCAGCTGCTGCTGCTGCTGCTTCTGTGACACGAACTACCAACACCAATAACAAACAGAGAGAGAGAGAAGAGACCAACGCAACGGATTTCGGTATTTCGCGTAAGTCACATTTCTGCTACATCATTAACAGCATGTAAAACACTCTAATTGAGTGTCACAGCGACAGCCAAAGAGCGAGAGAGTTAGATTTGAAGATATGACGAGCTCATCGGTGGGGCCCATTTGGAATTACAGCTTAACAGTTCTAATAAGCTGCCAAAGCTGCTGTTATTATTAACAATGTCAATGCCAATTGGAATAAGTGCATCGAATCTCGTGAGCACAACTTCATTTACTTTTATTTGATGTCTTCATTCAAAATCGAATCGTGATTTTAAAGTCTTAATTTATTCCACCTATTTATCAAATCACAAATACAACCGAAACTCGAAAATCACAAATCTCGTCTTAAAGAAGTCTCATAAAGACATTCGATAATTGTACTATTTGTATTTACTTTTAACAACAACATGTGAATAGATTTCAATCACGGCTAATAGAGGCATAAAATCAACTCGAATCAGTCATCATTCCGGCTAATAGACAAAGCTTTGCTTTAACTGTATCCCTTGTGGCATTTATTTTTGTTCATAATTATTTTTATATTTATCTTCATCTACATTTTTCTCAATTTTTAGACCCCTTGTGAATGATTCTTTGTTGGATTTTTTCTCCTCCAGTTTCCGTCTCAAACTCCCAAGTTTTCCATCTTGTGTTTTTTATATTGTTCATTCCCCATCATTTTAAATACTCATGATCTTCGTTTAATAGTGTTCCTACTGTCTTCGTCTCTTACCCTTCTCTCTCAAACACATACACACACACACACACACACTCTGTGTCGACAATGGGCGGCATCTTTATCATCTGTAGTTGCTCTGTCTAAAAGATGTTTCCCATTTGTACCGCATTCCATTCCCCGCTTCCCCACCTCGTCCCACCCCTTTTCTCCTCCCCCTTATAGCAACGGAAATGGTCAATTGAAAGTGAACAGAGGCAAAGCATTGTTTTTTTGTTTTGTTTTTTTTTTTACTCTTGTCCCGGTCTCTCTTAGCGGTCTGTCTCCCTTAGTACCTATTCTGATTATGTGCACGCCATACTTGCGGTTAATACGGAATCAAAAGAGAGAGGGCGGTTCAAGGAGTACTACTTACTATATATATAACTTAAATATTTTTGATCGATGGTTTTCCCAAATATATTACTAAATATAGATTTTTTGTTAAATCTTCATTCTTCCAACTGCTTAAGCCATTAAGTTGGAATAGTGATAGCTAAATTCAATGACATAAGTACATAGTGCATTCGGATGAGCTAATACTTGCAAACGTTCAGAACTACCCTCGCTAGTTCTAATTAAAGTTGGTGCCAGCTGGCAGCGCAGAGACATAGAAGGTGGCCAAACAAAAAGAGACAGCCAGACAGACAGAGGAGTATGAGCGCGAGAGCGAGAAAGATAGAGAGATATTAAGGTAACGTTAGAGAGAAGCAAGAGGAAGAACTTCCGCTTGGCCAGCAGCAGCTGCTTACCAACGAAGCTAATAAAACAATTGCATTTGACAATGCAATTAAGTAAATGCATTTGTGACGTCACAGCTGACTGACTGAGAGTGGTGACTGTGTCTGTCTATTTGCTTATCTGTTAGTTCATCTTACTGACTCAAGTCTGACTGTATTCGTGTTAAGGTTAAACATACAAAGTTGTACACATTCCAATTGCAAGCACCAACAACAACAACGAGCAAAGTCACCAAGAGCGTTGCAAATCATACTAGAAAAATAAAGAAAAATGATGATCAACTGCCCGCTGACCTGTAAAATGTATGTGCATACAAATTGTGTAAATCTATTCTAGAATTCATGAATATATTCTTTATTTTAATTGTTTATTTTTCTTACATTTGACTCCACATGTAACACAGCTCTTGCCTCCTAGCTGAACATATCCTATTTGAGCATTTGCATCTTTGCAGGGTATGTGAGCCACTGAGCATTTATTGCTGCCCAGGCACGTAAAAGGCATTTAATACATTTGTGTGTGCTCGACTGATTGTCGACCTTTGCAATGCGACACCTGCACTACCATTATCCCCCTTCCCTCCTTCCCCACACTTGGCACTCCCCCCGGTAGCCCCAAACACTTCTCAATTTGTGCATAGAAATTTGAATATTTTTGCACATAACTTTTGCTTTGACGCTAAAAAAGAAAAGAAAAAAACAACAACGCTTTGCAAATGGCCTTGACAATGAAAAAATCGTGTGTTGGGCGTTGAAAGGCGGGGGGTGGGTGGTGATTTCGGGAAGGGGTGTGGGGCAGTGTGGCGGTCATTGTTCGCCTGCTGTTTGTTGCTGCCGTTAATTGTTGCGGCTGCAGTTTTGTTGCCTTCGTCGTAGCCAGCGAAGCGTGTGGAACAAACAGGAAAGCATTGGATTAGAGGGTGTAACGGGGGAGGGGAGTGCTGTGATGATTAGAGGTGCTGCCTACAACACTGTAGGAGCCAAGTGGGTTGTGTAGCACGAGAAAGAGTGACTGGAGGAGGGGGATCTAGAAAAGGGGGAGTTGGAAAGGAGTACAGCAGTAGGCAACCAATATCGCATTATCGAATTAGAACTTTTACATATCTTGAGATAGTCTCAGATTAAATCTTTTGAGTGAGAACCTATAAATTATAATATTCTTATCCTAATCTAATATGAGCATATTTATATTTTCCAAATTCCGGTGTTAAGTTACTGAAAAAGAAATGTTAAAAAGTTGCCTTTTTTATTTACTGAGAAATTCCAACCATTGGAAGACAAGACTCGAAAGACAGATCTTAACTCAGTACAGTAGGAATGGTTACCAGATCAGCAGATGCCACCAAATGTAGCAACAATAAAAAAGTGTTAAACCACAGCTTGTCATATGAATGGGGCATGGGGGTGGGGGACTTAATTGGTGCCCAGGTCAAGCGTATAAATATCGCTGGCATCGACCGAGTGCATTCAACCTACTGCGCTGGAGTAAAAGGGGGATGGGGGGCGGAGAAGGTATGGATTGAGTATGGAGCTATGGCATTTGCAAGTGGAGCAAATGCCAATTGGATATTTAAATTTAAATGATAGCGCATCAATTTCGCTCAGTGCAGCGCATTTGCCTTTAATTGAAATTGAAGCTGTCTGCAGATTCTATTAGTTGATTTATATTCTTGCTCAATCATACACACAAAAGCACACATTGCCACCCCCCCCCACCCCCCACCCCACCCTGTAAACCTCCCTCCGGTACAAGGTAATTTAACGTAGCCCAAGTCAGAGTCGCTAGAGTCTCGTGTTTGTCTTCAGATAGCGTTCGGGCAAACAACACAAAGTTGACAAAAAAAAAAGGAGAAAAACAATAAAAGCAAATGTGCGCAGCTTTTTTCGGCCGACTTCAATCAGGCACTGGACACGTTTTCCAATTAACCAAATGTACCGACGATCTCAATTGATACACAAATAGCAGAGGCGTTATATGTGCAGATACTGGAAAACTATTTCTACACAGATACACAGATAATGTTGCTCTGCTCCGATTGGCGTTCTTTTGACCTTAAGATCTTACATTCATTTTAATTGTAAGCTTGTGTATCGTCAGTTCGATCAAAATTGGAAAACCAGTATATCGAAAAGTTGAAATATCGAAAAGTTCCATGGAAATTCGTTGAATGTCTTCTCTCCGGGTTGCAATCGTATATTACCATACCAACTTATCAAGCTTATCAACTTATTTGTCTTCTTCGATCTATTTGCAGTTGATATTGATATGCATCGCAACAAGAAGAACAACATTTGTTATTAATGACGCAAGTCAAAAGAATGCGAACCGTAAATTAAACGATAACAACAACAACAACAAAAACAAAGCAAACAAAATCTGGCATTTTGCAACACTGCCCGTTGACCACCTTTTGATCGCAATTATAAATTAATATTATCACGCCACGATAGGGTTCGAACCCTTGTGCCCGCATCTAGTTCTGTACCAGATCCCGCTTCAATTGTGCCAAGATGTATAAGCTATTGGGTAGCCTGAAGAGCTACCTAAAGTGGCAGGACATCCAGACGGACAATGCCGTCTTCCGTCTGCACAACTCCTTCACAACGGTACTGCTGCTCACCTGCAGCCTGATCATAACGGCCACACAGTACGTGGGCCAGCCGATCAGTTGCATTGTGAACGGCATTCCGCCGCATGTGGTGAATACCTTCTGCTGGATACACAGTACGTTCACCATGCCGGATGCGTTCAACCGTCAGGTAAGTCTCCACAGCACATAGACTTGGCAAACTGGCAAATGCACAAGCATTGTCAACTCTCAAATAAGTCTCCAATTAGTATTATTATTTATAGACTTTATAAACTCTACACAAGTCTCCAAATGCAACAAACTTCATATCTAGTATTAATATTCACAGAGAAATGCAACAAATCTACATAGCTTTCCAAAAGAAACAACTCTACAAGCATTGTCAACTCTCAAATTAGTCTCCAAAGTTTTTCAAAGTTCTTATATGCCGCAAAAGGGCAGTGTATGGCTTGAATATATATTATTTGTAGATTTTTTAAACTCTACACAAGTCTCCAGATGCTACGAGCTTCATATTTAGTATTAATATGCGAAGGGAAATGCAACAACTCTACACAGCTTTCAAACAAAAACATCTCTGGAAGTCTATACAAATTTTCAGAGGCAGCAACTCTACAAAGTCCACACCAGTTTCCAAAATCAATGTACTCAGCGTAGAAATTCTACAAAAGTCTCCAAATACATAGACGCAGCACAAGCAACAGCAACAAATCAATAACTTGCAACCAATGCAGCATCTTCGTACCAGATCCCACATCTCCACATCTCCAAATCCCCACGAACAGCTGCTGTCTGTCTGTCTGTCTTGTCATGTGCACACGTAGGCTGATCACGTCCACTGTTGGCTCTCTCGGATGAGATATGTAATACATGCTGCAGACCCGAGCAAAGCCGACTCTCATAAATATGCGCATATTTATACTGAGGCTATAAGGCAATTATAAACAGGGCGTGGCCGGTCGCTTTTGTTGTGCGTGTGACCCGAAAATACAAAATCAGACTTAAGAGGCATGAAAAGCGATTAACAACGACACAAAAATTGAATTCCCTGCGGGAGTGTAGACAGCCAATCTCATATTTCAACATCAGAGGCAGGAAATGGGGATACCTGTGCAGAGACTGCCCTCATCCAGAGTACCTGTACCTTTCGAAGGAAGCAGGCAGGCACAACAACTCCAGCCATCTTTGTATTCCATTTTAGCACATGACAAAGTAAAAACGAATTCCAAAAAAAAAAAGAGTTGAATTTTTATTGTGGTCTGTATAAGCGTCTTGTTTAAAGGATCAAGGATAAAATGCCTTAAGTTAAGCTCAGATATTTGTGACACAGATGAATGCAACCAGAGCAATACTCATGTAAATTTCATATTTTAGATTAACATTCACTGCAAGCTAAACATATAATTAAGTTTTCTATTTTTTCAAATAAAAAGCAATTATATTTTCTTAACTTTGAACAGGTCGGTCGCGAGGTGGCACATCCTGGCGTTGCCAATGATTTCAATGACAAGGATGCCAGAAAGTACTACACCTACTATCAATGGGTTTGCTTTGTGCTCTTCTTTCAGGTAAGCGGCAAACGAGCTATCAAAGCTTTCTTCTTTTCACTTCTCCTCCCCCCCCCCCCCCCTCACTCTTTATGCCGTTGATTTGCTTACGATTCGGTTCGTGTTCGTTTGCGTGGTCGTTCTCGCGGTCTCAATTGCCAGCACATACCGAAAGCTGTACTTCAATCAAGTTTAATTAAATGCGTGCGAGAGTTTTGAGTGAGAGTGTCGTGGAAGGGGGAGCCATGGGAGAGAGAGAGAGAGAGAGGTCATTGTATTGCCAAGCACGCTCAATCAAGCATGATTGTGTGCCTGTTGCGCAACGCAACGCAACGCAAACAATCAAGCAAAGCGACAGTTGCCAATCACTAAAAGCAACAACAACAACAGCAACTTGCGAAATATCTGACAGATAGTGGATTTCATATGGATTAATGAGTTGCTAACTAACACAAACAGCAACAACAACAACAATAGAAATAACAATGAAACGCATCTGAGTCATGTCAAAATTCTTGAAAAGCTTCAAAATCTCAAAATGTTAAAGTCAAAAAGTTCAAAATTCAAGTTTAACGCTCTTTGTCTTGCTATGTATGAGTTATTTATTTACTCAGCTAGCATACTGTAAGCTGTGCAAGTACAGTGCAAACTGCCTAGACTCGACATTTGACATTTAAGAGTCGTGAGTCTAGTTTTTTTTTATTTTTCTTTTTATAGGCCATGGCCTGCTATACGCCCAAGTTTCTGTGGAACAAATTCGAGGGCGGTTTGATGCGCATGATTGTGATGGGTCTGAACATAACGATCTGCACACTCGAGGAGAAGGAGGCGAAGCGCGACGCTCTGCTCGACTATCTCATTAAGCATGTGAAGGTAAACCGAATACAAAATATTAACTGGTACATCGATGTGTCTAATAATGGATATAAATTCGTTTTTATCAGCGCCATAAATTGTATGCCATACGTTATTGGGCGTGTGAGGTGCTGTGCTGTGTCAATGTTGTGATGCAGATGTATCTGATGAATCGGTTCTTCGATGGCGAGTTCATGTCGTATGGCACGAACATAATGGGCCTGTCGGATGTGCCGCAGGAGCAGCGTGTCGATCCCATGGTCTATGTATTTCCGCGCGTCACCAAATGCATCTTCCACAAATACGGAGCTGGCGGCTCACTGCAGACGCACGACTCCCTCTGCATATTGCCGCTCAATATTGTGAATGAGAAGACGTATGTGTTCATTTGGTTCTGGTACTGGATACTGCTTGTGCTGCTCATTGGACTGATGATATACCGGTTAGTTTTTTGTGGCCCGAAATCTATTTCAAATCTTATTTCAAAGTTCGCCTCAGTTGACAAGCAGTTGAATGTGCGTCAGTGTCAGTGTTGACTAACGCTGTACGCACGCTGTACACTGCTTACATTGTATTGCACAGCTTGATAAGCAGTTTGATGAAATGCATAACTGTTAGCCAGCTGTCTGCTTACTGCGTACTGCTTACACTGCTTACATATATATTTAAATATGTTTTTTGGATGTTAATAATATTTGTGATTATTGCCTGCAGCGCTTGCATCATCTTCATGCCCAAGTTCCGGCCGCGTCTGCTGAATGCGCGCAATCGCATGATATCCATTGAGACCTGTCGCAAGCTCTCCAATCGCCTGGACATTGGGGACTGGTGGCTCATTTATATGCTCGGACGTAATCTCGATCCGGTCATCTACAAGGATGTGATGACCGAGTTTGCCAAACAGGTGGAACCCTCGAAGAACGATCGCGCCAAGTGATCAAAGACGAGACACAGACAGCGACAGAGAGAGAGAGAGAGAGTGAGAGGAAGAGAGAGAGAAAGAGAGAGAAGGAGAGAGGGAAAGAGAGCGGCGAAGAGTGAGAGACCCTCTGGATTATATTCATAATTATTATTATTATTATTACTATTTAGCACAAATCATGACAAATTAGTTGAAAACCACCACAATGAATGAAAAAAGACAATGAAAACTGAAAAAGACATAGCGTTAGGCACTCTACTAATGCTTATTCCTCAACCCAAGTCCACCCACCATCCAATTCCACCTCTCCAAGAACCATAAACTCGAAAACTGAGAAACTCTTAATCAATGATCACAACTCAAATCCAGTTTCGAATCGCATGGCATGAAAAAAATGGGAAAAAATGGGAAAAAAAACTGTTTAAATATTTGATCAGTTTTTCCATTGACCAACAAAACGAAGCAAAAAATATTTTTTTATTTTTTTTCTTACTTTTAAAATTAATTTAAAACTTAGCATGTATTAATATAGTCCTAAAAAAATCAACAACAACATTTACGGCCCAAAAAAATTCTAAAAAATTTATATTTATGAAATTAAGCGCAACTTGCAACTGCCAGCAAAAAAAAGACAGACCAACAACAACAACAACTATAGCAACGCATCATGACATAATAAACATATAAATATTGCTTTTGAGTCTTTCATAATAAATCGCAGGATTATAATACTATATAATTCGTAGTCTGGAAGCGTTTTTCTGGAACATTTTCATTTTTGAGCTGTTTCTTATCGATGGCAGAGATAATTAACTGTTAAGTTTATTGTGTAGTTTTAGGCGAAAATTGCAAGTTTTTTTTTTTGATAAAAGAGAAATATACATTTAAACAATACGTATACAATAAACTATATACTTTTAACTGGCGAAAATCAAGTTGTTTTCTATTCAAATGACACCTTATATATAACCTTACTATATAATCAAACATTTATCATATATGTTTTTCTTTTTTCCTTTTTCATACATTTGCAAAAAATAAAGATATTGCTTTTCCAGGCTTGTGAAACTTGTGCACATTAACAAAAAATATTTTAATTTGAAATGCTTGTTCTTTCAAGTTGTGGACCATTGTTCGTTAAGTGAGTCGGTGTGCTCACTGAACGAAACGTTGTTCACTGAGTAACGTAAGGGCAACACGCGCGTACAGCGCAAAATGCGCAATGTTAGCCCAAAACGAGTAACGTAAACGCACGACGCGCAACTTTAACCTAAACTGCGTAACACACAAAACTAATGCGGCAATTTGTTGCAAAATACGATTGAAAATCCCGAACCCAATCAAAATAAGTGATAAAAATGTGATGTTAAGTGTAAGTGCAATTGCCAGAGAATCAACGTAAACCAAAACAACTTCAACTCAACCAACACAAAATAATGTTAAGTCTCAGTTTAGACTGAGTTTGTGTTTGTGTGGGTGCCAAAAGCAATTGAAAACGCAGCAAAAATCTCCTGCACAGTGCCAAAAAAAAAAACGCGCAAAAGATGGAAAAAATATAAACATAACACGAATGTGCAAGAGTCGAGCTGTCAAAAGAGACTATAGGATTTTGGTCGGGTGGGGGATGGGGGTCAGTTATTCATAGTTAAAGCAGACGCCGTTATATGTAAACACAGAGCGCCGTAATTTTTGATTTGATTTCTCATTTGTTTTTATATTGTGTTAATTTGCGCCCTTGCAAGCACTCTGAGTGTTTGAGTAAAATTCAGCGACGGCTGCTGCCACAAAATTCAACCCCCAATGCCCCCGCCCCAGCTTAACAACAACAAAAACAATATCAGCAGCACCACCAACAACAGCCACCACCCCCTGGCAATAAAGGCAACAACACCCTCGACCACCCTTTAAAAAATGACTCGGTCGAACGAAGGTGATGTGTGTTGATTTTGTTGTTGCTGCTGCTCTTGGAGTGTTAAGCTGAAATAACAAGCAGCAGAAGGAGAAGCAGCAGCAGCGCCGCCGCCGTAATTCAAAAACTGTCCAAATTAAACGGCTCTGCGCTCCACTTACTTTTCGCTCTCTTACTCTATCTATCTCCCTCTATCCATCTCTCTCCCTCTGTGTCTGTCTGTTGCCCACTGCTGCGCGTTTGGTGCTTCTGCGGCTCTGCCTCTTGTGACGCTGCATAGTGGCGCCTCGTGCCAAAAAAAAAAACCTTGCCAAAATCAACATTTTTTTAAATAAAATTCTTGAAGAATTTAGAAAAAGCACTAAATTTGACCAATTCAAGTTTAGTACATTTTTTTTTTTTGGTTATCAAAATATCTATATTTTTGGAGCGCAAAAAGCGACACTGTGGCTAAAACTTGAGTTCCAAGCGCGCTGTCCTTTATAAATTGCTGTTCGCCTCCGTATGTGTGGGTGTGTGTGTGTGTGTGTGAATGTGTGTACAAAGACGTATAAGTGTAAGCCAAAAGAGAACAGGCAACGAAATGTAGTAGAAGCATGGAATGAAACAGGCGCAAAAAACACAATCTTCAGTGTTACCCTTTCCTACATCTTCCAATCTAATGCGAGATTTTTATTTTTTATCCTTTAATTCTTTGCATTAATTCGCATAAATGAAAAAATTTTAAATGTGTTGAAATTTGTTGTTGATTTAAATTTGCGCAAAGTGAGCGCTGCGCAACACCGGCCGGCTAACGTTTGGCAACACTGTTACTGTTGTTGTCGCTGTGTGCAACCCTGTGTGCCGCACACGAACGAATGTGAGTGTGAAAGCGTGTGGTCGAAAATTAAGAACAGCAACAAAAACGTAAGATTGAAAACGGCTCTCTTTGTATGAGTGTAGGGCAGCAGCAGCAGCGGTAAAACCAAAAAAAAAGAATGCTCGCGGGGGAGCAAAGCAAATTGACAGCAGCAGGAAAGCAGCGCAGCCGCTAATCTTTGCCGTCGGTCGCGTCGCAAAAGCAAATCACGCTGAGCAATAAAAAGAACACAAATTTCCATACCCAAAAATAACCGAGTATTTTCAAGTTTGACGTTTTAATGGTGTGTGAAAAACGACACGGGAACAGGGCGCAAAGGAATAGGCCACACTAAACTAAACTAAAAGCAAAGCTAAAGAACAAGGCGCAAGCTAATGAAGAAGAAGCAGTTGTAGCAGCACCAGTGAGCGAAAAGCGTGCAAAGGCAAAAGGAAAAAGGTCAAAATATTTGTGGGAGATAAAAGCAGAATCATCGAATCAATGAAAATGGAGCAAAAGTGAAAAACTTGTGGAAAAGCTAAAATTAATTTTTTTGTTTTTGTTCACGCGCGCGTATTTTCCATTGAATGTGTGCGCCTGTTGTCTCTTCATATGTGTGTGTGTGTGTCAGAGTGAGTGAGAGAGCAGAAGAAATGAGAAGAGAAGAGGGAACAGATGAATTTGTAAAACGCATTTACTTATAAAATACGAAAACAAAATGTGAACAAATATTTATAGATATGTGTAAATTTTAAATACTCGCACAAATTGCATAAAATAAAAACAGAAGCAACTGCACAAGCGCTTGATGAACAAAAATTCAAAAAGGAAATCAATAATAATAATAACAATAACAATAAACGCTTTTAGTGGCTCTTCTTCCTATAGCAGTTGCATTGTCTTTTACCCCAAGCAACAACAACAAACAAAACAAAAAAAAGATTAATATTTGAAAACTAAAAATAAAAAGAGAAAGAACAAATAAAATAAAAGAAGAAGAAAAAATTCGACATTATTTTTGCCGCAGCGGCGCAGCAGCAACGGCAGCTAAAAAAAAAAAAAATGTGGAAAGACAGCGAATGTGCCGCAGCAGCAGCAGCAGCAGAAGCGCCAACAAGCGTCGCCGTCGCAGCAGCCGCCGCCACCGCGTGGAAAACAACAAAAAGCACCGCATGACCGACTGATGCGATGAATAACAAGTGAATTGAAAACATATACACAAATAATAATAATAATAACACACAAATATAAAAGAAAACAACAAAAACACCAACAACAACAGCAACAGTGTGAACATAGAATAGAAGTAGAGGTAGAAAAACAAAAGCAAGAAGCAGAACGGCACTGTAACGTGCACTACCTATAGACAAATACAACAACAAAAAAAGAGAGAGAGCGAGAGGGAGAGAGCGTGCGAATAAGAAGTGGATAGGGGAAGGAAGGCAGAGAGAGAGAGAGCAAAAACACTCAACACCTCCGCACTTTCTAGCCCGCCCCACCAGCTCGCTTCGATTATTGCTGTTGTTTGCCGTTGATGTTGGCGTCGTTGTTGTTGTTTGTGCATTGTTGCTGTTGTTGATATTATTATAAGGATGGCTAGCATTAGCAGCGTTTTGAATGCAGCCAGCGTCAGCAGCAGCAATAGCAACAGTAACAGTAACAGTAGCAGCAGCATTAGCTCCAACGCAACCGGGCTGCCATCACTATTTGCCGGCAGTAGCAGCAACAGCAACAGCGGCAGCAATAGCAACAGCAGCAGCAATAGCAACTGCAGCATCGGCGTAATAGCACCACCAGCATCAAGCCACAACCACCAGCACCAACACCACAACAACAACGTTGCCGCCAAAGATATGGACGGACTGATTGCCATCAATGATAGCGCATTATCGCAACAAATCGAATTTATACTACAAGATGCTCCCATGGAGCAGGATGACGAACAGCATCATCATCATCATCATCATCGTCATCATCATCATCATCATCATCATCAACTGCAGCAGCAGCAGCTGCAGCTGCAACAGCAGCTCCACATGGCAACGGCAGCGAAGCTCGACAACCACCCACCGACAACAACAAATGCAAC